>CM076584.1:1455397114-1456597114 GCA_034641835.2 Pinus albicaulis
AGGTTTTCATAATTGGACCTTGAATCCATTTCATATGATGGGAGTTGCTGGAGTATTGGGTGCTGCTCTTCTATGTGCTATTCATGGTGCTACCGTGGAAAATACTTTATTTGAAGATGGTGATGGTGCAAATACGTTCTGTGCCTTTAATCCGACTCAAGCCGAAGAGACTTATTCCATGGTCACTGCTAACTGCTTTTGGTCCCAGATTTTTGGAGTTGCTTTTTCCAAAAACCGTTGGTTACATTTCTTCATGTTATTTGTGCCAGTGACCGGTTCATGGATGAGTGCCATTGGAGTAGTTGGTCTAGCTCTAAACTTACGTGCCAATGATTTTGTTTCCCAGGAGATCTGTGCAGCAGAAGATCCTGAATCTGAGACTTTCTACACAAAAAATATTCTCCTGAACGAAGGTATTCGTGCTTGGATGGCAACTCAAGATCAGCCTCATGAAAAACTTATATTACCTGAGGAGGTCTTACCCCATGGAAACGCTCTTTAATGGAACTATAGCTTTAGCTGGTCGTGATCAAGAAACCACTGGTTTCGCTTGGTGGGCCAGTAATGCCTGGCTTATAAATTTGTCTGGTAAATTGCTTGGGGCTCACGTGGCTCATGCCGGATTAATTGTATTATGGGCCAGAGCAATGAACCTATTAGAAGTGGCTCATTTTGTACCGGAAAAACCTATGTATGAACAAGGATTGATTCTGCTTCCCCATCTAGCTACTCTAGGATGGGGAGTCGGTCCTGGTGGGGAAATCGTGGACACTTTTCCATATTTTGTATCTGGGGTACTTCACTTAATTTCTTCTGCGGTTTTAGGTTTTGGTGGTATTTATCATGCACTCATAGGACCCAAAACTTTAGAATAATCTTTTCCATTCTTTGGCTATGTATGGAAAGATAGAAACAAAATGACCACAATTTTGGGTATTCACCTAATCTTGCTAGGTGTTGGTGCTTTTCTTCCAGTGCTCAAAGCTTTGTATTTTGGAGGTGTATATGATACTTGGGCTCTCGACGGTGGAGATGTAAGAAAAATTACGAACCCAACTCTTAACCCAAGTGCTATATTTGGTTATTTACTTAAATCTCCTTTCGGAGGAGAAGGATGGATCATTAGCGTGGACAACCTAGAAGATGTAATTGGAGGACATGTATGGTTAGGTTCCATTTGTATCTTCGGTGGTATCTGGCATATCTTAACCAAACCTTTTTCATGGGCTTGCCGTGCATTCGTATGGTCCGGAGAAGCTTATTTGTCCTATAGTTTAGCGGCTCTATCTGTCTTTGGTTTTATTGCTTGTTGTTTCGTTTGGTTCAACAATATAGTTTATCCCAGTGAATTTTATGGGCCCACTGGCCCAGAAGCCTCTCAAGCTCAAGCGTTTACTTTTTTAGTTAGAGACCAACGTCTTGGAGCTAGTGTGGGGTCTGCCCAAGGACCTACTGGTTTAGGTAAATACCTTATGCGTTCTCCGACTAGAGAAATTATCTTTGGAGGAGAAACGATGCGTTTTTGGGATCTCCGTGCTCCTTGGTTGGAACCCCTAAGGGGCCCTAATGGTTTGGATCTGAGCAAGTTGAAAAAAGACATACAGCCTTGGCAGGAACGACGTTCAGCAGAATATATGACTCATGCTCCTTTAGGTTCTTTAAATTCTGTGGGTGGTGTAGCTACCGGAATCAATGCGGTGAATTATGTCTCTCCCCGAAGTTGGTTATCCACCTCCCATTTCGTTCTAGGATTTTTCTTCTTCGTAGGCCATTTGTGGCATGCGGGAAGGGCTCGTGCAGCTGCAGCAGGATTTGAGAAAGGGATTGATCGTGATTTCGAACCTGTCCTTTCCATGACTCCTCTTAACTGAAAAAATAGATTGAACCAGATGGAAGATAAATCGATTCAATTTCATTACATCTATCTCCCATATCAGCGGGATAGGAGTATTTTCAAATACTCTCTTTCCAACTGGATCCTTGTAGCTCGACTATATACAACTGACCTATTCTATTTTTTTTTTTTTTTTTATTGGACCGGACCAATAAATGTGATTTTTGAAAAACAACAGGAGAGAGAGGGATTCGAACCCTCGATAGTTTTTTTTACTATACCGTTTTTCAAGACCGGAGCCATCAACCACTCGGCCATCTCTCCCGAGGGAAAAATTTTATTCTACCCCCTCGGATAATCCCTAACTATAAGCATAAGGCCGATTCGATACCAACTATACTTGTGACATATGGTGATTTTTCATCATCATCTAGAATGGAAAAAAAAAAAAAAAAAACGAATTTCCCTCTCCTCTCACACTCAAATATCAAATTGAAAATTTTTGAAAAGCTCGATCAATTTATGGTCAAATCCTTTCCATAGTGCATTTGATCAGAATTGAAAATTGGGGATCAGATGGTATAGTCTATTCAATCTGTTGGGAGCTTGTAAGATCACAACCATGACTATTTCTTTCCAATCGGCTGTGTTTGCATTAATTGCTATTTCATTTTTACTAGTGATTGGCGTACCTATTGCACTTGCCTCTCCGGATGGTTGGTCAAGTAGAAAAAATGTTGTATTTTCGGGTGTATCATTATGGATCGGATCAGTCCTTTTTGTAGGTATCCTTAATTCTTTCATATCTTAGATCTGTTCTAGATGTTTTAGGTTCAAACTCCCTCCCCCCCCCTCCTGGAGGGCTTTATATCTCTTTTGAAGGGCCTTTTACTTCAGGCCCAAGGAGGAGGGGTTTTCCTTATCCGTAATTGAATGAATAAATGAATAATTAGACCATTCAAATCAAATCAAAAATGGTATCTACTTACGAATGGGATTGAACATATATGTCTTTTCCATTTCAATGTTATGAATATGTATATATATATATATATATATATATATATATATTCATAACATTGAAATGTGGGTATGGTTGAATGGTAAAATTTCTCTTTGCCAAGGAGAAGATTCGGGTTCAATCCCCGCTACCCACCCGTCACATTGAATATGAAAAAGAATAGTTCATATATTGATCGTTTCTTTTCCTCACTTATCATTCAATTAGAAAATCATAAGTGATAGAGCAATCCTTTCCGGACCAAAATACTTCGTATGTTCTGGTCTGGCGGAGACAGGATTTGAACCCGTGACCTCAAGGTTATGAGCCTTGCGGGCTACCAGACTACTCTACTCCGCACCATTGATTGATATCATAATCAGAATGGGTACACCAAACAATAATGGGATATACTACCCCTATATAGGGGTAGTATATCCCATTATCACAAGAAACTTCAATTACTTTTTTTCTTTTCCTACCAACTCGATTTTGTTATCCCGGGCAATAAACATGCGTGGGCCATCTCACGGAGTATGTGTCCAGACAATCCAAAGTCTCGATAGCTGGCTCTAGGTCTTCCAGTTGAAGAACAACGTCGATGGAGACGTGTAGGTGCACTATTACGCGGTGAAGATTGCAATTTCCTTATTAGGTATATGGTCACAGTCATGATGGTTATTAATATGAAAAGTAATATAGTTGTATGATAGTTATTGATTTGAACCTACAAATGAATAATCATCATCATATTCATCATACATAGGAAGTTTTGAGAAGTCAACCCGAACCTCAAATGAATCGAAATTAGAACTAATAAAAGCACCATACTTTTTCTTCTTTGTGGTCATAAAACCTTGATTCACCTCCAAATTTTCCTTCTTTATAATTACTATGATCAGGAACATTATTTGAACAAAGTATGTTAGAAAATAATTTGGATACCAAAGAAGCCAAAGAGAAACCCATTTTAAAATATGATCCAAGAGTCATGAGGTGAACAACAAAACATGGAAATATATACTTTAACTTTTTTAGGGAACGTGCAGTTGTGATCCTATTCAGCAACACATCACATACTTAACTTCTTAATCCAATTACCAGGAAAACAAAACCTTCACAATTCGCTCCCTGAAAATGGCTTGAGAAGAATGTTGGTTCTGAAATTGTTTCTGTAATAAATAAAAACCTATGAAAACATTCAATAAGGATTATAAGAATCCTCCTGCATTAGGTGACAAGGGTTGATATCCCTCCACCTCAGGTGGTATTCCTTGTACTATTGTTAATTAAAAAAAAATTTCTTTAAATAAAATAAAATAAGGTGTGATAATTGATATAAGAAAATGAAAAGTTTAATGATTTAGCAGTTTAATGATTTAGCTCCGAGAAAAGAAAATATACACAAGTATAAGATCTATAGTTAAAATAAATAATTAAATTAAATTACTCGAAACCACATTAAAGAAAAAACACATGACAAAAATAGAAAAATAACTAAAATAAAATCTAAAATATATCTATATCTTGAGTATAATGTTAGTTATTGAAATGGAAATATAAAGTAACTTAATATCACATATTAAACTACTTTATAAATAATACATAGAACAAATAACTGATGCATTTTATCCACCAATAATATATATTTCCAAATAAATGAGTTAAATTAAAGTTTAAAATACGTTAATAAAGTTCATACCAATTACCGACCTACTAGTAATTATCAAGGGAGAGATAACAGTAAAAGAGAGAGAATAAATAAAGAAAATGAAATAAAAAGAAACAGGTATTTATGATATTTAAATAAAATATGAAAATGAAGCATGGATCGTGTATGATCATGAACTAAACATACCACGTATCATTTAAATATGATTTAAAGCATTTTTAAATAACACATATTTACAAATATTAAATCAATTTAAGTGTGCAAGATTCTCTATCTAATCAAGTTAAATAAAAAAATTTGCACATGTAACCAGTAAACCCTAAATAAATAAATAAATAAACTAGCAATTGCACCATATGTTGCAAAGGAAACGCCGTAAGGTTGTGGTATAGGAAAGAATAACATATAAGAAAGAAGAGGTAGTAGGAACTTGCTCGGCTCCAACTAATCCTCCAGAATAAGGGGTGGAGAATTATGTCTAGACCTCAAATAAAAAATATCAACAACTTATTTGTTATTAATTGCATGTAAGATGTGTTTTTTCATAATGGATGAGACATTTTGGCCAAAGTAATCAGGACCTATATATGACGAAATTATTTTTTTTCTTCATGAAGGATGCACTTGGTTTTTATGACCAAGTTGGGAATACTTCACCCTTCCACAAAATTATTTTCTTCTATCACATTCTCAATGTTGAATTCCTATGATACTACTCCTAGAACTCTGACTCTACTCTACAACTAGAATTATTTAATGGAATAAAAACTTATCACTATGACATGTTGTACTTCATAAGAGACTACTAAGAAGCTTAAGTATGGTAAATCCGCCTTCACCTGTCATTTGAACATAGAGCATAGAGTTATCTTAATTGTCAATTTTATGGATAGGGGACATTTGGGCCCTTTTTAACCCTTGGTTAAGATTGGTTTAGGCCATCTTAGATCCACTAAATTCCAAATGAATACCATAGGTCGATACCATGGGAAGTATTTATAGTTTATCATTATTTTATTTATTATTTTTATCTTTTATTGTATTTTGACCTAATTTAAATGTTAATTACATTATGTCAATTTTTTTATTTAATTTGCTTTTATTTTTAATTTTGTGTAATTTGACATAGTCAAAATGTTAAACATGACATTACAACCTTTCTATCATATTTGGTTGGAGAGCATAGTAGCACAAAAATGTAATATTTAAATATATAAATAGTTATTTTCCTTTTTTTATATTGTTTTTTATCCATGTAATATAAATTAATTGGTTTGTGAGGAGTTTAATTTTATGATGTAAATTTTATTATAAATAAAAATTTTATGCTTATCCACCAAAAAATTTAATGTTTATGCATTTTACACATTTTTTTATTCATTAAACTAATTTTTTTTCTTTCTATCATAAAATGTTCTTACAATAATTTGATGTAAAATGAGCAAAATTGACGTGAACCCCACCCAAACATAATAAAGATTAATTATCTCTTTATCATTTTATCATGGAAACTCCTAATTTAAAAATAGGCCAAACATCATAAGACCCAAACATAATAAAGATTAATTATCTCTTTATCATTTTATCATGAAAAATCCTAATTTAAAAATAGGCCAAACATAATAAGATTCATTATCTCTGTATCTTTTTATCATAAAAACTCTTAATTTAAAAATATCCCAAGCATAATCATGATTCACTAAAAAAAGTGACTGAACTTATAATAGGTGGTGTCGCTGCTGACTTTCTGAAAAGATATTATCCTGTACTTTGAGAATGTCCCTAAACCAAAGTGCAGAAGCCCTCGGATATTTTTTCAAATTGTCGTTGTAATCCACATAATATAAACCAAATCGATAATTATACCCAAATGCCCATTCAAAGTTATCCAACAGCGACCAAACCAGATAACCTTGAATATCAGCGCCCTTGCTGCCATCATTTTTAATTAGGAAAACACTATATGAGTATAAATTCGTCCATATATACAATTAATTGGATCACAAAACATTGGCATACCTGATAGATAGTTCTGATAAGTGTTCTGAGTGGTACATCACTCGCTCAGAATCATTTAATTTTTGTTCAACAGGAGTTGTGCCATCCTCAAAATCAGCATATATTGTGAGAATACATAATTATTTTCATGCCCTTAATAATCGCTTTAATACAAATTCAAATCCTTCAGAAAACATATAGAAATATTTCTTCTTCTTCAAGAAATGTCAAGGCTCAAGTACCAGTTTCAGTAATGTATATAAGAGGGTTGTTATATCCGTGTTTTTTATATTTTATTATGTCCTTTAGCCCCACCAGATAAGACCTGTAAGTGGAGACTCCTTCCTGCAAACATATGTCAAACATAGTATCAACATGTTCTATTATAAGGGTATCCTCATAACTAACAATAAATTGAATTGAATTTATATCATCATTGAAATAATCCAATGGGCTCACCACTGATCCAATGTAAACTCCGTCAACTTCATCTGAAACTCAAACAATACACCAATATTAATATCAAAATAGTAGATCAAGAAATAATGTAGGATTGTAGAATAGATCAATGAAATAAGAATTAAGCATGAACTCCTTCAAATAAACTTAAGCTGTTTCATTCCAGTATTGTGTTTGGTAAACGACACATAAATACAAACTATGGCCTGCAATATTACATGATATATTAACCTGAGCATCAAAAGACGAAATCTGTATCGGGAGGATTTGGTGGATGCGGATTGTTGCTGATAGATACGTAATGCTTATGGATAGGTAATTTGGAATGGCAACCATCCAAATGAACCACCGCAGTTTCCATTTGCCCACAAGGTGTACAAAGCTTGAAGTTTGTTAGTCCGCACACAATGCTGAAAAACTACGTTAAAACCAAATACTAAAATTGATGCAAATTAATATACCTTCACGTGATAACCATGGCCAGTAGGGGAAGGACTAATTGTTTTCAGACAATATAATAAGAAGTATCGTCAAATTTTAGGAACGGGCTCTCGGCATTCCTAGCACCTGGAATCGAACCCAAAATCTTCTCATCCGTAGACCCGTAACTTCCAGTATCATAAGGTTTATAGTACCACATAAGATCATATTCAGCTTCCCACTTCAGACGCCCGCAACCCATCCAAGATCTTCAAATGCCCAACATTGGGAAGCTCTTTAGAAACGTCTACTTCTGTCTGGCAGCGGCGAGCTTCTTACAACTAAATGTCTGCAACTTCTTCAAGGACTTCAAATGTTCAAGCCTGGAAGTAGCATTCAGAGAGGATTTGGTGGATGCAGATTGTTGCTGATAGATACGTAACGCTGATGGATAGGTAATTTGGAACGACAAAGCAACTATCTTGCAACTTCTTTGCAACTACTGCCACCTGTTAGTGTTAATCAATGGGTGTGCATAATCTAATCGTCTAACATAGGATCTAATGGTACATATTAGGATAGAAAGGCAGTTAGGAAAGTTGTTTTCAAATAATAATGCCTTACGGCGTAATAAATAAAAACACATAAAGAAAGAAGTAAAACAAATATTTTGATTTATGTGATTTCCTTTATGAATTATTTCAAATAAACAATTAGTGTTGTTATACCTCTATAGACAATTCTAGGTTAACGAATCGTGTTAGAGCATCTAAAGTGTTTTGTTTAATTTGTATTTTTGGATGCCCAATTCTTTAAAATGTTAAACAAATACATAATCTTAATTATTTATGATGTATTAAAAGGCGTGACTCTTCACCTTTAGCACAATTTTAGCTTAGAAATGATATGTATGGTTGAACTTAAGAAAATGTATGATTAATTAGATCTTTGAGCATAGTATTTAACTAATTATATACAGATTATGCATGTAAAATCTTTTTAAAGACAAAAAAAATATATTTGAAGCTTAAGGGGAAGGGATAATTTAAAAATGTAGAGGAATTAATTAAAATAGACTGTTCCAATTAACTAATCACTGTAAGTGATGAAAACTTCACAGGGGCTTTTAAATAGATTAATATTCAATCTTATCTTACCCAGATTTCCCATTAATTCCAAACATATGTAGAAATAAACAAAATGGAAACATAAATAAAAACAAAAGTACTCACAGGAACACAAATTGTTTCAACATGAATCCATATTCCTTCTATTAATTTCATAAAAAACTTAGAGGATTACAATTTTGCTTACTATTTTATCACAAGAGTTCAACCCTTCAAATTATTTATAGAATTTTTCTTCAAAATATCTTGTTTTAAATATCAAGATATATTTATAAAATATCTTTTAAAACTAATTACAAAAATAGCACTAGAAAATAGGAATCTTGAACAGTTTGAACATCTTGCACAAAATTTGAGGCTTATGTTGATGACTAAGGCTATAAGGTTGCTATTTTGTTGCCTTTTCCAATTATCTGTCCTTTTGGTCCTATAAACCTACATGTTATTCTTGAAAGTTTGTTGTCTACTGCTAGAAACTTGTTGTTTTATTGAGTCAATGGTTTGACATATGTTTCCACATCTACCTGCATCAGGAATAGATTACTTTATCAATTTTATGTAAGTCTCATCCACTTCAGTGTATTTCAGAAAGGTGGGTTTAACTACAAACAAGTATTTGATCTCATGTTTGGTTAATAAATAAACACTCAAACCTTCATTAAATTCCTTTCGAGTAATGGTTCCTTTTATCTTGGAAAATATTGATTTATCTATAGATATAGAATGAAATCTACCCTAGTATTCTTCAAGAGGAACTAGTCTGTATCCCATTCCTCTCTAACTTGGAAGTCCTTTCTGATGTAGCATGTTAAAAAATTTGTGAAACTTCTTCATGCTGGATTCTAAATTATGATACTTATTTTCTAATTGAACCATTAAATTTCCCTTGGTAAGTATCCTTTTGACTTCTAGAATAGTTTTAGTTATGTCTTCAATATCATAATATTCAAGTCCTACCTTTGTTTTTGAGTTTAAAATTTTGATCAATGATGTTGCATCTCTTGGCTTATGAACCAATTCCTTCTTCACCTTTGCTATTATCTCCTTTGACTTCTCCAATAATTCTTCCTGCTCAAAAATTATTTCAATTGAATACCATAAGCTAGTCATGGATTCGTTGATAGCCAGTCGGATATTCTCTTTTGCTTGTGCAATAGTTTGAGCAATAGCAGACTCATTTTCAAGGGTCTCTATTGTCTGAGTCAACCTATGACTCTTCTGAAGCTCTGCCAAGTAAGCATTGTTAGTTTTGATTTTTTTTTTCCTGAATATTTTTGAGCTGATCTTTTAACTTTTCAATCTCTTGACATCCCAACGATAAATAACCCATAGCTTTAGCTAAATCAGTTTATGAATTAGTGGGCTATGTTTATTTTTTGATGGTTGTTGCAATAGAAGTTCCTGCTTTTGAAGTACCCTGCAATGGAATTTGTTGCTATTGGAATATTTGCTGATATATTAGCTTGTTGTTATTTTTCCTTTAATAAATTCTCTAATTTTGTTTCCATATTTTATATCTGCAAATTCTATTCAACTATGATCTTGAACATGTTTTCCTTCTCTTTTTATTATTCACCAACTTCCTTGGTGTTTGGATCCTCTCTAGTCAGAAGTTTTTGATGTTTACTTAATGCTAAGATATCAACATTCTTTCTCTGGATCATTTCTTCAGCTACTTTGACATCATTAGGATCATATCCTGCCTTAATCACCATATCTTCTAAAGATATAATTTTAGTATCCTTAGCTAGAGATGATATTTTTTCTAACTTTAGTTGTGACTGAATATTATTTACTAAAACTTGAAACTTGGATGTTGCCTTTGTTGAGATACTGGCTTTCAAGCTTCTATGGTTATCAATTGATGAAGAAGAATCTAGATTTTCCACAGTGTCAGAGAATATTCTCTGACACTGTGGAAAATCTGGATTCTTCTTTGTTGAGATAGTTACAGTAGAGTAAATCATTTCTCCATCTTTCTTGTGTGAGTCAATCTGGTCAATGACATGAATTTATTTAATATGAAAAACAAAAATAGTTTTTTTATAACCTTCTATGGTCTTAGGGAATGGAACTTTAGTTTCTAGAAAGACCATTTTCATATTTCCTTTCTCAACAAATGTAGAAAGAAGTTTTTCCTGAGACGTTGATTTGTGCTTCCAAATTTGATAATATTTAGTGACATTTAATGCTTCATTTCTCCTTTTAATCTCCTTGTATCTCGAAAAAATGCTTGGTTCTGTTGCACTCTAACTTAGCTCTTGCATATGAGATGTCTCTAGTTCATCTTAAGAAACTAAAGATATGGGAGAATTTGAGAAAATGTCCTCTCTTCTTGGAAAAATTGTAGCATGAGGACTTGTTAGAACCAATGTAGTTTTTCTTGTGAACTTTCTTCTTGAAATTTTTCTTCAATAGAATTATTTTTCTTTCTTTTCTTAAATATTATAAAATTTATCTCTTAAACTTTTGAATATGAAGGGGAAATATTTTCCCTTATTCTATTAGCCTGCTTTTCTTGTGGAATTGGAGTCTATGAAGTTGTTAAAATGAAGATCTTCTATTCTTCTTCCTGTAATGGATTCTCCTTCCATTCTTCCTAATTCATGTATTGTTCATTTTCTGGTCTGGGAGTATGCACATAAAGTGTATTTTTATCTTCTACTCTTAGCTTAGAAATAATATCCAAGGGATCATAATACCAGGAAAAACTTAATTTTAACTTCATTTGTTTCAAGAAAAGATATTCCTCCTTTGTTTCTTCTCAAGTGCTACAAATGAATGGTCCAATCTAAGCCTTTAACCTGAATTGAGACTTTTTCTTAGTTGACAGAAAGTGCAGCTTATCCATGTTCATCATCTACCTATATACTCTAATGTAAAAATCCTCAATTTCACAAAATTAGGAATCTTATATGGAGGAAGCCCACATCTTCATACTATGATCTCGATGTAGCTTTGATACAGGTACCAATTTCCAGTCTTTGTATTCTCACTATGGTGGAGAATTATCTTGATTTCAGGTGAAATTCTAGGAAAAACATCACTTTTGAGTAAGCATGAAATCATATAAAGGAACTGATTTATGAAATAACTGAAGGAAAATCCATTGGTGTTCTTCCTTACCAAGGAATTCCAGTGAATTAAAGATAGAGGATTACCCTGCTCATCAAACCTTTGTAATGGAAATTGAAATTTATCTGCTTGATGAAACAAGAACATATATACAAGAACTAATGTGTATTTAAATGCTCCTTCAATAGAAAATTTAAGAATTTATCATGGATATATTTTGACATAAATTCACTGTAATTGAAGACAATTGAGTGTTTTTCATTTACTGAAAACACTAATATAAATCATAGAATAATTTCGTCGACTGACTTATCAGTTGGATAACCTAATAGACAAGAAACCATTGAGACAACTTATATAGTAATCTCTGGAAAAATTGAGGAAGGGTGTGGAGGATTTGTTCTTATTAATTCATCATTTTCCGGTAAAAATGTATCGAAAACCTTAGCTCTTTGAGAGAAAGTGAGTTTTTTATATATCTCCATAAGGGAATCTACTGAAAAAATGGTGTAAAGGGGTTGAAGGTTTAATTTGAAGAATTTAGAATATAGAATCAGGGAATACTGTGAACACAATATCATGTTTTTGATAAATAATGGCTCTTTGACTCAGAATGTACCTAAAATGACACCAGGCTACAAATTTTGGAAATAAATAAGTTCGAGGGAAAATTAATTGAGGCAAGAAGGAGTCCCACATGCTCAATTCATCACTAGCATTAGAGAATTTATGTTTGGCCCAATTGTGGAGTTCATAAAGATCAAACTCACATTGGATCTCTAAAATTTTGTGTTATTGGTTAACTATGAGTAAAATATCTAAGTATACAACAAGGGGAAACATTGGATTTTCTTCAACTATTTTAGAGTTTCCTTCAGAGGAAGATATGTTGAAGATGTAATTAGGTAAGGATTGTCGTTTTACTAGGTGATTAGCTTACTAATGTAGTGACGAATGTTGTGTTTATTATGTTGGTTGTACCATACCTATGCATGCATTTGGTAGGTGGAATAAGAAAAATAAATGGAGGTAAAACGTATATGTTTTATTTATGGAATTTGAAGAGCCTATAAATGGTTGGGATCTAATTAGGTCAATAAGGAACTTATTTCCAGATAGATAGTAAATTATTTTAATCCCTTCCATTATAGGGAAAAACACATCCAAAATAGGATTTCATAAATGGGGCTATATGTTTTGAATATTCAAGAGATTAGTTCTTATAGAGAACATTTGTTCATCTCCAAAGGCTCCAGGAAAAAGGCAGTGAATATTTTATCTGTAAGATCATTTTGGATGATAGTTTTTTCAAAGCAAGTCTAGATGTCAAGGGGCCTATCTGGAAAAATTGTAAATAGTCCTAAATGGCATCCTTATTTAGGTACAGGACCAAAGAATTTTATAATAATATCCAGCATTTTTTTCACTTGCACAAAGGCGCAATAGAAGATGATTTTTCTAGGACAAGGAAATCAAGTGAATTCAAATATGTCAACGAAATTGGAAGCATGTTCTTTCTTTGAATTCAAGGTGTTGGGGTGGTTGATTGTAAATAATATCATAGTAGACAAATATGGACTTCAATATACAGGGATTTTGGATGGTTGTTTCATGGGATAAAAGGAAAAATTTGTCTATCATGTTTTGTGGAAATGCAAGATACAAAGGGATGAAATTGATTCTAGGTGCCATGGGGACTATCTAGAAAGTTTGGAAATAGTCCTACAAAAAGTCTCTTTTTAGAACAGGATTAAAGGACCTTATGATAAGACCCATTCCTTTATTTTACATTTGTAGATGGTTAATATAATATGCTTTGGATAGGACAAGGAAATCAAGTGGATTAAAATATTTTAGGGAAACTAGAAGGATACCATTTTATTAAAGACATGGTGATTGGGTGGTTAATTCTCATGAATACCCTGACACATAAAGGCATATATATTTCAACATACAAGACTTTTAGATGGTTTTTACATGACCTAAAAGGAATCTTTCATAGAATTTCAAGGTACTTCAGACCTTCTTGAACTAGATTTCTATTGATTTTCATATTCTATTTGTTCCTCCTCTTCACTAGTATTTGACCATTTAATGAAGATAGCTATTGAGGAATATTTACAATATTTGTTAGACAATGAGGAGGTAAAGAAGAGTCATCACTCTACCTATATTTATCCTTTGGTAAATATTTCTGACAAGAAATGCAGCCCTCTTTCAAGACAAAATTGTCACATTAAACATGGTATTCTATACATTTCATGTAGCATATAAGTACTACTTCCAGGTGAAAAAAGAAAGAAAGGAAAGAGATATTTATGACATGGATATTTATTAAACGATAAATTGTGGCTTTTCTAGTGGGGCCTATCAAGAAAATTCATGCCTTCATGAAGTATAAGGTTTTCTATAGTTATAAGAATATCAAAAAAGCCCTTTTTAGGTGTGGTACAGGAAGTGGTACTATATTCTACTAATAATGTTGATGTAAGGGCTACGAAATTTCTGATGACATTAGCACTTGAAGAAGGTTTGGGCCAAATGCAAATATTTAGGGATTACAAATGAGTTGTTTGTTTGATGGATGGATATCTTCGAGCCTAATTCCAAAACTTTCAAGGTGTTTCTCATAGATGATAAGTTTGAATGATACTTTTCACTCATTTTCATGTTATCATATGGAAAAGGAACACAATCAAGCATGTGGTAAGCCTTAAAACTCTTTTTAGATTGATAGGTGGAGTGAATGGTTTGAGTAAAGATATTCTCAAGACAGATTTACTATTAAATTTACTCTTTAAGAGTTTGGCATAATGCATTTATTGCTGGAAATCAAGATTCTTTGAATGGATGTGTGATTTTAGCACCATGATCTCTACACAATAAAGAAAAATTTGTAGAAAATATAACTATATTCCACTCTTTAAAACATATGTGATGTTGGACAATATATCATAGCTTCTTAGCAGAAATTCCCCTTGTTGATGTTGAAAATGTTATCCTAGCTCCGTGGCATCAATTCCCCCATTCATGAGTGAAATTTTGAGAGGTATCGTATTAATTCAAGGAATGTAAAATTATAGGATCTATGTAATGTAAACCTCCCATCATAGCTACCCAAGTAACCACCCAACCAAGGTAAAAATGAGCTGACGGTAGTTAAGAGAATACTCAACCTTCTTGGTGACTTTAAGGAAGTGGAAATGACATGGAAAACCATAAAATAGAATCCTTGCACCTGCTACAAGGCCCCCAGAGGCTATCCTAGAAATCATGTAGACTTGTCCCTAGGCCTCACTAGATTTTCCTCAAGAAAAACCCCCAAAACTCCCTTGATATGGGCAAGGGTGTGTCTGGGAGGCTCAGAATGGTCCCACAACATATGCATGTGTGCATCAAGGGTCTCTTTTTCCTAATCCTGTGCCTTCTTCTGCGGGCTTTGAGGTACCTTTTAAGCCTAGAGTCAAGGAAACTCCCCAGAAATTCCTATATCTCTTAGAATGCATCAATCAATTGACAACAATGCCAGCTAACCAAACATTGACTCCAGGAATAGGCTTGACCATCCCAAATTACAACTTACATTCTTTCAAACACTTAGAATGAATTAAATGTACAAGCCTAGGATACAAGACAAAGCATCAATTATTGAAAAATATTATGAAACGTTACAAAAAGTATCACCACCCTCTTCCTTGAAATTGTATGACATTAATTATGTCTTCCATCCATTATTTTAATAATTACAAGTAAACACATGAAGTAACCATGACATGAACCTGTCATTTAACCATGCAAATAAGCAACATACAACCATGGAAATAATAGTGAGATAATAGCAATTAAATCCACATATTAATAAGTGCAGAAGAACTTAGTTTTCTTTAAACATAGGTAATAGCGGACCAGGTTTGGGATTTCCATGTACCACTCGACCATTGACATGGTTTCACCAAATCTTTCTTCATCCAGTCACCCCCATGCAATATTCCAAGCATGAATGTGGAATATCGTGGATAAACCAATACAAAACCAACCAAGGGAATCTAAAGGTTAAACCACATCCACCCTCACCATACCATGATCACACCAAAACCAATGTTCCAATCACAAAATCGAACCGAGATTGGAATGCCTTCATAAATTCATCACTATCCTTGAGGAAATTTTCATCGATCTTGTATCTCACGCTTTACCACAATCTAATCCCAAATCACTAGGCCCTAAATCGAGACACCACCCTCAGGCTTTACCGTGTATCCCACCAAAAGCAATCAAGGGATTCCTAGGTCTTTGGAAATTTCGTTGAAACCACCTCTGCCCCAGATTTCGAAATCCATATGGAAATTCTGAAGCTCAAAACTGAGATCCAAATCACAACACACCATGGCATCCAAGAAAAGGCAGAGCAGGGATGAAATCCTCTGTTGAAACCCGAAAAAACCATGACACCTACATCAAGATAAACAAATAGCAACATGCATAAGCCATGCATGTCCAAACCAGCTAGGAAATCACATATGCAATATGTTACCTCGAAGTCTTCCTGCTGGAGCTTCTAGATCTTGCTCTTCCTTGCTTTATCTTTGCTTTCCGTTGCTTTCCTTATCCTTCCTTTTATTTCTTTCAACCTTCTTGACTCAATGTTGATTTTATCCAAGAAAAATCTAAGTATCCAAGAGTATGAAAGAGAGAGAGAATAATGAGAGAGCTCCAAAACTGAACTGACAAAAGGTACCAATTGATCCTTAGAAACCTTTTTATCAATGAGGCCTCTATTTTCTTCATTTTTAATTATTTTCATTCATTTTCCTCCTCACATGAAAACTGTGACCTTTCACCTCCCTATTCTCCTAATTTCCGTTATTTTCATATACAAATATGACAAAAATGAAAATTTTCCTTTCCAAATCCTTTTCCATTTCCTTTTCCATCTTCCCTAGCCATATTAACCGAAATGAACACCCACTAGGATACTTTTCTCAAAATTTAGCTTGGAATAAGTTTCCCTTAAACATGGTATTAATTTTCCTAAATATTGAATTTTATTACATGAACTTTTTCCTGGGTCTATTACAGAACCCTCCCCCTTGGGGAACACCGTCCTTGGTGCTAAAACACACCTACACCTCAAAAAAATCACTGAATATGAAACATAATGCTCATGCAGCTTTATAACTTAGCTTGATGCAGTATTTACAATGTGTAACGTGCTCAAAAGAAAAAACCATGATAAAATGACCATATACATCCATACCGCTTATTGGATATTTATAACTTAGCTCATGGTGGTATTTACATCCATATACATATGTACATATACCAGAACATCACCAAAACATATGCCGACATCAAAAACCAAACCAAATTTTTTTTTCCTAAATTGAAAAAAAAATTAAGGATACATAACCTGCATCTCATCTTCCCAAAGTGCTTCCATTTCACTTTAACCAGTTCGATTGCTATGTTCCTAAGCATGAGCTACTTTCGTTGTAATACACATTGATTTTTAGGTTTGAATTCTCCTTCTTGCTCCACCTGCAATATATACCAATCAATAACATGATCAACATCCTTTGTATACCTTTTAAGTAATGAAACATGAAACACATCGTAGACTTTCACTATTGGAGGGAGCGAAAGTTGATAGGCCATTATTCCAATCCTCTTAATAATCTCAAAAGGCCAACAATAACATGTTGCCAACTTGTAACATGATTCGATCCTCA
The DNA here is from genome assembly GCA_034641835.2 of Pinus albicaulis. Classification (NCBI taxonomy): domain Eukaryota; kingdom Viridiplantae; phylum Streptophyta; class Pinopsida; order Pinales; family Pinaceae; genus Pinus; species Pinus albicaulis. The sequence continues at coordinate 1,455,414,429 of CM076584.1, forward strand.
AGGATATCTTCTTGGGCTTGATGTGCCTATAAACATGCTCCCCAACCTAAAAATCCTTAAATATCCCATGTTGGTTTGCATAACTATTTTTTTTATCCTATGTTGCCTTTAGATTCCTCTTGATATTATTCATTTCCTACTCCATGTCTTCCAACATTTCGAGTCCAATAAATACCCTGTTAACTAGATCACTTCAACTGATGGTAGTATGACAACTCTGCCCATATAGTGCCACAAAGAGACTCATCCCCAATGACTCCTGATACCCATTGTTGTATGAAAACTCAACCAATGGTAGATACTCTTCCCAATTCCATTGTTGATCCATGACATACATCCTTAACATGTCCTCCAAGATCCTGTTGACCCTCTCACTCTATCCATATGTCTATGGATGATTAGTTGTGCTAAAGGCCAACTCTATGCTCACACCTGCAAATATCTCCTTCCGAAACATGGAAGTGAATTTCGCATCCCTATCTAACACAATATTCTTTGGAAGTCTACGAAATATAAATATGTCTTTGATAAAACACTGTGCTACATCACTAGTTGAATAGGTAGTCTTCATTAGAATGAAGTGTGCAACCTTTGTCAACCTGTCCACAACAACCATGACAGAATCATGTTGTCTCACTGTCCTCAGCAAACCTATGATAAATTCCATGGAAATGACCTCCCATTTCCATTCTAGAATCACAATAGGCTATAGTAGACCACCTGGATGCCTACACTTTGCCTTTACTTGCTGACAGTCCAAACATCTAGACATAAACTATGCCACATATTTCCTCATATTCGACCAATAATAGAACCTCTTTACTATAGTAAATGTCTTCATCTAACCTAGGTATCCTAAATATGGTTTCACATGAAACTCCCTCAAGTTCACCTTTTTGAGCTCACTATTGGATGGCACATATATCCTGTCTCTAAACTTGACCAATCCATTTACTGTGAGCCAATATTCCACACCCTGTACAACTTAACATGTACCTTTATCACTATTTGTACCCATTCCTATACTTTTACCTATACTAGGATGCAATTTGTTCCTAAGATCCGTATACCCGACATCTTGTTGACCTGCATGCAAGATCATATCCTGTGAATTTTTCCCATAGGTGCTTATAGTTGCAAAGTGATTCACCTGTATCCTCCTTCTAAGAGAACCCAAGACCATGTTCTCGTTACCTTCAATGTACTTGATATCAAAATCAAACTCACTAGTCATAACAAAACATCTATCCTGCCTGGCATTCAAATTCGATTGGTCAAAAAAATACCCTGACCCATCATGAGCATTCATCAGTAAAAACCTCCTGCCAAGAAGATAGTAACTCCACATCCTCAATGCATGTATGATCACTGCTAGATCAAGGTCATGCATTGGATAGTTCTATTCATGCTCATTCAATTTCTGTGACTCATAGTGTACCACCTATCCATCCTACATAAGTACTCCACGAAGTCCTCTTTTACAAGAATCCATACATATTACAAACTCTTTGTCTAGATATGTGATCTTCAAAACTAGAGCATGTGTCAACAACTTCTTAAGTTGTTCAAAACTGGCCTCAGACTCATTTTTCCACTCAAAATTCTTACCTTTCCTCTAAAATGATGTAATAGGATGATAAATCTATGAGAGGTTCCTCATGAACCTCCTGTAATAACCTGCAAATACCATGAAGGATCTCACCTCATCTAAATTTCTAGGAGCTGCACACTCAATGATAGCTCTTACCTTTTATGGATCCACTAATATTCCATCCTTGGAGACAACGTGTCCAAAGTAATGTACCTCAGTCTAAAAGAAACTACATTATCTGAGCTTAACATAAAATCGATGCTCTCTCAACAATCTCAACATTGTTGCCAAACTCTTGGCATGCTCTTCTGCATTCTTGCAATATACCAAGATGCCATTAATGAAAACAATCACAAAATTTTCGAGGTAAGGACACAACACACTATTAATAAAACACATAAATGTAGCTAGATAATTAGTCAACCAGAATGAAACTACAACAAAATCATAATTCCAATACCTAGTCTGGAAATTTTTCTTGTAGGTGTCATCCTCTCTGATGCGCACCTCATGATATCCAAATATCAGGTCAATCTTAAAGAACATTGTTTCTCCCTTAATCTGATCAAAACAAATCATGAATCATTGGTAATGGGTACCTATTATTGATGTTAACTTTGTCAAAATTCCTATAATAAATGCACAATGTGAGAGTGCTATCCTTCTTCTTCACGAACAACACTAGTGCACCCCATGGTGATACACATGGCCTAATGTATCCCTTATCAAGCATCTCTTTCAACTACAAATTTATCTCTACTAATGTGCTCATCCTGTAAGGCTCCTTTGATGTTGGTGTTTCCCCTGGTACCAAGTCAATTGAAAATTTTACTTCCCTGTGAGGTGGCCACTCTGAAATCTCTACTGGAAAGACATCTTAAAAATACTGCAAAATTGGGTAGCTGCTCAAAAAATATGCATCTGTAATATCTCGGATGGGATATTTTAATTAAAAATGCAAAAAAATAACTAAACTCCACAATATTTCGTAAAATCACTATTACTCAACAGAAGATAGCCATGTAAAATAAGCACATAAGAACTGCAATCTATCAACACATCAAATAGGAAGAATCTCAACATTTTATTATAGATAATAACTGGGGCTAAAAATACATCTTACCCAAATAAAGAGCTAAGACGGATAATTGGCCACCAATATGAGTCGTTGCACTGCGTTGGCATAAAAAATGAATTGCTGCACTCTCCCTCCAGCAACAGCTATCACTGAACCCACTGAAGATGATGAAGCACAAGTTGACGATCTGAATGATCGTCACACCAATCCCTGAAGCTCTGCGAAACTTTTGAGTGAAGTCTCCTCAAGAGAGTTGGGTTTTTGTCCAACACTCACACATCACTCGAGGGTTTCCGTCTTAAGGCTACGGCTGAAGTAGAGAACCACATCTCACACCTCTCATACAATAAAATGATATGATCCAAAGATATATCTCAATGGCCTCCTCCCTTTCTTTTATAGATCTCTTGGAGCCTTCTAGAGAATTATTTTATTATTATTTTATTCATGGATCACTTTTCCCTCTTATTAAAATATTCCTTTTTAAAGTAGAAAAGGGTAAATCGGCTACCACATCTCCTCTGGTCAACGAAACCCATTTCTAACCATCCCACCATGTAGGTATCCTCGTCCTGGTTCCAATGAGCTATTACACTAAGGTGTTCCATCATGTATTCCTCCCAGAATGCCACCTTGAGTGTAATCAACTGAGTTAAGCCCAGAAATAACTCAAATTTCTGAAAGTTATCGGAATGCACCGGAACAAAAGCTAAACTGCTCGGATGATATAATGTATCAAGCGAATTCCACACACCCACATATAAACTCCTCAAAATTCCTCCAAAATCTCCTGGGCCCGTTAATGACACCAACCTATACCTGTGACCGGTCTAATTATAACTTTGGAATTCCATCCTAGCCCTATCATAGGTGACACAAAAAAGGGAATATTACAGACCTTTCGCCCCAATATTTCTTGCCCTCAAGCAATCCAAATATGTGGGCCACCCAGTTGGCCCACTGCAACTGAGACCCAATGTTGGGATCACATACAAACCTCCTGGAGCTACTATGTTCCTGTGTAAAGCCACCCAGAATATACCCCTTGATGCCTGGATCCAAATCGATCTCTCACTGTACCTGTCATCAAAAAATCCTCTCAGATCCCCACGCCACAATGGCCAATCATCACCCAAGTCCCATGGCTTGGACTGTGCACTGCCTCTGGCTATAACTGATGCTCTAAGAGGTGAATACCACCAACGAGCATCAAGGCTCTATGGTTCCTACTGTGCTATACCTCTTACTGTATAAGTTTCCCCACCAACTACGTACCAAATCATCACCTCTCTCCAATCCAAGTCCTGAATCAATCCCACTCTGATCCTACTCTCCTGAAATCGAGATGGAGTGTTGAAGAAACGACGACCTATGCCCCACTGCCAGCTAGAATATGTAACATCTACTATGTCTAAGGGCCCCTGCTCTGCTGTGCTCCCTATTGGCCACCTATAAAATTTGTTCTATCAAAAGGTGGCCAAAACAATTGTTGGAGCCTTCAAGAAACAGTTTCATTGCCAAATGTTGTCTCTTGAAGCCTCTAGAAGATCTCATGCCCAGGTCTAAAAAAAATTTCATTGTTGTTTCCCTTCAGAACTCAGAAATTCTGCTAAAAATTCCATGAGAGAACTGCTGCAAAACCCCCTTTCCTCCCCTTCATTCACTCACAATCTAACCTTCATTTTTACTCTTTTTCCCCATCATTTTCCTCTGATTTCCATTTTTCCTCATTTTTCCCTTCATATAATCCACCTGGCATAGTTTAACACTCTTTTTTAAACTATAGTGAAACCCTCGAATTCCTTTGAAAACAAGAGAAAATCATGAAAAAACCCATTTTGTATTAAGGGTTTAAGCCCCTTTGGGCCAAGTCTCAACCACTTCCCCACCATATGCCCATGGTGCTAAGACCAAGCGCTAAGCCTTTCGGCACTTATCGCATCGGAGAAAATCCAAAGCGCGCAAGTCTTTTTTCATTGTGTTGACAAAAAGTTCCGATGCGATTGGCCCTGTGTGTCGCAGCCCCCAATCATGTTGTTACCTTTTATGACCCTTTGGGCCCGCAATCAGGTGCTAAACCTTTTTGAAAATCCATCTCCGGTCCGTTATTTCTTTCATAAATCCAAAAACCATTTTACCCAAAGTTTGGTCTAACGCGCCCATACAATGCTTTTTATAATATAAAAATGGTTAGATCAAAAAGACCGATGCGTAATCGCATCGGAGAAATCCGAATGGGTTGATTGAAAGACCGGGCTCGAAAGCTCCGATTGTGATTGGCCCTTGTTATATAAAACCCTGCCCCCTTCGCTTTCATCCCACATAGCTTACACCCTTAGACCAAGTGTTGAAGTCCCGAAGCGCTTAATCGCATCGGGGATTCTTTACAATGGGCTGATTGAAATACCAGGCCCGACAGTTCTGATAAGATTGGCCCTTTGTTATATAACACCCCAGGCCCATCATATTCCATATATCCAACGGCCCCACAATTGGGCGCCAATCATGTTATATATAAATATGCCACTCTGATCCACCAAAAACTTTGTATTATTCAAAAATTTGGGTTTTATAAAGTGTTAAAGGGTTTTTCCACTGGTGCATAATCCACCGTTGATCTTAAAACCGATCGAGCGGATAGCGCTAAATCACATCACAAAGTTCCATCGCATGAATTGATTTGTCCCCCCGATCGGCCACCCCTCCGATTCACTCTCTGCCGTCGATCTGATCGGTAGATCGAACGGTCATCGCTTAATCGCATCGGCCCTCCTGGTTGTGCAATTGCATTGGCAATTTCCATCGCACCCTTTCTCTCTCCCCACCGATTGCGATCCTCCGATTAGATCTAGACTTTCCACGTGTCCAGATCGGAATGCCCAGATATTTCTCGCATGCTTTCATCGCCTTTCGCCCTTCCACTGTATGTCCTTCGATTAATCCCCATCGTCGATCTCTGTGCGATCAACGGATCTAATCTACTCTTTTCCTCCAATCTCCTTTGACTATTTCTAAATGAATCCCAACCATTGGATGATGCCATCCAACGGTCCTGCTCTCTTGCCATGCCTCTGAAGCAGTTTAACCCAAAAATGTAGGATTTTATAACATAATTCTGTATTTTTCAGGTTATCGATGGTTTTCTGTTTTATTAAAAGGAAGGCCAAAGGGCCAGGAAAGAGGTTTCCCATGCCATTGATTCATCAATGGAGACCATTTGTGAGGTTTGGATTTGATGTTTTCATCAGTATTTCATGAGGTATTGATGCCTTATGAGCCCTGGACGGCCTGCACATCAACAAGACACTGTGTTTTTGAAATCACAGTTAAAGAGTATCAGTTTATACCAGAACAAAAGACCGAAGACACAGACCGAGCGTGATTTGTCCTGAAAACACTGAACTAAAGTGAATTAAAAGTGTTTTAGGAAAGGCCGAAGACATCCGTCGATCCGAGAAAGCTTCCACCGCCTTAAGAAAAGGCTAATCAAACCCTCTCCAGCTCCTAAAGGCACCTGCAGCCTCATGGTAATTAAAGAAGGCTTAGTCATTATTTCAAACAAGAGGTGTTTTCTCGAAGACAGCTGAACAATTAATACTACTCAAGGATCTTATCTCTAATTATCGGCAAAACTATTTTAAAGATTAAGAATAGCCCAGAAGCTAATCTTTTCGATCATTAGACCTCGGGGAGCAGCAACAGAGTTACTTCAATGTGACACTGAGCCTCCGAAGTCAACAAAAGCTCCCACCGAGCTTAATCCTAAGTGTAAATCAATTAATGCAGATTAAAACCTGTAAATTTCTTCATCAAGGCCCTTAAAGGCCGAAGAGTCATCAATCTAGATTAATTGATCCAGGAAATCTTTTATCCAATCCCACCTCCTCATTCTTCTATAAATACTTTTGTAGAAGATGAGAAAATGTTGGTCTCTAGACATCTGAATCTATGTAATAGTTATTCTAAAGCTACTAATGCCCTGTTTGCGACTTAAAGATACATAAGCCGATATGAGAAGTTCGGAGTTGTAGAGACCCACCAGGCTTGCTGATTATAACTGGTTTGAACATCAAATACAAGCTATTGATTTATGGGATCCTGATTTGTGTCAATGGTGATGTGTTCCTCACTTTCAATTGTTATTTTCTTTAATGTTTTCACTCTATCCATTTCCTCTAATAGAGAGCAGCAAACGTAGAGCTAGGATTTACTCTGAACATTACCTTGCTCTTACTGAAAGCTTTATTTTCTATGTTTTCTCCATTCAAACATTCTCTTTGAAGAGTATATTAATGCAATTCAGTTTAAAAGTACTTGCCTAGTCTAGATTGCTCTTTATGATGAGTATTTTCTGTGTTTTCCTTAGAGTATATTGAAGCAGGTTGGTTTCAAAGCACCTGCCTGATCTAAATCGCTCTTTGTAAATGTTATCTATGGTTTTCTTATTGAATATGCTGAAAGCAGGGTAGTTTAAAGGCACTTACCTGATCATAGAATACTTTTATGTTTTCCTTAAGTTTATGCTAAAAGCAAGATAGTTTAAAAGCACTTACTTGATCTTAGGTTGTTCATTGTTTTTCATTTGTTTGGTTCTACACTTCCTCTATGTTTCATTCCATAAAATCACTTTAAGAGATCCTTTGACATAAGTAACTTGCCCCATGGATCCTGCTTGAACCTTGCTGTCCAATTAAAATCTTAGTATGACTCCATAGCCCAATGGGTTAAAACTATCTTTTCCTTTATGTCAGCCAAATCATTCCTTCACCTGCAAACACCTTCACCCTTCATTTTGAAACTGCCTTCACCTTCATCATGTCTTTGCCCAACCAAAACAAACAAAAAAAAACCCAAGCTCTTCATAACTATCCTAATATCACGTTTCAGGCTTTAAAGATCACATCTTTAAACTCATTCATAGAGAGATCCCTCTTTCGATTCAGGAGGGCTAGATCCTTGAATCCCAAAGCGGTTTGATGTTCCCTTGCAATTGGACTTTTTCTAATCTTGACAATTACAGGGTGCTAACATAATGGCAACTCCACTGGGGAATTTTTGAGTTCATAGTTGCTTGGCCAGCTTTTATAAACTCCTTAGTTTCCCATACAACCACAAAAACGCAGAGAACCCGAATTTTTTTAGATTGGTAGTCAATAAACATGGTAGTGGACCATAAACCTTTTACCTCCAAAAGAGCTAAAAAATTCCACTTGGCGACTCCACAATCCTGAACAGGCCTTAAGACTCCACTGGGAAGAACTCTTGTCATTATAAAATCATTCAAACTTAGTAAGAGGGCTTTGGATTAAAGTCTTCTTATAAACAGATTAGTTAACTTCTCAAAGATTTTCATACCTGGTTAAACTGTTCTTGTTTAGTTGGGTCTAAAAACACAGCATAGTGGCTCTTATAAAGATTAACACTAGAGCCTATCCTGACCCTAACCCACCTGAGACAGTTGATGACCATGAAAGATTACTTAGGAAGCCTCCTAATTTCTCAACTGTTTTCAAACCACCCTTGAGAGCTAACTTTGTTCCTGAAAACTTAGTAGCTCTACAGCAATTACCAGTAGACCCAAGAAATCCATTTAGAACATGGTCTCTTGACGATTTAGATTAGCTAGATTCACGGTCTTCACTTTCATCCCCGGAACAAAGTGAACATCCTGGTATTAGAGAAACCACACCACCTAATTTACATTTCCTTCTTGATCTAGGTGTCTCTCATCCAAGATCAGCTCAGTAATCAATCCCTGGTCCATCCACATCTCTTCATCCAACATCCACTGTCCCTGTTGTTAATCCACCTCTTGTGAATCCACTCCCACCTCCAATCATGGCAGCATGGTATGATCCCTTGGTGCTGCCCCAGCCTTTAGCTCCTTTACCCAATGAATATCAGTATAAAATCCCTCATTTCACCGGCAAATAATCCTCCACCGCTCAACACCATGTTGTTACGATGGGAGATGCCTTTGACTATATGGAAATAGAGGATGAAACAATTAAAATGTATGAGGCAAGAATCATTGTGCCTATGAGGTTTTCAGATTGGGTTTCTAACCTTGTAGCCGTGAGGAAAAAGACAGGAGAAATCATATTGTCCATTGATTTCAGAAACCTTAACAGAGCCTCCCTAAAGGACAATTACCCCTTACCCAAAATGGAACACATCCTACAGAGGGTAGTTGGTTCAAAAAGGATTTCTCTGTTAGATGGTTTTTTAGGGTATAACCAGGTTTTATTACTCCCAGAAGATCAACTCAAGACAACTTTCACTACTCCTTGGGGCATTTTCATGTATGTGAAAATGCCTTTTGGATTAATGAATGTTGGAGCCACTTTTCAAAGGGCCATGGACATTGCATTTTCAGAAGAGATAGGGCACTTCATTGTAATTTACCTTGATGACATAACAGTTTATTCCAAATCTGATGAAGAACACCTTAAACATCTAAGGAAGGTCTTTGAAAAATGTAGAAGATTTGGTCTTTCTTTAAATCCCAAAAAGACAATATTTGGCCTACAAGAGAGTAAAATCCTTGGTCATATTATATCAGAAAGGGGGATTAAAATAGATCCAAAAAGAGTTGAGGGAATACTACAGATTATCCACCCAAGAAACATAAAATAATTGCAGTCCTTTATTGGAAAAATTAACTTCTTAAGGAGGTTTATTCCCAACTTAGCAGAGCTCCTTAGAAACATGACTAATATGCTCAAAAAAGAAGTGGGAGTGGAGTGGACTGTAGAAGCCAAAAGATCCTTCGAATTGGTAAAACATGCACTCACCAGAGCGTCAGTCCTATTCAGCCCGGACTTTTCAAAATATTTCCTTATTTTTTCCTTTGCCTCAGAACATACAGTGGTTGCAGTCTTGTTGTAGAAAAACCCAGAAGGATAGGAACAACCTATTGCTTTTTTCAGTAAGGCTTTAAGGGATGCACCCTTGAAATATAACATAATGGAAAAACAGGCCTATGCTTTGGTAAAGGCCTTAAAGGAATTTAGGGTGTACATTCTGCATTCTCACATCATTGCCTATGTGCCTAACATAGTGGTAAAAGACATATTGTCACAAGATCCAGATGGAAAGAGGGGTAAATGGATTGCTGTAATATTAGAGTATGATTTGGAAATCAAACCCACCAAAATTATTAAAGGTCAGGGCTTGGCTCAATTAATAACTGAATCTAATCTACAAGCCCTTGACATTAACATGGTAGATGCCTTGGATGAACAGGAAGAATTACCTACTCCCACTGTGGAAGAACAGTTCCAAAAATCACCTTGGTACACTGATATCCTGTATGTGCTTACAAATCTTAATGCTCCTCCTGATTTATCAAAAATGAAGGCAAGGTTTTTAAAGTTGAAAGCTAGGAACTATTGCATTTTAAATGACTTTTTATATTGGAAAAATGCTAATGGTTTATTGCTTAAATGTTTTCCTGAAGTTGATGCAGAAAGGATCAAACATGAATTCCATGAAGGAGAGTGTGGAGGTCATCTTTACTGGAAAACCACAACCAATAAAATCCTTAGAGCTGGCTATTACTGGCCCACCCTCTTCTAATATGTCTAGAAAATGATAGTAGCTTGCCACAAGTGCGAAGTTTTTGAGGGCAAAAGAAAACTCCTTCCTTTACCATTACAACCTATCATTATTGAAGCTCCTTTTTAACAGTGGGGCCTAGATTTCATAGGATAAAACCATCCTGCTTCATCTGCCGAACACAAATGGATTCTCATAGCCACTGACTACTTCAAAAAGTGGATAGAGGCCATCCCTTCTAGGAATGCCATAGATTCTGTCATTATAAAATTTCTTGAAGACCATATCCTGTCTAGATTCGGATGTCCTAGGAAGATTATTACTGATAATGATGTTTCTTTTGGTTCCAAAAGGATGATTGATTTTTGTCACAGGTATCGGATTAAACTTAGTCATTCTACTGCTTATTACCCTCAAGGTAATGGGTTAGCAGAATCATCAAATAAAAGTTTGGTGACCATCATCAAGAAGCTACTTGAGGAAAATAAAAAATCATGGCATAACAAGTTGGTGCATGCTCTGTGGGGAGACAGATTGACCACAAATAAGTCCATTGGAATTTCCCCTTACCAGCTTGTTTATGGAGGAGATGCAGTGTTTCCTACCAGCCTAGGTGTACTAGTTGTTAGCCCCTATGAATTCCTTGACAAGCAAGCAAGGGGCTAGTTTGTTTTATGAACCTTCAAGGAATTAATTTCCCTTGAAAACACATCATCCTTGAAGCCTTTATGTTCCCTGCTTTTGATTGTTTCCCTCTGTTGTTCTTGAGTCAATAAGCCTCACTAATTGCAAAAAAATTGTGCTCCAAAAGGCCTTTATTTTCCCCTTGTGCCTCTGCAGAATGTCCCATTTTACCCCTTTTTCCCCTTTTGTCAAAGTTCCCCTGTTTCCCTCTAAGTCCCCCTTCACCCTCTAAATCATACCCAAAATCCCCCTTTAAATCCCACATCCACCCTTTGTCTGGTTTAATAAGCACTTTTCCTCCCTATCGTTACCCATTTCCAATCTTAAATTTCATTAAAAATGGGTTAAAAACCCACTTTTCAACCTTATAATAGGGCTTAGCTCCTTTCCCGCCAGCCCCTTCCAACAACTTCCCCACATATACCCTTAGCGCTAAGACCAAGCGCCTAATGCCTTGGGTGCTAATCGCATCGGAAAACTGGAGCGGAGCGTTGCATTCCTTTGTAACATCGAAAAAACTTCGATGCGATTGGTTTATTCTATAAGTCCTCCGATGTGTTCTCCACCATTGATCTACCATGTAGATCGGACGGCCCGTGCTAATCACAAATCCTTTCAATCGCAATAGTTATGTTAAGTCCTCCGATTGGCTCATCGCAAAAGTTTGCAATGTGATTGATCGCAACTTGACTTCGATCATCATAATCGCAACTCCCCTCCGATCGTTCCAATCCCCGATTGCGATCTCCCGACTGAATTCTCCACCGTTGATCCATCCTGTTGAACCAACGACCATCGTACTCCCCGCCCAATCACAATCGCAAGTTTCTTTGTGTCACCCCTTCCTCTCCTTCCGATTGCGATGCTCTGATCACATTTGGACCGTCGATCTTCCCGCTGGATCCAACAGTCGCCGCACTCCCTGCCCAATCGCAATCGCAAATGTTAAATGTGTCACCCCACTGACCTCCCCAATTGCGATCTCCCAATCATTCTGATCGCAAGAATTCCCTGCATACTCCTGATCGCGCCCGCTCCTCCAATCGCATCACAACTTCTGTTCTCCTGATTGCGATTGCCTCCACTCCTGATCTCCGATGCGATTAACCCCGAGCCCACCGTACCATACATCCGCCCGTTCATATAATAAAGGGTTTTCCCCTTTGTAATTTGGAAATTCATTTGATTTTCATTTTTACAAAGGTTAATTCAATCGCATCAGAAGTTTTTATATGTACCACTCTACCCTACTCCTGACTCCGATTTCCGATTGTGATTCGTACCATTGGGTCCCACCTCGTACGATCATTTCCGTCACTTTCCATTGCATTTCATTGCGTTCCTTTGCATTTCTGCCTATAACAAAAATTTCATCTTTTCATTAAAATCTAAATGTTTCATATTTATTCTACCGATTCCATATACCATCCCACTGCTGCATCTCCGCCGTCGATCTCCTCCATCAGACCATGATCGAACGGTCCATAGGCATTTTCCCGTCAAAACCTATTGTTCGCTGTTTACACCATATCAAAGCATTTTTCACCGTTGTTGCATATAATGCCACTGTTTTACCACCACCGCGCTATCATTTCCTCCACCCTCCATAACCAGCCTTCCCTTTGCATGGAATTCATGACTAAGTTGCATGTTTTGCAGAGTACGAGCGGCGTCAGACCGCCATGATTCAAAGTCTCAGTACAGCTACAGAGAAACAGGAAAAGACCGTTTTCAAGAGCCAAACTCATGGAGAAAAGGGCTGAGAAGACATATAACAGGGATAAAATTAAAGGAATAGAGTTGAAGCTCTATAAGTCCTCTCCAGAGCCTTTAAAGCACAGATCTCGCATGTCAGAGGAAAACCAGCGCACAGAAAACAAAACTATCAGAGTTTCACATCAGCAGATTGTTCTAAAGGGAAAAATTCCCATACTATTTCTATTCCATGCCATGTTCCAGAAAATATTTCTGCCTTGACCATAGTCCTAAGCTACCAGAGCAGTTGTTAATGCGATATGGCAGACTTCACCGTCTTTTAATTATCCTTTTGTTTATTCACCAAAGTACTTCAGAGTACCATAGCCAGGGTACACTAGGGACGTAAACGGAGTAAATGAAACCTGAAGAAGACCACTCTTCCTTCTAAAGAGTGCCAGAGATTAATGCATAAGATTTAAAATAGAATGGGCTTCGGCCCTCTTTCCTTTCTGAGTTTTAATTCTTCATTTAATTCTTCACCTACCTCCTCTGCTCTCTTTCAGCTATAAAACTCATGAGAAAATTATTGTAAAGGTTGTTGATCAGTTATCAGAGAATTGCAAGTAGTTTCTTTTGAGACACAGTCTCTATGTAAAGTTGTAATATAGGCTTAGGAATATGGTTACATACTGAGTATTCATCTATTGGCAATGTTGTACTTGACTGGTATTGTTATGTAATATGACAAGCACATTTCTTTGGATCCTGATCTAAAGCAGTGGTGATGTTTTCCTATCTCTGTGCTTTAATTCATTTCATTTCATTTCTATTGGCTTGCATTAGAATATTGGCATAGGATTTACCCTTGTTAGGTACGCTATGTTTCTGCTCTCCTCGCCTTCGATTTTTTCTACTAAATGTGTCATCTAAGAATTGATTTCAATTGATTTAACCAGTGTAGTGGATGATATTGCCTGCTCTCTGATGTATGAATTAAATGAATATGTTTCTTAGATGTTCTTGTTAGGATTTAGCTGGAAGATTTGGGAACACTGGGGATTAGAGTTAGCCCTGTCCACTAGGATCCTTGTGCGACCAGCTGGTCTTTAACTTTGTGTTCTAAAACTTTAATGTTCCTCCTCTCTTATCACTCCATATCACATTATCATCTTTAAGACCCAATGTTTTAGATGACTAGCCCAATTGAAAGCTTGCACATTGGATAGTAAGCAAATCCTTTCCTGAATCCATTGCCCAATGGTTTTGAATACTTCTTGAAACACTTCACCTCTGCCTTATCCCTCTTTGCTCATCCTTGTCTTAGATTGAACCCTTCTTTCCCGATGATCGGCAACCACAAACAATCAAACAAACAAACCCCGAGCCTTATAACTAGCCTAACATCTTAACACTGAGTTTCAAAGTCATATAACTTTGACATATCATACAGAGATCCCTCTCTGGACCCAAGAGGGCTAGATCCTGAGGTCTAAAAGTGGTTTGATGTTGTCTCATCTTTTGGTCTTGCCAATCTAGCCAAAACATGGGAACCCCAACATAATGGCGACTCCGCTGGGGAAAAAAATTGAGTACCATCCATCTTACTACATCATAAGAGCCTCAGAAACCTAGAAATTCTGGTTAGGTTGGTAGTTAAACATTCCTATTCACAGATCAACCTCTATACCATTTGTTGTGTTTTTCACATACTCTTGGACAAAGTCTGGAAAGGGCCAGGTAGCCTCCAGATCTCACACTCTTTCAGAGGTGACACATCTGGTAAAAGCCCTCCCCGTCAATCTCTGTTTAGATTTTGTTGTGTTCTGAAGATATTCCTAAAATGGGACATCTCATAAGCACTGTGGTGGACAGTGTACTCTCCAAAAAAAAAAACACCCTAAACCTTCCACCTGGCGACTCCACAATTCCTAAATGATTTAAAGACTCCACTGGTGATCAGTAGGCCTGTTGATTATCTTGGTATCACATAAGACTCCACTGGGAGACCAGAAGCCCATTACAACATCAGCCACATTAGAAGTAACAAGAAGGGTTAAGCTGCTTGGTTAGAAAACAACATTCTGGCTTACAGAACCATTCACACAAGAGCTTACCCTAACCTAGACCCACCTGAAATAGTTGACAATCCTGAGAGAATCCTCAAGGGATATCCTACACATAAGCGGTCAACTATTCCTAGCCACATCCATAGAGCTAAATCTACACCAGAAAACTTTACAGCTCTATCAGACCCATTTTTTGACCTAGGCACTCAAAATAGTTTTCCAAGAACTAGGTCATTCAGTGTTCTAGACCATTCATACCTTGAGTTTCCTGTTTCACCACCTCAAAGTGGTAAGCACCTTGGGAATAGACAGACCCCTCCATCTACACCTCCTGATATACACTTCATTCAGAACTTGGGGCTCAGTCATCCTAAATCTTCTCATCAGTCCTCTGCTGGTCATAATATCACTGTCATCCATATACCAGCTGCTCAAGCCAACCCTTTACCTCATCAAAACACCATCATGGCAGCCTGGTATGCACCTCTGGTTTTATCTTAGCCTCTAGTACCCTTACCCAATGATTATCAATTAAAGATCCCACACTTCACTGCAAAAGAGTCTACCATAGCCCAACAACATGTAGATAGGATGGAAGATTATTTTGACTACATAGAGATAGATGATGACACAGTCAAAATGAGAATATTTGCCCAAATCTTAGGAGGTGATGTGTGTTTCGGGGATTTAACACTCTAGAGGTTGGTTGGGATTCAACCTCCACAGAGCAGGGGCGTACTATTTAACAGAGACTCACACGATCATGCACAGTCATGAAAACGAAATAGAGCAGAACGAGAGGTTTACCCGTTGGTCCTACGTTTGAAGTAGATCCACGTGGAGTTCAAACTCCCTGCAACCGTCCTTCCTCTTTCACCTGAAATACAAGAAGAAACCAGCACAAAGGACAAGTTGTACAGTATATTTCTACTCTATATGTTAGCGAGATTCATATAAAACATTAAATAAATCATCATAAATGCTTGTATAACAAATATTATTCATACATTAAAGCATACACTAACACGTTTACTTCGGGAACAGCATGATACTTCTGTATTATAAAAATAGTACGTACAAAAGTAAGTGGAGAGATCACCGGATCCTTCCAAGGCCTTCGCAGACCGTCGTCCGGATCCGTCCAGCCCTTGCCTCGCTAAGACTCCTTCCAAATGAGTGCATACGAGATAACATATAAAGGGATGTGTATCTCAAGGAAACAAGGGTTTCCTGAAATGAACTGGGAAAGTGCAGGAGGCACGGGGAATCAGACTTGGATAGGGAACCAACAGAGTATAATAATAATAATTCTCTCTCTCCTTAGGCCATACATATGAGGTCCTTTTATAGTCCCCCCAAGTAGTTTCAGCAGTTGGAAACAGTTGGCCACGGGCTGGGGTAGTTGAACTACCTGAGTAACTATCAACCCAGCGCGAAATTAGGGATTTTTATATATTTTTTAATCATTAAAATGGCATACGCGAAAAAGTCTAGCTGTACTAGCGTATACACGCGGAAAAACACGGGCATAGTCGCGTATGAAGGATTTTCCACTGTTTTTAAGTGAATTTGTCCAAGTCTGTAGGAATGGGTGCCCATAAAGCCATGTAGCAATCATGAATCATGTCAAGGTGAGAAATGATGCTATAACAATGTGAAGAAATGGTTCAAGGGCCTACCTCCGGGTAGCATTAATGATCTTCCATCTCTATATCAGACTTTCATAAACAAATGGGAGGCTAAGGCCAACCCTCGCCAACTCCTAGCAGAATATATGAGCCTTAAAAGAAACGTAGGATAGATTTTCCATGATTACACAACAAGATTTAACAGCATTTACAATGCTCTTCCTCCACACATGAAACCTCCCCAAGGTATCGCTATAGCTAAATAACCCGAAGGATTTGATGCTGACATGGCCTACCAGCTTAGGGAGAGAGATTACAACACGTTGGAAGACATGAAAAAAGGAGCAGTGAGTGTAGAGGCTAATCTGATTGAGAAAAGAGCAAGACTAAGAGCTGAGAAAAGGGTAACATATAGAGATGACAATACAGCTTCCACGTCTGACCCAAATTATGACCGCATGTCCAAAAACATGGAAAAGATGTACCAAATGATGGAAAAAATGGTTGTCACAGTTAGTAACCAAAACAGAAATCAAAACCATAACCAGAACCAAAACTTTAGAAGAAACAATGCTACTCCCAATAGACAAAGAGAATCAGATCAGCAAGTTATTCCCCCATTCCAAGAGAACTTTCTTGATGAAGATGAGGGAATCATAGAAGACTCTGAGGGGAACACAATAAACATGTTTGAAACAGAAGATTCAATCCATAACTGTTACACAGAAGAAGATCAGCCCTCGCCCTCATATTGGGATGAAGAAAGATCAGAATCTGAAGATTACAGACTTGGATTTAAAGATGTTATCATGCAGGTCAGAAAACATGAACTTATAAGTAAAAAGAGCCAAGAAACTGCCAAACCAAAAGCTTCTGAGGTCACCATTAAGAAAATACCTGAGAAAAATTCTAAAGAAACTGCTGAAAGTAACAAATCAATAGCTGAGAGTTTTGGAAAAAACAAAGAAAAGGACAACCAAAACACTGATACACAAGGTAAGCCAACTAGCAACACTAGCACTGCAGTTAGTGCTCCTGATAAAATTGTCACAAACACTGTACATAACGAGAATCAACACACTGATTCAGCCACTAAGGCAGTGGCTAACCAAACAGAGTTAAACATTCCAAAGAGTCAGTCCACTTTCAATTTGGAGAGTGAGATTGCAAAAATTAAAATATTTGTACCACTCTCTGAGCTGGCCACTCAGGATGTATATAAGGGCCAAATTTTGAAAGCATTAAAATTAGGTGAGAACAATGACACGGTAAATCTAAGTGATGATCAACCTGCCCTTCTGTTTGGTCCAAAGATAGAAGGAAAGTTTCAGGAAGGGGTAGTGCCCCCTTTTTATATCAGTATGAACGTCCATGATAAGATTCTCCACAATGCAATGCATGATTTTGGGGCATCTCACACCTGATTCCTAAAGTAGTGATGGAAAGATTGGGCCTAGAGATAAACCATCCCTATAAAGACCTATATTCATTTGACTCTAGCAGAGTAAAGTGTCTTGGCCTAATCAAAGATTTATGTGTGAGCCTTGCCCAGATTCCAACAAAATGTATGGTCATGGATGTTGTGGTGGTAGATGTGCCACCCAAGTATGGCATGTTATTATCAAGATCATGGGGAGCCAAGCTGCAAGGAACAATGCAGATGGATGGGGCTTATGCCGCAATCCCAATCTTTTGCCAACTTAGAAGACTGTACAGGGAAGCACAAATGAAATTCCTGGTGAGTAGCCCTGAAAAGCCTGAAAATTCTCCTCTATACTCTGTACATATAGACCTAGACTCCTTTATCTTATGCAATGATGAATCTTTGGGGGGACTAGAATCTGAAAACATAGATACAAGAAAAGGTACACATGATGAAACAGAGCCAATGGACTTTAACATAATGGCTACCCTAGACTCAGAGGAGGAAGACGTAGAAAAATTTGAACAGTGCACTGAAACAACAACGCAAAGTGAACCAGAAACAGAATATAATCAACCAAATAGTCACCCCTCTGATTTCCACACACATGACGAAAAACAAAACAACCCATAGCCTAGTTCTGCTCCTATATTGCTACATGATGACAAACCCAGCTATAGGGAAGGAAATGATGATAAAACGAAAAACGAAGCCTTGTGGGAAATGAATTTCGATGGTTCATGCACCAAGAGAACTGCTGGGCCAGGAGTGTGGATACATAACACAGAAAGTGGGTACGCAGAGAGCCATGCATGTAACCTGAATTTCAAATGTACAAACAATATTACAGATTATGAGGCTCTTATCCTGGGTCTAAACCTACTGAGGAAATTAGGAGCCCGTAGGATAACCATGCGTGGGGACTCTGAGATGATCATTAAACAGGTGAATGGTGAATACACAGCGAAACATCCTAGATTGAGAGCTTACAGGAATGACACTATGGATTTATTGAAAACATTTGTTTAGTATGAATTAGTGTTTGTTCCTAGAAATCAGAACGTCATTGCGAATGGATTAGCTTACCTAGCCAGTTCATACCCTAAGACTCCAAGCGACCAAAAAATCATAATACAAACCAGATTCAGACCTGTAGTGCCGGATAACGAAAAATACTGGCAGGTCTTTGAGGGCGACAAACAGATTGAAGATTTCCTGATAGGCAGAAACGAGTTTGAGTTTTCCGATTCAGACTCTACGTCTAGTGATAACTACCTAAGTGAGGAACCCTCAGACGAGGAAGCAACTACACCCCACGATGTAGAAATAAATGCTTTTAATGAAGAAACTAGAAATTCAACCATAGAGTGTGAAAACGCAGACAGTGAAGAAGTAGAGGTGTTGTAGGCCAAAGATAGGAACATACCTCGAGGCCTGGTGCCTTTAGAAGACCTTTTTGATTTCGATAATGTAGCTAAAAAGCCTACCATAGAGCACGGGGACTCTAACGTTGAAGAATGCAACATAGGCACAAAAGATAATCCCAAAATGATTAAATTGGCTAGGTCCTTACCCACGGAAATGAAAAGGAACTATATTGACTTATTCAAAGAATTTATTGATGTGTTTACGTGAAGTTATGAAGACTTAAAGGCCTATGACACGAACATCATACATCACAAAATACCTTTGAAGGAAAATCAGAAGCCCTTCCAACAAAAAATCCACAGAATAAACCCAAAGCAATTGCCTGCATTTGAAAAAGAAATTAAAAAGATGTATGAGGCAGGCATAATTGTACTTGTAAGGTTCTCTGAATGGGTATCCAACCTAGTGGCTGTGAGAAAGAAAATAGGGGAGATCAGGTTGTGCATTGATTTCAGGAATCTTAATAGAGCCTCACTCAAAGACAATTACCCTTTCCCAAAAATGGAACACATCCTTCAGAGGGTAGTAGGCTCAAAAAGGATCTCCCTGCTAGATGGGTTTTCAGGTTACAACCAAGTCTTAGTAATCCCAGAAGACCAACTCAAGACAACCTTTACCACTCCATGGGGCACCTTTATGTATGTAAAAATGCCCTTTGGACTGATGAATGCTGGTGAAACCTTCCAAAGAGAAATGGATATAGCTTTTTCAGATGAGATAGGACACTTCATTGTTATTTACTTAGATGACATAACAATGTACTCTAAGACTAAAGAAGAACACCTAAAACATCTAAGAAAAGTGTTTGAAAAATGTAGAAGGTTTGGTCTGTCATTGAATCCCAAAAAGACTATATTTGGGCTGCAAGAAGGAAAAAAAATTGGCCACATTATATCTGAAAAGGGTATTAGGATAGACCCACAAAGAGTTGAGGGAATACTACAGATTGCACACCCAAGAAACATCAAAGAGTTACAGTCCTTCATTGGGAAAATCAACTTCCTCAGGAGATTTATTCCCAACTTAGCTGAACACCTTAGGAATATGACTAACATGCTAAAGAAAGGTGTAGGAGTTAAATGGAATATCAGAGCTAAAAAATATTTTGAATCAGTAAAACTTGCACTCACCCAAGCTCCTGTCCTGATTAGCCCTGATTTCTCTAAAGATTTCCTGATCTTTTCATTTTCCTCTGAGCATACAGTGGTTGCAGTATTACTGCAAAAAAATCCAGAGGGAATGGAGCAACCAATTGCCTTTTCAGCAAAGCACTGAGGGATGCACCCTTGAAATACAACATAATGGAAAAATAGGCCTATGCCTTAGTCAAGGCCTTAAAGGACTTTACGGTGTACATATTGCATTCCCACACCATAGCTTATGTGCCTAACATTGTAGTCAAAGATATATTGTCCCAACACCCAGATGGGAAAAGGGGCAAATGGATTGTTGTGATCCTAGAATACGACATTGAGATAAAACCCAAAAAATTGATCAAAGGTCAGGGCTTAGCTAAGTTAATGGCTGTATCGAATCTGCAAGCCCTTGAAATTAACATGGTAAATGCCTTGGATGAGCAGGAAGGACTACCTGATCCCACTGTTGAGGAGAAGTTTCAGAACTCTCCTTGGTACTCTGATATCCTTTATGTGCTCACCAACCTCAATGCTCCACTTGAACTGCCAAAGACCAAGGCCAGATTCCTAAAACTAAAAGCTAGAAGCTATTTCATTTTGAATGAAAACATATATTGGAAAAATCCAAATGGCCTATTTCTTAAATGTTTTCCTGAAAGTGAGGCAGAGAGGATTAAACAAGAATTCCATGCAGGAGAGTGTGGAGGCCAACTAAAGTTGGAAAGCCACTGCAAACAAAATACTCAGAACTGGCTACTACTGGCCTACACTCTTCAATGATATACATCAGATGACAATTGCCTGCCACAAATGCCAGATTTTTGAAGGAAAAATAAAGCTCCTTCCCTTACCTCTACAACCCATCACTGTTTAAGGTCCCTTTATGCAATGCGGCCTAGATTTCATAGGAGAAATTCACCCTAATTCCTCTGCACAACACAAATGGATCCTGACAGCCAAAGACTAATTCACTAAGTGGATAGAGGCCATACCTACTAGCAATGCCACGGATTCAGTCATCATTAGTTTCCTAGAAGGTCATATCCTCTCTCAGTTTGGCTTCCCAAGGAAAATAATAACTGATAATGTTGTTGCTTTCGGATCCAAGAAAATGGTTGATCTTTGTCACAGGTACCAAATAGCACTCGGGTATTCAACTGCCTATTACCCTAAAGGTAATGGATTAACTGAATCATTAAACAAGAGCCTGGTGACCATCATAAAGAAGCTACTGGAAGAGAACAAAAAGTCATGGCATAACAAGTTAGTACATGCTTTGTGGGCTAACATGCTTACAACAAAGAAATCCATTGGCATGTCACCTTATCAGCTTGTTTATGGGATAGAATCAGTGTTTCCTAACAGCCTTGGGGTACCAGGGATCAAGCTGGTCCAGGAGATTCAAACAGAAGAAGACAGCATGATGAGAAGGGTAAACCAGAAAATTCATCTCCAGCAAACAAGGGAAGAGGTCTATAACAGAGCTATCAAAGTTCAAGAGAACATAAAGAGGTTGTTTGAAAAAAGAACCAAAGATGCTGATTTTAAAATTGGAGATAAGGTTCTGAAGTGGGACTCAAGGAGAGAATAAAGGAAAGCACGACAAGTTTGAAAGTTTGTGGCAAGGTCCATACATCATCCAGGCCACTGTGGGTCCAAATGCCTTTTTTCTACAAGAATTAGATGTTACAGAGCTATTTGGGGGTCCTGTCAATGGCAGAATGCTCAAGCACTACTTCTGCTGATTTCCAGTTTCTAGTTTCCATTTTCATTGTACATACCATTGCAGTGTTTTTTTTTCAAGAAAAGGAAAAAATGTTTCAAAAAAACAAAGAGAAAGGAGAGGTTCAGACATGCTCAAAACATGAACCTCTAAAGTAAAAATATTGGCTCTAATACGATCAAAACCTGAGCCAAAGGAAGCAAAGAAGCTGGTCCTAACATGCCCAAAATATGGACCAGCAAAGAAGAAATAAAAATCAGCTCTGACATGCCCAAAACCAGAGCTGAAATGAAGAAAAGAAAGTGACTCTAACAAGCTGAAAACTTGAGTCACAAAAAGAAAGAAGGATGCTTCAAGATTTCGGATTTCAAGCCTTCAAAGTTTTATTTCAAGTTTCTGCAAATTTTTGTCCATGTGCAACTGTCTTTATGCCTTGGATCCACAGCAAACTAGACCGTCTAATCCTAGTTTGACTGTTTTTCAATTTCTGTTGTAGAATGTAGAGAAGAAATCTGCTGGACAATTTAATCCCAGTAGATATTAGATTAGGTAGAGAAACATATGAGACCAACAGTCTAATCTAGTCTCATGGAGTAATAAGGGTAGATTTAGAATAGGTTTATTTTCTGTTATAAAAATAAAGGATGTAAAGGGTCTACTAATTCAAATGCACCCCAGAAGAAAAAATGCTATGATTGTAGGATGGGTAGATAGATTGTTTGGGAATTTTCTTACTGATCTATCATATTTGTGGAAGCTAAAAGTCGAAGAAGAAAGGTGGCTCAAGTAGCAGGCATCTGGCCTACACCAAAGATAATTTTCTGAATTCTTGACTCCTTCGAGAAGAAGCCATCCCCATGTGGAGCCACTGTTAGCCCCTATGAATTCCTTGACAAGAAAGCAAGGGGCTAGTTTGTTTTATGAGCCTTCAAGGAATGCATTTCCCTTGAAAACACATCATCCTTGAAGCCTTTTATGTTCCCTGCTTTTGATTGTTTCCCTCTGTTGTTCTCGAGTCAATAAGCCTCACTAATTGCAAAAAAATTGTGCTCCAAAAGGCCTTTATTTGCCCCTTGTGCCTCTACAGAATGTCCCATTTTACCCCTTTTTCTCCTTTTCTCAAAGTTCCCATGTTTCCCTCTAAGTCCCCCTTCACCCTATAAATCATACCCAAAATCCCCCTTTAAATCCCACATCCACCCTTTGTCTGGTTTAATAAGCACTTTTCCTCCCTATCGTTACCCATTTCCAACCTTAAATTTCGTTAAAAATGGGTTAAAAACCCACTTTTCAACCTTATAATAGGGCCTAGCCCCTTTCCCGCCAGCCCCTTCCAACAACTTCCCCACATATACCCTTAGCGCTAAGACCAAGCGCTTAATGCCTTGGGCGCTAATCACATCGGAAAACTGGAGCGGAGCATTGCA
Source organism: Pinus albicaulis (assembly GCA_034641835.2). Taxonomy (NCBI): domain Eukaryota; kingdom Viridiplantae; phylum Streptophyta; class Pinopsida; order Pinales; family Pinaceae; genus Pinus; species Pinus albicaulis. The sequence continues at coordinate 1,455,437,868 of CM076584.1, forward strand.
TTCCTTTGTAACATCAAAAAAAATCCGATGCGATTGGTTTATTCTATAATTCCTCCGCTGTGTTCTCCACCGTTGATCTACCATGTAGATAAAATGGCCCGCGCTAATCGCAAATCCTTTCAATCACAATAGTTATGTTAAATTCCCCGATCATCTCATCGCAAATGTTTGCGATGCGATTGATCACAACTTGACTCCGATCATCGTAATCGTAACTCCCCTCCGATCGTTCCAATCCCTGATTGCGATCTCCTGACTGCATTCTCCACCGTTGATCCATCCCATTGATCCAATGGCCATCGCACTCCCCGCCCAATCGCAATCGCAAGTTTCTTTGTGTCACCCCTTCCGCTCCTTCCGATTGCGACGCTCCGATCACATTTGGACCATCGATCTTCCTGCCGGATCCAACGGTCGCCGCACTCCTTGCCCAATCACAATCGCAAATGTTAAATGTGTCACCCCACTGACCTCCCCAATTGTGATCTCCCGATCACTCCGATCTCAAGCATTCCCTGCATACTCTTGATCGCGCCCGCTCCTCCGATCGTATCGCAACTTCTATTCTCCTGATTGCGATTACCTCCTCTCCTGATCTCTGATGCGATTGACCCTGGGCCCATAATACCTTACATCTGCCCGTTCATATAATAAATGGTTTTCCCTTTTGTAATTTGGAAATTCGTTTTATTTTCATTTTTAGAAAGGTTAGTTCAATCAAATCAGAAGTTTTTTTATGTACCACTCCACCCTACTCCCGACTTCGATTTCCGATTGTGATTCGTACCATTGGGTCCCACCTCGTACGATCATTTCCATCACTTTCCATTGCATTTCATTGCGTTCCTTTGCATTTCCGCCTATAACCAAAATTTCATCTTTTGCATTAAAATCTAAACGTTTCATATTTATTCTACCCATTCCATATACCATCCCACTACTACATCTCCGCCGTCGATCTCCGCCATCAGACCATGATCAAACAGTCCATACGCATTTTCCCGTCAAAACCTATTGTTCGCTATTTACACCATATCAAAGAATTTTTCACCATTGTTGCATATAATGCCACTATTTTACCATCGCCACACTATCATTTCCTCTGCCCTCCATAACTAGCCTTCCGTTTGCATGGAATTCATGACTAAGTTGCGTGTTTTGCAGAGTACAAGCGGCGAAAGACCACCATGATTAAAAGTCTCAGTACAGCTACAGAGAAACTGGAAAGGACCGTTTTCAAGAGCCAAAATCATGGAGAAAAGGGCTGAGAAGACATATAACAGGGCTAACATTAAAGGAACAAAGTTGAAGCTCTATAAGTCCTCTCCAGATCCTTTAAAGCACAAATCTTTCATGCCAGAGGCAAACCACCGCACAGAAAACAAAACTATCAGGGTTTCACATCAGCAGATTGTTCTAAAGGACAAAATGCCCATACTGTTTATATTCCATGCCGTGTTCCAGAAAATATTTTTGCCTTGACCACAGTCCTAAGATACCAGAGCATTTGTTAATGTGGTATGGCAGACTTCACCATCTTTTACTTATCCTTTTGTTTATTCACCAAAGTACTTCAGAGTACCACAGCCAGGGTACACTAGGGACGTAACCGGAGTAAATGAAACCTAAAGAAGACCACTCTTCCTTCTAAAGAGTGCCAGATATTAATGCATAAGATTTAAAACAAAATGGGCTTAAACCCTCTTTCCTTTCTGAGTTTTAATTATTCATTTAATTCTTCACCTACCTCCTCTGCTCTCTTTCAGCTATAAAACTCATGAGAAAATTATTGTAAAGGTTGTTGATCAGTTATCATAGAATTGCAAGTAGTTTCTTTTGAGACACAGTCTCTATGTAAAGTTGTAAGATAGGCTGAGGAATATGGTTTCAGGCTGAGTATTCAACTATTGGAAATGTTGTACTTTACTGGTATTGCTATGTAATATGACAAGCACATCTCTTTGGATCCTGATCTAAAGCATCGGTGATGTTTTCCTATCTCTGTGTTTTAATTCATTTCATTTCGTTTCTACTGGCTTGCATCAGAATATTGGCATAGGATTTACCCTTTTTAGGTACCCTATGTTTATGCTCTCCTCTCCTTTGATGTTTTCTACTAAATGTGTCATCTAAGAATTGATTTCAATTGATTTAACTAGTGTAGTGGATGATATTGCCTGCTCTCTGATGTATGAATTAAATGAATCTGTTTCTTAGATGTTCTTGTTAGGATTTAGCTGGAAGATTTGGGAACACTGGGGATTAGAGTTAGCCCTATCCACTAGGATCCTTGTGCGACCAGCTGGTCTTTAACTTTGTGTTCTAAACCTTTAATGTTCCTCCTCTCTTATCACTCCATATCAAATTATCATCTTTAAGACCCAATGTTTTAGATGACTAGCAAGATTTAAAGCTTGCACATTGGATAGTAAGCAAATCCTTTCCTGACCCCATTGCCCAATGGTTTTGAATACTTCCTGGAACACTTCACCTCTGCCTTATCCCTCTTTTCTCATCCTTCTCTTACATTGAACCCTTCTTTCCTGATGACTAGCAACCAAACAAACAATCAAACAAACAAAACCCGAGCCTTATAACTAGCCTAACATCTTAACACTAAGCTTCAAAGTCATATACCTTTGCCATATAATAGAGAGATCCCTCTCTGGACCTAGGAGGGCTAGATCCTGAGGTCTGAAAGTTGTTTTATGTTGTCTCATCTTATGGTCTTGCCAATTTGGCCAAAACATGGGAACCCCAACACTAGTGATAAAATTGGTCCAATAAATACATTCAAAAGAGGACAGCATGTTGAGGAGGATCAATCAAACCATACATCTCCAGAAGACAAGGGAAGAGGTTTACAACAGAGCTCAGAAGGTGCAAGAGAGCATAAAGAAGTTGTTTGACAAGAGAACAAAGGCTTGTGATTTCAATATTGGAGACAAGGTACTCAAATGGGACTCCAGAAGAGAGGATAATGGTAAACATGGCAAATTTGACAGTTTGTGGCAAGGTCCTTACATTATTCAGTCCACCATTGGTCCAAATGCCTTTTTTCTGCAAGAATTAGATGGCACAGATCTGTTTGGGGGTCCTTTCAATGGCAGGGTCCTTAAGAATTACTACTGCTGAGTTCGATTTTAAAGCTTTCATTCCCATTGTAAATATCATTTGTTTTGTTCAGTCTCACAAAAGAAAAAATACAAAAACAATGAAAAAGAGAAAAGAGGGCAGATTGTAAAAAACAATAAAGGTACAACCCCATACCAAAAAAGAGAAATAAATTTTGAAAGTGTGCAAGCTTAAATGCCACTCCTGAAAAACACACTCCTAGTTAGTCAAACAACCTAATATTGACTAATTATTTTTAAATTTAATGCTGATAGGATAGTGAATTCGATTTGCCAAACTGTTTAATCTTGGCTTATCAATAGATAGATTAGGATAGAAATTAAAGGTTCAAACATGCTCAAAACCTGAACCTAAGTTCCCAAGCAAGAATTGACTCCAATATATGTTTAATTCTGAGTCAAAATAGAGGTAATTCTGGTTCTAATCAGCTCAAAATCTGAACCAGTTGACAAAGGAAGAACAACTCAAAAAAGAGGAAAAAAAACAGAGTTGTAAAAAGGTGAAGGAAGTGCTTGAAACTTTCAGATCTTAAGCCTTCTGTTTTTTTTAAATTTTCTACAAAATAAATATCTATGTGCAACTTGTTTTTATGCCATAGATAACAGCAAGTCAAACAGCTTAATCTTGACTTGACTATTTTTAAATTTCTGTTGTAGAATTTAGAGAATAAAATCTGTTGGACAGTTTAATCCCAACAGATAGTAGATTAGGTAAAGAATTATATGGGCTGAAATATTTAATCTGAGTCCATGGAGAAATAAGGAGTATAATTAGATTATATTTCCTATTTTCAAAAGAATAAAATGTTGTAAAAGAGTTTGCCAATCCAATTGCACTCTAAATGAAGAAAAATTGTTAGATCAGTAGGATTGGGTAGGTAGAAAGCTGGTTGAATGAAGATCCATTGTTTTTCATAGTTGCTGACATGTTTTCATAGCAGAGTAAGATCATTCTAGCAAAGAAAATAGCCCAATGGATGAGGTACAGGTCAGCCTCCCAGAGAAATACAAGTCTAAAGTTCTTGATGCCTTCAAGAAGGCACCATCCCCAAGTGGAGCCATTGTTGGCCACCTATAAAATTTGTTATATCAAAAGGTGGCCAAAACATTTTTTGGAGCCTTCAAGAAATAGTTTCATTGCCAAATGTTGTCTCTTGAAGCCTCTGGAAGATCTCATGCCCAATTTTAAAAAATTCTTCACTGCTGTTTCGCTTCAGAACTCAGAAATTCTACTAAAAATTCCATGAGAGAACTGCTGCAAAATCCCCTTTCCTCGCCTTCCTTCACTCACAATCTAACCTTCACTTTTACTCTTTTTCCCCATCATTTTCCTCTGATTTCCATTTTTCCTCATTTTTCCCTTCATATAATCCACCTGGCATAGTTTAAAACTCCTTTTTAAACTATAGCGAAACCCTCTAATTCCTTTGAAAACAAGAGAAAATCATGAAAAAACCCTTTTTTTATTAAGAGTTTAAGCCCCTTTGGGCCAAGTCTCAACCACTTCCCCACCGTATGCCCATGGTGCTAAGACCAAGCGCTAAGCCTTTCAGCGCTTATCGCATCGAAGAAAATCCAAAGTGCGCAAGTCTGTTTTCATTGTGTTGACAAAAAGTTCCGATGCGATTGGCCCCGTGTGTCACAGCCCCCAATCATGTTGTTACCTTATATGACCCTTTGGGCCCGCAATCGAGTACTAAATTTTTTTTAAAATCCATCTCTGGTCCGCTATTTCTTTCATAAATCCAAAAACCCTTTTACCCAAAGTTTGGTCTAACGTGCCCATACAATGCTTTTTATAATATAAATTGGTTAGATCAAAAATACTGATGCGCAATTGCATTGGAGAAATCTGAATGGGTTGATTGAAAGATCGGGCCCAAAAGCTCCGATTGCGATTGGCCCTTGTTATATAAAATCCCACCCCCTTCACTTTCATCCCATATAACTTACACCCCGAGACCAAGTGTTGAAGTCTCGAAGCGCTTAATCGCATCGGGGATTCTTTACAATGGGTTGATTGAAAGACCGAGCCCGACAGTTCCGATGCGATTGGCCCTTTGTTATATAACACCCCGGGCCCATCATATTCCATATATCCAATGGCCCCGCAATCAGGCACCAATCATGTTATATATAAATATGCTACTCTGATCAACCAAAAAATTTGTGTTTTATAAAGTTTTAAAGGGTTTTTCCGCTGGTGCATAATTCACTGTTGATCTTAAAACCGATCAAACGGACAGTGCTAAATCGCATCGCAAAGTTCCATCGCATGCATTGATTTTTCCCCCCGATCGACCACCCCTCCAATTCACTCTCCGCCGTCGATCTGATTTTCCGATCGAATGGTCATCGCTTAATCGCATCGGCAATTTCCATCGCACCCTTTCTCTCTCCCCATTGATTGCGATCCTACGATTAGATCTGTACCGTCCTGTTGGAAATATTGTCATTGATGGCAAAGGAGGTAGCACTCAGGCAAAAGAGGCAGCGCTGTAGCAAAGGAAGGCAAAAGAGGCACAGCGAAAGCAATAGAGGCAGTAAGAAGAGAAACAAAGAAACATTCCAAGAAGTGGTGGTGGTTCACATCAGTAATGTCAGAATCAGCTGCAAACAAAGTTTAGAATGAAACAAAGTAAGAGACTAAGGGATAGAGAGAGCTGTTACAAAATTGAATCGCTTAACCCAGGAGAATAACAGTATATAATACAGAACTACATTCCGGGAATCGTACACTCCAACCGGCGTTATACATATAATATAACACAAACATTATTCCGGGAATCGCTTCACTCCAGCGGCAAAAATATATATAAACATATATGTGCAGCGCATCACATAAACAAAGGTCTAAGCTCAAATATATAAGTGGAGCACTTTATTAAAGAGCGCACAAAACGAAGATTTAATGGCGGGACCCTTCCCCAATCGCAATCGGAGAAAAGGTTCAATCGGCGGAGTTTTGTTATATGCTCCAATCAAAGGCCAGACCCGATCGAGTTATATGCCACAGTTTATGAGCTAATCGCATCTGAGTTCCCAATCGCAATCGGAACCTTCCGATTGATCGCATGACTTTTACAATATGCTGCGATTGAAGTGGCAGACCCGATCCTGTTATATGCGAGAGTTAATATGAGCTAATCGCATCTGAGTTCCCAATCGCAATCGGAACCTTCCGATTGATCGCATGACTTTTGCAATATGCTGCGATTGAAGTGGCGGACCCGATCCTGTTATATGCAGGAGTTAATATGAGCAAATCGCATCCGTGTTCTAATCGCATCCGCACTAGTCAATCGGAACACATGTTAAAGACTTGAAATTGCGATTGAAGCCCGGACCCGATGGGATTATAAATCATGATTAACAAATGTTTCAATTCCATGGTCTAATCGCATCGGCACTGGTCAATCACATCGGAGAATATATGAGTTGCGATTGTGATTGGAAGTTCGGACCCGATGGAGGTATGAATTATAATTCAAACGTGTTTGAAGTCCTTTCCCAATCGCATTGGCAAAATACAATGAACAGTGGCCAATCGCAACACATATTAAAAGACTTGCGATTGCGATTGAAGCCCAGACCCGATGGGCTTATAAATTATGACTAACAAATGTTTTAGTTCCATGGTCAATCGCATCGGAGGTAAAGTGGAGCATCGGAACATCACAACAGAAAGTTGCGATTGCGATTGAGATTCAGACCCGATGGACTGATAAACTGTGACTTGATAGGTTTGAGTTCCGGAACATGTTAACAAAGATTTGCGTTTGCGATTGAAAGGTCGGACCCGATGGGTTTATAAGCCAAGACTGATATATGTTTGAAGTTTCGCCATAACAGTGAATAATCGCAATCGGAAGAGGCTGAGGAGTGATACATCGCATCGGAAAGATCGGCGAGTGAGCCCGAAAGGAGTTCTTATTTGTTTAAAGAGTTTTTTATTATATAATGCCGAGAATTGATTTAAGTCTTTTTAAAAGGAAGGTTGTATGTATGTCGAGTGTTGAAATTACTTATATATATATGAAAGGTCGCTGTTATATATATATATATATATATATATAACGCTGTTGCGATAAGACGTGTGGTCTGTAGACCCATGGGCCTCAGCTTAACGGGAGGGCGATTCTTAATATACAATGACTGTGATATATGTCCGTTCCGCTTGCGGAAAGTTCCACATCAACAAGACACTTGCTGCAAGTCAGCAGTCACGTATTTTTCTAAGAGGCAATGATATAAAAGCACTGTTACACGTATGCAGAAAATACACCACAGTAGAGGACAGAAAAGCATACAGAGCAGAAAAGAGTCAAAACACAGTCATAGAAAAGATAAATGCACAGCAAACCAAGAGACAAAATAAGTGAGCTGGAATTCACATTGTAATTCGAATGTAAATGTTTTAATTGTTTTTATTGTTTGTGATGCATTGGCAAGTCTCCAAGAGAAAACAAACTCCCACTGTAATGTTAAAATTGACACCTACAGTTATAATTTCTGAGTAAGCTGATAAAAGGAGTGAGAAGGTAGAAGGCAAAGAGACATGACTTTCCATTTCGAATTCCAAGCAGAATACAAACAGTCATGTGAAGAAATCTATAAATAATATCATCTTGATATTCAAGAAAAAAATGAGAGTAAATCGAGAGAAGGCATAATATAGAAGAGTAAGACAGAGAAGATTAAGAAAAGCAGAACAGAAGGAGAAGCTACAGAACAGGGCTGATATCTGAGGTAAATCAACAAACTTTCAGTTTGATAAATTGAGGAAGTTGGAGCTTCCCTATCAAGTTACAGCTTGATAGTCGTCAGTTGTAGTTGACTGAGGTTGGAGCCTCTTGTAGGTTGGTGCCTGCAGAAAACTGAAGGGAGTTGGTGCTTCCTTGCAAGTTGTAGCTTGCAGAATTGAGGTAGGAGCCTCCTGTAGGTTGGTGCCTGCAGAAAAACAGTGGTGAGAGGGAGTTGGAGCTTGCCTTTGCTTCACAACAATAATAAGATGTGGTTTTCTCCCTTTATGGGTTTCCACTTATATCTGGTGTCTCTGTGCATGATATTTATGTATTGATCTGATATGTATCATTTGCTTAATACTTGCTGCTCTCATATTAAGTCTACTGCTCTATTAAACTAATACTTTCTGATTACATTCTAAAATTACTCTCACATCAAATTGAGTTTGAAATGAAGGTGTAAATAAGTTTAATGAAAAGTTTTAAAAGATCAGAAATGTATTAAACTGATTCACCCCCCCCCCCCTCTCAGTTTAATTAGAGGTTCAACAATTGGTATCGGAGCGGGTTCCTTAGTATCAGTCTAACAACTGAAAGGAGTTCCTAGGTTCCCAAGATGGCTAGTAAAGAAGGATGCTCAACCAACAAAGCCCCTTTCTTCACTGGTGAAAATTATGCTTTCTGGAAAATCAGAATGAGGACATATATAATGTCTCTAGGAATAGAAGTCTGGGATGCAGTGGATTTAGGATATGCCCCAAAGGAAACTGACTCAGAGAAAGAAGCCAAACAAGACTTTGTAGCTAACGCAAAAGCCATGAATGCCATATTAAATGGATTGTGTGAAGCAGAGTTTATTAAAGTAATGCACAAAAACACTGCCAAAGAAATATGGGATACTCTTGAGAACATACATGAGGGAAACAAGAAAGTAAAGACTGCCAAACTTCAAGTCTATAGAGCCCAATTTGAGAACTTAAGAATGAATGATGATGAAGATATTTCCAGTTTCTTTCTAAAGGTTGCAGAAATTATTAATAATATGAAAGCTCTTGGAGAAAAAACATCAGAAAGTATAATTGTACAAAAGATTCTAAGATCTCTTCCATCCAGATTTAATCCAAAGGTGTCTGTAATAGAAGAAACAGCTGATTGGGAGACCTTGACCATGAACCAGCTACTAGGAAATCTTACAGCATATGAGATGAGGCTCCCACAGAAGAAGCCAAGCACAAGGGAGGCAGCATTCAAAACATAAAAGAAGAAAGAAGAAAAGGAAGACATATGCTCCTGCTCTGATGAAGAAGAGGCTAAATTTGTCAAGAAATTGGATAGAGGCTCAGGTAGATACAAAGGTAAACTTCCCTTCAAATGCTTTAACTGTGGAAGAGTTGGACATTATGCTGCTAAATGTCCTCACAAGAAAGTAAGAAATCAAGCTCAAGAATCAGAAAAAGACACATCAAAGAACTGGCAGAAAGGAAAGAAATTCAGCAGAAAATCCTTCTATGCTCAGCAAGACAGCAGTGCATCTGAAGACTCAGATGAACCCTCAAGTGAAGAAGGAACCTCAGAATTTTTATTGATGGCCATAGAAGATCTTGAGGGACTCCTACTAGAAGATGAAGAAGAAGAAGGGGAACTAGACCTTGAGGGGGAGCTAAGAAGTGCTCTGGAGGAGATTGACAGACTCAAACTAAAATGCAGAAAACAAAAAGAGATTCTCCTAAAATGTGTGAAAGAAGAACAAAATTCAGAAGTCCTCATGCAGCTGAAGGTAAAGCTTGAAGAAGCCAAGAAGATATAAGATATGTTACTTCAGCAAATCAAAGATAAATCTCGAGAACAAGAGAAGCTGGAAGAAGAAATTCTGTGTCTGAGAAAGAAATTAGAAAATGCTCAACAGAAAGTTTCTATATACCCTTCTCAAACAACAAGCTCTATTAAGTTGAATGAAATTTTGGTTGCTCAAAGATTCCCTATGATAAAGACCGGAATAGGCTACGAAGGAGAATCAAGTAAAGAAAAAGAAAAGGTTGACAGAGAGATTATTTTTGTAAAAGCAAAGAAGGATGAGGAAGTAGCTCAAATAATTCCTACAAAAGAAGAAATCTGCAATAAGAGAGACAAAGAGCAGAAGAAACCTCTAGTAACAAAGAATGCAACAACTACTAAGATAACAGAAAAAGGATCATATGCTCCTGAGTATGTCAAATTTGGAAGCCATCAAAGGAGATTCTTCCCTCCTATGAAGAATGCCACCTGTTATGTCTGCCATAATCTGGGACACATTGCTGCATATTGTTATACAAGGAGGAGCAATTCAAACCTGCAAAAGATGCAAACAGTGAAGAGACTGTCACAAACAAACAAATGGAAGAAACAACCTTACATCAGGTATGCAAATAGCTTCTATGGATACTGCTTTTATTGTAAGGAATTTGGCCATAAAATTACTGAATGTAGAAAGTATGGACAAAGAATGATGTTCAACACCTCAAGGAGGTTTATAAATCAAAGAAGTTTTGCTCATATTCACAATTCTGCAAAAACTATGATCAAATGTTGTATATGCAATCAAGTTGGACATATACCGTCCAAATGTTCTTTGAAAGGATGTGATTCATCAACTCACAAAAGATACCAAACAAAAGGATGCCTCCAATGGATAAAGAAGGAGAATAAGTGTGACTTAGCTCTAACTGCTCAAGACCTGAAAAGTCAATGGTATTTGGACAGTGGCTGCTCTAAACACATGACAGGAGATAAAAACAAGTTTTTAACTCTTGACGAAAAGAAATCGGGCAATGTCACTTTTGGAAATGACAAATCACGAAAGATCAAGGGAAAAGGATCAGTCAGCATAGACAATGGCAGAGGAAAGGCCCAAGATGTATTATATGTAGATGGGCTGAAAGCAAATTTACTGAGTGTCAGTCAGATGTGTGATAAAGGCTGTGAAGTTCTCTTTAGAGCACAAGATTGTGTAGTCAAATCAAGCACAATAGGAAAAACTATACTCAAAGGTGCTCGAACAGAGAGCAATGTGTACATAGTAAAAGAGGAGGATGAAGCTTGCCATCTTAGCAAACTTGAGGAGTCATGGTTATGGAATAAGAGATTGGGACATCTCAACTTTGACCATATCATTAGACTGAGCAAGAAGAAAGCTGTCAGAGATATGCCAGAAATAAAAGGGCCCACAAACACAATATGAAAATCTTGTCAGTTTGGGAAACAAACTCGCACATCCTTTAAATCTAAAGAAGAGTTATCAACAAGAAGACCACTGCAACTTGTGCACATGGATCTGTGTGGACCTACAAGAACTAAAACACCAAGTGGAGAGTCCTACTTTATGCTGATAATAGATGATTTCTCCATAATGACATGGGTTGCTTTTCTCAAGAATAAATCGGAAGCTCTGGACAAATTCAAAACATTTAAAGCATTAGCAGAAAATCAGACAGCATGCAAGCTGAAATGCATCAGATCAGACAGAGGAGGTGAATTCACTGATTATGACTTTGCAGACCTATGCAATGAACATGGCATAAAACAACAATTTACTATTGCAGGGACACCTCAGCAGAATGGAGTAGCAGAGAGACAAAACAGATCTGTTCAACAAATTTCCAAAGCCATGATGCAAGAGAATAATATTACTCAAACCTTCTGAGCAGAAGAAGTGCACACAGCAGTACATATCCTTAATAAAGCTCACTTAAGGCCTAGCAGTGACAAGACTCCCTATGAACTATGGCATGGAAAGCCAGCTTCAATCAAACATTTCAGAATCTTTGGAAGCAAGTGTTACATAAAGAATAATGATGAAAATATTGGCAAATTTGATGCAAGAGCAGATGAAGGGATATTTCTAGGATATGCCTCCAAAAGCAAAGGGTACAGGTGCTACAACAAGACCCTTCGGAAGATAGTTGAATGTATTGATGTGAGATTTGATGAAGAACTTCCAAACAATACAAGAAATACAGACTGCTGCAGTCCATCAGACAACCATGAAGAGGAAGACAAGAATGATGATGAAACAGCAAGACAACAGATGATGCAGAGCTGAGCTCGAAAACCCCCTCAAGATACACTCAGAAGAATCATCCTGAAGATCAGATCATAGGAGACAAGAAAGCAGGAGTCCAGATAAGAAGGCAGCTAACAGAACAAACAGAAGAAGTATACATAGCCATGTTATCACAAATAGAGCCAAAGAAATTTGAAGAAGCCAGCAAGGACAAGTATTGGGTAAAAGCAATGAATGAAGAATTGGACCAAATTGAGAAGAACAATACCTGGGAACTAGTTCCCAGACCTATTGAGAAAAATATCATTGGTTCAAAATGGGTATTCAAAAACAAAATGAATGAGCAAGGACAAGTAATCAGGAATAAAGCAAGGCTGGTCTACAAAGGATACTCACAAACAGAAGGACTTGATTATGATGAAACATTTTCCCCTGTAGTTAGAATGGAAGCTATCAGAATGTTCCTGGCATTTGCATGCTATCAAGATTTCAAGGTATATCAAATGGATGTAAAATCTGCTTTTCTTAATGGTGATCTAGAAGAAGAAGTGTACATGGAACAACCAGAAGGTTTCTCATTGATAGATAAAGAAGACTATGTATGTAAACTGAAAAAGGCCCTATATGGACTGAAACAGGCTCCTCGTGCTTGGTACTCAAGACTGGATAAATATTTGCAAAAACAGGGTTTTAAAAGAGGTGGAGTAGACAACAATCTATACATAAAAGCACATGAAAATGAACTCCTAATTGTTGTTGTATATGTTGATGACATTATGTTTGGAAGCAACAGAGATGAGCTAGCAAAAGGATTTGCAGAAGAGATGAAAACAGAGTTTGAAATGTCTATGATTGGAGAACTCAGTTTCTACTTGGGACTGCAAATTCAGCAAAAGAACACAGGCACATTCATTTCTCAAGAAAAATATGTAAAAGAAATGTTGAAAAAATTCAAAATGGAGGACTGCAAACCAATGACAACCCCCATGATCACGGGATGCAAGCTGTGTACAGATGATAGGTCTGCAGATGTAGATCAAAAACTCTACAGATCCATGATAGGAAGCCTGCTGTACTTGACAGCTTCAAGACCAGACATCATGCTAGCAATAGGACTAGTGGCAAGATATCAAGCATCACCTAAACAAAACCATCTTCTGGCAGTAAAAAGAATACTCAGATATCTACATGGAACTGCACAATATGGGCTTTGGTATCCTAAAGGAAAAAGCTTCACCTTGACAGCATACACAGATGCAGATTGGGCCAGCTGTGTGGATGATAGGAAGAGTACAAGTGGAGGTGCATTCTATCTAGGAGAAAGTATGGTGGCATGGCTAAGCAAGAAACAAACATCCATCTCTCTGTCTACAGCTGAAGCAGAATATATAGCAGTAGCAGCATGTTGCACACAAGTCATGTGGATGAAGCAGACTCTTCAAGACATGAAGGTAAGCATTAATTAACCTATCTCAATCAAATGTGATAATACAAGTGCTATAAGTATATCTAAAAATCATGTGCTTCATTCAAAAACTAAACATATACCAATCAAGTATCATTTTCTCCGAGAACAAGTGGCTCAGAAGGTAGTTAAACTGGACTATGTATCAACGAAAGAACAGACAGCAGATACATTTACCAAACCACTTGCCAGAGAACCATTCGAATACTTGAGAGACAGACTAGGGGTAGTATCTGTAGATACTATTCTCTAATATGAAGAGAAAGTACAGTATCAGGGGGAGAACAAAACGAAGATATCATTCCAGGGGGAGAATAGCCAGCAAGATAAGCATAAAACAAGTCCACAGGATCACATTATCAGTATTATCAGCATTATCAATATTATCAGCATTCAGAAGCAACAAGAACCTTTCAATCATAAAATGCATCATCTCTGTCTGCAATCTAGCACATATTACAGGCACTACAAATGAAACACAACTATAAAACATATATCTGCTCACTATACCAAAGTGTTCTCTCAACAAGTTTCATACATCACTCTGGAGCAACATAGTCCAATTTTAGCAGAAGAGGACCTAAACGTAACTCAGAGAAAGGAAATGCAATGACAGAACCCATACAGAGAGATGAGGCGTCGTCCTTTGCCATTGATGTCAAAGGGGGAGGAAGAACAAACAACAGGAGGAAGAGCAGGCAAACAGGAAGAGCAAGCAACAAGAGAAAGTGGATTGCCATCAATGCCAAAGGGGGAGACTGTTGGAAATATTGTCATTGATGGCAAAGGAGGCAGCACTCAGGCAAAAGAGGTAGCGCTGAAGCAGAGGAAGGAAAAAGAGGCACAACGAAAGCAATAGAGGCAGCAAGAAGAAAGTCAAAATGTAACAGTCATAGAAGCACAGTGAAGAACCGTTATCGAAAGGTAGAGACAGAGGCAGAGCGACAGAAGCAGCAGAGGCAGAGGCAGAGACTAAGTGACAGAGGCAGAGAGCCGTTACAAAATTTCGGGAATCGCTTAACTCCAATGGCAATGCAATGCATATAATACAGAACCATATTCCGGGAATCGCACACTCCAACCGGCATTATACATATAATATAACACAAACATTATTCCGGGAATCGCTTCACTCCAGCGACAAAAATATATATAAACATATATGTGCAGCGCATCACATAAAAAAAATTCTAAGCTCAAATATATAAGTGGAGCACTTTATTAAAGAGCGCACAAAACGAAGATTTAATGGCGGGACCCTTCCCCAATCGCAATCGGAGAAAAGGTTCAATCGGCGGAGTTTTGTTATATGCTCCGATCAAAGGCCGGACCCGATCGAGTTATATGCCACAGTTTATGAGCTAATCGCATCCGAGTTCCCAATCACAATCGGAACCTTCCGATTGATCGCATGAATTTTTCAATATGCTGCGATTGAAGTGGCGGACCCGATCCTGTTATATGCGGGAGTTAATATGAGCTAATCGCATCTGAGTTCCCAATCGCAATCGGAACCTTCCGATTGATCGCATGACTTTTGCAATATGCTACGATTGAAGTGGCGGACCCGATCCTGTTATATGCGGGAGTTAATATGAGCAAATCGCATCCGTGTTCTAATCGCATCGGCACTGGTCAATCGGAACACATGTTAAATACTTGCGATTGCGATTGAAGCCCGGACCCGATGGGCTTATAAATTATGATTAACAAATGTTTCAATTCCATGGTCTAATCGCATCGACACTGGTCAATCGCATCGGAGAATATATGAGTTGCGATTGCGATTGGAAGTCCGGACCCGATGGAGGTATGAATTATAATTCAAACGTGTTTGAAGTCCTTTCCCAATCGCATCGGCAAAATACAATGAACAGTGGCCAATCGCAACACATATTAAAAGACTTGTGATTGCGATTGAAGCTCGGACCCGATGGGCTTATAAATTATGACTAACAAATGTTTCAGTTCCATGGTCAATCGCATCGGAGGTAAAGTGGAGCATCGGAACATCACAACAGAAAGTTGCGATTGCGATTGAGATTCAGACCCGATGGACTGATAAACTATGACTTGATAGGTTTGAGTTCTGGAACATGTTAACAAATATTTGCGATTGCAATTGAAAGGCCGGACCCGATGGGTTTATAAGCTAAGACTGATATATGTTTGAAGTTTCGCCATAATAGTGAATAATCGCAATCGGAAGAGGCTGAGGAGTGATACATCGCATTGGAAAGATCGACGAGTGAGCCCGAAAGGAATTCTTATTTGTTTAAAGAGTTTTTTATTATATAATGCCGAGAATTGATTTAAGTCTTTTTAAAAGGAAGGTTGTATGTATGCCGAGTGTCGAAATTACTTATATATATATGAAAGGGCGCTGTTATATATATATATATATATATATATATATATAACACTGTTGCGATAAGCCGTGTGGTCTGTAGACCCACGGGCCTCAGCTTAACGGGAGGGCGATTCTTAATATACAATGACTGTGATATATGTCCGTTCCGCTTGCGGAAAGTTCCACATCAACAAGACACTTGCTGCAAGTCAGCAATCACGTATTTTTCTAAGAGGCACTGATATAAAAGCACTGTTACACGTATGCAGCAAATACACCACAACAGAGGACAGAAAAGCATACAGAGCAGAAAAGAGTCAAAACACAGTCACAGAAAAGATAAATGCGCAGCGAACCAAGAGACAAAATAAGTGAGATGGAATTCACATTGTAATTCGAATGTAAATGTTTTAATTGTTTTTATTGTTTGTGATGCATTGGCAAGTCTTCGAGAGAAAACAAACTCCCACTGTAATGTTAAAATTGACACCTACAGTTATAATTTATGAGTAAGCTGATAAAAGGAGTAAGAAGGCAGAAGGCAAAGAGACATGACTTTCCATTTCGAATTCCAAGCAGAATACAAACAGTCATGTGAGAAAATCTATAAATAATATCATCTTGATATTCAAGAAAGAATGGAGAGAGAGAGAAAAATTAAGAGAAGGCAGAATATAGAAGTGTGAGGCAGAGAAGATTAAGAAAAGCAGAACAGAAGGAGAAGCTACAGAACAGGGCTGATATCTGAGGTAAATCAGCAAACTTTCAGTTTGATAAATTGAGGAAGTTGGAGCTTCCCTATCCAGTTGCAGCTTGATAGTCGTCAGTTGTAGCTGACTGAGGTTGGAGCCTCCTGTAGGTTGGTGCCTGCAGAAAACTGAAGGGAGTTGGTGCTTCCTTGCAAGTTGTAGCTTGCATAATTGAGGTAGGAGCCTCCTGTAGGTTGGTGCCTGCAGAAAAACAGTGGTGAGAGGGAGTTGGAGCTTGCCTTTGCATCACAACAATAATAAGATGTGGTTTTCCCCCTTTATGGGTTTCCACTTATATCTGGTGTCTCTGTGCATGATATTTATGTATTGATCTGATATGTATCATTTGCTTAATACCTGCTGCTCTCATATTAAGTCTACTGCTCTATTAAACTAATAATTTCTAATTACATTCTAAAATTACTCTCACATCAAATTGAGTTTGAAATGAAGGTGTAAATAAGTTTAATTAAAAGTTTTAAAAGATCAGGAATGTATTAAACTGATTCACCCCCCCCCTCTCAGTTTAATTAGAGGTTTAACACGTCCACGTGTCCAGATCGAATGACCCAGATCTTTCTCGCATGCTTTCATCGCCTTTCTCCCTTCCACTATATGTCCTTCGATTAATCCCCACCGTCGATCTCCACGCGATCAACAGATCTGACCTATTATTTTCCTCCAATCTCCTTTGACTATTTCTAAATGAATCCCAACCGTTGGAGGATGCCATCCGATGGTCCTTCTCTCTTCCCATGCCTCTGAAGCAGTTTAACCCAGAAACGCAGGATTTTATAACACAGTTCTGTATTTTGTAGGTTATCGATGGTTTTCCATTTTATTAAAAGGAAGGCCAAAGGGTCGGGAAAGAGGTTTCCCATGCCATTGATTCATCAATGGAGACCATTCGTGAGGTTTGGATTCGATGTTTTAATCAGTATCTCATGAGGCATTGATGCCTTATGAGCCCTGCGTGGCCTGCAAATCAACCAGATAGTGTGTTTCTGAAATCACAGTTAAAAAGTATCATTTTATACCAGAACAGAAGACCAAAGACACAGACCGAGCATGATCTGTCCTGAAAACAATGAACTAAAGTGAATTAAAAGTGTTTTAGGAAAGGCTGAAGACATCTGTCGATCCAAGAAAGCTTCCACCACCTTAAGCAGAGGCTAATAGAACCCTCTCCAGCTCCTAAAGGCACCTGCAGCCTCATGGTAATTAAAGAAGGCTTAGTCATTATTTCAAACAAGAGGTGTTTTCCCGAAGACAGTTGAACAATTAATACTACTCAAGGATCTTATCTCTAATTGTCGGTAAAACTATTTTAAAGATTAAGAACAGCCCAGAAGCTAATATTTTTTATCATTGGACCTTGAGGAGCAGCAACAGAGTTACTTCAATGTGACACAGAGCCTCCAAAGTCAACAAAAGCTCCCACTGAGCTTAATCCTAAGTGTAAATCAATTAATCCAGATTAACACCTGTAAATTTCTTCATCAAGGCCCTCAAAGGCCGAAGAGTCATCAATCTGTATTAATTGATCCAGGAAATCTTTTATCAAATCCCACCTCCTCATTCTTCTATAAATACTTCTGTAGAAGATGAGAAAATGTTGGTCTCTGGACATCTAAAAGTATGTAATAGTTATTTTAAAGCTACTGATGCCCTGTTTGCGACTTAACGATACATAAGCCGATATGAGAAGTTCGAAGTTGTAGAGACCCACCGGGCTTGCTGATTGTAACTGGTTTGAACATCAAATACAAGCTGCTGATTTAGGGGATCCTGATTTGTGTCAATGGTGATGTGTTCCTCACTGTCAATTGTTATTTTCTTTAATGTTTTCACTCTGTCCATTTCCTCTAATAGAGAGCAGCAAACGTAGAGCTAGGATTTACTCTGAACAGTACCCTGCTCTTACTGAAAGCTTTATTTTCTATGTTTCCTCCATTCAAACATTTCTTTGAAGAGTATATTAATGCAGGTCAGTTTAAAATTACTTGCCTGATATAGATTTCTCTTTATGATGAGTATTTTCTGTGTTTTCCTTAGAGTATATTGAAGCAGGTTGGTTTCAAAGCACCTGCCTAATCTAAATCGCTCTTTGTGAATGTTATCTGTGGTTTTCTTATTGAATATGCTAAAAGCAAGGTAGTTTAAAGGCACTTACCTGATCACAGAATACTTTTATGTTTTCCTTAAGTTCATGCCGAAAGCAAGATAGTTTAAAAGCACTTACTTGATCTTAGGTTGTTCACTGTTTTTCATTTGTTTGGTTTTACACTTCCTCTCTGTTTCATTCCATAAAATCACTTTAAGAGATCCTTTGACATAAGTAACTTGCCCCATGGATCCTTCTTGAACCTTGCTGTCCAATTAAAATCCTCCTATGACTCCATAGCCCAATGGGTTAAAACTGTCTTTGCCTTTCTGTCAGCCGAATCATTCCTTCACCTGCAGACACCTTCACCCTTCATTTTGAAACTGCCTTCACCTTCATCATGTCTTTTCCCAACCAAAAAAAACAAAAAAAAAACCCAAGATCTTCATAACTAGACTAATATCACGTTTCAGGCTTTAAATATCACATCTTTAAACTCATTCATAGAGAGATCCCTCTCTGGATTTAGGAGGGCTAGATCCTTGAATACCAAAGTGGTTTGATGTTCCCCTGCAGTTGGACTTTTGCCAATCTTACCAATTACAGGGTGCTAACACTCCCTACGAATTAAATCGTACCATCAAGAGGTTACCATCTCATGATCTCTCCCGAATATATACTGGAATAAGAATCCAATGTAGTGTCAACTGCATACGGAATATGCCCAGAGAACTATCGCCAGCTCATAATCAACTCACGTTGCTTTGTCCCATCTGCCAATGAAAGCTGCCTATAGAAGAAATCCCCTCTCTCTATAATGGACCAAAGTGGTCAAGATATGCTGCAAGCCCTATATATGTACTCCTAGAGAGTGCCACTCCCTGAGGGTACCGTAACTCTGTTGACTGCATATGCACCTATCTTCACCTCATCAATCTGTTGGCTGACAGATGGATGCTCCACCATCTCCAATAGCTCCTCCCACTCCTGATCAGGAATGTCATGCTCCTGTTGTCTAATAACCCCCTGTAGAACCATCCCATCAACCTCCAACACCTCTAGAGGATATGGATCTGTGACTGTTCTCACCGTACTCGATTTATGTGCCTCTCACTACTCCACCTCAATGGCTGACACCAATTTTAGCCACATATCCATCATAGACTCAATGTGGGCACCCATCTGGCTCTCCCCCAAAGGAATATCATGCCTGATGTGCATAGTGTCCTCCTCTACTGACTCATCACCCAGAGTATCTCCCATAGAGTCCCCTAACTTCTCACCCTGCACATTGGAACATAACTTTGGTCTACTGTCATCATCTCTGCATGACTACTCTCGCTCCCCAAAAGCGTCCTCAACTAATCCCATGGAATCATCTGAAGAAGAGTCCTCACCTTGGCATACAGAAGGAATTCCATCCCATCCTGCCTCCACCACATCAACTGCATCACTCAAGCATTAGTGATCAAGCCCCCATGGTCCCTTGCAAATGAAGCAAAGTCCCTTCCTCCTCAATTCATTTCTATTGCATGATCCACCAAACTAGAGAAACTCCTCCTTGGTGAACTGTCTCCTGAAAAGTTCAATTTTATACTCAACCAGTCCTTGGGCTAGTTCATAAGCAGTAGGTGAGACCAACTTGTTGTCTCCTCCAAATGCTTAGCAACCTAGTCTGCAATTCCCAGCAAATGGCCTCACGGAATCCCATACATGACGACAGGATGGACTGCATGTGTGTTATGACTATGTTAGAATGATGTCTCCTAATGCTGAAGAAGCATTGGAACATCTATAGAATCAAGCCTTCACACTCAAAGTCAAACATGATCTCATGGGTCCAGGTCATGGCCATGACTTCTAAAATCTTAATCTTCCTCCCAAATGTAGAGCCTGCACAATTTTTCAAATCCCGAAAGGTTCCTATTATTAGTCTAAAAATTATTTTCATAATGTCATCATTGTAGGGAGGGAAGGGTGTTGTTATCCTGAAAATATCACTAAAACAAGAGGAAACTATAAGCTTGACTCTCTCACTTGGATGTTCCAAGAATCTAGCTTGTACCAATGCAATCATAGATGGCTCCAAAGCCCAATTTAAACTCCAATCAGATTGCTCTACCTTTGAAAGGCAAGATTCCAGTTTCTCCAACATGGGAAAGTCATTTTTTGATCTTCCACTCTTTAAGTCCATCCCAAGTGCATAAAGCCAATTTTCTACTTCTCTCTCGTTTTGTAAATTCCTCAAGTGCTTTTGTTGGAGAAAATTATGTATGTCCTTGGAGAAGGGTCTGTTGTTTTGTTTCAAGGAACTAACTTCTGCATTGTTTAATATTTTTTTGTCTTTGGTTTAGATCACAACCCACTTAGGCACTTCTATGTTGATTTAGGAGTTGTTTTAAAAACTTCATTGTTTCAACAACATATATGGAAGTAATGATGGTTTAGCTGGACGTGCACAAGGCAAGATACAAGCACAAGGAAAGCTACAAGCACCAGGTAATGAGTGCAAGAAAATCCAACCACTCCAATAGCAAGCTCCTCGAGAAACTGCACTACTGCTCCAAGACTACACTGCTTCCTGACTTTGACATCTAATTTACCCACTGAAAACTACTCAGAAAATTCTACAAATTTGGGAAGGTGATCCTTTCCAAAAACGTAGAAAAACTAAGGAAGGGTTTCCTCTAATTCCAACCTTCAAAATATTACCCTTTGTAGTTTAGCCCTCTTCCAATTTCATTTTCTGGCACTGCAGCTGCTACTGTCAATCACTACTCTCCAAAACCCTAGCCAACCTCCTCAAATGGCTCTCCTATCAATCTCCCAAAATCCCACCTCTAAAATCCCACCAATGTAGATCCCACAAATGAGCCTCCTCCAATGACTGTGTAGGTGCTTCTTACCAAAATAGTTGCAACTGAAAATGGCAAAAATGCAGGCTTAGCCAAGATCAAGGCTCTGATACCACTGTAGCCCAACCACTACAAAAAAATACTTCCCTATTAGTGATGGCAGCAACCCAGGGTGCTAAGGGTGGGCCTAACCTTGCCAAAGCATCTAAGGGCGGGGACCCTTGCACAGTATCTCTCATTACGTAGACCCTAGACACGTGGTTGCGGGACCTACCCGCACATGGGACATTACATCCTGATATAGCCCAACCACTACACCAAAAGAATGGTCTATTAGTGAGGAAAGTAACCTAGGGTGTTAAGGGTGGTCCTAACTCCACCGGAGCATCTGAGGGCAGGGACCCTTGCGCAGTGCCTCTCATTACGCAGACCATGGAAACGTGGCTGCGGGCCCTACCTGCACACGGGACATTACAACCCACCATGCTCTGTGAGTCTCAACCTCGAGACCTTAGCTCTGATACCACTGTAATATCTCGGATGGGATATTTTAATTAAAAATGCTAAAAAATAACTAAACTCAAAAAGATGCCGTAAAATCACTATTTACTCAACAAAATATTGTCATGTAAAATAAACACATAAGCACTGAAATCTATCAAAAACTCAAATAGGAAGAATCTCAAAATTTTATTGTAGATAATAACTAGGGTTAAAAATACATCTGACCCAAAGAAAGAGTTGATATGGAGAATTGGGCACCAAGATGAGCCGTTGCACTGTGCTGGCCTCAAAACTTAACTATTGCACTCTCCCTCCGACAACAGCTATCACTGAACCCACTGAAGATGATGAAGCACAAGTTGAAGATATGAATGATCCTCACACCAATCCCTAAATATCTGTGGAACTTATGAATGAATTCTCCTCAAGAGAGTTGGGTTTTCGTCCAACACTCACACATCACCCGAGGGTTTCCGTCCTGAGGCTACGGTTGAAGTACAGAACCACATCTCACACCTCTTATACAATAAAATGATATGATCCAAAGGTATCTCTCAATGGACTCCTCCCTTTATTTTATATATCTCTTAGATCCTTCTAGAGCATTATTTTATTATTATTTTATCCATGGAGCACTTTTCCCTCTTATTAAAATATTCCTTTTTAATACAGAAAAGGTTAAATCGGCCACCACACCTCCTCTGGTCACCAAAACCTGTGTCTAACCATCCCACCATGTAGGTATCCTCATCTTGGTTCCAATGAGCTATTACACTAAGGTTTTCCATCAAGTATTCCTCCCGGAATTCCACCTTGAGCGTAATCAACTAAGTTAAGCCCAGAAATAACTCAAATTTTTGAAAGTTATCGAAATGCACCGGAACAAAAGCCAAACTTCTCGGATGATGGAATATATCAAGTGAATGCCACCCAACCACATATAACCTCCTCAAAACTCCTCCAAAAGCCCCTAAGTCCATTTATGACACCAACCTGTACCTGTGACTGATCTTCTTCTAACTCTGGAAGTCCATCCTAGCCCTGTCATAGGTGACACCAAAAAAGGGAATATTACAACATCCTCCACTTCCTAAACTTTTTCACTAGAGATATGTACTGCAAAATAACAAATACCCTTTCCTGAAACTGTGCTTGGCCTTCATAATTTTCACCATCCTAAGTAATGTGGCTTTCTTCTTTCCATATAAGACTCTTGGTTCCCCATTTTCATCCAAGCACTCAATGGATTTTTCATAAAAATCTACCTTGGTACTATGAAGGTATAGCCAGTCCATACTTAATAACATACTATATGATCCCAATGATAATATTTTCAATTGAGTTGTTGTAGAGAATGTCATTTAAATCAAATTCAGAAGCTATTCTCTAATGATGGACGCTTTTATTTTTACCTATAGCCAACGACACTAACCAAGATTCAACATACATTTCTTTTCTAAAAACACACTTATCCACCAAGTCAAGATTAATATAACTATAATTAGATCCAGGATAAACCAAAATAGAAATAACTTGATCAAAAAACTTACCATCCATCTCAATTATAGAAGCCTAATGATCTTCTCGTCTAATTTCCATAGCTACATAAATATGAGGAATGTTATGGCCAACATCCCAAACTGTCTGTGCTTCCTATGCACTATAGATCTAGGGTCTACCAGACTAATACTTCAGATAGTCCCTCTTATAATGATCCTTGCCATGTATCTAACAATTTAATGATGCTATACCATCACCTCTAGTCTGCTGCTCTCCAGGACTCTTCCTGATTGTATTGAACTTCTTGAAAGGACCCACATTTTCCTTCTCACTTGCATCTTGCGGTCTTTCCCATTTTTGTTTCCATCTTCCTTTCGCTTTCTCATTTCCTTTCAAATCACTTTTAGGCTCAACTTTGTATTTTGACTACTAATAAAAATGCTTCAACTTATGAATGGCCTCCTCCAATAACCTAAGATCATCAAACTCAATCTATTCTCTGTAGGCTACTGGAAGCCCACTGATGAATATACCTTAGCCTTCTCCTCCTTCGGGTAAGGCACATATCTCAACAACTATGAAATCCTGCTAATATACTTATCATCTGTCATGTAACCAATTTGCAACTCATAAAAATCCTTAGCTCTAGCATCATAGTACCTCTTCGACAGATACTTCTTCCAGAGTAGCCTCTCGAGCTCACTCCAAGTCAGTTCCTCCTCATAAATACCCATGACATTCTTCACATATTCCCACCAAATATTTGCTTTACCTTTGAGTTTGAATGTAGCTATTTTGGCTTTCATTTTTTCTAAGTAATCATGCAAACTGAATAACTTCCTCATACCACGCAACCATGCTTCTACATCCTATGTTTTCTTCATCTCTTTTTCAAATGTAGGTGGATTTTCTCTCTTAAAATCATCTGTAAAATATCCCTTGTCACTCCATTAAGGATGATATCAATGAAAATCATGATTCCTATCATAACCAAAACTAGAATAGTACCTATGTCTATCTCCTCTCCTATTTGGAGTATCTAAGAATATGCCATCTCTAATCGTGTCATCTATACTTGATTTGTAGCCACTAGGAGACCTATTTCCATATGCCCCCTTAGTTCCATCCTCCTTTCCATATTTAATCTGAAGTCGCACCTTTCACTACAAATATGAAAAAATCTAAAGGATTGTCACATTCACGTATGCTTTTTTTTCTTGTGCCTGTATTATTATGTCATTTTCTTCTTTACAACTCCTTATCTCTTCCTCCAATATTCTCAGTGTATCTAATAAATCAGATGATTTCCCAACACCATGTTTCTCATCGGATTCATAAGGAGAATATTTGTAGTATATAATCTTGCTAGCCATCTTGGATTTCTTCCTATAAGGCATCTCATGTCAGCTTAAACCAAATCACAATAAACCAACATACCTTAGCATAAATCAGGGAGCATATCTCATTTTCACGATCAACCAATAAACACAATACATGTATAAACCTAATCATAACAACATATGGAATTGTAACACATGGTATTCCAACACATAAAAGTCAGTCTAGTAAGAGTACAATCATCAATGCATGACCAAATCAACTGCAAACCATGCCCTCATGCATGAAAACCTCAACCATACCACTATATGCTTAACAACATGTAAGCACCTGACATGTATAACCTATCATATTCTCATGAAAATGCATTTACAACAACATCATCAACACTTCCATGGCGACATCACTTCCATCATTTCCAACATTATGTGGATGCAACCAATACATGTACCCCAAGCATGAGAGACACATGTACAACCAACATGAATGTATGATGAAAATGAGCTTGAAAATATCAAAATTTTCCCAAGGAGAGTGAAACTACGCTCTGATACCACCTATAACATACACCTCCCCTCACATATATGCAAGTAACCAACCAAATGGGGTAAGCGTGAGCTGAGGGAAGTTAAGAGAAGACTCAAACTCCTTGGTGACTTTAAGGAAGTAGAATTGATGCATAAAACCATAACACAGACTCCATGCACCTACTACAGGACCTAGAGGCTATCCCAACCATGAAGTTTAGTTGCTTATAGGTCCCACTGGCTTTTGCTGAAGAAAAATCCTGTACACTCCCTTGATATGGGAAAGTATGCGTCTGGGAGGCTCTAGACTCTCCCACAACATATGCATGTGTGTGTCCAAGAACTCTTTTTCCTAGACCTATGCCTACTCCCACTGGATTTAAGGCATTTTTAAATCCTATTCTCCCAAAAACTTCCCAAAACTTCCTGTAGCTCTCAGAATCCATCAAACACATAAAAAAAATGCCAAATAACAAAACACTAACTCTAGGACTAGGCCTGACCATCCCCAAACAAGACTAACATTTTGTCAAACACTTGGAATAAATGAAACCTACAAGAATAGGATACAAGAGAGAGCATGTATGACTGAAAACTCTTATGAGACATTACAAGAAGGATCACCACCCTCTTTGTTGAACAAATATGACATCAATTAGGTATTGCATCCATTATTTTACCAATTACAAGTAAATACATGAATTAACCATGACAAGAAGCATTAATTTAACGATTCTTATAGCCAACATAAAACCATGGAAACAAATGAGATAAAAAACATTAAATCCACACATTAATTAGTACAAAATAACGAGAACTTAACTTTCATTAAATGTACAAAATAACCGACTAGGATTAGGACTTCCACGTACCACCTAACCATAGACATGCCTGAGCCAAATCTCTCTTCAACCAGTCACCCCTATGCCATATTCCAAGCATGAATGTGGGATATCGTGGATAAACCAATCCAAGACCAACCAAGGGAATACAAATATTAAATCACCTCCACTCACCATATAATCATCACACCAAAACTGGTGCTCCGATCACAAAACCAAACCAAGCTTGGAGTGCCTCCGAAAATCCATTACTATCCTTGTGGTAATGTACATCTCCTTTTCCCTCTGAATTTACAATAATACAATCCCATATAACTAGGACCTAAACTGAGACACCACCCTTAGGCTTTACCATGTATCTCGCCAAAACTGGTCAAGGGATTCCTAGGCCTTTGGGAATTTCCTTGAGACCACCTCAACCTTGAATTCTGAAATCCATCTAGAAAATCCAAAGCTCAAAACTGAGATCAAAATACCAACACACCATGAAATCTGGAAAAATTCAAGGAAGGTTGAAAACCACTATCAAAACCTCACAAAACCATGCCACTGACAACAAGAGAACTAGATACCAACATGCATAATACATGCATGTCCAAACCAACTAGGAAATCATGTGCGTAATATGTTACATGCACTTGCTGAATCTGCTAGATCCATCTATTCCTCGCTTGATATTTTCTTTCCTTTAGTTTCCATGTCCTTCCTTTTCTTGATTTCCTTATTCTTCGCTCAATGTTGATTTTATCTAAGAAAACTCTAAGTATCCAAGAGTATGAGAGAGAGAGAGAATAATGAGAGAGCTCCAAAACTTAACTAGCAAAAGGTACCAACTAATCCTTAGAATCCTTTTTATTAATTGGGCCTCTACTTTCTTCATTTTCCTTTATTTTCCTTCATTTTCCTCCTCACATGCAACCTGTAACCTTTCACATCCCTTTTCTCCTAAATTCCAATATTTTCATAAATAAATGTGTCAAAATTGCCATTTTTCCTTTCCAAATCCTTTTCCATTTTCTTTGCAAATTTCCTTAGCCATATTAACTTAAACTAACACCCATTACGATGTTTTTCCCAACATTTAGCTTGGAATAAGTGTCCCTTAACCATGGTATTACTTTTCCTTTCTTCTTTAATTTTGTTGCATGAACTTTTTCCCATGTATGTTAGAATCTTTACATTGGGAAAAGAAATAACGGTAAGAAAAAAAATTCATCTGCAAAATAAATATAGGACATGTACCTATTGGATTAACCTGACCACCATAACCTTCACTTCTGACCACTTCCTCAAGTGAAGGAGCTACATCTTTGGGCACAACATACCAAGTTTTAAAAGCACCCATGTGAAAATAGTTCATACTATGCAGATCATGGCCCTCGACATTCTAAGAAAACCAACTAAAAAAAATGGAAATATAAACCATTGGTGAAGTAACTGTAGGCGCCTCATAGGGCATATAACAAATTAATGACCCTTTTGATCATGAGGCAATCCACATATTCCAAGCAGTGTTTTAGAGGTCCAAACATGAATTCTGAGAGCCCTCATTTTTCCTATGTTTCCTTAGTACTGTAATTTTCTTTCCTGTGGCACAGATGATGGTGGTAGGAATTTCTCATTGGGTTCCCCAAAGTTAGTTTCAGGGATATCATTGGCATACACTATAGTAATAGTTTTATCAATAGTTTCCCTCCATAAAAAAATTTCCACCACTGTAGGAGAAACATCCCTTGAGGATTTTAGTCTATACCTTGCAAACAGCTTCACCTTGGCCTCAAATTTTTCCAATGCGTAGGCTTCCCCACTCTCTCATATTGATTTTTGCACCATGATCTATAGAGTGCCTCTGTTTTTCTTGGTACTCCATCCTATTTGTTGTTATTTAGTAGTGAATTTCGCAATATTGGTGCCATTTTTCAACTCACTGACATCTTTATAAGCATTGTACCCTTGAGTATTCGATGGTGCTCCTACAACAACAAAATTGTATCACTGTTGTAGATGCTTCTTTTTAAGTACCCCAAACAACAATTCATATTTTCAATGACAACCCTCTTCGGTGTTTTGGTTATTGGAGGAGTTATCTTGTAATGACACGCCTTCTGTCACATGCTCCTCCTAAGGTCAAACTAGCCTTAGTTTTCATTTTAAGCCTCTTGATTATCCTTCCTTTTCCAAACCCTAATATGTTGCTTCCTAGTTTGATATCCTTCCATTTTTTCTTTTCTTCTCCAAATTCTTCTTTGAATAAATTTCTTCTCTTTAATATATCCCTGAAGATTCATGTGCAGTTTTAATTATTTGGCCATATGCCCAATATTGTCACATGTAAAACATGTAATGTGACCAAGGAATGGTGGAAAAGGCTCAACATATTTGTTGATTTTCCTTCTAATATTTTCTACATCAGCCCTACAATCCATATCTTTTTTCCCAAAATCATTATAGAAATAAAAATAGCCATAAAATATATTTGTATACCTGCCATTTGATGAGACCGATCTATAAAAAAATCTCCTTATTTGGATTCTTATTTTTCTTGGAGGAATTGATACTTTTACCTATGTAATCAGCTCAAATGTTTCCATGTTTTTGACAACTGAAACATCTAATACTTATACTTGACACATTCTTTGGCTCCTGGTTTTGATGCTAGTTCTCTTTCTTGCTGCTATGGACTTCTTCTTTATTTTTTTCGACTCTTTCTTCATTAGATACTTTTCAGTTAGATATATACTATTTTCGAACTCTTCTCTTCATGTAACCAACTCAACCTTTAATTTTTCACAATGACTAATAGGATATTTAAGTCTGTTTCCAATTACCCCTTCAGTTCTCCTTTCTTCCTCCAACTAGGTTTTTAGATCCACACTTTCTTCCTTGAAAATGTATTCACTCTCCTCAAGTATTTTGAGAATATTTTTCAGATCTGTATTATTTGCTAAGAGTTGCTTTATTTTTTCTAATTATGAGCTAATTTGAGACTCACCTTCAACAAAATTATTGTTTTCTTCATCATTTTTTCATATTTCTTCTCGCTGTAGTGAATGTAATCTATCCCAAATCTCTCTTTCAGTATTGATATTTGTGATTTTCCCTATGTCCCAATCATGAATATTATCATGCATTACACATATGGCTTGTGCATCCAATAACTGAGCTTGTTGTGAAAAATAATTATGATCAATAACCATCTATCACTACTTTCCAAACTCTAGATCCTTGAGTAGAGATGACTTTAAATTTTCTCTCCATGCTCGGGATTTTTTGGCATTAAGAATTGGAGCATCTTGATAACCCACAATTCACCCAGATTCACTGGCTAGTGATTAAGTTGCAACAAAGGCACCTACTCTGATACCATTTGTTGGAAATCATATCACTATAGAGAGGGGGTGGGGGGGGCGGGGGGTGAATCAGTAGTTGTAGGGTATATAAAATTATCTCCGCAACACTAAACAATTGGGGGGTGAATCAATAGTGCTAGTGTTTATAAAATTAGAAAAAATATTATCCACAACACTAAACAATTGGGGGGTGAGTCAATAGTGCTAGGGTTTATAAATTTTAAAAAGTTTATGCATAATGCTAAACAATCAGTAAACCAACATAATACAGTAGATATGAAATATGTAAACTCGACATAAATTTAACATATAAACACCATAACTAATATCAAGAAAAATATGCACAAAGAGACACAAATTTTTATGGTGGAAACCCTCAAGGGGAGAAAAACCACCATCATCTAACCACTACCAGCTAGGAGACACACCCCCAAGTACAATTTTTTGGCCACCACTAGCTAAAATGCCCCAACCTCTAATTTTTTTTCTAGCCACCATCATCAAGAATTCATATTCCTGTCTTCACAAGCCACCACTTAATGGAGGCCCCAACCTCCTAAACCTTTATGCGGACGTCATTTCAAAATTTTCAGACTAGGCCTAGATATTTTCTGAACATGCATTTAACAACAACATGTAAATTCATCTTTCAAGACCTTGTTGATAAATGCTACAAGTATACAAGAAACATCATTATGCATTGTATATCTCTCTCTCACTCACTTTCCTCTCTAATATTAGCATAATACATTTATAATATTCTTATCATCACAATGGACCAAATCAAAGAATTAATTACCTTCCATTCCTCATAATGACCACATCAAGTAAAATAAAATTAATTAACAATGAAGCTCTCACACCAAATACCATGGGAAACCATTAAGCACTCACACCAAATACCATGGAAAAAACTATTGGTAATGCTAGCCAAACACATGTATAACAAACATCTGTAACCACATTCTACTTTTCTATTCTTCAATATATCCAATCAATTACATGCAACACAGTTGACATCAATTCCAACCAAAAAGTGTTGGTTCCAACAAATTTGTCCCATCCCTTCTGTTTTTTCTCCTTCTCTTAATTCTTAGATTTATATGGATATTTAGAAGAAAAAAGTCTTACTCTACCATATTCAAAACACTTAAAGGGTAGCTTACCTTTATATGTGTCTGAGTCTCTTTTAAATATTCTTATGAATTAATCCATCTCATCATATGTTTCATGTTTGGAGTGATCTTGGTGTCTTTTGTGCTCTTTGGATTTATTTGAGGCTTTGAATGTTGCTTACTTTGGTTTTGACTTCTCTCCTCCAATTATCATCTCATAGGTATTGAGGGTTCCATTATTAGAGTCGTCAATTCTTTCATCTCTTCTATGGCTAAGATCATGGCAGTAAATCTCACTGGGAGTGATCTTAAGACCTTTTGGAAAACTACCCATTTTTAATGCCTTTATCAAGACCTCTAATGATATTTGAAACTTAATCTACTATGAGGAAATATTCAACAATTATTTCTTCCTCATTCATTCTAAGAATATAAAATCTCATCCAAATATAGGTTTGGATTTTATCTTTCTTAACCTTCTGATCTCCTTCATATTAGTTTCTAAGCTTATCTGATGCATTTTTTTGTGATTTGCAGTGCATCAATTTTATCGACTTGGATTGGTTGAGATTGGCTATAATTCCAATGTTGGCCTTTGCATTATTGTTGTAAGCTCCCCTTTCATCAAGATCTATAAGTGGATTTGTTGGAACTGTGTAACTAGACTCTAGTAAAGCCCATATTTCCACACCAAGGGACATGATATATGATTCATTATGAATCTCAAAAATACATAATTAACTCCATCAAATATAGTAATCTAATTTTTTATATGTCCTTATTTGTCTGTCTTGCCATAATTCCTTACATATCTACCTTCCAGTGCTTAATTTATTCCCGAATGAACCTGATATAATATCAATTCTTCATAATAAGTAATTTCTTGGGGGGGGAGGGAGAATAAGTATTATAAATTTTTCATTTATTTAAATAATTAATAATAAATCACACAATAATAATGCATTCATAATTATACATAATGATTTTAACATAGAAAACCTTTAGGGAGAAAAGCCACCAAAGATTTGTTTGTATTATGATGTAAATCAATAGCACCAACTCTGATTACATCAATTCTTTTGTCAACACCCACTCAGAGGAGGTCCCCAACATGCTACTAGTAGTTATTTCTACTCTTCCATTGGATTTTAAAACTGGTACCTTGAGTGCCATTCTTTAATTTAATTAAAAAAATTTATCATTTCTCACACACAACCGCTACAACCTTTGTAGAGAACACCTGCCTTATCAAGTTATTCACTCTTCTCTAGGGACAAGCACATACACAATCCACAACATTTCTCTTGTACATCACACTTACTATGAGGATCAAATAATCTCAAATCACATTCTCTTCACTCTATCCACTCACTTTGGAAGTTTCTAACATGCATTCATTTCTTTGTTTCCCTTCCTTTTCATTCCAATTACACACTACTTGGGAAAACGTACTTCATTTAATTATTCTTTGGCTCAAGGAGATACTTCAATTCATTCCATCCACAGTTTGTTGTAGGTATCCTTTGAAAATATGTTCCTTCACTTTGGAGTGATAAGAAACCTCACATTTAATTCCACGAATCACTCTTTTCATTCAAAGATTCTCTATCTTCAATTGTGATTATTCCATCTAGAAAACTCAATCTCGTGTTGCATTCTCTATGGGTGGTTATCCATCACTTCTCAGTAGAAAATCAGATCCAATATTTTTGCTATTCTTAATTGTCAAGCTATACAATGAAAATTTTTCTTTCATAACTAATCTCAGTGCCAAATTATTAACTATCCAAGCTCCTGCCAATTTCTGCCCCTTTCTTTCATACGATGGAAACATTGACCAAAGTGCTAACACATAATGAGTTTATGAACCTATTTGGTTTTGGTCCTTATTAAGTGTTGGGCTTGAGCAAACCATCTTGAATATTGAACTGTTGGAAAACACTTTTTTCAAGCCCAATTCCTAACTTCAATAGAATTATGAGAATTATATAACATTGAAAGTTGTTTAAAAGGCACCACCAGCTGGCACAACTCTCGATGTTATGTCACATCATCATCTGACTAAAATTATTTTTCCATGATGACATTGTCCTTCCATTTCACGTTCTCTAGGTAGTGCCACATGTCACATGGATTTGGCCCATTTATCCATCTAAAAAATCCAAAAATATCTACCATGTGTTACTTGCACAAAGTGCCACATCATCATCCATACCTTGTTAGTTCCATATCCTTCTTCCATGTCATCAATTTTTATGAAGAGAAATTCCAGGTTTGGATATTGTTCTTATGTTTATTTTGAAACAAAATTCCAGGGTCGAATGTCTAATCTATGCTGGAACTATGCCATCACATGGAACTTCTTTCATGAGTTTAGGTTTGGGGACCTTATGCACTTACACCCTTAAACAACTAAAATTTTGGAGTTCTTCTGCAACTACACCCCCAAACTACTCGATTATCCAGAATAGTTAGATGACCATGAAATAGTGTGAAGTTTGGCCCTTTCTTCCATCCACTCCTCCTTTTCTTCTCAAGTGGCCCCGATCTTTGAACTTCTTCAACCAAGGTTGACCAAATTAATTCAACTTGTGATATATCTTAATTCCTTACGATATTTTTTAAACGTAATATGCCATTTGAAAGATCTTCCAAACGATTTTCCATGTAAGCTCTTTGTAGGGGAATCGGACTTGATCTTCCGTGCATAAATTTTCTGCAAAAAATAGGTCTCTGAACCATGCAACCACCAGTCATATTCATAATAGTTTTAAGGATTCTTAATTATTTTATGACTATCATGTTTTTCTAAAAATGAACTAAACTCTTGAAATTCAACAAGAAAATGTGAGCTTCTAATTTATTTTTCCTTTAAATAAATTGTAATTTCATCTCATAAAAACTTGTATCAGTTATCTAAGTCAGAAAGACTGAGTTAGCTCAATAATTTCGGGTTGAGGGTCTATGATGAGGCATGTAGAGTGATCCTAATATTTTGGGGGTCCAGTTGTAGTTTTATAACTAGTGTGGTGTGAGTGTAATCAGTTAACTCAAATTAATTGAGTTAAAATCATTTTAACTAGTTCTAACTTAGTGATGAGTTAGTGAGAGGTCCAGTGGATTAAAATAGATTTAATTCACTAGTTATCAATCAGATAACTGATTATTTTATATTAATAGTTGCATGCATGTCAGTTATGATGAAGACCCAATTGAGACAGAGGTTAAAGGGAAGATAACTATTAGTTGTATTATTAGAAAAATTGTTGGGTGCAATTATAAAGTTAGAGGAATTCCATGATATATTGGGCAATACAGGAAGGTTGAATTTCCTATTTAATAGGGATTAATTTCTCTAGGAATTGCGTGAGAATGGTAGGCTGGAGGAAGGAAATGAAATGGCTAAGTGTTTCTCCAATTTTTCCTAGATCAGTGTGAGATGATTGGTAGAGTGCAGCATATTCTTGTGAGCAATAATGCATTGTATTGTTTCATGATTCCTTGAATTATTATAAAATAGAGATAGAGGGGTTTTGAGTAGTTTCTTTCCCCAGGAATATCTTGTGTTGTGTGATTGATTTACTTATTTCTCTTACTTGCATTTGATTGAGAGATCATGTTTTATATACCAGAAATATTGTAGAAGGATTCAGTATCTTGTTTTAGTACATTACATGATTGGATTGAATCCATTGGTATAATTTCTACATGGTATCGGAGCACCACGAAACATAATAGAAGAGAAGAAATTGAGTTTTTGTTGAACATGATTCAAATTTGCAGATTCATTCTTTGGAGCTAGCAGCTGACCACGATGTATTTCACTGGCTTCAGAATCGAATATGCACTTAATGGAAATTCGAACAATATTGCATGGAAGGACAGGATGGAGGCAATATTGGAGGATAACGGGCTGAAGGATTTCATTGACACTGATATACCTGAACCTAATCAGGCAGATGTTGCGCAACATGAACCATGAAGGAAGAATGTTGCAAAGGTGAGGAGGATCT
Organism: Pinus albicaulis; assembly: GCA_034641835.2. Taxonomy (NCBI): domain Eukaryota; kingdom Viridiplantae; phylum Streptophyta; class Pinopsida; order Pinales; family Pinaceae; genus Pinus; species Pinus albicaulis. The sequence continues at coordinate 1,455,472,498 of CM076584.1, forward strand.
TATGAAAGGGAGTTATAGATCATATTGTCTTGAGTCTCCATGGAAAGGAAAGTCTATATGCTATGTGGAATGCCTTGAAATATCTATTTCAAAGCAGCAGTGACTAGATGAAATTGGCACGCAAGAAAAATCTCATGAAAATCAAAATGGAGAAGGGCGAAACAATCCAGAAATACTTGACCAAGTTCACTCAATTTCGAGATGAGCTTGGAAGTGTTGGGATTACTATGGCTCATGATGACTTGGTGAGCCTAACACTCCTAGGCCTTCCCAAGAGATGGCATATTTATCAGGACTCTATGAATGGGATGGAGTAGCTACCAAAGTGGGAGAGACTATGGTCAGAGTTGGTACAATAATAGTTTCAGAAGAATACCAAGGATGGATCCTCATCTAAGATTGACGATGAGGAAATATGTGCCTTAGTTGGAAAGGAAAAAAATCGGAAAAAAATAAGTTCCATTCCAAATCCAACATCGACAAAGAAGGCAAGAAGTGAGACATGTCAAAGGTGAAATGTTTCAACTGTCATGATCATGGAAACTATGCCACAAATTGTCCACAAAATAATAAGAACAAAAAGAAGGCCTCAGGAGCTACAACGAGTGAAAATTTGGCCTCACAGTTTGACTTGGACTTATCTCTCATCTGTAATATTCCAAAATTTTCCTACAATAATTTGGAATATTAATTTTTGATGATTTCACCTAGGAGGAGAATAAATGGGTAAGGAGAGCCATGCATAATGATATTCTCAATAAAATCCCACATAGTATGAAAGGGGATCATCATTGGAGCTAGTTTTCACACCCTCATGTGTGAAGAGGGTTATTTGCAAGTGGACAAGGTCAAGTTTGACCAAGTCAACAATGCTGCCATAGGAGGAGTGGCTTACTTAGGAAGCCAGCGCAGTGTGAATGAGGAAGAGGATATTTGGTGGAGGAAACCCTAATGTATGGGTCCCATGGAGAAACATATTTCACTTGATTAAAAGGAGGGCATGGAAACCATTGCTTCTCGTGCTTGTATTGTTCATTTCATTGTCTATTCAGACAATTGAGCATTATTTGCTGTTTAGCAAGAATTCCTGGAGGAATTCCTGTTTAGGATTCCTTCTCCTTCTTGAGAGGTATCTTTAGGGATTGTTCTTCATTTTCCTCACATCTAGGCTTGAGGCCAAGCATCCTCCATCAACACAGCATTATTTCTGTAGTAAAATAATATTGTTGCTGGATGTTGCAGTGAGGGTTCACTACACCATCTCCTTCAGCTATTTTTCAGAGAAGGAGTCTCTCTTCTCTTTGGGAGATCAGATTGGAGGAATTCTGGAGCTTATTGCAGACTTTGGCATCAATGCCAACTCATTCCCTAGCCCTACAATGCAGTTTCATCTAGTGATTGCATTATTTTAGTGGAGTATTTGTAGTGGGGCTTTGTAGATATCTTTGGAGAGTGATATCTTAGGTGAGAGGGTCAGCCTTTCATTCTATAGATCCATTAGAGGAGATATTTTCATTTGTTGCAACATCTTTAGACTTCTACATCTAGTTCTTATTTGAGTTGCAGCTACTACCCAGTAACTCTGGCACTTTGCAAATTTTGTGTTTCATAGCCAATCCCTCCAGGATTGACTTGAGGTAGCCTTTGGGAGCTGAGATCCTCTCTCCTAATGTTGTATTGGGCCCTATATTGATATATCCATGTATTTGACATATGTAGCATGCAATTTCTCTCTAAAACTGTGCTGTCATAGCTTGGTACACATTGTATAGCATTGGTTTTGTCATGTATCTTGTACTTGTTCCTTGAGGCTGAACATTGCCTATCTTGAGTAGCCTTTTTCCTCAAGATCTTGTATTCATTTGTTGCTGCTATTATCTAATAACATAGCTATGTATTTCTATCACATTTCTATGGGTGAATGTTTTTTTTGCTCCATTATTTGTGTTTTCATATTGCCGGGTCTCCAACTTAAGAATATCTTGAGATATTCTCATTGTTGTAGCATTTTCCTGATTAGGAATATTACAGTGGTATCGGAGCATGATTTATGGCTTAGCTGGTGGATCTCAACCATCATGCTATCAAGAAGAGAGAATATGAAGACTCAATTGCATGAAGAGAAAGAGGAGGATGAGCTTACAAAGCTTCTTCTAAGATCTATACAGGGCATTCCATAAAAATTTGAGAAGATAAGGAGGGAGATATGCACAGGATCTCCAAGAGGGTTTGAAATTAAGTCAAAATCTAGATTTTATGATAGGGAGTGTGAGCATGCAGCTACACCCTATGAGGCACAGTGCAGTCACATGGCCAGATTTGCCATGAGAAGGAAAGAAGAAGAAGGAATGCCGGAGAAAGAAACTCTTGGTGGTTTCTTGCATGAGTATGATTCTCAAACTCAAAAGTTTAGAGGTCATATTAATTTTCCAGAGTTTTGCAAGATCATGGTGAGGAGGAGCAAGCAGCATGATGAGGATAGATTTCTTCTCTCTATCTTTGATGGTTCCCCTACTTGTTTAGCTAGGGCTTGGATACAAGAGCTAGACACCTTTTTGCAGCAGAATCAGATTTCCGAAGATGAAGCCATCAGAATAGCAGCGCTGCACTTGGGAGGTAAGTTCTATGCATGGTGGTTATTTGAGTCATTTACTTTGAAAAATGAAAATTCCTCTTCCTATGCAATGTTCATTAGAAATTTGATGAGAATATTTGGTAGGAGAAATTCTGAAACACATGTGGAGGAAACAAACACATTCAAACAAACAAAACCCTTGCATGTGATGGAGGAAACCATAGACTCAAAAACACTTCAAAAAACCATGAAGGAGGCTGATATCTTGCATGATGCTTTATTGGAGGCAATATTTTCATCTTGTATTTTGGCACTAGGAGGCAAAGAGATCTCTTTTTCAAAAGAGGATCTAATCATTGGAGGGTTGCCCACTCATATTTAGGAGGCTGAGGGCAACAATGTTGTCATTTCTAGAGTTGATCTAGTACCTCATGCAAAGGAAGGAGGAGCTCTTGCTCCAACTAGAGGGATTCTTGCAGCTTTGCAACGAAGTTCCTACGATCTCATACATGGAGGTCCCAGCACAATCAATGAGCAGCATGTTTGTGGAGCATTGCAGCTGAAAGGAGGAGGAATAACAACATCATGTGATGAGGAGCACACCCCCTTCTCTATTTCAAAGAGATAGTGCAAAGAGGAGGCAGGATGTATTGCACTGTGAGAGCAAGGGCAAGATGGCCCAATCATATAGTCATTCCACTCTTGACATTGATGTCTCACTGCATAGAGGCATTCCACCAGGAAGGCCACTAGATCTATCAATGATGAGAGACATTTTGTCTTTGGATTCACCACTCTTGGATTATGGAGAGGTGAAGAGTTTGGAGGAGAAATTTGGCATGAGGGATGTCAAAGTATCAGACAACAGCAGGAGGAGAGCTTCACATTCCAGATCACCAGCACTGCCACTTAGGAGGATTGATCCCTACTGGAGGTCTCAGCTCTTAGTTGAGTACTCCAAGGATCTCGGTGCATGCATGATTCTAGATGACCCAGATGGATACATGGTGGATGATATGGTCATATATTCACTTCACTGAGTCTTCTTGACTAGATATTCTAGTCTCAAGGAGAAGTTGTTGCATGCAGCACAGGAGTACTTCTTCTCCATGCATTTTGATGCACATCTTGCCTTGGAAAAGGAGTTCATTTGGGAGGGCATCCATCAAGATATACATCACCATATGGAGAGATGTAGAGCCTGGATGATGATGGAGAGGATGTCACAGCCACCTTCCTACTCATTGAGAGTAAGGGAGCATCTTCAGTTGAGCCATTTCAGCTCAAGTCTTCATGTACATAATGGAAAATGTACAATTCCACCTTATGTCTTATACTTATTGTCTATTCATGAGCAACACATTATACCAAAGGGGATTATTCCTTCTTGCATATTGTATAGTGTTTTACTTGAAGCTATTTGTAGCATTGAGATTGGCTATCTCATTGGTGGTTTGTGGGAAGAGCCACATGATTGTTGGTGTGCACCATTGACACCCTTATGTACTTCCATGTTTACATCTTGTAGGATGATTGTGGCAGCAAAAAAGTGGCTAGGGGAACACTTTTTTTGTTTGATTTGATGTAGGCAAGGGATGCACTATGCTAGTTACATGAGTGGATATATGATTCACTCTCTGGTTGCCATTTGGCAACTTGTTCTTATTGTACTATGATTCCATGTATTGTTGATATGTCTATGTTTATGAGGAGCTTCTGTTGGAGAGTGGGCTTGAGATTGAGGATGTCCATTAGGAGCATGATTCTCCTTACTATACATTTTTTTCATTTCAGGAGGAACCATGTGCCAACCATGATTGCCACATTACATTTCTTTTCTTCTTGCGGGAGGAACCACTTGAAGAGCATGAGGAGGCATTCCATGGATCATGAGGAGATGGAGGAGTTTACATAGTCAACTCTTTTCCCTTTGAGGAGGGGAGACTCATCTATGAGCCACTCCATTTATATGAGCAAAACATATGGTGAGAGTATTGTTGATTTGCATGATGATTTGTCTATATATATGCATCTCTTAACCATATATGTGCAAGGATTTTCTCAAAGAAGGATTATTCTTCCTTCTAGATTTGATGGTGTACATAAGGTCATTATTGATGATCACTCCCTAAGGGGATATGGGGAGGATATTTCTTGGAAATAACATACTCACATTTCACATTAGATCTTTTACGTTCTCCAGGAGATTGAGGCAGCAAGAAGATGGTGGGGAGGACACGCATCATTTTATTCTCTATGGAAGTTGAGAGTCAAACTGTGCTGGATACATTTGAGGGGCCATTTTCCTTCTCCTTTACTTCACATGGCAGCCAACATGATTCTCCTTATGGTTCCCTTGGTTGATATTGCTAGAGCTTCTTTTGGGAGTATGATTGAAGGGGAGACACATTGGGTGAATGTGTCCTTGGAGGGAGAAAACTCCCACACACTTTGCACTACATGTTCTAGAGGGAGCATGGGAGATGGTATGGCCACTATATCAGCTCATTTTTTTCCATATGAGGTGAGCCATATGATGGATGTGATGCCATATGATGATGACTTCCAACTCATCACATATGAGATGATTTGGGTGAACATGTTTCACAACACTGGAGGAGATATCCTTAGAGGTCTAATATCCATTTTTCCATTTGGGGGCAATATCATTTCAGCCCAGGATCAGCATACACTCTACACTTATCCTAAGTGGAGAGGAGGACAGCATGGGGTAGGCTATTTTGTCTACCAAGATCTAATTTTCAGCCCACCTACATTGCCGGAGCCAGAGGTGGAAGATGACTTTCAGGAGTTTCCATGTTGGGAGGTAACTCATTTTGCTTGGATGATTTCTTGGGGGATGGAGGATCCACATGAGGAAGATGTTCCTCAACACATCATAGACTCCATGTCTTGAGAGGAGGTTTTCCAGTTCTATCATTGCAGTTGCTTGAGGACAAGCAACATTTGGGAGGGGAGGACTGTAATATTCCAAAATTTTCCTACAATAATTTGGAATATTAAATTTTGATGATTTCACCTAGGGGGAGAATAAATGGGTAAAGAGACCCATGAATAATGATATTCTCAATAAAATCCCTCATAGTATGGAAGGGAATCATCATTGGAGATGGTTTTCACACCCTCACGTGTGAATAGGGTTATTTGCAAGTGGACAAGGTCAAGTTTGACCAAGTCAACAACATTGCCATAGGAGGAGTGGCTTACTTAGGAAGCCGGCGTAGTGTGAATGAGGAAGATGATATTTGGTGTAGGAAACCCTAATGGATGGGGCCCATGGAGAAAGATCTTCCACTTTTTTAAAAGGAGGGTATGGCAACCATTGTCTCTCATGCTTGTATTGTTCATTTCATTGTCTATTTAGACAATTGAGCATTCTTTGCTGTTTAGCAAGAATTTCCAGAGGAATTCCTGTTTAGGATTCCTTCTCCTTCTTAAGAGGTCTCTTCAGGGATTTTTCTTCATTTTCCTCACAACTAGGCTTGACGACAAGCATCCTCCATCAAGACAATGTTATTTGTACAATAGAATAATACTGTGTTGCTGGGTGTTGCAGTGAGGGTTCACTACACCATCTCCTTCAGCTATTTTTTAGAGGAGGAGTCTCTCTTCTCTTTGGGAGATCAGATTGGAGGCATTCCAGAGCTTATTGAAGACTTTGGAATCAAGGCCAACTCATTCCCTAGCCATACAGCATAGTTTCATCCAGTGACTTCATTATTTTAGTGGAGTATTTACAGTGGGGCTTTGCAGATATCTTTGGAGGGTGAGATCTTAGGTGAGATGGTCAACCTTTCATTCTAGAGATCCATTGGAGGAGATATTTTCATTTTTTGCAGCATCTTTAGACTTCTCCATCCAGTTATATATTTGAGTTTCAGCTACTACCCAGCAACTCCGACATTTTATGGATTTTGTGTTTCATAGGCAATCACTTCAGGATTGACTTGAGGTAGCCTTTGGGAGCTGAGATCCTCTCTCCCAATGTTGTATTGGGCCCTATATTGATATATCCATGTATTTGACATATGTAGAATGAATTTTCTCTCCAAAACTACGTTGTCGTAGCTTGGTACACATTGTATAACAGTGGTTTTGTCATGTATCTTGTACTTTTTCCTTGAGGCTGAACATTGCCTATCTTGAGTAGCCTTTTTCCTCAAGATCTTATATTCATTTGTTGCTGCTATTATCTAATAACATAGCTATGGATTTCTATCACATTTATATGGGTGAATGCTTGTGCTTCTCCATTATTTGTGTTTTCATATTGCTACGTATCCAAATTAAGAATATCTTGAGATATTATGATTGTTGTAGCATTTTCCTTATTAGGAATATTACAGTCGCATGCATGGTGTCAAAGATGATGGGATCTATTTGGTAATTGGATAGTGGATCATCTTTCCACATGACTAACAACACAAAACTCTTTAGTAGCTTGGAGCAGAAGGATCTTCAGATGCACATCGAGATGGGTGATGATGGGAGGTATAGCACTACTAGGATTGGTATAGTCACTTTCTAGAGAGATTCAGTTAAACCTTTCTTATTAAAATATTTCATGCATGTACCATGTTTGAAAAATAATTTAATTTCAGTTTCTATGTTGGAGGATCTTGGATAGGATGTGGTTTTCAGTGAAGGAAATTTTGCCCTTGATGTATATGGTTGTGCACATTGAGCAGTAAAGTAGTTGAGGTGGTGAGTTGGGATACCATTGAGTTATGGCACAAGAGGTTGGTTCATCTACACCACAATGCTTTGAGGATCATGTAGTAGATTTCTACTGGGCTTCCAAACGGTACACTTGCCCATAGAGACACATGCATAGGTTGTACTATGGGGAAGTATGCAAAGGACACCTTTCATGATAAGGACAACCAATCAACAAAAATCCTTGACAGAGTTCACTTAGACGTATGTGGACCATTCTCAATAGGTTCCACAAAAAATCACAGGTATTATGTGATTCTTTTTAATGATTTTTCTAGAAAGTGTTGGATTTTCTTCATGCAGAAGAAATATCATATGTTCTCCAAGTTTTGTGAGTTGAAGGCACTGGTAGGGAAAGATACATGGATGAAGTTGAAGGCTCTAAAGAGTGAAAATGGTGGCAATTATATCTCTAATGAATTAAAGAACTTCTACACCAAAGAAGGAATTCAGAGAGAATTAATTTCGCCTCATAACCCACAACGTAATGGGGTTGCACAAAGAAATAACAAAACAATTTTGTTAGCAACATGAGGTATGTTACATGATTAGGGTATACTGTTGCATCTATGGGCAGAGGCATGAAACACAATGGTATTTTTGCAGAATCATAGTCCTCTTCAGATACTAGGCATGAGTACACCAGAGGAGGGATTTTCAGGTAAGAAACCAGAAGCTTCACATTTTAAAATATTTGTCTCATCCATATATTTCCATGTGACCAACAACGCTAGGAATAAGATAGAACAAACAGCATAGGTTGGGATATTTTTGGGGTACACAAATACTCCTCACTACTATCATGTGTATTTTCCAGCCCATAGGATTATAGTTGTCAGGAGATATTTGAATTTTGATGAGGAGAAAGGCATGTGATTGTCCTTGAGAGGGAGATTTACTTACATGTAAGAGAGGAACTCTTAGTTCCAAAGGATGAACCTCAGGATGTGAAGAAACTACAAGCAGAGAAACAAAGAGTGGTAGAAACCACTCATGCAGATCCAACCACCAGAAATGGTAGGAAGCACACCAGCGAGGCTGAAAAATTGATGCTAGACACGATAGTGAATATAGGTGCACCTAAATCCAATCGCAGGAAAATAAGGTCCCGAGATAGGTATACCAGATACATGGATCTTATGAGCGAATGTATTTTGATAGAACCATCTTCTTTTGAGGAAGAAGTGCAATGGTCGGTATGGGTTGATGCCATGGTTGAGAAGTGGTCCCAAGACCTGTGGGGAAGTCAGTGGTTGAATCTAGGTGGATCTATAAGATGAAGCAAGCATCCGATGTGAGTGTGGAGAAATACAAGGCTAGATTTGTGGGCAAATGATTCTCACAAGTAGAGGGGATTGACTATGAGGATAATTTTGCACCAGTTGCAAGGTACTCATTGATTATATCCATCATTTCATTCTCAACATGGATGGGATGGAAGATACATCATATTAATGTAAATAAAACCTTTCTAAATGGATTTAAGAAGTGTACATTGAGAAACCTAAAGGTTTTGAGACCTTTGATAGGGAGTTGCATATGTTCAGACTCAAGAGAGAATTTTATGAGCTCAAGAAAGAACCTTGTGCTTGGTACACTATGATCGACAACTATTTCACTAGGTTGGGCTTCACAAAGTGTGAAGCTGATGTGAACCTATATCATATTGTGGTTGATGGTAACCTTTTGATTATCGTAGTATATTTTCATGATATGATACTGATAGGTCATGAGCATCTCATAACTTCTTACAAGGAGGATCTTGCAAGAGAGTTTTAGATGAAGGACATGGGGCTCTTGCACTATTTCCTTGGTTTGGAAACATGGAAAAGAGATGGGGAGCTATTTGTATCTCAGGGAAAGTATGCCAAGGGGATTCTAAGGGAGTTCCACAACGAGGGCAAGAAACTCATGGAGACTCTTCTTGCATGAAACTGGAGGAAGGAGGATGCTACTTCATGTGAGATAATGGATGCTATTGTTTATGGGAAGTTTGTGGGTTCACTTATGTATTTGGTGAAAACATGACCATACATATGCTATGTAGTTAACCATATTAATCAAGCTATGGCTAAGCCTGCCAAGATATTTTGGAAGGTAGGGAAGCATGTTTTGAGATATCTCAGGGAACTACAAAGTATGGATTATGGTACAGACGAATAGAGGGAGTGAACCTTCAAGGCTTCACCGATGCATATTGGAAAGGCACTCCATCAGATAGGAAGAGGACATTAGGGGGCATCTTCAGCATAGGATCAGCAAAAGTTTCTTGCTACAATAGGGAACATAGATTAATTTCACTTGGTTTAGCCGAGGCAGAGTACATGGAAGCTAGTTAGGCTGCATGCGAGGCCATGTGATGAGGAAGATACTTGTTGGTTTGTTTGGTCATGATATGGATTCGATGGTGATACATTGTGATAACCAGAGTTGTACAAAACTCTTAGTTAATCTGGTATTCCATGACAGGTCCAAGCATATTGATATCTAGTACCACCATCTCAGAGATTGTGTTTAGAGGTGCATTATGTTGTTGCAATACATTCCCACGGAGGATCGGGATGTAGACATATTGACGAAGGCTATGGCAAAGAGAAAATTCGAATACCACAAAGGCAGGATCGAGGTATCTGATAATCCCTTTCTTATTGAGAGGGAGTGTTGAAATTTGACAAGAAAATGTGGGCGTCTAAGTTTATTTTCCCTTAAATAAATTGGACAATAAATTGTAATTTCATCTCATAACAACTTGTATCAGTTAACTAATTCAGAAATACTAAGTTAGCTCAAGAATTTTGAGTTGAGGGTATAATATGAGGCATTTAGAGTGATTCTAATATTTTGGGGTTCCAGTTGCAGTCGTAGCACTAATGTGGTGTGAGTGTAATCAGTTAACTCAAATTAATTGAGTTAAAATTAGTTTAACTATTTCTAACTTAGTGATGAGATAGTGAGAGGTCCAATGAATTAAATATTAAATTATATTCAATTCATAAGTAGTGATCAATAAAATAATTGATGACTCGCTATTAATGTATGCATGCATGTCAGTTATGATGAAGACCTAATTTAGACAGAGGTTAAATGGAAGATAACTTTCAGTTGTATTATTAGAAAATTTCTTGGGTGCAGATATAAAGTCAGAGGAAGGCCATGATGGATTCGATAATCAAGGAAGGCTGAATTTACTATTTAATATGGATTTATTTCTATAGGAATTGCATGAGAAAGGCAGGTTGGAGGAAGACAAGGAATTTTCTAAGTGTTTGTCAAATTTTTCCTAGATCAATGTGAGAATATTGGTAGAGTGCAATAGATTCTTGTTGGCTTGAGGGGTCCTCACCCAGGTTCGGATTTAAGGTTCGCCAAAAAACACCTATACTATTGGCCCTTTTGGAAATGAACTTCTTGCACAGGCCAAGGTCACAGTCGAAGTAGTATGGGAGGGTGCTAGAACCATGTTTCCACACTCTGAGAGAAAGAGAGTAACTTGAGGCAGCCCTATTAAGATCTATCATATTTGTGTAGAAGAAGTCTTATCACAAAACTTTTAATAGTATACTTGCATAAAGTGAAGTTCATAAACCCACAGATAGCATGTAACTATAAATAAATCAATCATTACTAATCAAAGCTCGATAAGACTTTTGCATCCACGTGTGCATCAATATTAACAAACATAATCGCCACAATACCATAAACACAGCCAATATTCATAACACACAGATACTTCTAGATAGATTTCTCATTCATTAACATTCAAAATCCACTTACAAACCCAGTTCCCAACCCGTGCACACAGCCAGTAGGGTCTGCACATAGAAGGACTGAGGATCTCTGCACACACAGCCAGTAGGAATCTGTACCCAATTACAACCCAAACACCAGATCTCAATAGCTCACAACAAACATCAATCACACCTTTTTCTTACCTCTGGACTCGATCTATCCATATACTTATAGCATCTTATCCTGCGCTATCCTATGGTTCACAAATTGTGGTTTGCGGACCCTAGGTATACCCATTTGACCCATTAAAATTCATTGGGGGTTTTGATCCACCCCAAACCTTCTGTGCTAGACTAAGTATTACAAAATATTATGAAACTGGAAAAAATTGTGGCTAGGATACCCTGTTCCAACAGTCCCCCAACACAATCTTGTGACTTGTCCCGAGTCACAGTGCCGGTGGGGTCTTCATCCTGTCGTTGATCTACTCCATCGCAGCAGTAAGTGGAGGTAAAACACGAAGGCTCTACGCGACGATAGTCTACGCAATGTCCACTAGTTTCTACAATGTTGGCACTTCCATAGCAGCAGTGACACTATCGAGAGTCTGGTTTAGTTGTCTCACTGCCCCGTCTAAGTCCTACGATATCTTGAGGGCATCATCCAACCACGGTGTGAGATGGTCACTGAGTACCTATTTCTTTCACCGCAGCCCCATAATTTCATTGTGAAGTGTATGGCTGGTCCGAAGATGGGCTAAGTGCTGGGCAGGAACAAGAGTGGACATCATAGCTTCCAACTGCTCAAAGTCTTGCTCCTTCTGAGTTAACTCCTGATCGATCTCATGTAGGAGAGGGTCGTGATGTACCTCGGACCATAACTCCATAGCCCTCTCGAGCAGAGTGATGCCCTGGCTGATATGCGTTGTGATAGTGGTTGTGTCTTCCGTAACCAATGCGACTCGTTGGGCACATACTTTCGGAGGGGTCTCAAGCTGGAGCTTGGACTGTAAAGATGCGATTTGAAGTTTGAAATCAGCCTTAACAACCTACACCTCGATCTAGGATGCCTTCAGGGCAGTGACTAATCCTTTGAGCTTGGCTTGGGGCTTGACAGAGGTAGGGATGACTTCTGGCATGTCCTCACAGAGCCTGTTAATATGTTGTTCTAAGGTAGCTTGATATGCGATGGTGGCAACATGTGCGGCCTAGAGTTGAGCAATTGCGGAAGCTTGGGTAATAATGGTCTGCTCGTCGGTGCTGAGGTGTTTCTGTACTCGAAGTTCTCAGTGCTAGATTTCGCTGGTGACGATGGTCAATAATTCCTGCAGCTATGCACTGGCCAGTCGACCAACCTCGAGGCTGATGGAGGGGCACGCCTTGACTTGGGCACACAATTCAGTGGGTTCAAGGACAAAGGAAGCACTGGGGAGTGGGAAGATTCTACTATCTACGATGGTGGCCAGGGCTGTAATAGGGGCCAGTGGCCCACAAGAGTTTTCCTCGCTTGATCCACTCTTGCCTAATTCTGCCTCGCTTGATCCACGCTCGCTTAAAGTGTGTCTGCTTTGAGCTGGAGGGCCTGTATATTTTCTTGTAAAACATCTACAACAGCATTGTGTTGTTCTTCCCAAGTACTCCATCAATCAGCAGACGCAGTAGTGACAGCCTCAACAATCTGATCGAGGTCATCATCCATGAGGGTAACTTCCACATTAGTGCTGGTCTTAGTGGCCTTAATTTTTTATTTAGGCCCTTGAGATAATTAATGGGGCCGCTTAAGTGTATGCAAGAAGGATGTACCAGCATCATCAAAAAAATTTATGTGTTGATCCGGCGGGGAGTCTAGCTCTGGCTATGTGGTGGTGCTTCTGGGGGTCACCTGCAGTGTGGATGCTGGAAGCAATGACTCTGCTATTGGACCAAGCAGAATGGTAGGTTTTGACACAACGTTTTTCCAGATGTGCCTACAATGTCTAGGTTAGTTGGCGGGGCTGCGACCTTCCACTCCGGCAGCCAAGTGGCAATTACCTATTCAATTTCAGCCTTAGTAGTCATTTATGGAAGATCATGCCAAGTGTGAGCTTTTCGGGCCTGAATTTGCACATTATGCATGGTTACTTGAAATTTCACTATATTCTTATACTTTTCATAGACGACCGAGGATAGGTGCAGTTGAGAATCAATGGCCACATAGATAGCCCCATCATAGAGTATCTAGAAGAACTTGTTTTCCTTAACTTGCTTGGGGTCCTTTGATTACCACAGGTTGGAAAACCACACCCCCTTGCACATGCCAGGCTCAAAAGGGGGGAATACCGCTTCTTTCGGGGTCTCCCAGGAAACTAAGATGATTAGCAGGATCAAACATGAGTAGTAGAAAGCTTTTCCCTGCTGCTAAGACTCATGCACATTGTCGAAAAATTCTTCAACCAGTTACTGGAACCAATTATAGCAGACTCCATTTTCGCGCTGGCTAGCGATTTAAATTACATGAACAGGGACAGTTGAAGCCTAAAATTTACACATCAATTCTCCGGTAATTAGTAAAGTTCACATGCACATCCCTGGGTCATTGATGGTGTTAATTAGGAAGCCCTGCTTGTTGCGTTCGACATTGTACTTCTTCTGGATAGCTTCAGCAGTATGGTGCTCAAATCTTTTGCCCGTTCCATCCCTAGGGTTGGGCCTGTTCATAAGGAGGCTTGTAATGTGGTGAATGAGGGTAGCATCGATCGGTATGCAGCCTTGGAGCCACAAACATCCATCATGGACAGTGCCAGCAGTTGGTGAATGATGAGGTTGGTTATTTTGTAGTGACCAAATTGAGGGAGGCATAGCAAGTTCAAGATGCCTGCCTTAGCTAATCCCTTGACCCAAACCATTGGCTTGACTTTGAGCACACCATTTTCGACCACCTGTTCCAAGTACAACTGTGGAGCTAATGAAGGGAAAGCATCCAGGTTTCTTAATTCATGGTCGTTGAACTTTATGTTGGGAAGTTGTCTGAACATATCTCCCCACTGGGACACTTCTTCGAGGACCAGAGCCATCTAGAGATAGGAACGGACGACATCCACATTGGGCATATGGGCTGCTATTTTGTGTGTCCGAACATAAGGGGTAACTAGGTCAGTGGCATCACCTGCAAGCCTTCTGTTATGAGCGCCATCAGGTTCAGTGGTGCGGTGGGCGATCACTTATTAGACACCTTAAAAGGTGTTGTGACTAGCAACAACCCCCCCCCCCCCCCTTTTTTATTTAATATTAGTAATAATACTTAATAAATGGGGACCCTTAGTTAAAAAATCCAAAAATCAATTAAGATTTGTTTGCCTTAGAAAATAAAACTTTCTATCATAAACCTATAGAAATCCCTTTGAAAGAATATTGCGAAAATCTTAAGTTTATGATATATTTTAATAAAACTACTCTTTAAACAAGATAACGCATCTATAAACAAAATAGTATATACCTTTGATAAAACGCATTGGTCGCAGATCGAATAGCGCAGAAAATAGAAATGATTAATGAATATCTTTTGCGCTCTTTTCAATTATGCGCTTTTGCGATTTTGCATTATGCGCTCTTTGCGATCATGCAATTTCGCGATATGCGCTTTTGTGATTTTTGCGATATGCGCTTTGCGCAATTCCCGTTCTTGCGCTATTTTTATGACTGTGATGACTTCATATTGCGATATTGCGACATTGCGATATTGCGATCTTGCGCAGCAAATCGCAGATCGCAATGTCACAGATTCATGTAGGCGCGCTATCCCAAGGCAATCTTCCCATATGTCAAGTCCGTTATGCGCTTTAATGATTGTATTAAATGATTGGATTGATTATTAATGTGAAATGAGATTGTGTTTAGATTGAAAGTCGTTTCACAATTAAAATATTATATTTCATCCGCTTTCACATTCAAAACAGTCTCATCACCTTTCTTGTATCATTACTCTCATTTATTCGTAAAACGCAGGCACGAAGGAGCGAACGACTATACAAAGCTTCCGCTAAACACCATGGGTAAGAAGGAGAAGAGCTCGAGTTCTGAAAACAAAGAAATGGCTTCGCTATATGTAGACACCGCCTGTAATAAGGATGCTGGCATATCCACTTGGGAAGGAATGTACAGTCTGTTAGAAGATGAAAGCCCTGTGGTGATAAAAGTTGTAGCTACAGCTGGTTCCAAGGATTCATCTGAAGCAACCCTTAGAGACTTGGCTTGCTCATTTCTGCATAGAATAACAGCAAGGCCAAGGATTCTCCCATACACAGACATGGTGAGATGGGTGCTGGACAGCGCTGATATTTCAGACAGGCAATTCAAGACTCCATCTGAAGAGCTAATTGGGTCATTCACCATAGAAGATGTGAGATTAATGTATAAGCTGCCAGAACCTCAGGCGACTTAAAATAAACAATTTATGGAAGAATTTGCCAAAGAACATGCAAATTTGGCAGAATGCACAAAGGAGTGGACCAAAAGAAGTGAACCATTGAAGAAGAACAAACAAGGTATGTACAGCACGGGTTCGCTTACCTCTCCTTACTGTTTTACTGCTGCCATGTTATGCAGGCTTTTTGGAAAGCCTGACATAAATATGATCTTACCCGAATGGCTTCCCTTGTTGAATGCGGATGTTAATTCTACAATTTTAGACTGGGCCAAAATCCTATCTGATAATCTCACCACTGCTATTTTTCAATACCGGTCTAAATGAAATGTTTCCCAGCGGGTTTATCCGCCTTTTTATTTGTCTGTTTATGTTATGGATGCCATCTGCTATGTCTCTGAATTCCCTGTAATGGGCTGGAAATGGACTATCCACGACCCTTTGCCCATTCATGTGTACCATAAAGAACTGTGGGAGTCTAAGTTTGTCCCCCATTTTTACCAAATTTGTCATGGAATAATGCTGCCATTGTACAGAACATTGTATAATAAGGATGCCCCAAGGTTATCCTCGGAAACAGAGGTCGATATTCTCCCCGTCGCGAGATGGTTTGGAGAAGAATTGTTCACCTATATTAGGGTTTTTGGAAGTTATGCTTCTCCCCATGTATTACCCCTATATGTTCCAGATAGGCTTGTAGCTCGAGAAATTGCTTATCAGACCTGTGGCCAGGGAGGTATAACAAAAGATTTGAATGAAAAGAAAAAGGGATTTTGGCCACAATTTCCCATAAAATGTGGAACATTTTCACTGTTTGATATTGTTCATGCATTTCAAGAGATAGGCAACGTTACATGCCTACAACTGTTCAAATTCTCGAGAAGGTTATTCGAACCCAATGATATTGTTAAGAATTTTACCAATGTGATCATTTTTACCAATGTGATCAAAATCGAAATTTTCCGAGACGGGATCTTTTTGATGATATGTTCCAAGCAAGAAATTCATTCAAGAAGTTTTAAATTCAGCAGCTAAAGCACGGCTATCTCCAGGGGATTTTCGGGAATTCAAGCTTTACAGAGAAAGAAGACTAATTCCTATTCCTTTGGATAATTTACGCTTAGAGCCCGCAAGGGAGAAAACTCCTAGTGTTAGTCTTAACGGCAGTTCAAGTACAGGTAAATCTAAATCAAAATCTGATAGAGATTATGAACATTCCAATAAGTCTAATGAAAAGCAAGATAAAATGGAAGAATCCATTAAAGATTATGCACAATCAAAAGAGCTTACTCAACAGCAAATTTTGACTTCTCAACAGACAAATCCTCCTCCAACCAATGTACAGCAACAGCCAGTCACCATTGAGTTAGACAAAGAATGGGAAATCTTTAACCAATTGATTAATGTAGAAGGACAGAATGTATAGACCCCTGTCCAAACAACCAAAGTTTTGAATTGGGGAACCGCGGCACGGCCGCGATGGCAGGCACATCACAAGTCACCTCCTGCGAAATTGCTTAATCTTTAGAGGACATTCCTCCTCTAGATGTATTTTACAGCCCAAAATACAAAGCAGTAGTAAAGAGACAAAGGAAAAAGAGAAAAATAGAAAGTGCAATTGCTACTGAACTAGAACAAGTAGATGTTTTATGGAAAGATCCTGCCACAGAGCCTACTCATAATCTCACTAAGCTATCTCAAATAACAAGAGCTTATACTTCTGCAACAATTGATAAAGCGGTTGAGATACAACTTTTGTTGGATGAAAAAGAAGAACAGATAAAGGCTCTGCAACAGCAATTGCAACAGGTACAGGCCAATCAGGAAGCACAATTAAAACTTGAAGGGTTACAACAACAACTTCAAGAAATCCAAGAACAACATAAGGATGATCCTAAGCTTCCAGAATTCATTTCAGAAACCATCTCTTTGAACAATCAACTACTGCAACAAGAGGAAGTTTTCTGCCAAAAAATATTGCAATGGAATTCTTTGTGCCAAGAAAGCGATAAAATCACAAATCATGTCGTAGATTTATGAAATGATTATGATTTGATTAATGAAAAGATCAATGAATATCTAGCATGGCAAAAGACAGAAGAAGGCAGAAAAGCTGGTGCACCCATCATTAATGAAAACCATAAAGAAATACTGTTCAAAAATTGGGATGCACAAATCAGAAGGGCAGAAAGGGCAGCAGAGGAGGCATCTACAGCGGCAAACACTCTCACTGATTGTGTAAATGACAATTTACACAAAGCTAACTTGATTTCTGAAACTGTTCCAGGTTATCTCCCACAGGAAAATCAATTGCAAGAAGAATGGAGGCAAAAGGCAGAAGAAAGAGCAAAATCCATCCAAGGGCTGACAAGATTGAATTGGGACTCATACTGGATGTACTTGGTAAAGCCGCACAGTCAGCACAGTGCACTCAATTGTATTATCAATGCTATAGAGAAGATTGCTCCTACGCTTGCCGACTCTGTCTTTTCAGGGCAGCTGAATTCTGAAGTTGGTCAACCGCATCTTCTCAAAAATATGCTAGATTCCTGCAAGAGTAAAGATCAATTTCATAGATAGATAGATTTAGTTTTAATTTCACTATATTTTAGCCTAGGAAAAGGACGGTCATTGAACCGAATCCTTATTTTTTGTAATAAACTATTTTTAGAGTTAGTTAAGTAGTATTTAAACCCCTCTCATGCGTTTAGAGAGGGGTCCTGGATCTTAATATTTTTGGACTTGGAGATTGCATTTCTGTACTCCATTGTCTTATATAATTTTTGAAAAAGGATCACATCTGGTGATTTTCATGTGAAATTATATTTGAAGTGTTGCATTTCTGTACCTTGGAATTTGGTTTTGCATTATAGTTACTGGATAGAGTATCAGATTGCATTTGAAGTCATCAAGATGAACAAGGTATTTCTATCTATTTACTGTTGATTTCTTTTGTCTTGTGATATTCGTTTTGAGATTGCTATCATTTATATGTATTTGTTTTCATAACGCTTCCTTTTATATATCATTTCTGAGTATAATTGAAACGTTATTTTTCATAATTACATGTAGATGGTATACAATGATGAATGCAATATGATAATACAACTCTGTTTAATTTCTTAAACAGAGTTATCTTTATTTGTTTCTGCACATTTCAATTTAATTAATAATACATTTTCATGGTTATTGTTGAATTGGAACAATCTTAAGTTGTATTCACATATTATTACCCGGGTTAGTATTATAATTTCTTTATCAGTATTTAGTTTAAATTATATAGTTTTATTTCAGTTAATTTTAGTCCCATTTCCACCCATCCAATCCAATCCACTTAGTTACAAGGAAACTGGTCCTTTAAATCCAGTCGGAGCCACCATTCCAAACGGAAAAGGAGCTGTATTAAGGTCACGACCGGGTGGTTTTCCCCGATGTTTGAAGCAGCGATTTTCGAGGCTTCAACATTTTTGGCGCTAGAAGGAGGGCATGAGCTATGAATGGTAAGTAAATCTCTATCCACAAGCCATTCCGAGAGCAAAACACCCTCATTAACTTCTTCAATTTCTTCTGAAATTCAAAATCCTAGAGAAGAAATTGTAGAAAATATTCAGACACCCACTACCAAAATATCAAAACATTCAGACGATCAACATCCTGAGTCTCCTGAAGTTCAAGATCTAATTCATAAATTGAAAGGATTCTCATTATCTCTTGAAGAGTCTGAAATATCTGAAGGTAGTGTAACTTCAAAATTTGTTTCTTCCAAACATCTTACTAGGCTTCAAAGTGAAAAACTTGGTATTTCTCCCAAAGAATTCCCTTTACCTAGTAGAGTCAAGACAAGAAAAACCCAATCGGAATCAGTAAGTTCAACCTCTAATATTCAAATACCTATTTCCGAAATCCCTTCTCAACAAAGTACAATCGTTTCCATACCATCTCCACAAACATCTTCTCCTCAATCCTCATCAATCTCAACATCATCTATTCCAACAACTTCTATTCAAACATCACCAGTTTCTACTATCCCTCCAATAGTCATCCCAACAATGGCATAGAGACCATTGTCTACTCCAGGAGCAGTCAACATGGCTGCACCTTTACATGATTTACCAGACAATCCTGGAAAATGGCTTCCAAAGTTTAGCCCAGATCTTAACATTCAAGCTGAAGAACATATCAATAACTTTATGCTGGCTATTAATTTGAATGGAGTCACACAAGAAGATGTTGTAGTTAGAATATTCCCTTATACTCTTCAAGGAACAGCAGGATCATGGTATTTTTCATTACCATCAGGATCTATAACAAGTTGGGACATTTTTGCAGATCATTTTTTAACCAAATTTGGAGATGACTTATCAATTGCAACTTTACTCAATGATCTCTCAAATTTGAAAATAGAACCCAAGGAACCCATTAAAGAATTCAACGCTAGATTCAACAAACTCTTGAACAAAATTCACGTAGATTCACAGCCCAGTGAACAAGTCAGAATTGAATGGTACATAACTGCCTTACCCTCAAACATAGCAATTTTCGTGGACAGAGCTGCAAAACCTACATTAGCTGAGAATATGAAAGAAGCTATTGCAGTGGAAAAATGTATCACTTCTCTGGAAAAGAAAAATGCTCTTGAAGAAAGGAAATCAAAGAAGGTCAGCTTCAGAGATGATTCAAAGAAAAAGGCCAAAGATCCATATGACATGGAAGGTTTACAGAAAGTTCTTAAAACTTTGTCAAATGAAATGGTTGAAATAAAGAAACAAGTAGCTGAAATTTCTACCAAGAAACCATTCCGAAATTTCAGAAGAAACCAAGTTGAATCTAAACCTCCTAATGCAATTTCTAATGCAGAATCAGAAGAAGAGGAAGAAGAAGAAGATACATCTGTAGTATCAGATCAAGAAGACGAAAATGAAGAAATAGCCGAATTAAACGGAATGTGGGATTTTATTCTCCCTAATTCTGATAGTGAAGAAGCTATGCCTGTAAGTACTAGGAGTAAATCTACAGCAGAACCAGTGCAAGCAGTTCCTAAAAAGAAAATTACAACTCCAAGTACCAAAGACAAACCCACTGTGAAGAAAACTTCTTCATTGACTACTCAAAATCAGCCATCCTCTTCTAATCCTCTCACATCAACAGCAAAGACTTTAATAGTGTCAGACCCTATGGAATACAACATTGTTGAGGATATGAAAAAGATCAAAGCTAACATTTCCTTACATGAACTCAGCAAACTGAAACACCAGCAAAAGTTGCTATTAAAGGAATTAAATGCTACACCAATTGCTCCTTTACCAAGCGGTGTAGTTGCAAAAGCAGCAAGAGGAACTGGTAAGTCACCAGATAAGGTAGATGCTACTGATACCGTGCTCATTGGGGAAAATTCAAATTCTCAAACACATCCTTTTCTTTTGACTTATGAGATGTATAATAAAAATCTGCACAATTGTTTGATTGATTCTGGAGCTTCCTCCAATATAATGCCTACTTCTGTCTGTGCTAAATTGAATATTGAACCACAGAAATCAGCAGTTCATATCGTTCAGTTGGATCGCTCAAAAGTTCAAGTTGTAGGAGAAATCAATTCAGTCACAATCAGATTAGCTTCTGATCCTAGGATTGTCCAAAGAATTGATATTTTGATTGCTGATATCCCTGAATTTTATGGATTAATCTTGAGCAGGGACTGGTCTGCAAAACTTAATGGTTATATCTCAACTGATTATTCACACATGTGGCTTCCCTACAAAGGGAAACCAAATCAAATAAAAATTGAACGAGAAAAACATATGACGCACACTGTCACTGAATTTGAACAGCCTAATGAACCTGTGGCATTCAACAACAATATTCTTGGAGGTTATTCTGCTGAATCATTTCTTGGAAATTTCAAAGCTCCTCAATCACCTTTTTCTATAAATACTTTTGTTTCTCAGATAGAAATTTTTTCACAATCTGATACTTCCAGAATTGTAAATATTTCTGATATAATTGTAGATAAGTCAATAGATAAGTCTTTATTTTGGTCGTTATATTTTGATGGATCGAAGTCTAGTGATGGAGCCGGAGCTGAATGTATCTTAATTGATCCAAATGGGGAGAAAACCATGCTGTCATGCAGGTTAGAATTTGAGTGTACTAAAAATACCGCAGAATATCAAGCCTTGGTTCAAGGACTTTATAAAGCTATAGGGTTAGATGTTAAATACTTGAAAGTCTTTGGTGATTCCGAAATTGTAATTAAACAAGTTAGGAATACTATTCATTGCCTTTCAGGACATCTTAAACACTATCAAACCCTAGTACAAGACCTCACCACTCATTTTTAGCATTCAATATTTCTCCTATTCCTAGGAATCAGAATACATCAGCTGACTTGTTAGCTAATGTTGCATCTAAACTCTTACCTGCTGAAGATTGCAGTCCTGATAGATTTTCTGTAGAATTGATTTTTCGTCCATCTGTCCCGGATAATGTTACAAATTGGAGAGTTTTCTATCATGATCAAGATATTCTAAATTTCATGACTTCAGAGAAATCATATGATGATCAAATTATTGATGAAGATGATCATGATTTACAAATTGCTTCAAAAGGTAATGAAAACCCCATTCCAAAATCTGTTGTTAAATTAGAGGATTTATATGACATTAGAGACAGATTCAAGAAAGTTGTTAATTCCAAACTTCAAAGCTTTACTTTGAAGTTTGAATTAGTAAATCTTGGTTTTGATTCTAAACCTCAAAACGTTAATTTAGGACTCAATTTAACATCAGAGGAAAGGAATGCTTTCATCAAACTGTTGAACAAATATAAAAATGTTTTTGCTTGGAATTATGATGATTTAAAAACGTATGATACTTCAATTATTCAACATACAATTCCAATGCTTCCTGATATTAAACCTGTTCAACAGAAGTTGAGAAAAATCCATCCAAATCTCGAAAGTCAAATCAAATCAGAACTTAATAAGCTTTTACAAGCCAAAATCATTTTTCCTGTCAGGCACTCCAATTGGGTTTCCAATATGGTACCTGTAAGGAAGAAGAATGGTGATATAAGAATCTGTATTGATTTCAGAAATTTAAACAAGGCATGTTTAAAAGACAATTTTCCATTGCCAACCATGGAACAGATACTTCAAAAGGTAGCTGGTTCTAAACTTATGTCTTTTCTCGATGGATTTTCAGGCTATAATCAAGTTTTAGTTCACCCAGATGACAGATTGAAGACAACTTTCAGAACAAAATGGGGAACTTACGCTTATCAGAAAATGCCTTTTGGTCTAATAAATGCAGGAGAAACTTTTCAAAGAGCCATGGACATAGCATTCAAAGGTCTGATCAATAAATCAGTTGTTGTTTATCTTGATGACATAACAATATTTTCAAAAAAGAGAGTCAATCATCTACATGATTTAAAACAAATATTTGAAAGATGTAGAAGGTTTGGTATTTCCTTAAATCCAAAGAAATCTTTCTTTGCTTTAGATGAAGGAAAAATTTTAGGATTTTTTGTGTCAAAAGATGGTATATATATTGATCCAGATAGAGTGAAAGAAATTTCTAATATTTCTTTACCTCATAACAAAATATCCATGCAATCATTTCTTGGACAGATCAATTTTGTTAAAAGATTTATTCCTGATTTTTCTTTTATTGTTTTACCTATGCAAAATATGATGAAGAAGAATTCAATATTCAAATGGACGCATAAAGAAAAAGAAGCTTTTGATTCAATCAAACAAGCGATCATTAATGCACCAGTATTGAATACTCCGAATTTTTCTAAAGATTTTACTTTGTATACTCTGGCCACTGAAACATCCTATGCAGCCGTTTTAACACAACTCAACGATCAAGAAATCGAAGCACCAATTTCTTTCTTCAGTTCAAATCTGCAAGGAGCTGAATTTAATTACTCCGATGTTGAAAAACAATCCTTCGCTTTGTTTAAATCGATCAAGCATTTCAGACCTTTTCTCTTGAAAACACATACAAAAATTATTGTCCCATTCTCTGCAGTGAGGCAATTATTAATTCAAAAAGAAGTAGGAGAAAAGAGAGCTAACTGGGTAACAGCCTTGCAAGAATATGATATTGATATTAAACCAACTAAGATTGTTAGAGGACAAGGTTTTTGCAGATTATTAGCAGGAGCTCATAACATACCAGAAAATCAAGATTCAAATCATGATCTTCAAGTAAGTCAGATAAGTGTTACAAATGCTGAATCTAAGTATGTTGATCTCATCTATTACTTGAAGAATGGGTATGCTCCTTCTAACCTCAGTTATAAGAGAAAACGTGCTTTAAGGTTAAAGGCTGATAAATATGAGATCATTGATAATGTGTTATTTAGAAAAAATTATGATTCAATTTTATTAAGATGTCTTGAAAAGACTGAAGCTGAAAACGTTTTGCAGGAACTACATGATGGACCAGTAGGAGGTCATTTTGGAGGTGATACCACAGCTCACAAAATAATTCGTGCTGGTTATTACTGGCCTACCCTTTTTAAAGATACGCATGATTACGTAAGGAAGTGCCAAATTTGTCAAACTGCAAGTGGAAGACAAAGGAAACCAGCTTTTCCTTTGCAACCAGTAACTATTGAGCAACCATTCGAATAATGGGGGCTTGACATTATTGGTGAGATAGTACCTCATTCTTCCAAACAGCACAAGTACATCCTTACTGCAACTGATTACTTTACAAAATTGGTAGAGGCAATCCCATTGAAGGTAGCCAATTCTGATGCAATTATTGATTTCATAGATCAATTCATCATAACCAGGTTTGGTGTACCTCAAGCTCTTGTTTTTTATAATGCATCTTACTTCTCTGGAAATAGTTTAATTGAATTTGCAGTCAAAAGAGGTTTTTAATTAAAATATTCAGCAAATTATTATCCACAAGGTAATGGTTTGGCTGAATCCACTAATAAAAACCTTATCAAAATCATTAAAAGGACCGTTGATCAAAATCAAAATAATTGGCATAAATCTTTAATCTTTGCGTTATGGGCTGATCGTATCACTGAAAAAGCTTCAATAGGGACTTCACCTTTCAATCTGGTTTATGGAAAAGAAGCTGTGATACCTTCAAATTTAACTCTTCCATCATTAGCCCTAGTGCAGTTTATTGAAGAAAATCCTTCATCATCCATTCAATTGAGATATGATCAAATCCTTAAATTAGAAGAGGATAGGGATAAAGCAAAAACTACTCATGAAAAACATCAACAGCTTGTAAAATCTTCTTTTGATGCAAGTTCTACCGGCTCAAAATTTTTATCAATTGGTGATCTCGTTTTGAAATGGGATAAAGCTCACGAAGAAAAAGGTAAACATACCAAATTTCAGAAAATGTGGCTTGGACCATTTCAGATCATTGAGAAGATAGGCTCAAATACATTCATACTCCAAGATCTAACAGGTAAGAGAGAATATCTTCCTATAAATGGGCTTATCTTGAAGAAATTTTTTTCATAAGGAGGTAACCCCTTCTTAAACTGTACATATTCCTTTTTGCAGAATTTTGATTGTTTTTGTTTTTGCAAATAAAGGTTGTTAATGAATCTCTGATTGACTGTTTACTATTTAAGAAAATTTCTTCGGAGAAATATTACAAATATTTATTTTGTGTAAATAAGAATTTTTAAAGTAATGATTACAGTTTTTGAATAGTTTAAAATAAGATGTTAAACTTTGAAAAGATTATTTCAATCATTTACATGATCTTTTGGAAAACTTGAGAAGAATGTAAATCATTATAAGTTTATTAAGCAGAGAAAGGTTATCTATCAAAGTAACGATTTTTTCAAAGTTTTGGAACTCAAAAACTCTGAAAATTGTCATCCATTGATTCTTAAGGATAAACTATTTCACCCCATCCATTTATGTTGTGAATTTTTAGAATATAATTCTAAGAAATTATACGAAAATTTTAAGAGATAAGAGGTCTCATTATGAGCCGACTTACTATGTTCATAAGGAGTAATAAAACTGACATTACCAATACTACATACCAAAACAGGGTAATGGCTTATAAATATAAGACAAGGGGTCTCATCACGAGCCAACTTGTTCAGTTTAATTATAACTAGTGAATGGCATTGTTAATAACTGGCTACCAAACCAGAACAATGACTCTTAAAATAAAAATAAATAAAAGACAAAAAACATGAGATAATAGGTCTTAGGAATTTATCTTTTAAAAAGTCATAATTTTAGTTGGATGGGACAATGAATGGTTAATGGTTTAAAGGTAACCCTGTCGAGACTATGAACGTTTGCTGGCAGCAGAGGCAATACCTATGGCAATAGAGTATATTATAAAACCAAAACTTGGAACAATCCACTTACTTCATTATTAACACCAATCAAAGCTTGAGATAACCCAAAAATGTTTTTATTCTTAAGGAGTTAGAAAGAAATTGTGATTGATTTTTATTTCTTTTTCATAGTTACATTTTATTTGAATCATCCTAAGATAGTTTTCATTATCTTTAAAAATCTTTACTTACTAAAGATAGAATGTTCATTTTATTTTTTTTCAGAGATAACTGTTTCTTCCAGTGAATCGCCAATTGTTGTGACTAGCAACAACCCCCCCCTTTTTTATTTAATATTAGTAATAATACTTAATAAATGGGGACCCTTAGTTAAAAAATCCAAAAATCAATTAAGATTTGTTTGCCTTAGAAAATAAAACTTTCTATCATAAACCTATGGAAATCCCTTTGAAATAATATTGCAAAAATCTTAAGTTTATGATAGATTTTAATAAAACTGCTCTTTAAACAAGATAGCGCATCTATAAACAAAATAGTATATACCTTTGATAAAACGCATTGGTTGCAGATCGCATAGCACAGAAAACAGAAATGATTAATGAATATCTTTTGCGCTCTTTTCAATTATGCGCTTTTGCGATTTTGCGTTATGCGCTCTTTGCGATCATGCGATTTCGCGATATGCGCTTTTGTGATTTTTGCGATATGCACTTTGCGCTATTGCGCAATTCCCGTTCTTGCGCTATTTTTATGACTGTGATGACTTCATATTGCGATATTGCGACATTGCGACATTGCGATATTGCGCAGCAAATCGCAGATCGAAATGTCACCGATTCATGTAGGCGCGCTATCCCAAGGCAATCTTCCCATATGTCAAGTCCGTTATGCGCTTTAATGATTGTATTAAATGATTGGATTGATTATTAATGTGAAATGAGATTGTGTTTAGATTGAAATTCGTTTCACAATTAAAATATTATATTTCATCCGCTTTCACATTCAAAACAGTCTCATCACCTTTCTTGTATCATTACTCTCATTTATTCGTAAAACGCAGGCACGAAGGAGCGAACGACTATACAAAAGCCCCGCTAAACACCATGGGTAAGAAGGAGAAGAGCTCGAGTTCCGAAAAAAAGAAATGGTTTCTCGTTTATGCTTGCATACCTACTGTGAATAAAGATGTCACACCATCAGAAGGAACACAACGTTAGAAGATGAAAGTCTGTGGTGATAAAAGTCGTAGCTACTGCACCGGTTCCGTGATTCGTTCGAAGCAACTCTTAGAAACTTGGTTTGGCTCATTTCCCCGCACAGAACAGCGCAAGGCCAAGGATTCTCCCCACATACGTACATGGTGAGACAAGGCCGGATAACACGATACTTCGTACAGCAATTCAAGACTCCATCTGAAGAGCTAATTGGGTCATTCACCATAGAAGATGTGAGATTAATGTATAAGCTACCAGAACCTCAGGCGACTTACAATAAACAATTTATGGAAGAATTTGCCAAAGAACATGCAAATTTGGCAGAATGCACAAAGGAGTGGACCAAGAGAAGTGAACCATTGAAGAAGAACAAACAAGGTATGTACAGTGTTGTTCCTTGAGAAACAATTCTTGGCTGTGTACAAGAATCCGTGCTCAAGACATTAAAGATTATGTCACAAAAATGTATATATGTGTCTCTGTTTCTTAACCCTTCAAAAGTTAGTAATATATCCCTCAAATATCAAATCTTTAGTAGCCATGCAATGCCATATTCCCTTTACACTGAAGTGAACAGATGGAAGACAGAAAAAGAAAATGATTTTAACTTGTCATGCTGCTTTACACAGAAATTGCCATTATAAAATCCAGAAGAAGTGAAAGACAAATAAGTTAAAGAAGAGGAGCGCCTATTAAGGATATTTAACTCTTAGACATATAAATATCAAGAGACCTGCAGCTCTATTCACTCTACTTTATTCATAGACATGTAAATGAAATGAAAACCAAGAAAACTCTTCAACATAAATGGAATATTGGAAACCTGCAAAACCTTTTTATTCATTCGATATTGCTCAGTACAAAATTAGCCTTCAAAGGTTCAAAACTCGGAACCTTCTTCCTTCTTTCAGATGTCTTTAAATACAAGTTGAACCAAAATGGTTTCAGTTATAAAACTGATTCTAACTGACTGTAACTACTTAACTACTTTCTGTCACGAAGGTATATGCCTCAGTAACATTTCATTACATTGCATCATTTGACTTAAAAATAAAATAAAAGATGACAAATCCTAATCTAAAGGAACTGATGTTCCTGGAACAGCAACTGATTCAATGATTTCTTGCGGCTGTACGGTCACTTGTGGCTGTTTGGCGGGAAATCCTTTTTCTGTATCAATAGTAAATTTCTTACATTCCTTCCAGAGCTTGTCTTGAGTTATTGGAGCATTCTTATAACGATGATATTCTACTGTGAAGGCAACAATATGACTGTGAGTGAGGTTACTTGTAAACAACGTTTTCACCATCCACAGTAGAAGGAAATTTCTTTGTAAGAAATTGAAGACTGTTTCTCCCTTTAGTATCTGCGTCTTCTCATGTCGGCCATCTGCTCTGCTTTTTGCCAATACCAACTGATCTTCATAAAACTTCCAGGACATAAATTCACCTCCTTTCCTCCAGCATGATGGCAAGCCAGTTCTTATCAATTTATTAAATGAAATGTCAAATTTCTTAATCACCTCTTTGATTACCTGTAGCCGCTTCTCTGATGCTTTCAGAAGATCGTTTTTAATGATCATCTTGCTTACTTCCTCAGCATAAAAATACCTGTCTTGTATCCCCATCTCTTGCAACTCCTCATCTGTTTTGGAATTAGTAAAATTCATGAATCTTTTGGCCCAATTTGATCTTTTGATTGCAGCTGGCTTGTCTGATGACAGTTCCTTTTCGTGATCAGCAACAATGCCTTTTTCTCTGGCAATTACTTGTATGGAATTCCATTTTGCTTGTATTTCAGAAATGATCTCATTCCAGATGAGATCCTTAGCTTTAATAAGGAAAATATTTCCCTTCAATTTCTCCTTGAGTTCCTTAATTTCCTCTTCAGCTTTATGTAGCTTCTGCTCATTTTCACCTGCCTTTTCTTCCCATCCTTGCATTAATCTCAGAGCTGTATCCTTTTCAGACTGGGCCTGTTTGCAGTCTCTCTCTGCCATTTTTAGCTCTGTATTCAATTGAGCAACTTGAACCTGTGGATCAGCCGTACCTGCAGAAAAATCAAAAGTACAAGTGTGATTCTGAATTTGATTTTGTAAGGTTATGGGTGTTTGCTTCACCTTATCAAGCTCTTCATCTTTCTTTATCAATTGTTGTCGCAGCTCCTCTTTTTCCTTTTCTACCTCTGCTACTTCAGCTGCCAGCGAATGCTCTGCAGCTGGCAATTTCAGCTTCTTCCTTAATGAAGATATTTCTGCCTCTGCGCCCTTCATCAGTTTGTGCATTGCGCTCCTATCATTTGGATCAACGCCAATCTTCATTATGATTTTCTTCAGTTCTTCATTTTGAATAGTCAATGCTCTGGCATTGGCTTTCTCCATCTTACACTGTTTGACAACCTTAGCAAGCATATTCTCTGTCTTGACTGATGTAGCATGAGTCTTACCTAAATCATTAACAATTAACTGACCTGTTTGCATATGGAGATTCATCTTGTCCCACAAGGGGATCTTATTTACATCCATAACAATATTCAACTCCTTAAAACTGCCTGAGGGTCCCAGAGACATCCCTGTCGGATGCGATAGCGCCATTTTGAACTGGTCTTTCTCCAAATCCATTACAGTCAAAAGTCTTGTTTGGTCAGCAGATACATGATGTTCTGCTTGTATCTCTATATTAGCCGTTATTCTTTGATTCTTTTCTTCAATTAGGGAGAACACCTGCTTCATGGAAGGAGCCTTCTCTAACTGGAGTTCTGATCTGCTAGGAGATGAAGCATCCTGTTCTTCACTGACCTGGAGAGTGAAACCAGGTGAATTGGAGGAGTGATCTTCTGCTAATTTAGTCCTTTTCTCCTCTCGGAGCTCTTCCTCATCAATCTCAATAACATCATCTCTCACTCTCTTACCCATCTTCTCCAATATTACAGGAGTTTGAATATTAATCCGTGATGAACTTGGCCCTCCTGGATTAGCCAACTTTTCTAAATCTGGTTTACTCACATGAGTAAAAGCAACATAACCGTTCTCGACCCTTCTCTGTGAAATAATCGCATGTGGGTCATAGGCCCACTTCTCTCCCAATAATAACTGTGTTTCTTCCAACATCCTTGTCACCTCCTCATAAGCTTGCCTTGTGTTAACAACAAAAGGACCTACACTCATGGGCAGATTGTACATTAACCCCTTCTTCATTGGAAGAAAATGAATTTGATCCACATTGAGACTTTGCCTTATAAATTCCAAAGCAAACAGTCTCATGGGAACAAATGTTGGAAGCCTATAAGGCTCAACACCAACTCCATATAGCCTTATTTCAGAATGGTCTTAAAAAACAAACCAGTCTCCATATCTACAATTAGGTCCCAATTGCAAGAACTCCTGAGCCTTTGGCAAGAAACAGGGAGGCCGAGTCCCATTGAGAATTCTATAAGCGGTGGTCATAAAATTTTCCACAAATTCAAATAAACCAACTTCATTTTCTTCTCTTCTGATCAAATCAGTCCAAAGTAGAACTGACTGCTTATTCTTGTTACTATCCATTATGTTCAAACCAATACCCATGAATTCTTCCACATTCTGATATAAAAACAGGTAAACTATTAATGAGGGAAATCTAAAATAACCTGTTAGTGGGAAAGAAAGCAACTGAGAATTCACCACTTCTTGCCAAAAGGACGGAATATCTAACACCACTCCTGGTTTCATCATAAGAGTAAACATCCCCAGAGTTTCTTTGTCAACGTCGCCATCATCTTCTCTCCCCAGAATCTCCATAATACAGCTGAGAACTGACCTGTATTGAACATTAAAAGCATCCAAACCAAACTTTCCCGAACCAAACTAGGTCTTCTCCGGACTTGGTACCAAAAATGACATGCAGCGGTTAAATTCTTCAATTGAGAGCTCCTCGAAGTATTGAACCAGCGAATCTTCTGAGAATTGCAAAGGAGAATCATTCTCCAGGAAGCATAATGCCTGACGCATTAATTGAGCTGAAACTTGCAAAACACTTTCTCCCTGAGAGTTCATAACATAACTTTTACCAGGGTACATGGACGAAACCAACCAGGAGATGAATTCAGGAAAAACATGGGTCTTAGGAATGCAAGCGAACAGCACTCCAGAACTCTGCATAGCGGAAAACACAGGTGACTGGTCGGTGTTCAAGGTCACTTGGTAATGCAAGAGAGGGTGATTGACAGAGGAGGCAGTATCACGGACGTCTTTCTCACTATCTAGGAGAGGACTCAGAGTGGACAGACCAGACACGGACGCTCGTTTGGCCATGGCTGACGAGAATTTTGAAAACAATTCGGTGCGAAGGTGGCGGGACGGGGTTCACAAATGAACCGCAACGGAACAGCAAACTCGACTTTATAACAATGAAAACCGCAATTAATGCAAAGGTGACGTGGGACGACACGTATGCTTTTTTGCCAACTGTTTGACACTTCAGAGAATGACGTAATGCGGGGGGTCCGTGAGTACGGCCGAGACCTTCAACCAATACCCCCCGCAATCCATCGGAGCCGTTGATCAATGATTCTCGTAGATATGACTAGTCAACTGCGGGGGGTCGGGTTTTGATAACCGGCGAGCAAGTTGACCCCCGGCAGTTGCTTATCCAAAAGCTTCTGCGCGTGATCGCGACTTCCGCTCCAGAAGTTGCTCGAACTTTATGATTAATAAAAGATATAACAATCTAAAGTTTGCCGCTCCACAAATCAAAATGAAAATGGAAACACAATGTATTACTTCTTCGTATTTCTCCTATACTAAAGTATAAAACATTATACTATAGCATATTTCGGATCTTTAAAAATATTTTTTCAAAAACATTTTCCTTTTTCCAAAATTTCAAAACTTAACATAAAAAAGGATATGCGGATAGAATGATCCACAACATACAGCACGGGTTCGCTTACCTCTCCTTACTGTTTTACTGCTGCCATGTTATGCAGGCTTTTTGGAAAGCCTGACATAAATATGATCTTACTCGAATGGCTTCCCTTGTTGAATGTGGTTGTTAATTCTACAATTTTAGACTGGGCCAAAATCCTATCTGATAATCTCACCACTGCTATTTTTCAATACCGGTCTAAACGAAATGTTTCCCAGCGGGTTTATCCGCCTTTTTATTTGTCTGCTTATGTTATGGATGCCATCTACTATGTCTCTAAATTCCCTGTAATGGGCTGGAAATGGACTATCCACGACCCTTTGCCCATTCATGTGTACCATAAAGAACTGTGGGAGTCTAGTTTTGTCCCCCATTTTTACCAAATTTGTCATGGAATAATGCTGCCATTGTACAGAACATTGTATAATAAGGATGCCCCAAGGTTATCCTCGGAAACAGAGGTTGATATTCTCCCCGTCGCGAGATGGTTTGGAGAAGAATTGTTCACCTATATTAGGGTTTTTGGAAGTTATGCTTCTCCCCATGTATTACCCCTATATGTTCCAGATAGGCTTGTAGCTCGGGAAATTGCTTATCAAACCTGTGGCCAGGGAGGTATAACAAAATATTTGAAAGAAAAGAAAAAGGGCATTTGGCCACAATTTCCCGTAAAATGTGGAACATTTTCACTATTTGATATTGGTCATGCATTTCAAGAGATAGGCAACGTTACATGCCTACAGCTGTTCAAATTCTCGAGAAGGTTATGCGACCCCAATGATATTGTTAAGAATTTTACCAATGCAATCAAAGTAAGGGAATTTTCTGGGGAACAGGATCTTTTTGATGATATGTTCCAAGCAAGAAATTCATTCAAAGAAGTTTTAAATTCAGCTAAAGCGCAGCTATCTCCAGAGGATTTTCAGGAATTCAAGCTGTATAGAGAAAGGAGACTAATTCCTATTCCTTTAGATAATCTACGCTTAGAGCCCGCAAGGGAGCAAACTCCTAGTGTTAGTCTTAACGGCAGTTCAAGTACAGGTAAATCTAAATCAAAATCTGACAGAGATTCTGAACACTCCAATAAGTCTAAAGAAAAGGAAGATAAAATGGAAGAATCCATTAAAGATTCTGCACAATCTAAAGAGCTTATTCAACAGCAAATTTTGACTTCTCAACAAACAAATCCTCCTCCACCCAATGTACAGCAACAACTAGTCACCATTGAGTTAGATAAAGAATGGGAAACCTTTAATCAATTGATTAATGTAGAAGGACAGAATGTACAGACCCCTGTCCAGACAGCCAAAGTTTTGAGCACAGGAACAAGCAGCATAGCCGCAGTAACAGAGCACATACCAATCACACCCTCCTCTGAAATTGTACTTAATGTAGAGGACATTCCTCCTCTGGATGTATTTTATAGCCCAAAATACAAAGCAGTAGTAAAGAGACAAAGGAAAAAGAGAAAAATAGAAAGCGCAATTGCTACCGAACCAGAACAAGTAGATGTTTTGTGGAAAGATCCTGCCACAGAGCCTACTCATAATCTCACTAAGTTATCTCAAATAACAGGAGCTTATGCTTCTGCAACAATTGATAAAGAAGTTGAGATACAACTTTTGTTGGATGAAAAAGAAGAACAGGTAAAAGCTCTGCAACAGCAATTGCAACAGGTACAGGCCAATAAGGAAGCACAATTGAAACTTGAAGAGTTACGACAATAACGTCAAGAAATGCAAACAGAACATCAAAAAAGCCTGGCTGATAAAGACAAAAAAATACAGATTATCCAAGATCAGCATAAGGATGATCCTAAGCTTCCATAATTCATTTCAGAAACCATCTCTCTGAACAATCAACTACTGCAACAAGAGGAAGTTTTCTGCCAAAAAATCTTGCAATGGAATTCTTTATGCCAAGAGAGCGATAGAATCACAAATCATGTCGTAGATTTACGAAATGATTATGATTTGATTAATGAAAATATCAATGATTATCTAGCATGGCAAAAGACAGAAGAAGGCAGAAAAGCTGGTGCACCCATCATTAACGAGAACCATAAAGAAATATTGTTTAATAATTGGGATGCACAAATCAGAAGAGCAGAAAGGGCAGCAGAGGAGGCATCTACAGCGGCAAACACTCTCACTGATTGTGTAAATGACAATTTACACAAAGCTAACTTGATTTTTGAAACTATTCCAGGTTATCTCCCACAGGTAAATCAATTGCAAGCAGAATGGAGGCAAAAGGCAGAAGAAAGAGTAAAATTCATCCAAGGGCTGACAAGATTAAATTGGGACTCATACTGGATGTACTTGGTAAAGCCACACAGTCAGCACAGTGCACTCAATTGTATTATCAATGCTACAGAGAAGATTGCTCCTACGCTTGCCGATTCTGTCTTCTCAGGACAGTTGAATTCAGAAGTCGGTCAACCGCATCTTCTCAAAAGTATGCTAGATGCCTGCAAGATCAAAGATCAAATTCATAGTTAGATAGATTTAGTTTTAATTTCACTGTATTTTAGCCTAGGAAAAGGACGGTCATTGAACCGAATCCTTATTTTTTGTAATAAACTATTTTTAGAGTTAGTTAAGTAGTATTTAAACCCCTCTCATGCATTTAGAGAGGGGTCCTGGATCTTAATATTTTTAGACTTGGAGATTGCATTTCTGTACTCCATTGTCTTATATATTTTTTGAAAAGGATCACATCTGGTGATTTTTATGCGAAATTATCTTTGAAGTGTTGCATTTCTGTACCTTTGGAATTTGATTTTGCATCATAGTTACTGGATAGAGTATCAGATTGCATTTGAAAGTCATCAAGATGAACAAGGTATTTCTATCTGTTTACTGTTGATTTCTTTTGTCTTATGATATTCGTTTTAAAATTGCTATCATTTATATGTATATTTGTTTTCACAACGCTTCCTTTTATATATCATTTCTGAGTATGATTGAAACGTTATTTTTCATAATTACATGTAGATGGTATACAATGATGAATGCAATATGTTAATACAACTCTGTTTAATTTCTTAAACAGAGTTATCTTTATTTGTTTCTGCACATTTCAATTTAATTAATAATACATTTTCATGGTTATTGTTGAATTGGAACAATCTTAAGTCGTATTCACATATAGCTCCCCGGGTTAGTATTAGAATTTCTTTATCAGTATTTAGTTTAAATTAGATAGTTTTATTTCAGTTAATTTTAGTCCCATTTCCACCCATCCAATCCAATCCACTTAATTACAAGGAAACTGGTCCTTTAAATCCAGTCGGAGCCACCATTCCAAACGGAAAAGGAGCTGTCTTAAGGTCCCGACCGGGTGGTTTTCCCCGATGTTTGAAGCAGCGATTTTTGAGGCTTCAACACAAGGGGAACGTCGAATTCGAAGGGAAGTATGAGGCTTCCCACCAGCCCATTTTGTCTATTTTTCCTTTCCCTTTCCCTTCCTGGATACTGAAGTCGATCCAATTTATTCTGCTGCAGGGGTGACCTCTCGGACCTCATGAGATCCTATTTCTTCAGACATTGATTCAGGCGGTGTTGAATTTGGGTTGGTAGTAGTCATCCTTGCTTGAAATATGAATTCAGCGTGGCTACTATCAAACATCAGAGCTTGCTCGGTTATGTGGGCGATAGGTAGATGGAAACAACGATATATACTCCGAGTGTAATGTTCCTTTTTTCAAGATTTTCTGCAATAGGGTCCAAGGGGACACTGTATAAGGAAGGTTATGCGACAATAATATGAAAGGGAACTTGGACCCCTTATTTAATACATCATACATAACACTTCCATAATTTGAGCTCAAATAAATCCCTCAAGGTGGGTTAAACAGACCTCCCACACCTTGGTATCTCCAAAAAGTGCTCAAAGAGAGAGCTACAATAATATATGAACATAACAATTAAAATCTGAAATTTTTTACATTTAAATAAAGATAGTATAATATAGCCATCATGTTCATTTATATATCAGCAACAATATATAGAAATATCTTGAGGGACAAGCCACTCAAGAAATGGGAATCAACCTCCAATGATTAGAACATGAAATACATGAGATGATGTAGTTATACAAAATGTCAGAGAGCATTTACTGCATTGTCTCTAGGAGTGGAGCTTCTGATGTAGATGTGAATACATGAGATATGTCTGGAATATACAAATAAATGCGCAAGAATAGAAGGATGGGCTTTAATACAAGATTTCTAGCCAATATAGGAGAGATTGATAGAAATGTCAGAGAATGTACAATGTGAAAATTAACTTGTCACTGCAACAGATCTGAAATTATGATGCCTTCCTCTGATAGTGAATCTAAGAAAAATGCTGGTCCCTTTACTCAGAAACAACTCCTCTTGATGAGCTCTAATGACCCTCCAAGCAACTGCCTGCAAAATAACGCAGATCTAGCTAGAGACTGCACTGTGAGGGAATATGGATGGTTGGCCTGATGCAAATGATATGGAAATATACCTGGGAGTCCTCCTCGCTGATCCTCCAATGAATAGCTAAGTCATCCATTGAAAAACAAGCCAAGGAACAACTCAAGAGATCCTCTATTGCTGCATTGTGCAACACAAAGTTATCCTACTCCAGGAATAATGTTGTGACTGAAGGAGGTAGCTTTGGCCAAATGTCAGAATGAGGAAATGTAGCTCTAGAACCTCTCCTTCCTTGAGGATGAGGTAGGTATTCCCAACCGGGAACACCCTTGTGCTATGTAGCACAACACCCTTGCTAAACAACAAGAGGAGCGTAGTCTCAATAGAGCAAAGAAAGTAATAATAAAAAACATGAATAACAATGGCTCTCCTCCTCTCCATATATAGCAAGTGTTCCTCTCCACCATGGGTCCCATCCACATCTGCATTCCAACTCATGTAAGTGATCCTCCTCTAAAACTGCGTAGTCCATTAAGGAGATACATTGTATCTAGATAATGCATGTGGACTTGGTCAAATATGACTAGATCAACATGATCCAATCCTGTTCACACCATGTGGTGCTCAAATCAACTACTTTATTCTTCCTCCTTTCACATGAGGAGTGTTTATTCTTCCTTCTCAAGGATTATGGGGCCTCCTCACCCATTTTATTTAACTAAATAAAATACTGCTAACTATAATGTTCCTTTTAGCTTGAGGCTAAAGATTGGGAACTTTACAGTCCTCCCCCTTCAAAATGTTGCTTGTCCTCAAGAAACTGCAAGGTAGAGAAAAATTAATCCTCTTCTTATGGCCTCCTCATCAATAGACCCCACCATAGCTCATAAAAGTATGCAATAAATATGTCCTTCATGTATCCCTCCAAGTGTGTAAAACCAAAGTATACATCATGAGATAATAGAAGATGAAAGTGGAAATATCCTTATTGTTCAATGGCCTCCTAAGGGTAGGAGTGATGAAAAACATGGGAAGTCTTATTCCCTATGAGTGACTCCTTCACCCATGCAATCATCCAAATGAAATGAGCCATCCTAGGTAGCTCAACAAAGCAGTCGTCAACCCCGGATCTATGAAACATGTTGGGGCTGAATGGAGAGTTTAGATTTTTCCATCCAAGTAGTTTCTCCCTCCATTTATGATAAGTATGAGGGGTTTGCCGATATTGGGCTGAAATTTCATGGCCTCCACAATTGGCCAAAGTCCCCCCCACAAAATGAATTAACCATGAAGTGCATCCTCCAACAATGCATTTTCTCCCAATAGCTCCTCCTACATGAAGAGAAAAGTAGGGACATGGCAATCATGGTGTGCCCATTGCTTCTCCTGAAACAGACAACATGTGAAAAGGGGAGAATCATACTCCAAATGGGCATCTTCAACTCCAAGCCCACTCTCCAAACAAAGCCTCCCATGATTACACAAACATTGGCAACATATGGAAGAAAAATACAATGAAAACAAGCTGCCACATGGCAACCAGAGAGTGAATCATAGTTCTAGATGAGGAACCAACGCAGTGCATTCCATGTCTGCCTCAAAAGAAAAGATAACAAGTTATTTAATAGCCACTTGTTTGCTGCCACATTCATCTCATAAGATGTGAACATCAATGTACAATGTGGTGTTAATGGTGCACACCAAGAGTCATGTGGCTTCCCCCACAAACCACCATTAAGGTAGCCAAAATCAATGCTACAAGTAGCTACAAGTACATTATACAAAATTAAAGAAGGGATGATCCTTCTTGATAAAATATGTTGCTCATATAAAGTAAAGAAGTACAAAACATAATGTGAGATTAAACCTTCTCTACCATGTACTTGAGACCTTGAGCTGAAATGGCTCAACTGAAAAAGCTCCCTCACTCCCAATGAGTAGGAAGGTGGATGTGACATCCTCTCTATTACCATATGGGCTATGCATCACTCCATATGTTGATATATGTCCTGTTGGATGCCCTCCCAAGTGAACTCCTCTAAAAAAACAAGATATGTATCAAGATGCATAGCTAGGAAGTCCTCATGTGCTACATGTAATAGTTTCTCCTTGAGACTAGATGTCCTAGTCAAGAATATTCTGCCATAACAATAGATGACCATGTCATCCACCATGTATCTGTAATCTCCCTTCGGGTCATCAAGAACCATGCATGTAGCAAGATCCTTGGAGTACTCTACCAAAAGCTGAGACCTCCAATACAGATCAATCCTCCTCATAGACATTTCTAGTGATCTAGCATGAGAAGCTCCCCTCACACTACTTCCTACTACTTTGACATCCCCCATGCCAAAGTCATCCTCCAAAATTCTTCCATGCCTATTATGCGGCTACTCATGCTCAAATAGTAATGGTGACCCTTGGAAGTTGGCCTCCCATGAGAAGTTGTCATCCAAAAGGAATATCCCAATCCTGGTTAGTGTAAGCATGAGTGACCTCCATCTAATCCCATGTGTGAAAGAGTCCTCCATCAAAGGAAGTATCCTCTATCTCTCCAAATCTATGGAGTAGTCATCCTCTGCAACCTTCACCTCTCCTGAATCCAAGAGTGGTGAATCCCAAAATAAGATGCCTCTCATCAATGTTGAATCCGGTGGCCTCCTAGGTGGGATGCCTCCCTGTAATGAGACATATAAATAGGAAATATAATATATAAGTGAGAGGAGTGAATGGTCCCTCTCTCCAATGTGCAGTGTAGTCCTTCTCCTATGTGAAGAAAATCTCTTCAAAAGATGAGGGTGAGTGCTCATTTCCACTGAATGTCAATCCTTCACCTCTTCTCCTCCATCTATCTCACAATCCTCCAATGCTACTATATGCTGCTCAGGATTTGTGACTAGGTCCCCACATGTGGTATCTCTTGGAATCATGGTTGATTACTTACTATGTCTCATTGAGATTCTTGATATGAATATTAGTGATATCTTCTCCCACTTTCATGGTGTGTTCAGAACCTTCTCCCCCCACATTTAAATGTTTTGGGGAATTTTTAAGTTTGAGCACTGCATCCGACTATTTGAGAACTTAATTTCTCTCCCTACAACTCAATGTTTTTGGAAATGTTTGAGCATGATATATTCTCCCCTTTTGACACCAATATTAAAGGGTATACATAACTAACATATCTCCCACTTATATTATGCCTCCTCACAATGAATATAGGGACTGAAAAAAAACTCTTCCTGTAGACATACAAATAGAATCGAAAAGTGAACATTTCATTGTTCTTTTGTTGTAGCTCACTCTCGAGTCATTTTTATTAGGTTTATATCATTCCTAGTTTGTGTCTGAGCTACTCAAAGGGCTCCAGGCTCAGTAATGAATTTTTAAAAATATTTTCAACCTATTCATTAGTAGCCACATATTTCAACCTCACAACACAATCAAGAACTTCATCTCTCAAGAAATTTTATTTAATTGGGATATGCTTTGTCATTAAATGCATAATAGGATTCTTGAAAATACTAATGGAACTCATATTATCATACATAATTGGGAGTGGTTCATCATGCTCAAATTTGATATCCTTTAATGTTTTTATCATCAATAAAAAAATTGTACAACAAGTAGTTGCATCAATGTACTCAAATTTAGTTGTGGATAATGAAATAGAGTTTTATTTCCAGCTTTCATAATACACTAGACAATCCCTAGAAATAAGGTTTCTCCACATGTGCCCTTCCTATCTGTTAGTGTCAGTTTTATCATACTT
Source organism: Pinus albicaulis (assembly GCA_034641835.2). Taxonomy (NCBI): domain Eukaryota; kingdom Viridiplantae; phylum Streptophyta; class Pinopsida; order Pinales; family Pinaceae; genus Pinus; species Pinus albicaulis. The sequence continues at coordinate 1,455,512,543 of CM076584.1, forward strand.
CGATCAGTGATCAAGCTTACTCTTTTGAATTTTCATATTAGGAGTCCCATACCATAAATTTTCACCATTCCATTAGGTCACAGATTCATTGATGGTAGTGTTCTTTCAACAGTTTTCCCTCATGAGAAACTTGCTGATTCTCCTCTCTATGGTCTTCAGTCATGATTCACTTTCACTCTACAAATCATGTTATTAGGTCATCGGGTTGGTCTCATTAGGTTCTAGGGTCTCATCATGGTCAAATTAATGAGTCAAGTGTAAATAAATATCATTGAGGTCATAAGGAGGTCAAATAAACTCAAAGGCACAGTATCTAGAAAAATCAAAGAGTTGTTCTATTAAGATTGATGTAATTTTCGCCTCAAAACATGTTTTGAGGTGAAAAGCATGGTACTTTGTTTTTATTATTATTCCTTATGTAATTTTATTTCTTCATATGTAATAAGTTGAGCTTCAGAAGCTGCCATATCTACACAGCCACCACCCTGCTCTTTTAAGGTGTTTTCCACAGTATTTTCAGTGCAAAAATCATGTTCTAATTATGTCCATCAGAAAGAACCCATAAAGAGCTTTCCAACGATATATTATATTCCCAAAACTGACTCCTGGATTGGAAGATATTCCTAAGTAATAAAGGTCCCCGAAATTCCAACCTTACCCCTTTTCTCATTTGTCCCTTAGACTTCATAACTTCTATCTTTTCATATAATTTCAAAGTTTTTCATTGTAATTCCCTCCGATCTGATCACAACATTTGATCGCATGGTCCCGATTGACCCATCTCCGATTGACTCACCTCCAATGTGATTGATCCCCTCGATCGTATCCAAACCGTTGACCTTCTCGGCGATCCGACGACCCACATCTGATCATAATCGCTTGATCGCATCACAACTTTGCAGCTTTCTCGCTCCCACGACTTCTTCCAATGCGATTGACTTCTACTGATATTCTCTCCTGATTTCATCTCTACCGTCGATCCACCCTTCCAATTGGACGGCTCACAAAGTCCTCACAGAATCGCAATCGACATCCTCTCACAGCACATTGCTCCTGCTCCACTTCCTTGCCGATTTGAAATTGCGATTGTTCCCCCCGGTCCCACCAAAACCTCTCCACCTTGTTCCAAAGAAAAAGGGGGTTTTCCTTTGTAAAATCACAAAGCTTATTTTTAAAGGAATTTCCCCCATTACTCCTTCAGCTTAAACTTTACCCCCATCGCATCGCAAGTTTCATCACATTGTTCCAATGCGCCCTCCCGCTGCGATTCTTGATTTGTGATTTCACCTTATACACTATCGCATCGCAAGTTTCCAATCGCATCGTTCCAATACACCCCTCCCCCTTCCGATTGCGATTTGCGATTCCGATGTGCGATCGCAATTTGGGCCCACCACCATTTCCTTTTCCCTTTTTCACCCAAAAAGGGAATTTTCTTCATTGAAATGGAAAATATGGTTTTCATCGATTTCAAAAGGCATTATTCTTCGAAAGTTGGTTTTTCTTCAAAGAGTAAAGATAGAGACAATGGTCAAAGGCCGTGAACTAATTGTGAACCAGAGACATCTACAATAGCAGTGAAAAAGGGATATGTTCTTCATATTTCCTATTTTCATTCATTAAGTGTAACAGCGAATCCTCAAGATGGTCAAAATGTTTTGTTATTCCTTCTTTTCAGGGTCAGATTGTTGGTCTTTTTCCTATGTTCAGATTTTGGTTTATGGGCTGTTGAAATAGCCCCTCCTTCTGTTGATATACTCCCCTCAAATTATACCTATTTAATGTAATTTATGAGTCATTTTGAAAGAAGGGGGAATAAAGTGTGGAATAAGTTGGAAATCACTAAGGACGCTTTGCGCTCCATTTGTAACAGTTTGATAGGGAATTAATAAAGAAATGCAGCACTGATTTGTGGGATCCCTGTGGTATGGATTTTAGCATTGTTCTTTCCTTTATGTTCATCTGTTAATTGTTATGTTTGCCATTCATTCATTCATATCCCTATTTGAATGATTTCAAGATAGATAGGTAGAATCCATTTTATAATGCTCTGCCTTGGGAAATCATTCAATACTTGATGTTTTCTGTTGTTTTAAAAGGATCCATCTCCTATGCCCTTTTCAGCTCCTCACTAGTCTTAATCATTTCATCATTATTTAAACTAAGTTGTTAAAATCCCTGCCTACCTTTCCCCATAAAATACCCTGTATCTCTGATTTAATTCCCCAGTTTCAAACTGCCCAACCCCATCTGTTCCATAAAACCCTTAAAATCTATAAAACATTTCGAGTTTATTATACCTAGACTAAAATTAGTTTGCAGTTATATTTCATTGAATATATTTCATGGAGAGAGCCCTCTCCTGACCTTGTAGGGCTAGCTACAAGGCTGAGCGTGGTTTGAGGTTACGCTGATTTTCCTTCTTTCAACCTAAGGTTCAAATTAGGTTGTAACATTTCCGGTGACTCCACTGGGGACTATTTAAAACAAAAGACTAATCACCCCAGTAATATCCTCCATACAGATTCTTGAACTCTGGATGATAAGGTTCAGAGTTTGCTAGGCTGAAATAAAACATTGTAAAGTAGAAATTTGACCACACTAGCTTCAAGGAGATACACAAGGGCCAACCCTGATCCAAATCCTCCCCCTATGTTTGAAAATCCTAATCTCTTCCCAAGAATAATCAGAAGACAAGAAGGTTCACTAAGCCCTAGACCTATTTTCAGATCCCATACCTGGCCTAGTGAGTGGTTGTTTGTAGAAGACCTCTCTTTTGATGAGTGTTTCGAGATTTCTTTGTTCAGAAATAAATTAGAAACTACACTTGAAGACACAGTTTTAGATCTAGAATCTCTTATAGACATCGAAGTTCAAAGGGAAAACACATCAATTGATGATTATATTTTGAATTCCCCTTAGAAATCTATCACTCTAACCAATATACCTGAGCCTTCAGAGTTGTTAGAAATAGCATTTCCTGCCCTTAATTCATCAACATTCCCATCAGTTTCAGAAGTCAATTCTCAGCTTCTTACTCCTCCATCAAATGCTCCTTTGAATCCTAGTAGCAAAAACGCTGTTGTAAATCCACCTCGAATCATGGCTGCCCGGTATGCACCCCTGGTTTTACCTCAGAATCTGAATGATATGCCTGCTGATTATCAAAGTAAAATACCTATTTTTTATGCCACTCAAGGCATCACAACCTAGCATCATGTTGATAATATGAATGAATTTTTTTACCTTCATGAGGTAGAGGTAGAAAATGTGACCACGACATTGTTTGTTCAAATTTTCAGAGGTGAAGTTCAAAAATGGTTCAGAGCCTTACCAGCAGCTTCTATCCACAATTTGCAGGAGCTACATAGACAATTCTTAGACCGATGGGAGGTAAAGAAAAACCCACTCCAAATCTTGTCTGAATATGAAAATATTAAAAGGAATGTGGGTGAAAGTGTAAAAGATTATTGTGTAAGATTTAATGTTGTGTATAATGCTATTCTAGCCAACCTAAAACCTCCCATGGGGTTAGCTTTTCTCAAGTTTCCAAATGGTTTTGATGCTGATATGGTATATCAGCTACGCAAACGAGATCCTACCACACTTGAAGACATGCAGAAGATAGCTGTGAGCGTAGAAGAATTTTTTTTGGCTAGAAGAGTGTGGACAAGGGCCGAAAAGAGAGTAACTGTGAAAGAAGAAGCCTCTCCTTCAGACAGCAAGATGGACACTCTGATCTGAACAGTAGAGAAGATGGTTGATCGGTTGACTATTTCAGACAGATTTAAAACACAAATCAGGAATCTGAATTTCAGAGGACGACAATAGCCACAATTCCGAATTAAGAAAAGGGAACATAAAGCGCAGGACCAAGCAACGCAACAACAGCAGATCAGAACTACTTTGCAACAAAATTATGTTCAGGGAATGGAGACAGATGATGATGATGATCTAGTAGTTGAAGCTAACCATTTTTTCACTACCGATGGTGCGCCCATTTTTCTCACAGAAGATGAAGAGTATACAGTGATTCCAGACACTCAAAGAGATGATGATTTCATATTGGCCAATGATGTATTATTAGAGGAAGAATCTGATGATTATCAACAAGGATATATGAACGCTTTGTCAGCGCAACAGAAGCAATATTCTTAAAGGAGCAGAGATGTGCCAATTAGTCCCATTTAGAAAAGGAAAGAGATGCAACCAAAAAATGGCTCTTCAAATACCCAAAGGAAATGGAAAGAGCCTTATGATCCCTCTCCCAGAAAGGCATCCTCAGCGATTAACATTGCAAATGAAAAGAACCAACATAGCATAGCAAAGGAGCAAGTAGAGAAGAAATATCCTCCCATCAAAGAGGTAGAAAAAGTTCCATCTTTTAATTTAGAAAATGAAATTGCCAAGCTGAAGGTGTCCATGCCCTTGAGTGAGTTGGTTAAAAACAATACTTATAAACATTAGGTCTCTAGAATTTTGCAAATAGACGCTATATCAGATATGGTAAATGTTGAAGATGATTATCTTCAACTCATTTTTGGTCCAGCCATAGAAGGTCAGTTCAATGAAAGTGAAGTCCCTCCCTTCTACCTGAGTCTTAGATTGCATGAGTTCATTTTACATAATTCTATGTTGGACTCCAGAGCCTCACACAACTTGATGCCCAAAGTCATTATCGAGAATTTGGGTCTTGATATTACCCACAAATAACATGATTTTTATTCCTTTGAATCCAGTAGGGTCCATTGTATTGGTCTTATCAAAGAATTGGTAGTATCTTTAGATCAAATCCTAGCCAAGAATGTTTTGATGGATGTGGTTGTTGTTGATGTTCCACCATGGTTTGTAATTCTTTTGTCCAGGTCATGGGGTGAAAAACTTAAAGGAACCATACATCTTGACTTATCTTATGCCACCATTCCCGTGTTCAGTCTGTTGAGAAAAAAATACAGGGAGAAGAAAATGAAATACATGATCACTAGCAAAGAGAAGCCAGTTAATCATCCCATTAATGTAGTCCACACAGATTTAGAGTCATTTGTATTATATTCAGATGATGGTTTTAATGATGAAAATGTTCAGTTGGTAGAAGTAGATGAGGTACCTGAAATTTCAGAAAATTTTAGGGAAGCCCTTAAACAGGAAAAATATAAAGTAGCAAGCATCTCTGAGCTTTCTGCCTGCCAACAGAAAAAGGAAAATGAACAGCAAAAGAATGTAGAAATCAGCCAAGATAAAGTAGAGAAAGAAGCAAAATTTCAGCATCTAGAAGAAGAAGAAGAAGGTCTTTGGAGCATGGACTTTGACGGAGCTGTTGGTAAGGATGGTGCTAGTATAGGAATATGGATTTGAAGCCCTATTTTCCAGCCTGAAAAATTTCCTAGTAATGTTAGAGTATGTGCTTACAAATTGGCTTTTGACTGCTCTAACAATGAAGTAGAGTATGAAGCTTTGATTGCAGGTTTAAAATTTTTGAGGAAGTTAAATGCAAAGAGGATTTCTGTCTATAGAGATTCAGAGTTGATAATTAAATAGATAAAAGGAGAGTATCAATCAAAGAATCCATGATTGAGGGCCTATAGAAATGAAATCCTAGACATCTTGAGGTTTTTTTCTGAGTACACTTTGACAACAGTACCCCGAATGCAGAATCTTATTGCAGATTCTCTTGCCACTACTGCAAGAAATTTGAAGATTCCAATGAATTTTAGCAACAAATTTGAAATTTATGTCAAAAATCAGCCTACTATTCCAGATAATTTAAGGTATTGGCAAGTGTTTTGGGATGACAATGAAATCAATGCTTTTTTTCAGAGTGAAGGAAAATTCAAGGATACTCCCATAGAAGGTGATTATGAGGTAAATGATCAAGAAATCAAAACAAATCAGATGGACATATTGCAGTTGAAAGACAATGTAATTCCTAGAGGTCTCATATCTTAAGAGGAGCTTTTTGATCAAGATGATGTTGCAAAGAAACCAAGCTTGGTGCCTACTGATAAAGGAGTTGAAGATGTTAATCTTCAAACATATTACAAGCCCAAGCTTGTGAGGTTATCAAAAGCATTATCCCCTGAGGTAAAGGAACTGTATGTTAAATTACGTTTTGAATTTTTTGATGTGTTTGTGTGGGATTATTTAGATTTGAAGGTGTGTGACAAAAATATAATTCAGCATACTATTCCCATCAAGCCGGATTAGAAGCCATTTAGAAAGAAGCTAAGAAGGATCAACCCAAATATACTGCCATCCACTGAAAAGGAGTAAAACAGATTGTATAAAGCTGGTATCATTGTCCCAATTAGATTTTATGACTGGATTTCAAATTTGGTCTCGATACGTAAAAAGACAGGAGAGATAAGGTTGTGTATAGATTTTCAGAATCTGAATAGAGTATCCTTGAAGAATAACTATCCACTTCCAAAGATGGACCATATTATGCAAAGAGTAGTTGGAGCATCAAGGATGTCACTACTCAATGGCTACTGAGGCTATAATCAAATCTTAGTGCATGAAAAATACCAAGACAAAACTGCCTTCACAACACCTTGGGGAACTTTCCAGTATGCCAAAATGCCATTTGAACTGAAGAACGTTGGAGCCACTTTCCAACGAGAAATGGATATCGCTTTTTCTAATGAAAATGATGTTTTTCTGGTTGTTTATTTGGATGATCTAACAGTGTTTTCTGGTTCTGATGATGAAAATTTGCACCACTTGAGGATTGTATTTCAGTGATGGAGAAAGTTTGGGATTTCTCTCAATCTGAAAAAAAGTCTGTTTGCTATGGATGAAGGTAAGTTGTTGGGGCATATCATCTCTAAAGACGGTATCTGCATCGATCCTTCAAGAGTGGAGGTGATTAAGCACATAGAGCTCCCACGTAACAAAAAGGAGATTTAGGCATTTAATGGTAAGATTAACTTCTTGCGCAGATTTATACCCAATTTGGATGAACATTTAAGAGAAATGACCAACATGTTGAAAAAGGACAGCACTGTCAAATGAAGTGAGGAGGCTATCAAGTCATTTAATTTGGTAAAGTTTGCTCTATCTAATGCCCCAGTCTTGATTAGTCCTGACTACACTCAAGATTTCATTATATTCTCATTTGCATCGGAGCATACTGTTAGGTTCCCGTGATTTGGCCGATTGGTGAGCCAAATGACAATGTAACATCAAACCAAGCTTTGGAGCCCGAGGACCTAGCCTTCCTGGACTCAGAGAGGGCTCTCTCTATTATATGTAAAAGATATCGGTGTGTTCACTTATTATGCTCTGGTTTTAGGCTAGTTATGAAGTAAGTTTTTGATTTTTTTTTTTAAAGTTGTGAGGGATGAAATTGATCAAAGATATAACATAGATAACAAGATGTAGATAAATTGGGCTATGGGGTCAAAATGTCAGGAAAACTATTAGATGACAATACAAGGCTGTTGAAGGGCCGATTTGATTTCAAGGTAGAAAGGATCTTTGGGCAAAATGGAGTAAATGGACATCAAGTTTGTGAACAACAAAGAGTTTCAAGCATAACTGGTTCGATAGATAACATAAACATGGTAAAGAAAACCCTTAATCATGCAACATGTAACTATAAACTAATCAACACATTGAAACAAACATTCCAGCCATGCATAGAAGTATAAGACCCTCTAACTTTGGGAAATGGCTATCAGACTTTGGGGAAAACACATAAGACGGACTAACAACTCAAAATACTATGCCGGAATGCCTAAACACAGTCTTTAAGTTATTGGGCACTTTGAAAAACAAGCTTTCATAGTTTTTAGGCAAAGGGCTAGATCGGGACTAGGCCTCCTTGGTTCAAACAAAATGATAATCTTAATCAGTCAAAGAGATAGTTTCATGGCTGGAACTATGGACAGTCATAGGTAAGCAGGGCACACCATACATCCTACTCAACATGCATAGAACTATTAATGAAACTAGCAACAATATCCTTAAGTTACTAAAGAGCAGTTAAGAATTCTTTAGTGCAACTAAGGAAGAAGAAAACATAAGAGCTATGAAGATTCAGGAAATTTGAGGTGCCTACATGGGCATATCTCAAATTTATTCTCCACTGATCTATAGAAAGCAAGATACATGTATCATGAACGAAAACTAGAAGACAACAACAAAGCAAGAAACACTATACCATTCTACCATGTCATGGAATCCATCAACAATCCTTCATCATCCATCCAAGAACATTCAAGAGGCAATCCAAAAGCATAGCACAAGTATTTTCTCCAAAGCTCATATGACCAATATATTGCTTCTCTTCTCAAGTTCAGCCTTGTTTACAATGAGAGCCTTGTGGAATAAATAGGCCCAAGTAAGGGAAACCTTATGGTTCAACTTCCATCCTCATTGGCCTAATCAAAATATCTAAACTTGTCCTTGAGGTTTTGCAAAGCCCAAGGCACAAAAATATCTCATAAAATATCTAAAAATTGCTAAAAAGGGGAATTTAATTGACTTTGGATGATTTTCCAAGTGTAAAAATAGCTAAACGCACATTTGGGAAAAGCAGATTTTTGAGGTTCAAAAATTACAAAAATACTTCAAATGTATATTAGAAAAAGGTCCCCTGTCTTGCTGGAAACAATTGAAAGCCTTCCTGATGTCAAAACAAAGCTCATGATATCTCGTTGGAAAGCTCTGAGTGTCTACTTTCTGGCGCAACTGAAATCACCTCAATCTGATGCCTGGAGCTCCTCCAAATCTGTACCTGTGTGTAAAAAGCCAGAAAATTGCATACTGCTGATATGCCGGGCAGAATGTGCAAAAAGTGAGCATTTTTCGCCATTTTGAGGGGGAGAATGATCTCCAAAGGCTCTAAAAATCGCTGAGGAAATGATCATGAAATTATGGCATCAACTGGTATCATCCTCCTCCCTTGACAAATCCTCAAAATGAAATGGAAAATTTATGAGTTTTCGACCAAAAAATCAAAAAATGCCAAAAAAAAAAAAGTTGTCAAAATGGGCCCAAAATTGGCGCACATGACCCTCAAGGGTCCCTAGCAACATGATCCGAAGCTGAGGCAAAAATGTCAAGTGCTGATGTGCCTTTCTCCTCCCTTCCCGTGTTTACCTCTCTTTCTTCTTTTCCTTCATCTTCAGTGGCCTTTATTTAAGCTTTCTGCAACCCATTCTAACTTTTTGAAAGTGATGTGTCTCTCTTCTTTGCGCTCACATCTTCTGCTGTTTCTAAGCTTCACATTCATGTTTGTTGGTTTTTTCTAGCCATGCCTGTTTTCTTCACACCGTCGTTAGTGCGTGCCTGTGGTGCTCGGAGATGGGCCTGTTCTTCTTCCTTTTGCTTTTCCAGGGCTCTTTTAAGCCCTATGGTTCTAGGCCTCTTCCGCCTAGGCTGGTCTTCTTCTTCATCTTCATCAAACTCACCAATGAGCTCCTTTATCCTTACTTTTGCTTTAGCAGCCTCATTCTTGTATTTGATTGCTCGTGCTTCATGGACAGCCATATGGACATTCATTTGTTTATTTTGGATCTCCAAGAAATGATTGAAGGTCTTTGCCCGATGAAGGTCATTCTCCAATGCTTCAATTTGACCCTCTCGATGGATTAGGAGGTTTTCAAGAATGTGGGCTTCATTATGTTGGGTATACGACCAAAGTCCCACATTGACTAGAAGTGGGGAGGATCATGGGTATATAAGGATGGACAAATATCTCCATTGGTTTGAGGCCTTTTGGGGTAAAGCCCATAAGCAAAGCCATGAGGGCTTAGGCCCAAAGTGGACAATATCATACCATTGTGGAGATATGTGGTGTCCAGAATCCTTACAAGTGGTATCAGAGTCATGCCCCGAAGTTAGCGATGTGGATGAATCCTCGAATGCTGAACGAAGGTGGTGGGCCCCGGTAATATCACGATGGGATCCATGGATGAGCTCGGTTAGACAGGCGGTATGCTCCGGATTCTTCATGGACATGTCCTGGTCCCAACACGGTGAAGAGGAGTTGACTCCGGATAGAGCAAGCTCTATATGTAGCTCCGCGAAGGTGTGTGCCTTCCAACGTACTGGAGCGTAGAATCTGCCAGAGAGTGTGAGCGTACGGGATAATCGTTTGGAGGGGAGGCTCGATGGTTCTTTGTTCGAGGAGGATTGTCATATACGACCAAAGTCCCATATTGACTAGAAGTGGGGAGGATCATGGGTATATAAGTATGGGACAACATTCTACCAGCATTCCGCTTTGGGGTAAAGCCCAGTGTTAAAAGCCATGAGGGTTTAAATCAAAGTGGGACAATATCATACCATTGTGATATGTGGTGTCCGTAATCCTTACACATTATTGTCAGCTATCACTTTGGATTGGGATGACAGCCAATGCACCTCCATGTTTTTCACTTTCTCCAACCTTGCTTTTCCCTTTGAAGGCCAATCTTGCACTTTTCCTTCTTGGCATGCTAGTGGGTGACCTCTTGGGCGATTTTCTTTTGCTAGGGACAAATTTTGTCACTTTTGGAGTGGCAGCCTTAGGCCCTTTCTTCCTTGCTATGCTGGGCTTTGTTCTTTTGGGAAGAGGAGACACAACTGTTTTACCCTTGACATCTTCTTGAAACTGCTGCTCTCCTTGAGGCTATTGTGTGTCTTCTTCTTTCTGTTCAATTTGCTGCCCCTGTTCGCTAACATCAATTTGCTGTTCTGCTTCAATGCCTTGATCAATTTGTGTTTCAACCTGCTGCCCTTTTTCACCAAAATCAAGCTGCTGCTGTGCTTGGATTTCCTGTTCATTTTGTGGCTCAAGTTGTTGCTCAACTTCCTGCCCAAGCTGCTGTTCTTGTCCTTCCATATCAAGATGCTGCTCTTACTCTTGTACCTGCTGTTCATCATCTTCTGTTCGCTATTGACCTTCACCATTGTCCTGCTGTTGTTCCTCATCTTCTGTTCGCTGCTAACCTTCAACACTGTCCTGCTGCTGTTCCTCATCTGCTGTTTGCTGCTCTTCATCCCTATCCTCTTGCTCATGACCTTTCTCTTCTTGTTGTCTACTTCCCTCTCCTTCTTCCTACTGTCCTGACTGTTCTGTGGTAATTTTGAGCCTTCTAGGAGTAGGCCTGCTGGACAAAAGTATAGGGCGATGAATAGGCTGAGTGGGAGATATATGGACAGGAGGAATAGTAGAGAAATCTGGCTGACTGATGAATACATCCCATGGAACCTCTTTCTTTCAGTTAAGTAGTTACAATTTTTGTGGACGAGAATGATGAAAGGAAGCAGACGCAGGCAGAGATGAGCCTTCTTCCGGACTCGTGACGTTACCTTCTCGATGTTTCGTACAAATAGTAAGGGGAGACGTAGTCGCTCGGTTTCAGTGAAATGCATCAATAGTCGACATGGTAGGCATAAACTCGAGTAAACCTCCTTTCACAAGTAAATAACTCATTATGACTTATTAGATATATTTTTTCAAGAAGATAAGAAAAAGGAAAAATAGCAGTGAAAGTATCTCTATGCTCAGGCTTGATGAAAGGCTTGTAATATTCCAAGTCAAGATGGGTCTGTTTGAACCATTTCTCGCCATGATATGGAATCTTGGTGGCTATGGACACTGATCTGGGAGAAAACTTGAAATCAAGGTCCGCTACCTGCAAATGCTTGTTCTGGAACCTCAGGGCGCATAGGTGTGTCAATGGCGAGAAACTTTTGACCTCCTATATCTTCTGGCAGAAATCTAGACAACCTACTTCATGGAAGTTGAAAAGGATGGATGGATGAGCATTAACCTCCTCTGTAGAGATTGGCTCATATCTTTTATGCGCACCACTTCTGCTATCCTGCCTAGGAGGCATTTTGACCTAAATGTGCTTTTGAAGAAACAAACAGCCTCACTGTCTATAAACTGCCTTCTTGGAGCCAAACTATGTCAATTCACTGTTTAGATAGTGAACAATGTCTTTGGATGACTGCACATTGTTCCTTCACAATATAAAGAACCCCTGCTCCCTTAAAAAGTGGCCTTCCCACACTTAAAGTATTTCAACCAACAGACTTTTCAATAAGATACCATACAGTGAAAAGGAGACAAACTGTTAGGTGAATTTTCTGTTTAAAGTGTTAAGAAATCACCTTGTTCTTGTGAAGTTTGGAGGTCAACAACATATTTTTATATTTGTCAAAAGGTAGACTTTTCAATCATTACAAAACCTGCCCTTCCTAGTGTGCCAATCACTCAACAAAATTATGTCTTATGCAATCAACCCTTAATGTAATCAGACAGTCAATGTAAAACACACAGTGAAAATTGTCTTTTCTGTGAGAAGTAGGAGCAACTTTGCCCTGTAGCTTTCAACCAATAAACTGCTCTTTAACAAGAACCCTTTTTCTTATTACACTTCACTATTCTCTATTGGTATGTCACTCCATCAAACAAAATCATACCACATACATAGTCAACCTCCAGTGTGGGCATACAGTCAACCTCACTGTTATGGAACAAGGTGACAGAGTTTTTAAAGAATGCTTTAAAAGTTCAACAAAGCCTGTAGGAGTTTACCTTGTCAAATAGTTAAAGCAACCTTATCAATGTGAAACCCTTGCCTTTGTAGAAAAAAACCTTTACTCCATCTGAATATCAACTTTATCAAAATAAGCTTGAAGAACAAAGACAGTCAAGTGGAAAACTCAGTGAAAAATTGCCCCTTCTGTGGTTTATAGGGTTAGCTTTGCCTTTTGAAGTTTGGAAGGTATAGGATCTTTTGTCCTTTGATTAATAAAGGTGAAAACACACAGCTCTTTGTTCAGCATATCTCTTTCCCTGTAAGCACTTTTATCAGCATGCTCATCATTCCAGCACAACTTTTGAACAATGGATATTCTCACAGAAAAAACACAGTTTATAGGTATGGTAACAAAGCTTCAAATAAGGCTACAGGGTTTTATCTTCTTACTCAAACCAAAATCCTTTTAGTATGGAAACCCTGTCCCTTCAAAACCACACCCTTCCTTGCCCTTGTATATCAATCAGCAACTACTCATAGTGTCATACACAGTCAAGTCAAAGAAAACACAGTGATGGCACTTTCCAGTGTTGGTGGTAGGAGAAACCTGCTTTTTGATGTTTTTATGATATGGAAACCAACATTTATCATTCAAACTATATGAGAATCCTCTTATATGACAACTATCTTTCCTTTGTATCACTGTTTCTCATCATTGTTTGACCCACACGCCCTCAAAATGTCCTTGGCAAACTTCTGACTATTTCAAAATAATGCATATAACATGACAGTTTTTTGACCTTTTTTTATCCCAATTTTGAGGGCAATTTGCAATTATTACTCATACTAGTGCTAATTCAACCCTTTGGTGTTTTGCTTCTAAACCCATCACCACATCAATACATCGTTTTTTTGTAACTTGAACTGTGGTTTTTTTTTTAAACCTCTTACAGTGCTTAGCAATTTTGAAACCAAGGGGGGGAGCACGTAAAAATACCTTTATAACTTTGATGAGGGCCTTGTAAAGAGTTGGAGTAGCTTTGCATGTGAACTGGAGGCATGTTGGAGGGTTTAAACTTGCACGACACTCTGTAGAGGAAGAACGTCGCGCAAAAAGCCAACCGAGCGGCCTGTCGGGTCGTGGTCGGGCGCCGTGTACAGGCGCGTCGCGCACACGTACAGGCGCGTCGCGCACACGTTGATCGCCAATGTAAAAGTCCACCTGATCACGTCGTGCAATACTCCAGGCACGTCGCGCTGTTATAAAAACCTTGCAGACAGCAAAAACAACTACGAACTCATCTTCAATCTCTGAAATGGCAAGAGTGGATCGACTTTGCGCTTCTTGGGGAGTCAAAAGGAGGTTCAACGGTCTTAAACCCTTTTTGAAAACATGTTGACTTCATTTGAGAGGTGCTCATTCTTTTTGAAGTGATTTCGGCAACAGAGTATCTATGCCCTTAAAAAATGCTAATAGAGTTTTCAACCCTTTTTAAAGAAAGCAAATACGGTTTGAAAGGTCAGAACTCTATCCATTTAGGCATATAGGTCTAAGAGGTGGTTCTTGTCAATTTTGTCTTTTTGGTGACAATTTAACACCGAAATTCAAACTTTGAATAATACCCTGCTGACTTATAGACCATTCTTTGCCACTTTGCTAATCCCTGATGATGATATTCATTATGTAAACCCCACTCCAAAACTGTTAAAAGGTCCTGAAGACTGCTTTGTTATTTGAAAGGATAGGGTTTATCTTTCACCTTGCTTTGACAGTTTCTGTCTCCAATTGATCCTTCAACCTCTTTCCCACTGCAGGTGCCCAAATTTGCTGACCTTCTTTGGATTTGGCCATGGCCCTTTGATTAAGAAAGGCGCCCTTTTTCAATACACTCCTCTGCTCAAAACATATTATATAATATCTCTGTCCATTGAATAATGAAAACCTATTTTTGCCTTGAACTTTCTAAAACACTGACAGTCTATCAAAACAGCTCCTTTGCTTATGATGAACGATAGTTCCAAAGGTGATGTCTCTTGGTAGTAAAACTCAAATTGCCCTTGCCAGCTGATTTTCTTTCCATGCTTTTCAAAGTTTTCAAAACTCAGATCATAACTTGTGGATAAGATGTCCTTTGAAACTTTGACTGTTCTTACTTAGAGGAGGAAATGTCTCTTTTTGGAGCAGTGGCATTTAGATTTTGCCTTTGATGATTTCCAGAACCTGAAACACTATGCCAAAGCTCTTTTTGTACTTGATGAGCTTGTATACCTGTTTGCAAGAGACAAACTAGATCAAATACATTTTTGCTCTAGGTATTATACTATAATCTTGTCTGCAATGTAAATCTAATTGGGTGACAGGTGTAGTTTGATTGTAGATGCAACTGTTAGGTGTCTTTGAATTTTCTTCTTGAAACAGAAGATGATGCATCAGAGTTAGAAAGTGAAACAAGGAGAGCTGCCCTTTTGTTTCCTGTGAAGGAGGTCTTCACTGTCTCATTGCACTGCTCTTTGTTGAGGGGCAACTGAAATGTCACCATTTTCCTTGGTCAGCTTATGATAAGTTATTTGAAAGATAATCTCTGTGAGTAGGGAAATTAGCACTCTTTGAAAAACAAACATCCTTTCTTCTGCCCACAGATACCGAGGCTCCTTTTGGTGAGCCCTGATGATGACTGAAACCTCAACTGATTCTCTTTAAAAAACCACACACTCTGTCTTCTCTTTTCTTGCATATTTCAGATCTTAGCACTATTATAATCACCATTTACACTTAGAAACCTAGAGTCACTGTTTTGCTGTCTAGTAAAAAGCAAGCCTGTTCTTTTGCAACCCTTAAAGTCAATATTGGCCAGCGCCCTTTGCTTGTAGATGAAGGAGGTGCCTTAACCCTCTGCTTGTAATAGCGATGTCTTTTGCTGCGCACAAATTACTTACCCTGTTTGATGTTATGTTCTTTTCAATTTGGTGGATTTCATGCCTAAAGGAAGCCATGTAAGGTTTTGATGAGCAACTCTCTGCTTCATCTGCTTCCTGCATACATCTCAAGTTTAAGAAACTTACGGAGAAGCGCTGTTCTTTGTTATACGAAAAATTAAATTTTTCCGAGATGATGTTACTCTCTGCCTTTACAGAATCCATAAAAACACCGTGAAAACACCGTAAAACACCTAATAATCGTGCCTTGGAGACCCGTGGCTCCGTGCAAAGGCCGAGACCAGGGTGTGTAAGTGGCGCGACTTAGGGCTATGATCAATTTCATTTGCAGAGTGGGAGGTCTGTCATGATTGGTTTGTATCAGATGGAGGTTTTTTGGCCTTTTGATGGTTTCCAAGGGTAAAATGCCTTAAAGCACCACTTCCTAACTTAGGGGAGGCTTTTGAAACAGACATTGGATTGTCTTTTTAGAGCTGATGGGAAGACCAGTAGGGCTAAAGCTAGATAGGATAGTGATAATGAGTTTTAACTTTGACATGGGCGGACTAAAAAGTAGGAGGGCGAAAAAAGTTTTATGATGGTTTTCTAGATGACAAATTGAGATATGGAGATCAGCTTCTAGAAAACTCAGCTATGGATATAGTCATCACTAACATGTGAAAAATATTGATGACTAACAGTGGCTCCATTTGGGGAGGGCAGCTCCTCGTCAGGAGGTGTCCAGACCCAAATTTTTTGCTTATGAAGACTGTGTTGCCTTACCCATTGGCGGCAAAATTTACCCCTTCTTGATGTTATTTCTGAAAAGTGACAAAGATGGTTAATATCAATGATACTTCTACCTACCCCGCTATCTTCCCTAACATTTTTCTTCTCTTTGCTATATTTGAACTAGCAAACTTTTGACAATGTCCTTTTGACAATGCATATTTTTTGTTTTTGCAAAATGAACTTATCTAACTCTACACTTATATCTGTCGGGAGTTCAGATTAAACTGATGAACTCCTTCCTTACTCTACCTATGCTAGATCAAATGTCAAGATTAAGTTGTTTCACAGGATTTTGTTCTCTAATCTAAAACACGAAATTTAAAAGATGATCAAATCAGGGTTAGACAGTCTGATTTTTCATGCATTTGCGGCATAAAATACAAGCTGCACACAAATATTATTTTGAAAAAAGGAAAACTAGAAAAGCGGGGCTAAGATGTACAATGTGTTTTTCATCCCTCGCTTCTCTCTTTGGTTCTGTTTTAGGCATGTGGAACCAGTATCTTTTCCTAATCTATACTATGTGATAAGTCAATTCACACAATGTTGACTATCTTTTGCACTCACTAATTTATCAACAAATAAATTTAAACATGGTCAGCTATGATTAGGCTAGATAGCTGAACAAGACATTGGAGTACTAGTAGCGGCATTTAGACTTGCGCGCTTTCCGAAGGACTATTTTTTAGAACATGGGGCCTTACCACTGCTTTTTAGAAACTGCCCTCTTTTTCTACTTTTCACTGTTTTTTGTATTTTCTGCTTTTTCACTTTTTCTTCAAACAAACTACAAATGAAAAGGTGCTCACAAGGCTGAGTTTATTTTCTATTGCTGTCTTTCTATCCTAATCTAATTTGTACACAATAGACATTTGTTTGGTGAACTCTGTTTTCCAATGCAACCAGTCAAGTAGATGCTCACATGGGTGATTCTGGTTTAGTTCTTTCATGATGAAGAAATAATGAAAAGGCCACTCCCATTTAGAAGGTTTTTGGACAGTAGTACTTAAGCTTTTTCTCATTCTTGGTAGCAACTTGTTTATGATAGAAACCACTACTCTTTAGATTTCTCAAGGAAAACAACAAGGATCTTGGAAAAATACTCTGATCTAGAGGTTTTGAGATACAGGCTTCATTCAACATCACTTTTTCTGCATTTCTCAAGGAAAACAAAGAAATGGATTCGGAAATGAAACACCCATCTAGAGGATTTGAGATAGGCTTCATTCAGACTACTCTTTCTTCCACTTGGCTATATTTGGGACCCCCTCGGTAAAGCAACTCTTCCCCTTGCTCATGATCACTTGAACTATCAGACTCATCATATATTGCAGTGTAGTTCTCTTGCCAAGCTGATGTGTTTTGATAGGGCGGGCTGAAAACTGCGTGACGGTCATCAAATTGATGAGCAGGGATATACTTTGGCAGTAAATTATCTTGAAAGGATAGTGTGACAACTCCCATGTGTTTATCAACCTCTACCTCCTCATCTACAATTTGTAACTCAATGGAACTTGGTGGCTGCAAATCTGGAGTTAAAGAAGATTCTATATCCAAAATGATTTCCTCAACCATTTCAGGCAAAGGATTCTTATTTACAACATGCTCAAGAATTTCATCATCTTCCTTGACCTCATCATCAAAGCTGAAAAAATATTGATTTCCAATTATGTGAATGTTATCTCTGATGGACTGAAGTGAAATAGAGAAAAGAGTCCGAGACTCTTTACTTACTTCTGAACTCTCAAGGCTCTTCTCATCAGTGTCATAGATGACCTGTAAAGGCTGCTCGCTTTTCTCAAGTTTATGAAACTGAGCTTTTTCCCGAAAATAAAAAACTGAGTCTTCTGCAAAGTTAGCTTCTGTTTGGAACTCATAATCATCAACATATTGATCAAACATTGGAGAATTATTAACATAAGTAATGTCACCAACCATGTATATTGGACTATCATATTGCTTTTCTTGAACTTGATTTACAAATCTATTTTCTGACTTATGATATGCAGGATTAACAGGAGAAAGATCAGAGAAGTTTTGGTTATTAATTTCTGCATCTAGTAACGGAAAATGCATTTATGATGGTTTGAGAGCTTCTTCCTTTTCCATTATCTACTTGTTTATATCACTTTCATTGTATAAGATAAAAGAATCTAAATTGGAATGAGTGGAAAAAATGGGAGTATTGTTTTCCATGACTGCTTTAGGCATGAGGTTATGGGAGGTACCAGAATCTAACATGGCATTATGTAATATCTTGTCCCGTATGTTCAGGCTCACATAGGAAGGAGAAACAGACCCTTCTTGGTATTGACCTTCTATTTTCGGGCCGAATAAGAGCTCGGGTTTGTTTTCAGTTAGATTTAAAGTATCTGCCTCGCTCCCTATGTCAAAAACTTTGAAAATTTGAGATCTATACCTATCTACAGTTATTAAATCGGTAAGGGGTATGGTAATTTTTATTTCGGAAACTTCCCCTTTGAAACTAAAAGGAGTTTGTAGTTTGGGCAGATTTGTTTCAGCTTTTTCAGACATGACCTTTTCTATGCTTTTAATTTGTCGATTCTGGTTTGAGACCTTGTTTGACACAGTTTCCTCGGGAGTCTTTGTGGAGGTACTAGGAGTATCCGAGCTAAGACTTGTTTGAATAGCTTTATCTTTGTTTTGGTCAATTTTCTTGGCCACAATTTTGTTGCTATCCATGGCTTTTTTAAGGATGGTGTCAGAGGTTTTAGCAGTGTCAGGGCTACCCTTCTTGGAGTAGTCTTGGTTTTTTCTACTTCTAAGGTTATACTGCCTATGAGCTTCTATAATGGCATTCTGAAAATCTATGGCAGGATCTTCGAGATCTTCATAGTCGGTTTCGTCCTGACTTGGGGAGCACAACTCTTGCTCTTCTGCTGTGAGGTAAACCTTACTCTCATTATTAGAACTTATGAGTTTCCAATGATTTTCATCAATGGGTGCGGTATCCTTATTCTCTTCATCAACATAATTATCACTAAAGGATGGTCTGATCTGCTGATCATTTCCTCTTGGTTTATTTTGAGACTGATCTTTTCTAAAGCCTTGTTTCTGGTTTTGAGGGTTTGGTTGGTTGTCCCTAGGAGGCGCTTTTTCACTCATTTTTTCCCACATCTTTGTCATGGATTTTATCATGCCATCTATTCTAGGATCTAGGGAAGGAGATGAAGTGGAGACCTTATCTCTATATGGGACTTTTCCTTCTAATCTAGTCCTGGCTCTTTTTTCTGCTAAGTTGGCTTCTTTTTTTATGGCTATTTGTTGCATTTCCTCTAGGGTAGGGGGATCCTTGTCTCTCAGATGATATGTCATGTCTGGATCAAAACCCTCGGGGAATTTTGCCAAGATTAAATCGAGTGGGGGTTTGAAGTGAGGTGGGAGGGCGTTATACACATTGTTGAACCTAGTGCAGTATGCCTGGACACTTTCCCCATTTTCCCGTTTTAGGTTGTTATATTCTGATAGGATTTGAATAGGGTTCCTTCGGACTTCCCACTTGTTCGTGAAGACTTGGCAGAGTTCTAGGATGTTGTGGATGCTGTTTGGAGGCAAGCTTTTAAACCATGTTTTGGGTTCTCCACCCAGGCTTTGGGAAAATATTCTCATTCTGACGGTTTCGTCGTGTACTTCCATGTATTCAAAAGCATCGCTAATCCTACTTACATGCTGTTGAGCTGTGGTGGTGTCTTCTCCGGTAAAGTGTGGGATTTTGTCTTGATATTTATTTGGGAGAGGAGCCAAAGGCGGTGGAAACACCAAAGGTGCGTACCAGGCTGCCATGACGGGAGCTAATGGATGATGTATAAGATGAGGACTAGTGGGATGAGTGGAGGTGGTTTTAACAGTGGTGGTTTGGACAGGTGTGGCGGATGAACTTGGACTAGTGATCTGGTTTTGAGAAGATCTGGGATGGTGGGAGCCAAAGTAATGAAGAAGCTGAAAGTCGGGGGGGAGGGGGGGGGGTGTGGAAGGTGAGGCTTCTCTACTATGACTGTGTGATTGGTCTAGGGTTTCAAGATCATCAAAGTTTATCTTACTATGAGATCTGCTTCTGAAAAGAGTTTTTGACGACTCTAATTCAAAAGGTGAATCTGGTGGGATAGTGAGATGTTCAGGTACTGATCTTGTTTTACGGATGGATCTACTAGTAGCTAGATGGTCAGTTTTGGAAGCTTGCCACAGAATCTTCTCTGGGTCATCTACTATGATAGAGGAATTTGGGTCCGGATGGGATCTGGTGTTGATTCTTTGTGAAGCCAGATTTTGGATCTAGAGTTTAGAGAGGATGGTATTTGACGAATGTTTTGGATGGGTGGTCTCTCTAAAGCTCTACTAAGGTGAAGGATGGTCAAAAAAAAAAGGGATGAACTAGTGGAGTCGCCAGGTGGAACTGGGTTGTTTTTGTGAAGATAGCTATGGTCCACCACCGGTAACTAATCTGGAAATGTTTTGGATTTTCTGAGTTTTATGTGCAGCCTATGGTTTGTTAAAGTATCCTAGACTTGTTTCAACACTTTGCTAGGGTGATGAGAACAAAAAGAGTTTACTCTAAATGGGTCTATGGGTTGCTTGCTTGTTTAAGTATCTAAAGGACTAAAGAGTCTATAACAGTTTGCTAGACTGTCATGTACTCAGTGTCCCACCATCTCCCGCTATGTTAGTGAGCGATGGGATAGGTTGATCGGATATTAGCCTAGAGTTCGATAAAATAGTAAGGCCTACTGGAGGCTAGTGGAGTCGCCAGGTGGAACTTGTTGTTTTGAGATATGTGTGTATGGTCCACCACCAATACTTACAAAAACCAATCTAAGGGAGTGTTTTGGGGTTTTTTGAGTTTTATGTGCCTACGAGGTTTGGAAGAGTTTCCTATAACTGACTCATCATTTTTCTAAGATGGTGAAAAAGCTAGCTTCTACTCTTCAAACAACACTTAATTTTTCTAAGTTTGATTGAGACTTCGATAATTCTAAGGTGTACTTAGATTGTCACTAACTCGGAAGGTCCCACCGTGATCGCCATTATGTTAGAGAGCAGTGGGATAAGTCAATCAGATAGTATTCTAAAAAGTCTCTAAAGATTAGGGAAACTAAGTTTGTTTATTACTCAGAGTCCCACCGTGATCGCCATTATGTTAGGGAGCGGTGGGATAAGTCAGCCAACTAATATTCTCAAAAGTCTCTAAAGATTAGGGAAACTAAGTTTGTTTAATACTCAGGGTCCCACCGTGATCGCCATTATGTTAGGTTCCCGTGATTTGGCCGATTGGTGAGCCAAATGATGATGTAACATCAAACCAAGCTTTGGAGCCCGAGGACCTAGCCTTCTTGGACTCAGAGAGGGCTCTCTCTGTTATATGTAAAAGATATCGGTGTGTTCGCTTATTATGTTCTGGTTTTAGGCTAGTTATGAAGTAAGTTTTTGATTTTTTGTTTTTTAAGTTGTGAGGGATGAAACTGATCAAAGATATAACATAGATAACAATATGTATATAAACTGGGCTATGGGGTGAAAAGGTCAAGAAAACTATTAGATGATGATACAAGGCTGTTGAAGGGCCGATTTGATTTCAAGGTAGAAAGGATATTTGGGCAAAATGGAGTAAATGGACATCAAGTTTGTGAACAAAAAATATTTTCAAGCATAACTGGTTCGATAGATAACATAAACATGGTAAAGAAAACCCTTAATCATGCAACATGTAACTATAAACTAATCAACACATTGAAACAAACATTCCAGCCATGCATAGAAGTATAAGACCCTCTAACTTTGGGAAATGGCTGTCAAACTTTGGGGAAAACACATAAGACATAGTAACAACTCAAAATACTATGCTGGAATGCCTAAACATAGTCTTTAAGTTATTGGGCACTTTGACAAACAAGCTTTCATAGTTTTTAGGCAAAGGGCTAGATCGGGACTAGGCCTCCTTGGTTCAAACAAAATGATAATCTTAATCAGTCAAAGAGATAGTTTCATGGCTGGAACTATGGACAGTCATAGGTAAGCAGGGCACACCATACATCCTACTCAACATGCATAGAACTATTAATGAAACTAGCAACAATATCCTCAAGTTATTAAAGAGCAGTTAAGACTTCTTTAATACAACTAAGGAAGAAGAAAACATAAAAGCTATGAAGATTCGGGAATTTTGAGGTGCCTCCATGGGCATATCTCAAATTTAATCTCTACTGATCTATAGCAAGCAAGAAACATGTATCATGAATGAAAACTAGAAGATAACAACAAAGCAAGAAACACTATACCATTCTACCATGTCATGGAATCCATCAACAATCCTTCATCATCCATCCAAGAACATTCAAGAGGCAATCCAAAAGCATAGCACAAGTATTTTCTCCAAAGCTCATATGACCAATATATTGCTTCTCTTCTCAAGTTCAGCCTTGTTTACAATGAGAGCCTTGTGGAATAAATAGGCCCAAGTGAGGAAAACCTCATGGTTCAACTTCCATCCTCATTGGCCTAATCAAAATATCTAAACTTGTCCTTGAGGCTTTGCAAAGCCGAAGGCACAAAAATATCTCATAAAATATCTAAAAATTGCTAAAAAAGGGAATTTAATTGACTTTGGATCATTTTCCAAGTGTAAAAATAGCTAAACGCACATTTGGGAAAAGCAGATTTTTGAGGTTCAAAAATTACAAAAATACTTCAAATTTATATCAGAAAAAAGGTCCCCTGTCTTGCTGGAAACAATTGATAGCCTTCCTGATGTCGAAAAGAAGCTCATGATAGCTCGTTGGAAAGCTATGAGTGTCTACTTTCCGGTGCAACTAAAATCACCTCAATCTGATGCCTGGAGGTCCTCCAAATCTGTACCTGTGTGTAAAAATCCAGAAAATTGCAGACTGCTGATATGCCGGGCAAAATGTGCAAAAAGTGAGCATTTTTCGCCATTTTGAGGGGGCAAATGATCTCCAAATGCTCTAAAAATTTCTGAGAAAATGATCATGAAATTATGGCATCAACTGGTATCATCCTCCTCCCTTGACAAATCCTCAAAATGAAATGGCGAATTTATGAGTTTTCGACCAAAAACTCAAAAAATGCCAAAAAACAAAAAGTTGTCAAAATGGGCCCAAAATTGGCGCGCATGACCCTCAAGGGTCCCTAGCAACATGCTCCGAAGCTGAGGCCAAAATGTCAAGTGCTGATGTGCCTTTCTCCTCTTTCCATGCCGGGCGCTTCCCCTTTGCTTCCTTCAATTTCTCTTGGGTGGCCTTTAGCTTGCGCCAGGAAAACTGATTCAACTTTTGAAAGTGATGTGTCCTCTTCCTTTGTAGCTCCAGATCTCTGTTTTCTCTTTCAAGCTTCATCTCCAAGCGTTTGTTGGCTCTTTCTAGCCATGCCTCCTTGTTTTCTTCAATTTCTTGCTCAAGTAGGGCAGTCAGGGGAAAAGCTTGGAGATGGGCCTATTCTTATTCCCTTTGCTTTTCCAGGGCTCTTTTAAGCCCTATGGTTCTAGGCCTCTTCTGCCTAGGCTGGTCTCCGTCTTCTTCCTCATCAAACTCACCAATGAGCTCTTCTATCTTCATTTGCACTTTAGCTACTTCATTCTTGTATTTGATTGCCCGTGCTTCATGAACAGCTGTGTGAACATTCATCTGTTTATTTTGGATCTCCAAGAAATGGTTTAAGTTCCTTTCCCATTGAAGATCATTCTCTAATGCCTCAATTTTCCCCTCTCTATGGATTAGGAGGTTTTCAAGAATGCGGGCTTCATTATCGCTGTCATCACTTTGGATTGGGATGACAGGCAATGCACCTCCATGTTTTTCACTTTCTCCAACCTTGCTTTTCCCTTTGAAGGCCAATCTTGCACTTTTCCTTCTTGACATGCTAGTGGGTGACCTCTTGGGCAATTTTCTTTTGCTAGGGACAACTTTTGTCACTTTTGGAGTGGCAGCCTTAGGCCCTTTCTTCCTTGCTATGCTGGGCTTTGTTCTTTTGGGAAGAGGAGACACAACTATTTTACCCTTGACATCTTTTTGAAATTGCTGCTCTCCTTGAGGCTGCTGTGTGTCTTCTTCTTGCTATTCAATTTGCTGCCCCTGTTCGCTAACATCAATTTGTTGTTCTGCTTCAATGCCTTGATCAATTTGTGTTTCAAACTGCTGCCCTTTTTCACCAAAATCAAGCTACTGTTGTGCTTGGATTTCTTGTTCATTTTGTGGCTCAAGTTGTTGCTCAACTTCCTACCCAAGCTGTTGTTCTTGTCCTTCCATATCAAGCTGCTACTCTTCCTCTTGTACCTGTTGTTCATCATCTTCTATTCGCTGCTGACCTTCACCACTGTCCTGCTACTGTTCCTCATCTTCTGTTCGTTGCTGACCTTCAACACTGTCCTGCTGCTGTTCCTCATCTTCTGTTTGCTGCTCTTCATCCCTTTCCTCTTGCTCATGACCTTTCTCTTCTTGCTGTCTACTTCCATCTCCTTCTTCTTGCTGTCCTGATTGTTCTGTGGTAATTTTGAGCCTTCTAGGAGTAGGCCTGCTGGACAAAGGTATAGGGCGATGAATAGGCTGAGTGGGAGATATATGGATAGGAGGAACAGCAGAGAAATCTGGGTGACTGATGAATACATCCCATAGAACCTCTTTCTTCTCTAGCTGATGTAGGATGATAATTTTGATCAGAGAATGATGAAAAAAGGAAGGTATTTGCAGAGATGGAGCCTTCATCTGGACTGTGGATGCCATCTTCTCGATGCTCTTGTATAAATAGTAAGGGAGATTTAGCTACCTGGTTCTAGTGAAATGCATCAATAGTCGGACATGGTAGGCATAAACTTGAGTAAACCTCCCTTCACAAGTAAAATACTTCATTATGACTTTCATTAGAGGAGCATAGCTGTCAATAAGATAAGAAAAAGGAAAAATAGCAGTGAAAGTATCTCTATGCTCAGGCTTGATGAAAGGCTTGTAATCTTCCAAGTCAAGATGGGTCTGTTTGAACCATTTCTCTCCATGCTATGGAATCTTGGTGGCTTTGGACACTGATCTGGGAGAAAACTTGAAATCAAGGTCCGCTACCTGGAAATTCTTGTTCTGGAACCTCAGGGCGCATATGTGTGTCAATGGCGAGAAACTTTTGACCTCCTGTATCTTCTGGCAGAAATCTAGACAACCTACTTCATGGAAATTGAAAAGGATGGATGGATGAGCATTAACCTCCTCTGTAGAGATTGGGTCATATCTTTTATGCACACCACTTCTGCTGTCCTGCCTAGGAGGCATTTTGACCTAAATGTGCTTTTGAAGAAACAAACAGCCTCACTGTCTATAAACTGCCTTCTTGGAGCCAAACTATGTCAATTCACTGTTTAGATAGTGAACAATGTCTTTGGATGACTGCACACTGTTCCTTCACAATATAAAGAACCCCTGATCCCTTAAAAAGTGGCCTTCCCACCCTTAAAGTATTTCAACCAACAGACTTTTCAATAAGATACCATACAGTGAATAGGAGACAAACTGTTAGGTGAATTTTCTGTGTAAAGTGTTAAGAAATCAGCTTGTTCTTGTGAAGTTTGGAGGTCAACAACATATTTTTATCTTTGTCAAAAGGTAGAATTTTCAATCATTACAAAACCTTCCCTTCCTAGTGTGCCAATCACTCAACAAACTTATGTCTTATGCAATCAACCCTTAATGTAATCAGACAGTCAATGTAAAACACACAGTGAAAATTGTCCTTTTTGTGAGAAGTAGGAGCAACTTTTCCCTGTAGCTTTCAACCAATAAACTGATCTTTAACAAGAACCCTTTTTCTTATTACACTTCACTATTCTCTATTGGTATGTCACTCCATCGAACAAAATCATACCACATACATAGTCAACCTCTAGTGTGGGCATACAGTCAATCTCACTGTTATGGAACAAGGTGACAGAGTTTTTGAAGAATGCTTTAAAAGTTCAACAAAGCCTGTAGGAGTTTACCTTGACAAATAGTTAAAGCAACCTTATCAATTTGAAACCCTTGCCTTTGTAGAAAAAACCTTTACTCCATCTGAATATCAACTTTATCAAAATAAGCTTGAAGAACAAAGACAGTCAAGTGGAAAACTCAGTGAAAAACTACCCCTTCTGTGGTTTATAGGGTTAACTTTGCCTTTTGAAGTTTGGAAGGTATAGGATCTTTTTTCCTTTGATTAATAAAGGTGAAAACACACAGCTCTTTGTTCAGCATATCTCTTTCCCTGTAAGCACTTTTATCAGCATGCTCATCGTTCCAGCACAGCTTTTGAACAATGGATATTCTCACAGAAAAAACATAGTTTATAGGTATGGTAACAAAGCTTCAAATAAGGCTGCAGGGTTTTATCTTCTTACTCAAACCAAAATCATTTTAGTATGGAAACCCTGTCACCTCAAAACCACGCCCTTCCTTGCCCTTGTATATCAATCAGCAACTACTCATAGTGTCATACACAGTCAAGTTAAAGAAAACACAGTGATGGCACTTTCCAGTGTTGGTGGTAGGAGAAACCTGCTTTTTGATGTTTTTATGATATGGCAAACAAAATTTATCATTCAAACTATATGAGAATCCTATTATATGACAACTATCTTTCCTTTGTATCACTGTTTCTCATCATTGTTTGACCCACACGCCCTCAAAATGTCCTTGGCAAACTTCTGACTGTTTCAAAATAATGCATATAACATGACAGTTTTTTGACCTTGTTTTATCCCAATTTTGAGGGAAATTTGTAATGATTACTCATACTAGTGCTAATTCAACCCTTTGGTGTTTTGCTTCTAAACCCATCACCACATCAATACCTCATTTTTTTGTAACTTGAACTGTGGTTTTTTTTAAAACCTCTTACAGTACTTAGAAATTTTGAAACCAAGGGGGGGAGCACGTAAAAATACCTTTATAACTTTGATGAGGGCCTTGTAAAGAGTTGGAGTAGCTTTGCATGTGAACTGGAGGCGTGTTGGAGGGTTTAAACTTGCGCGACACTCTGTAGAGGAAGATCGTCGCGCAAAAAGCCAACCGGGCAGCCTGTCGGGTCGCAGTCGGGCGCCGTGTACAGGTGCGTCACGCACATGTACAGGCGCGTCACGTGGCAGTTGATCGCCAGTGTAAAAGTCCACCTGAGCGCGTTGCACAATACTCCAGGTGCGTCGCGCTATTATAAAAACCTTGCAGACAACAAAAACAACTGCGAACTCGTCTTCAATCTCTGAAATGGCAAGAGTGGATCGAATTTGCACTTCTTGGGAGTCAAAAGGAGGTTCAACGGTCTTAAACCTTTTTTGAAAACATGTTGACTTCATTTGAGAGGTGCTCATTATTTTTGAAATGATTTCGGCAACAGAGTATCTATGCCCTTAAAAAATGCTAATAGAGTTTTCAACCCTTTTTAAAGAAAGCAAATATGGTTTGAAAGGTCAGAACTCTGTCCATTTAGGAATATAGGTCTGAGAGGTGGTTCTTGTCAATTTTTTCTTTTTGGTGACAATTTAACACCGAAATTCAAACTTTGAATAATACCCTGCTGACTTATAGACCATTCTTTGCCACTTTGTTAATCCCTGATGATGATATTCATTATGTAAACCCCACTCCAAAATTGTTAAAAGGTCCTGAAAACTGCTTTTTTATTTGAAAGGATAGGGTTTATCTTTCACCTTGCTTTGACAGCTTCTGTCTCCAATTGCTCCTTCAACCTCTTTCCCACTGCAGGTGCCCAAATTTGCTGACCTTCTTTGGATTTGGCCATGGCCCTTTGATTAAGAAAGGTGCCCTTTTTCAATACACTCCTCTGCTCAAAACATATTATATAATATCTCCGTCCATTGAATAATGAAAACCTATTTTTGCCTTGAACTTTCTAAAACACTGACAGTCTATCAAAACACCTCCTTTGCTTATGATGAACAATAGTTCCAAAGGTGATGTCTCTTGGTAGTAAAACTCAAATTTCCCTTGCCAGCTGATTTTCTTTCCATGCTTTTCAAAGTTTTCAAAACTCAGATCATAACTTGTGGATAAGATGTCCTTTGAAACTTTGACTGTTCTTACTTAGAGGAGGAAATGTCTCTTTTTGGAGCAGTGGCATTTAGATTTTTCCTTTGATGATTTCCAGAACCTGAAACACTGTGCCAAAGCTCTTTTTGTACTTGATGAGCTTGTATACCTGTTTGCAAGAGACAAACTAGATGAAATACATTTTTGCTCTGGGTATTATACTATAATATTGTCTGCAATGTAAATCTAATTGGGTGACAGGTGTAGCTTGACTGCAGATGCAACTGTTAGGTGTCTTTGAATTTTCTTCTTTAAACAGAAGATGATGCATCAGAGTTAGAAAGTGAAACAAGGAGAGCTGCCCTTTTGTTTCCTGTGAAGGAGGTCTTCACTGTCTCATTGCACTGCTCTTTGTTGAGGGGCAACTGAAATGTCACCATTTGTCTTGGTCAACTTATGATAAGTTATTTGTAAGATAATCTCTGTGAGTAGGGAAATTAGCACTCTTTGAAAAACAAACATCCTTTCTTCTGCCCACAGATACCGAGGCTCCTTTTGGTGAGCCCTGATGATGACTGAAACCTCAACTGATTCTCTTTAAAAAACCACACACTTTGTCTTCTCTTTTCTTGCATATTTCAGATCTTAGCACTGTTATAATCACCATTTACACTTAGAAACCTAGAGTCACTGTTTTGTTGTCTAGTAAAAAGCAAGCCTGTTCTTTTGCAACCCTTAAAGTCAATATTGGCCAGCACCCTCTGCTTGTAGATGAAGGAGGCGCCTTAACCCTCTGCTTGTAGATGAAGGAGGTTCTTGGCCATGACAAATTACCAGTCTGTTTGACAGTGGTGTCTTTCTTTCACTGTGATTTCATGCTGAAAGGAAGCTGCAAGGTCTTGATGAGTAACTCTCTGTCTTGCAGACATATCTCAGGCTCATGTTTACATGGAGAAGTAGCTGTTCTTCTAAATGTAGATTCAAGAAATTTCTTCTGAGATGATGTTATATTTCCTGTCTTTTTAGAATCCATAAAACACTGTAAAACACCTAATAATCAGCTTGAGACTGTGGTCTATGCAGTGCTGAGACTTAGGGGTGTGTAAGTGGCGCGACTTAGGGCTGTAATCAATTTCATTTGCAGAGTGGGAGGCCTGTCATGAATGGTCTGTATCAGATGGAATTTTTTGGCTTTTTGATGTTTGCCAAAGGTAAAATGCCTTAAAGCGCCACTTCCTAACTTAGGGGAGGCTTTTGAAACAAACTTGGATTTTCCTTTTAGAGCTAATGGGCAGACCAGTAGGGCTAAAACTAGATAGGATAGTGATAACGAGTTTTAACTTTGACATGGGCGAACTGAAAAGTAGGAGGGCGAAAAAAGTTTGATGAGGGTTTTCTAGATGACAAATTGACATATGGAAATCAGCTTCTAGAAAAATCAGCTATGGATCTAGTCATCACTAACAAGTGAAAAATACTGATGACTAACACATACCATGGTTGCGGTATTACTGTAAAAGAGAGATTAGATTGAACAACCCATTTCCCTTTTCAGTAGCACCATTCGATATGATGCCTTGTAGTATAATATCATTGAGAAACAAGCATTAGATCTTATAAAAGCATTGAAGGATTTTAGAGTATACGTTATGCATTCACATACTATAGCATTGTCTCTAATGCAATAGTGAAATATGTCCTGATGAAAACTGATCCAGAGGGAAGAAGAGGTAAGTGGATAGCAACAATTTTGGAATATGATTTGGAGATTAAACCCAAAAAGTTGATTAAAGCACAAGGTTTAGCAAAACTGATGGCCCAATCAAACCTGCGTGCCCTGGACATAAATATCATAGAAGCAATGTCGAAGGATAAGGATGATGGTTTGCTTGCTCCAGTTTCAGAAATATTTCTACAATCACCATGGTATTCAGACATAGTTTATGTTCTTCAGCATCTTTCACCACCTCTCAGGATGTCTAGAAGTAAAGGTAGATCACTGAAACTTAAGTCTGCTAAATTTTGTATTTTAAATAGTGCTTTGTATTGGAAAGATCTAGGAGGTATTCTGCTTAATTGTTTGGTTGAAGATGAGGCTCAGCAGGTGATGTATGAATTTCACAAAGGTGATTGTGGTGGAAATTTGTTTTGGAAAACAATAGCTAACAAAGTGTTGAGAGCATGATATTATTGGCCCACTTTATTATCAGATTTGTATAAAACAATGATGAGCTGCCATGAGTGTCAAGTTTTCCAAGGGAAAAGGAAACTGCTTCCTCTTCCTTTGAAACCAGTTCAATTAAACCCTCCTTTTTAGCAGTGGGGACTTGATTTCAAAGGGGAAATCCATCCCGCATCATCAGCACAACATAGATGGATCTTGACAGGTACCGATTACTTCACCAAATGGATCAAGACCATTCCAGCAAGGCAGGCTACTGATACGGTAATCATTCAATTTTTAGAATCAAATATCTTGTCTCATTTTGGTTGCCCTCACAAAATCATAATAGATAATGCAACAACATTTAGATCTAGGAAGATGGTGGAATTCTGCAGCAAATACAATATTGTGTTAGGCCATTCAATAGCATATTACACACAAGGCAATGGCCTGGTAGAATCATCAAATAAATCTCTGATAAATATAATCAAGAAAATGCTGGAAACAAATAAGAGGAACTAGCATCGAAAGCTCATCAACGCGTTATGGGCAGACAGAGTCGGCGGCAAGAAATCCATAGGTATGTCACCATTTGAATTGGTTTATGGTACTGATGTTGTTTTTCCCGCGTCACTCACAGTTCCTGTCATGATACTATTATAAGAGGATGGAAATGAAGAGGATGATAACCAACGAAGGATCAATCAAATGATCCATCTTCAACAGACAAGAGAGGAAGTTTCTCAGAACGCTATTCAGTTGCAGGAGAAGATAAAGAAAATATATGACCGTAAAGCCAAAGCAGAGAAATTTCAGTTGGAATATGTAGCATTGAGATGGGATGAAAAAAATGAGGATAAAAGGAAGCATGGTAAGTTCGATAACCTGTGGAAAGGACCATATAATATTTTAGCATACAGGGGATAGAACGCCTTTCTGCTAATAGAGTTGGATGGCCAAGATTGCCCTGGGGGACCAGTGAATGGTAGGCTTTTGAAGCACTACCACTTTTGAGAGAATGGATCCAAAATTATGTCACAGTAATTCTATATACCATACCTTTGATGGTCATATTTCAAGTACACAATCATTGAAGTTTGGGGACTGAGGTGAAGGGTATAAAACTTGAATGATATGTGTAAGGTTTTCTGGTTTTAATTTAGTTTTCAGTGATAGTTGAGTCAGAGTCAGTCTGCATTGTGTCAGTTTTCAGTATTTTGACCATATTTTCCCAATGGATAAGGCTACTTGGTCTACGGTGTTCTTGGCACCTCCACGGAGCTACCATCCCCATTGGAGCCAATTTTAGTGTTATTTTTATCATACTGCCATCAGTGATCAAACTTACTCTTTTACATTTTCATATTAGGAGTCCCATACCATAAATTTTCACCATTCCATTAGGTCATGGATTCATTGATGGTAGTGGTCTTTCATCAGTTTTCCCTCATGAGAAACTTGTTGATTATCCTCTCTATAGTCTTCAGTCATGATTCACTTTCACTTAGCAAATCATGTTATTAGGTCATAAGGTTGGTCTCATTAGGTTCTAGGGTCTCATCATGGTCAAATTAATGAGTCAAGTGTCAATAAATATCAGCAAGGTCATGAGGAGATCAAATAAACTCAAAGGCACAGTATCTAGAAAAATCAAAGAGTTGTTCTATTAAGCTTGATGTAATTTTCACCTCAAAACATGTTTTGAGGTGAAAAGCATGGTTCTTTGTTTTTATTATTATTCCTTATGTAATGTAATGTCTTCATATGTAATAAGTTGAGCTTCAAAAGCTGCCATCTCTACAAATCCACCAACCTACTCTTCTAAGGTGTTTTCCAGAGTATTTTCAGTGCAAAAATCATGTTCTAAATATTTCCATCATAAAGATCCCGGAAAGAGCTTTCCAACGATATATTATATTCCCAAAACTGACTCCTGGATTGGAATATATGCCTAAGTGAATACAGGTCCCCAAAAGTCTAACCTTACCACTTTTCTCATTTGTCCCTTAGACTTCATAACTTCTATCTTTTCATATAATTTCAAAGTTTTTCATTGTAATTCCTTCATATCCGATCGCAACATTTGATTGCATGGTCCCGATTGACCCATCTCTGATTGATATCCTCCAATGCGATTGACCCCCCCGATCGTATCCGGACCGTTGACCTTCTCAGCGATCCGACGGCCCAAATCCAATCGTAATCATTTCATCACATTACAACTTCGCAGCATTCCTGCTCCCATGACTTCTTCTGATGCGATTGACTCCTGCCAATGCGCTGTCTCGATTGCATCTCTACCGTCGATCCGCCCTTCTGATCAGATGGCTCACAAAGTCCTCGCATAATCGCAATTGGCATCTTCTCACAGCACATTTCTCCCACTCCACTTCCCTGCCGATTTGCGATTGTGGTTGTTCCCCCCAGTCCCACCAAAACCTTTTTGCCTTGTTCCAAAGAAAAAGGGGGTTTTCCTTTGTAAAAGCACAAAGCTTATTTTAAAGGGATTTCCCCCATTACTCCGGCTTATCCTTTACCCCCATCGCATTTCTTCCAATCGCATCGCAAGTTTCATTGCATCATTCCAATGCGCCCTCCCACTGCGATTCCCGATTTGTGATTGCGATTTCCCCTTTCCCCTTATACACTATCACATCGCAAGTTTCCAATCGCATTTTTCCAATACACCCCTCCCCCTTCCGATTGCGATTTGCGATTCCGATGCGCGATCGCGATTTGGGCCCACCATCCTTTCCTTCGCCCTTTTTCACCCAAAAAGGGACTTTTCTTCATTGAACCCGCAAATATAGTTTTCATCAATTTCAAAAGGCATTATTCTTCGACAGTTGGTTTTTCTTCAAAGAGTAAAGACATAGACAATGGTCAAAGGCCGTGAACTAATTATGAACCAAAGATATCTACAGTAGTGGTGAAAAAGGGATCTATTCTTCAGATTTCCTATTTTCATTTGTTAAGTGTAATAGTGAATCCTCAAGATGGTCAAAATGTTTTGTTATTCCTTCTTTTCAGGGGCAGATTGTTGGTCTTTTTCCTATGTTTAGATTTTGGTTTCTGGTAGTTGAAACAACCCCTCCTTCTATGGATCTACTCCCCTCAAATTCTCCCTATTTAATGTAATTTCTGAGTCATTTTGAAAGAAAGGGGAATAAAGTGTGGAATAAGTTGGAAAATCACTAAGCACGCTCTGTGCTCCATTTGTAACAGTTTGGCAGGGAATTAATAAGGAAATTCATCACTGATTTGTGGGATCCCTGTGGTATGGATTTTAGCACTGTTCTTTCCTTTGTGTTCATCTGTTAATTGTTATGTTTTCCATTCATTCATTCATAACTCTGGTTGAATGCTTTCAATATAGATAGGTAGAATCCATTGTATAATGCTCTGACTTGGGAAATCATTCAACACTTGATGTTTTCTGCTATTTAAAAAGGATCCATCTCCTATGCCCTTTTCAGCTCCTCACCAGTCTTAATCATTTAATCATTATTTAAACTAAGTTGTTAAAATCCCTACCTACCTTGCCCCATAAAATACCCTGTATCTCTGATTTAATTCCCCAGTTTCAAACTGCCCAACCCCATCTGTTCCATAAAACCCTTAAAATTTATAAAACATTCTGAGTTTGTTATACCTAGCCTAAAATAAGTTTGCAGTTATATTTCATTGAATATCTTTCATGGAGAGAGCCCTCTCCTATCCTTGTAGGGCTAGCTACAAGGTTGAGCGTGGTTTGAGGTTATGCTGATTTGCCTTCTTTCAGCCTAAGGTTCAAATTAGGTGCTAACATTTCTGGCAACTGCACTGGGGACTATTTAAAACAAAAGACTAATCACCCCAGTAATATCCTCCATACAGATTCTTGAACTCTGGATGATAAGGTTCAGATTTTTCTAGGCTGAAATAAAACATTGTAAAGTAGAAATTTGACCACACTGGCTTCAAGGAGACACACAAGGGCCAACCCTGATCCAAATCCTCCCCCTGTGTTTGAAAATCATAATCTCATCCCAAGAATAATCAGAAGACAAGAAGGTTCACTAAGCCCTAGACCTATTTTCAAATCCCATACCTGGCCTAGTGAGTGGTTGTTTATAGAAGACCTCTCTTTTGATGAGTGTTTTGAGATTTCTTTGTTCATAAATAAATCAGAAACTGCACTTGAAAACATAGTTTTAGATCCAGAATCTCTTATAGACATCGAAGTTCAAAGGGCAAACACATCAATTGATGATTATATTTTGAATTCCCCTTAGACATCTATCACTATAACCAATATCCCTAAGCCTTCAAAGTTATCAGAAACAACATTTCTTGCCCTTAATTCATTAGCATTCCCATCAGTCTCAGAATTCAATTCTCAGCTTCCGACTCCTCCATCAACCGCTCCTTTGAATCCTAGTAGCACAAACGCTGTTGTAAATCCACCTCGAATCATGGCTGCCTGGTATGCACCCCTGGTTTTAACTTAGAATATGAATGATATGCCTGCTGATTATCAAAGTAAAATACCTATTTTTGATGCCACTCAAAGCATCACAGCCCAGCAGCATGTTGATAAGATGAATGAATTTTTTGACCTTGATGAGGTAGAGGCAGAAAATGTGACCACGAGATTTTTTGTTCAAAGTTTCAGAGGTGAAGTTAGAAAATGGTTCAGAGCCTTACCAGTAGCTTCTATCAACAATTTGCAGGAGCTACATAGACAATTCTTAGACCGGTGAGAGGTAAAGAAAAACCCACTCCAAATCTTGTCTGAATATGAAAATATTAAAAGGAATGTGGGTGAAAGTGTACAAGATTATTGTGTAAGATTTAATGTTGTGTATAATGATATTCTGACCAACCTAAAACCTCCCATGGGGTTAGTTTTTCTCAAGTTTCCACATGGTTTTGATGTTGATATGGCATATTAGCTATGAGAACGAGATCCTACCACACTTGAAGACATGAAGAAGATAGCTGTGAGTGTAGAAGCAAATTTGTTGGCCAGAAGAGCATGGACAAGGGCTGAAAAGAGAGTAACTGTGAAAGAAGAAGCCTCTCCTTCAGACAGCAAGATGGAAAATCTGATCTGAACAATGGAGAAGATGGTTGATCGGTTGACTATTTCAGATAGACCTAAAACACAAATTAGGAATCCGAATTTCAGAGGACAACAAAAGCCAAAATTTTGAATTAAGCAAAGGGAACATAAAACGCAGGACCAAGAAACGCAAAAACAACAGATCAGAACTCCTTTGCAACAAAATTGTGTCCAGGGAATGGAGACAGATGATGATGATGATTTGGTAGTTGAAGCTAACCATTTTTTCACTCCCGATGGTGCGCCCATTTTTCTCACAGAAGATGAAGAGTATACAGTGATTCCAGACACTCGAAGAGATGATGATTTCATATTGGCCAATGATGTAGTATTAGAGGAAGAATCCAATGATTATCAACGAGGATATATGAATTCTTTGTCAGCGCAACAGAAGCAGTATTCTTTGAGGAGCAGAGATGTGCAAATAAATCCTATTCAGAAAAGGAAAGAAATGCAACCAAAAAATGGCTCTTCAAATACCCAAAGGAAAGGGAAAGAGCCTTCTGATCCCTCTCCCAGAAAAGCATCCTTAGTGATTAACATTGCAAATGAAAAGAACCAGCATAGCATAGAAAAGGAGTAAGTAGAGAAGAAAGATCCTCCCTTCAAAGAGGTAGAAAAAGTTCCATCTTTTAATTTAGAAAATGAAATTTCCATGTTGAAGGTGTCCATGCCCTTGACTGAGTTGGTTAAAAATAGTACTTATAAACATTAGGTCTCTAGAATTTTGAAAATAGACTCTGTATCAGATATGGTAAATGTTGAAGATGATTATCCTGAACTCATTTTTGGTCTAGCCAGAGAAGGTCAATCTGAAGAAAGTGAAGTCTCTCCCTTCTACCTGAGTCTTAGATTTCATGAGTTCATTTTACATAATTCCATGTTGGACTCCATAGCCTCGCACAACTTGATGCCCAAAGACATTATGGAGAAGTTGTGTCTTGATATTACCCGCAAATAACATGATTTGTATTCCTTTGACTCCGGTAGGGTCCATTGTATTGGTCTTATCAAAGACTTGGTAGTATCTTTAGATCAAATCCTAACCAAGAATGTTTTGATGGATGTGGTTGTTTCCGATGTTCCACCATGGTTTGCAATGCTTTTGTCTAGGTCATGGGGTGCAAAACTGAAAGGAACCATACAACTTGACTTCTCTTATGCCACCATTCCCGTGTTCGGTCAGTTGAGAAAACTATATAGGGAGAAGAAAATGAAATACATGATCACTAGAAAAGAGAAGCTAGTTAATCATCTTATTAATGCAATCCACACAGATTTAGAGTCATTTGTATTATATTCAGATGGTGGTTTGAATGATGAAAATGTTCAGTTGGTAGAAGTAGATGAGGTACCTTAAATTTCAGAAAATTTTAGGGAAGCCCTTAAACAGGAAAAAGATAAAGTAGCAAGCATCTCTGAGCTTTCTGCCTGCTAGCAGCAAAAGGAAAATGAACAGCAAAAGAATGTAGAAATCAGTGAAGATAAAGTAGAGAAAGATGCAAAATTTCATCATCTAGAAGAAGAAGAAGAAGGTCTTTGGAGCATGGAATTTGACGGAGCTGTTGGTAAGGATGGTGCTGGCATAGGAATATGGATTTGAAGCCCTATTTTCCAGCCTAAAAAATTTCCTAGTAATGTTAGATTATGTGCTTACAAATTGGATTTTGACTACTCTAACAATGAAGTAGAGTATGAAGCTTTGATTGCAAGTTTAAAAATTTTGAGGAAGTTAAATGCAAAGAGGATTTCTATCTATGGAGATTCATAGTTGATAATTAAACAGGTAAAAGGAGAGTATCAAGCAAAGAATCCATGATTGAGGGCCTATAGAAATGCAGTACTAGACATCTTGAGGATGTTTTCTGAGTACAATTTGACAACAGTACCCCGAATGCAGAATCTTATTGCGGATTCTCTTGCCACTACTGCAAGAAATTTGAAGATTCCAATGAATTCCAACATCAAATTTGAAATTTATGTCAAACATCAGCCTACTGTTCTGGATAATTTAAGGTATTGGCAAGTGTTTTGGGATGACAATGAAATCAATGTTTTTTTTCAGAGGGAAGTAAAATTCAAGGATACTCCCATAGAAGGTGATTATGAGGTCGATGATCAAGAAATCGAAACAAATCATATGGACATATTGCAGCTGAAAGACAATGTAATTCCTAGAGGTCTCATACCTTTAGATGAGCTTTTTTATCAAGATGATGTTGCAAAGAAACCAAACTTGGTGCCTACTGATAAAGGATTTGAAGATGTTAATTTTGGAACAGCTGACAAGCCCAAGCTTGTGAAGTTATCAAAAGCATTATCCCCTGAGGTAAAGGAAAAATATGTTAGATTACTTTCTGAATTTTCTGATGTGTTTGCATGGGATTATTCATATTTGAAGGTGTATGAAAAATATGTAATCCATCATACTATTCCCATCAAGCCGTATCAAAATCCATTTAGACAGAATATGAGAAGGATCAACCCAAAGCTGCTACCATCCATTTTAAAAGAGGTAAAAAGATTGTATAAAGTTGGTATCATTGTCCCAATTAGATTTTCTGCCTAGATTTTAAATTTGGTCTCGGTACGTAAAAAGACAGGAGAGATAAGGTTGTGTATAGATTTTCGGAATCTGAATAGAGTATCCTTGAAGGATAACTATCCACTTCTGAAGATGGAACATATTCTACAAAGAGTAGTTGGAGCACTGTTGAGTCCCGAATTTGCCTCTTTTCCATACACTTTTCCATATCTTTTTCACTCACCTAAACCTCCAAAATTGTCAATATCATGTGCAAAAGGGTATCTAACATGGTTTTTAATTATGTTTGTGTGTTTTCTATTTGATTTATATTTTTTTCATACAGCTGCGGAAACTTGTCACTTTCCGCAGCTGCTGCAACTTTCCGCGGCTATTTTGTGGAAATCGATGTTACAGGTGTCTACGAAGGAAACGAGCCACATGGGCAGGCTAGGAATGACAAGGACATGGTTCGTGTCCTATTGGTTCAAGTAAATTCGTCAAAGAAAGCCGCGGTCAAAGCCATCCACGTGGAAGTCAACTATGGAGTTCTATGTCGGCTGGACTCTGTTTAGTGGCATATAAACATCCATACGGCCGTTTCCAAGCTTGCGGAGGTTAATTGACATCTGTGCAAAGTTCTGGAGTTGAATTCAAGCGCCCACCTTCCATAGATCCGTTTTCCAACATGGCCATACTCCTATATCCATGGCCTTAGTGGTCTACGTGCTGGCTGCTATCATAAATTTCAGGAGATAGTTACAGTTTATTGCTTTATATAGAGCGTTTGCATACGCACGTAGAGTTAGTTG
Organism: Pinus albicaulis; assembly: GCA_034641835.2. Taxonomy (NCBI): domain Eukaryota; kingdom Viridiplantae; phylum Streptophyta; class Pinopsida; order Pinales; family Pinaceae; genus Pinus; species Pinus albicaulis. The sequence goes on from CM076584.1 coordinate 1,455,551,363, forward strand.
ATATTTGTTAGTTGATCATAGCTGTTGAGTTGATGTGCGTACTCTGTTATGTAGTGATTACGCTGCCTTGAGCCGTAATACTACCAGTTTGTAATGAACTACTTTTTAATGTGAAAAACTCTGTTTTCAACTTAATTTGTGTTGAGGATCGTTACCAAAGCTGCGTAGAGGGCCCCTGCTCAGCCGAGGTTCTGTGTATTAATGTATATATTTTTCATTTCATTTCTTTAAACAGTCATTGTATCATAATTCATTACATGTTCATATTTCATAGTTGCTTCATTTCTGTTCATTAATTTCCATTGCATTCTTGTCTTTCATGTTTTTATGATTGTTAAATCACTGATCAGTTTTCTTGTGCGGGTTTTAGGTAGACAGCCCGGGGCATTTTCATAGTATTTTGGCTAATGATATGAAACTGACATTATTCTGCTGCTAGTTTTCTTTCCACAGCTTTTGTTTAACTTCAGTCTTGTTTTGTACATTTCAGTTTTGCTTATCTGATTCAGTAGTTAAATTTAAATATATTAAGCTACTCACAGTGTCTTCGGTTACCTCCGAAAGCCACAGCTGGACTGATGGTGAGGGGCTGCATGATGAAATGTGTAGTTTAGTATTAGTTTCCTTTCTGCAAAATTAGATATATTAAGCTTCTCATAGCGTCTTCAGTTACCTCCGAAAGCCACAGCTGGACTGATGGTGAGGGGCTGCATGATGAAATGTGTAGTTTAGTACTAGTTCCTTTTCTGCAAATTTAGATATATTAAATCATGTATGACATCTTCAGTTGCCTCCGAAAGCCACAGCTGGACTGATGGCGAGGGATTGAATTATGTGTGTATGGTTTAGTATTAGTTTACTTTCTGCAAATTAAATAATGAGTTACACAAGTTGTTTATGATTACTTCCGCAAGTCATAGCTGGTCTAATGATGAAGGGTCAGAAAATGAATTGATGTAATCTGATTTAGATTTATTTCATTGCAATTTTGAATTTCCATAAGCGTAGTTTCTTTTGTGTTCAGTTGGCAACAAGAATAGTTTAGTTTTCATGTTCACTAGTTTCTTGTTTTGATTCATTAGATTAGCAGCACTTTTCATTTCAGCAGTTTACTTTCTTTTGTCATTGTAATTTCAATTTGCTTTTAAAGTTTCAAGATTGGTAAATCATTATAGGGGATATCACTTCCTTGAATAAATATAACCAATCTTGCTTTTCACTTTAGAATTTCCATTTTACCTTAGAAAGACCACAAACGACAAAAAGTTAAGAAAGAGGTTATCTTGCACATATAGTGCGCCGCACTTCATCAGCTTACGATTCCCGGATTGACAATTAAATGCAACAATTTAGGACACACTAAATTGACCAAACATTTTGGCGCCGTTGCCGGGGAAGTGTAACTAGGTAGCCAATTTCTTAAAAAAAAAACATAAAATCATAAAAAGAAGGGAAAACTTGATAACTTCTTGAAGTATGCTCTCCTCTTGCACCTAGTGTGATCTGGAGGATCAGAAAAGAGAGTTATTGGTTTAGTAATTTCTTAAGTATGCTCTCTTCTTGCACCTAGCGTGATCTGGAAGATCAGAAAGAGAATTATTAGCCCAACTTTTTTTAAAATAAAAATAAAAAATGACATGCATAGAGCAAGAGATTCTAGGGGAAGGTTTATAGCTAAAGCCAAGAGTTCGATTTTCATAACTCCATCTTCTTCAAGGCATAGACCAGATTCACCAACATCTACCCCTAGCCTTAAGATATTTGGAAGTCAAAGAACAGCTGAATTAGAGGATTCTTTTATACCACCTACTAAAACCCACTTAGAAAACAAAGAAACTTTCTCTCATCCTTCCTTGGTAGAAGAACTAGAGGACTATAAGGACTCTAAAGAAACTATCACGGCAGAGGAAGTAATAAATAGAGGTGGAGGTAGAGGAGGAGGAGATAATGAAGATAACAATGGTGAAGGAAATGCCGGTAGAAATAGGGACAATTTTCTTGGATTCCCTATAGTTGATGAGGAAACTCATGCAACAATGAAAAATATCTCACCATCTGTTCTCCCTAACTTTTATGGATTACGAAGTGAGGATCCTGAAACATTTCTGTTTGAGTTTGAAGTAGTGTGCCAAACTTATGACTATATGGAAGATTCTCAAAAACTCAAACTGTTTCCTTCAACATTGAAGGGATCTGCTTTGAAATGGTTCATGGGATTAGCCACTCAATCTATCGGGACTTGGAATGATATGAAACAAACATTTTTGGATAGATACTTGGACTATTGTATGCCCACCAATCACAAGGATGAGGTATTCAAAATGATGCAAAAAGAAGATGAAAATTTGGAAGACTTAATTGAAATATTTCAATACAACTTGAAAAGAGCAAAGATGAGCAACTTAGATAATGAAACCTTGAAAGCCCTTCTATTAAAAGCCATTAGAGATGAATGGATAGACATTTTAAACATGATGGGTAAAGGAGACATTTCTCAACTCCCATTTCATGATATAACGAACTATGTATCCAATTCTCAAGGGGAAGATCTAAAACTGGAAAAGGGCCTAGGGATTCTTCTCTTATTAGGGCTAACAAATCTGCAACTGGATCAGTAAGTAGGGCAGAGATTGGTAATATGCTTGATGAGTTTAAAACTGATATCTTAGGGAGTCTTAGTGAACAACTAGACACCCTTAAAATCCAAAACAAGCAGAAAGCAGAAACATATGCTTTAGCCATCTTTTGTCCGAAATGTAGAAAGAAACATGCTTTAAGGGAATGTCCCTTGGATGCAAAAGTTGTAGAAACATGTATGATTTGCTCAGAAAATCATGAAATCAAGGATTTTCCTTCAATCCCTGGACTCAAAGTTGTTTTTCAAGAAGATCCAAATTCAATAGAATCTCTCTGTTTTGTCGCAAGGAGACCTTGGCAGGGACAACAATCTCAAGGGTTTAATAACCCTATGAATCTTCAAACCCCACCAAATTGGACTCCTTGGCAACAATATTGGCCCCAACATCAAAATTCATATCAGTCATGGGTACAAGGGATGCAAAATCCTTATGGGAGATTTGCTCAATTTTATCAATATCCTCCATCTTTTCAAAATCAACAAGCTCTACAATTTCCAAACCAAAATCCACAACAATTTTCATTGCCATTTCCACAACAACAACCTTCTCAACAAAATACAAATCCTCAACTCATGCTCCCATACCAACAGAAGACAAATCAACTTCCAGCTCAGCCATTGCCAAATCCTAACAATAAGAATCCTCAAACTACTTATATGGTAGAAGGACAACAATTTCCTACCTATATGATTGTTCCTCTCAACGATGTACAACTCGGATCTGGTAGAGTTTTAGAAAAACCTTCTATAGACATTCAAGAGCAAGATACCTCTGAAGAGGACTCTCTTCAAGTCAATAAGGGTTTTGAGGAAGAATCTCTTCAAAATTCAAAAATTCAAAAAGAAAAAGAAAAGCTAACATCCACAACTCCTATAGTTGAACAACCTGTATCTTCATCTACACCTCCTTTTCCGGAAAGACTACAAATTGATAAGGGGGTGGAAAAACAAATCTTGTTGCCTAACTATGACTTTCTAGATGAATTGAAGAATGTTTGTATCAAGATTCCATTGCTACAAGCCATTCGAGAAATTCCTATTCTAGCAAAAACCATAAAGGAGTTGAGTTTCAAAAGACCGGGAAGAAAGCTAAAGGACACAAGAAGAATCCACCTGGTAGGAAAGATTGCAGACATTATGATGGGAAAAATTGCCATGCAGAAGTATGTAGATCCTGGAAGTCCAATTGTCAAGACACATATAAATGGGATAGAAATTCCAAACACATTGATTGACTTAGGGGCTGCTATCAACATTATGAGTAGACAGACTATGGAACAGTTAAAACTACCTAACCTTCTTTTTACACCTACTTTATTGCAACTTGCAGATCGATCGGTTATTAAACCAGATGGTGTATTAGAAGATATTTCAGTCTCCTTAGATTCTTGGGAATATCCAGTAGACTTTATGATTTTGACTCCCAAAAGTAATCTAGGAGGACATCCAATTATCTTAGGAAGACCTTGGCTGGCCACAGTTGATGCTTTTATTAGTTGTAGATCTGGAGACATGTACATTTCTAATGGTAATTCGACAAAGAAATTCAATTTGTATCCTCCAGCAAGAGCAATCACAGAAATAGGAGACAATGAATGGGTCGATGATGAGAACACTATACACCCTGTCTTTACCATTTCTGAAATTAGTGAGGATAGTCAAATTCTGAACACATTAGAAAATTTTGAGATAACTTCAGAATATGACCCCACACAATTTCAGTTGGAATCTGACATAGAATACTTATCATCAAGACAAATGTCTCTTTACTCTATGGAAGAGTTTGGTAATTCTGCTTTTGAGATTTTTCCAGAAAAGACATTGAATATCAACAAACATCTGGAGAAGTCACAACAAGAAGAACTAACGAGAATCTTGCAAAAACATTCTACTGCATTTGCATGGGAGTATACTGACATGAAGGGTATTGATCCTAAGACTTGCATCCATCATATCTATATTGAGGAAAACAGTAGACCAATCAGACAACCTCAAAGAAGGATGAATCGAAATCTTAGGGAGATAGTGAAAGAAGAGCTCCAAAAACTTCTCAATGTAAACTTCATTTATCCAATTTCAGATAGCCGATGGGTTTCTCCTTTGGTTATAGTACCTAAAAAGAATGGTAAATGGAGGGTATGCATTGATTACAGGGAGTTGAACAAAGCAACTTTGAAGGATCACTTTCCTTTGCCTTTTATTGATCGGGTATTAGATACATTAGCAGGTAAAAAGTACTTTTCATTTTTGGATGGTTTTAGTGGCTATAATCAAATTCAGGTAGCACCTGAAGATCAAGATAAGACCACATTTACTTGTCCATGAGGAACTTTTGCCTACCGAGTGCTTCCTTTTGGGTTATGTAATGCACCAGCAACATTCCAAAGAGCAGTACTAGGAATTTTTTCTGATCTAATCCATGATTGTGTAGAGGTTTATATGGATGATTTTACGGTTTATGGTAATTCATTTGAAGAGGCATTAGAAAATTTGGAAAAAGTTCTCATAAGATGTAAAGAAACAAACCTTTCATTAAGCCATGAAAAATGCTTTATGATGTTTACTGAAGGGATTGTTTTAGGACATCATATTTCCGGAGATGGAATTAAGGTTGATAGATCAAAAGTTGAAGTCATCTCCAAGTTGCCTATTCCAAATTGTCAAAGAGATGTTAGAAGTTTTCTAGGATTTACTAGTTACTATAGAAGATTTATAGAAAACTTCACTAAAATAGCATCTCCACTCTTCAAATTGCTTACAAAAGATTGTGAATTTAAATGGGATCCTGATTGTCAATCAGCTTTTGAAACTTTGAAAACAAGAATATCTGAAGCACCTATCTTGAGAGGACCAAATTGGAAACTGCCTTTCCATATTTCTACAGATGCTTCAGATACAGCTCTTGGAGCTGTGTTGGGTCAAAAAGATTTAATTCCTTATGCCATTTATTACACCAGTAAAAATTTGACTCCCACAGAGTTGAATTATACTGTGACTGAAAAAGAATTCTTAGCTTTTGTTCATGCAATTAATAAGTTTAGACATTACATAACAGGCTATGAAACTTTTATTCATACTGACCATTCTGCAATTAGATATTTAATGAACAAACCTGTTACTAATGGCAGAGTGACAAGATGGCTTTACTTTTGCAAGAATTCAATATTACTGTGTTGGATAGACCAGGAAAACAGAATACAGTAGCTGATTTCTTGTCTAGGATTCAGAATACTAAAGAAGATTCTCCTGTAGAAGATAAGTTTCCTGATGAATATTTGTTTGCGGTAACTATTAAGACCCCTTGGTATGCAGATATTGCTAACTATTTGGTTACAAGGAAACTACCTTCACATTTATTTCCAAGAGAAAAACGAAAAATTATTCAGGAGAGTTCAAGATATTCATGGATTTCTAACGAATTGTTTAAAACAGGGCCAGATCTTGTGATCAGAAGATGTGTCAGGGAAGATGAAATGCCTGATATTCTTAAGACATGTCATGATGAACCATGCGGCGGACACTTTGCGGACAAAAGGACGGCCTATAAAATCCTTTCCTTGGGATATTATTGGCCTTCTCTCTTCAAAGATGCAAAACAATATGTTAAAAGGTGTGATAGCTTCCAAAGAGTAGGGAAACCTACCCTTTCAAATGAAATTCCATTGCAAACACAGGTACTCATTGAACCCTTTGAAAAATGGGCTTTAGATTTCATTGGACCAATTAATCCACCATCGAAGCAAAAGAAGTATATATTGGTTTGCACTGATTATGTTACTAAATGGGTAGAAGCTAAAGCATTAGTATCCGCTACTGAAAATTCAGTTGTTCATTTTCTTTATGAGGATATTTTTACTCGCTTTGGTGTTCCAAGAGAAATTGTAACAGATCAGGGGAGCCAATTCACATCAAATTTGGTGGAGAAGTTGATGGAAGAATACAAATCAAGCACAGAAAATCTACTCCTTACCATCCACAATAAAATGGTCAAGTGGAGTCCACAAACAAAGTTCTTGAAAGTATCATCACCAAAACTGTTCATCTACATAGAAGAGATTGGGCAGAAAGGCTTCCGGAAGCCTTGTGGGCCTACAGAACTACATGGAGGAATACAACAGGACATTCTCCCTATGAACTTGTTTATGGGAAAGAAGTCTTGTTTCCCATTGAGTTCCAAGTCAAGACCTTCAAGATAGCAGTTCAGTTGGGAATGGACTTATCAGAAGCCCAAAAGCATAGAATGGAGCAATTGAATGAGCTAGATGAAATCAGACAAGAAGCAATTCTAAGAACTGATCTAGTTCAATATCAAAGAACTAAGTGGCATGAAAAATATATCAAAGAGAAGAAGTTTCAAGAAGGAGATTGGGCATTGTTATTTGACTCCAAGTTTAAAGAGTTTCAAGGGAAATTTCAGACTCATTGGCTTGGGCCATATGAGATTGACAAGATCTTTAACAATGGAGCTGTGAGAATCAAGACCATTGATGAGTTTCAAACTCCTCTTTTAGTGAATGGCCATAGATTGAAAGTTTATCATAAGCCACTCTCTAAAGAGGATTTTGTCAAGTTGTTTCAAGAAAGTTCTGCAATCAGGCTGGTACAGAAGAATCCTTCTTCTCTACCAAGCTAGCTTTTGTTTTTCAAGTTAAAAAAAAAGAAAAAAAAAAAAGAAAAAAAGAAAAAAGAAAAAAGAAAAAAAATGGTATAAGCCTGAAAACCAATCATTGATTGGCAGTCTTATACAGAAAATATGGGGTGAAAATCAGGGACACCTGACACTCTATATTTTCCAAAAAAAAATCTGTTTTTCATTTCATTTCATCTCACCACCCACTCCATTTCATTTCACTTCATTTCACTTCATTACACTTCATTCCACTTCATTTCATCCATTCCATCAATAAAAATATTTTTATGGCCATTTCCACCTGGTCATTTGTCATTTGTTCATTTCTATTTCAGCCAAGTAATAGCTGTGTCAGTTTCCGCAGCTGACATCTGTTTCCGCAGCTGACTTCAGTTTCCGCAGCCAGGAGCAGATTCCGCAGCTACTACTACTCTGTTTCCAAAAAGAATGTACAGTTAGTTGTTATTTTCATAAATCATGAAATAAAATGCAGGAGAGGATCAATGGGACATTCAAGACACTAATGAAGATCAATCAGTTGAAGACCAAGGGAAAAAGCAAGGATTCCAAAGGTATGAATAAAGTTTATTTCAAATAGTATAAAAGACACATTTTTATGTAATTATAAACTATGAGCTCTACCCATAACGCGCAATGATTATATTGACAGTCCGTAACCTTCCACGATCTCTATGTTATCCTCTTGCATTTATTCACAAACGGTTTTATTATTGAAATTCCGACTCTCACTCATGTTCAAATATCCCACCGTAGATAATGATACGTATTTGAGTTGACAAAGGACTCTTACAAGCCGCATAACTTCATAATCATTGATTGAAATGTGTTCATATTTATGACACAGCCACCAAAAATTCAAAATGCGGCCGAATGCATTATACTTTGTTAACCTCTTTGTCGTTTCTCTGTCGTGTTTACAAAACCCCACCCTACTCATTCTCACTCTCTTTTTCATTCCATTCCGTTCCTTTTGCTCACTCTCATTCCCGTATATCCACCCATAGTCTTATTCCATTCTGTTTATGGTGCTCATTTCCGTTTTGTGATAACATCCCCACAGTATTGTGCTATACTCTGTGTATTCCATCGTTCCATTTCCGCTTAAACCCTCACAGAGGCAAGCCTGTGAAGCACAGAGAAGAAAATGGGAAAATTATTAAGGGCAGAGCCGGAAGGACAGAAATTTATAGAGGGATTTCCGCAAGCAAAAGAGATGTTGAGGAAAGCTAAATGGCTACGTTTTATTCAGAAATTCAGGGGTTACCACAGAGAAGTTACCAAAGCGTTTGCAAGATCATTTGATGGCTCGGAAGCAGAAGTGGGAGACCTCAAGTTTTTAGTCAATGAAGCATCAATAGCAGCAGCCACAGAGCTTCTTCAGGAAGGAGAACGTTGGTTCAAAAACAAAAGTATCGGTGATGAGGCATGGAGAACAATCCTCCGAAATCAAGGTATGGATATCACTGTTTTCAAAAGAGGAATCCCTGTGCATGCAATAAAAGATGAATGGGCCACTTTACTACTCATTGTTCAGAAATTTATCACATGTGAAGGCCGTTTTGGCTCCATGTACATGTATCATACTAGGATATTGATGAATTTTCTTGAAAACCAAACTCTCAATCTTCCTTATTTCCTATATAATAGCTTGAAGAAAATGGCTGTCATTGTGCAAAAACACCTAGGAGATGTAGAGCCTCATTTATATCATCATGGGCTTATAAAAATTCTGATTGAAAAGGAGCTAAAAGAAAGAAAATATACATGGGAACAATTCCTAGTTAGAAACTTCTTTGAAGAACCTCGGGAAATTCCTGAAGGTAATCCAATTAGAAGGAGTAGAAGAAAGAAAATGGATGTTGAAACCCAAGTTGCTCCTACACAGGAAATTCCCGCAGCTAGCACAGCAAAAAGAAGTAGAAGAAAAAGAACAGTAGATGAAATCCAAGATACTTCTACTATTACTATGAAGAAAAATGATAGGGAAGAGAGATTGGTAAAAAGGAAGAAGAAGGAAATCAAAACTAAGAAGCCAATAATATCAAAAGGGAAAGAAATTATTGAGGCTGTCCATAAAACTTCTTCTTCTGAAGAAGAAGATCACCAAATTTTGTCTAAAAGATTAATTTTTCTTCAAAAACAGTCATCTCTATCCAAGAAGGCAAAAACAGGAAAACAAGAACAAAAGGGTAGTGTACCACAGCATGTGAGGAGAAGCAGCAGGCTTAAGGGAAAACTAAGAAAAACACAAATTAAAGGTCCTCATTTCATTGATTTGGGTGAGGAGACATCTGAACAGTCTCCAACTGACAATAGTCCATTTCAGTCAGTTAGTGAACCTGACTCCTTTCACTCCCAATCAGACAATGAGCGTACTCCATCTTATTCTCGGCAAAATATTGATGAAAGTTCTCCTCAGCCAAATTTTGAACATAATTCTCCCTTGCAGCATTTTGAGGACAATCCAATGAAAAAGACACCGGAAGTAGACCCCAAACAGCAGGAGGTCTATGACTATATAGAATCCCTGGAGAAGGCAGCCACAGGTCCAAGTACCTCTTCTACTCAGCCTCATACATTGCAGGATGACTTGGTTCAGTCATTAAAACAGGAGATTTTTGAGCTTGAGCTTTTGAACCGGCATATCAAAAATGAAAATGAAACACTCAAAGAGCAAGGCAAACTGGACAATATTATCCATGACAATACTATGTTACATTTGGGTATTTGGAAAAAGAAGAATAAGAAGCTAAAAAGGAAATGCCAAAAATTGAGCAGAGCACTTGTGAATATCAAATTCAGGTGCCTCATGAAGAAACCCAGAATGATGGCAGTACCAAAGAAGAAGAGAAGGGGGTTAGATGTGTTGGTTGAAGTATCAAGGCACATGAATTGAACAAAGAGTGTCAAAATTTTGGTTGCATGAGGACATGCAACACCTTCACAGTGGGGGTATGTTGAGTCCCGAATTTTCCTCTTTTCCATACACTTTTCCATATCTTTTTCACTCACCTAAACCTCCAAAATTGTCAATATCATGTGCAAAAGGGTATCTAACATGGTTTTTAATTATGTTTGTGTGTTTTCTATTTGATTTAGATTTTTTTCATACAGCTGCGGAAACTTGTCACTTTCCGCAGCCGCTGCAACTTTCCGCAGCTATTTTGTGGAAATCAATGTTACAGGTGTCAACGAAGGAAACGAGCCACATGGGCGGGCTAGGAATGACAAGGACATGGTTCGTGTCCTATTGGTTCAAGTAAATTCGTCAAGGAAAGCCGCGGTCAAAGCCATCCACGTGGAAGTCAACTGTGGAGTTCTATGTCAGCTGGACTCTGTTTCGTGGCATAGAAACATCCATACGGCCGTTTCCAAGCTTACGGAGGTTAATTGACATCTGTGCAAAGTTCTGGAGTTGAATTCAAGCGCCCACCTTCCATAGATCCGTTTTCCAACATGGCCATACTCCTATATCCGTGGCCTTAGTGGTCTACGTGCTGGCTGCTATCATAAACTTCAGGAGACAGTTACAGTTTATTGCTTTATATAGAGCGTTTGCATACGCACGTAGAGTTAGTTGATAGTTGTTAGTTGATCATAGCTGTTGGGTTGATGTGCGTACTCTGTTATGTAGTGATTACGCTGCATTGAGCCGTAATACTACCAGTCTGTAATGAACTGCTTTTTAATGTGAAAAACTCTGTTTTCAACTTAATTTGTGTTGAGGATCGTTACCAAAGCTGCGTAGAGGGCCCCTGCTCAGCCGAGGTTCTGTGTATTAATGTATATATTTTTCATTTCATTTCTTTAAACAGTCATTGTATCATAACTCATTACATGTTCATATTTCATAGTTGCTTCATTTCTATTCATTAATTTCCATTGCATTCTTGTCTTTCATGTTTTTATGATTGTTAAAACACTGATCAGTTTTCTTGTGCAGGTTTTAGGTAGACAGCCCGGGGCATTTTCATAGTATTTTAGCTAATGATATGAAACTGACATTATTCTGCTGCTAGTTTCCTTTTCATAGCATTTGTTTAATTTCAGTTTTTCTTTGTTCATTTCAGTTTTGTTTATCTGATTCAGTAGTTAAATTTAAATATATTAAGCTACTCATAGTGTCTTCGGTTACCTCCGAAAGCCACAGCTAGACTGATGGTGAGGGGATGTATGATGAAATGTGTAGTTTAGTATTAGTTTCCTTTCTGCAAAATTAGACATATTAAGCTGCTCATAGCGTCTTCAGTTACCTCCGAAAGCCACAGCTGGACTGATGGTGAGGGGCTGCATGATGAAATGTGTAGTTTAGTATTAGTTTCTTTTCTTCAAATTTAGATATATTAAATCATGTATGACATCTTCAGTTGCCTCCGAAAGCCACAGCTGGACTGATGGCGAGGGATTGAATCATGTGTGTATGGTTTAGTATTAGTTTACTTTCTGCGAATTAAATATCAGTTACACAAGTTGTTTATGATTACTTCCGCAAGTCATAGCTGGTCTAATGATGAAGGGTCAAAAAATGAATTGATGTAATCTGATTTAGATTTATTTCATTGCAATTTTGAATTTCCATAAGCGTAGTTTCTTTTGTGTTCAGTTGGCAGCAATAATAGTTTAGTTTTCATGTTCACTAGTTTCTTGTTTTGATTCATTAGATTAGCAGCACTTTTCATTTCAGCAGTTTACTTTCTTTTGTCATTGTAATTTCAATTTGTTTTTAAAGTTTCAAGATTGGTAAATCATTATAGGGGATATCACTTCCTTGAATAAATATAACCAAGCTTGCTTTTCACTTTAGAATTTCCATTTTACCTTAGAAAGACCACAAACGACAAAAGGTTAAGAAAGAGGTTATCTTGCACATATAGTGCGCCGCACTTCATCAGCTTACGATTCCCGGATTGACAATTAAATGCAGCAATTTAGGACACACTAAATTGACCAAACAAGCACCAAGGATGTCACTACTCGATGGCTACTCAGGCTATAATCAGATCGTAGTGCATGAAAAATACCTAGACAAAACTACCTTCACAACACCTTGGGGAACTTTCCAGTATGCCAAAATGCCATTTGAACTGAAGAACGTTGGAGCTACTTTCCAACGAGCAATGGATATCACATTTTCTAATGAAAAGGATGTTTTTATGGTTGTTTATTTGGATCATTTGACAGTGTTTTCTGGTTTTGATGATGAACATTTGCACCACTTGAGGATTGTATTTCAGCGATGCAGAAAGTTTGGGATTTCTATCAATCCGAACAAAAGTCTGTTTGATATGGATGAAGGTAAGCTACTGGGGCATATCATCTCTAAAGATGGTATCCACATCGATCCTTTGAGAGTGGAGGTGATTCAGCACATAGACCTCCCATGTAACAAAAATGAGATTCAGGAATTTAATGGTAAGATGAACTTCTTGCACAGATTTATACCCAATTTGGCTGAACATTTAAGAGAAATGACCAACATGTTGAAAAAGGATAGCACTATCAAATGGAGTGAGGAGGCTATCAAGTCATTTAATTTGGTAAAGTTTGCTCTATCTAATTCCCCAGTCTTGATTACTCCTGACTACACTCAATATTTCATTATATTCTCATTTACATCAGAGCATACGATGGCTACAGTATTAATGCAAAATAGATATTAGATTGAACAACCCATTGCTTTTTTTAGTAGGACCATTCGATTTGCTGCCTTGCAGTATAATATCATTGAGAAACAAGAATTGGCTCTTATAAAAGCATTGAAGGATTTTAGAGTATACATTATGCATTCACATACTATAGGTAAGTGGAGATTTGGAGATTAAACCCAAAAAGTTGATTAAAGGACAAGGTTTAGAAAAACTGATGGCCTAATCAAACCTGCATGCCTTGGACATAAATCTCATAGCAGCAATGTCGAAGGATGAGGATGATGGTTTGCTTTTTCTAGTTTCAGAAATATTTTTACAATCACCGTGGTATTCAGACATAGTTTATGTTCTTCAGCATCTTTCACCACCTCCCAGGATGTCTAGAAGTAAAGGTAGATCACTGAAACTTAAGTCTGCTAAATTCTATATTTTAAATACTGCTTTGTATTGGAAAGATCTAGGAGGTGTTAGCCCCTTATGAATTCCTTGACAAGCAAGCAAGGGGCTAGAATGTCTTATAAGCCTTCAAGGAATGCATTTCCCTTGAAAACACATCATCCTTGAAGCCTTTTTTAATTCCCTGCCTTTGACTATTTCCCTCTGCTGATTGTGGTATCAATGAGCCTGCTCAATGATAAAATTTTTCTCAAAAAGGCCTTATTTTTCCCCTTGTATCCATGCAGAATCCCCCCATTTTATCCTTGTTTTCCCTTTTCCCAAATTCCCTTTCCACCCAAAACTTCCCCATTAACCCCCTAAATCTCCCCTAAATACCCATGAAACTCTACCCTCACCTTTTGTTTTGCCAAATTTCCCCTCTATCCCCCTATCGTTACCCTCTTATGGCTTTAAAATTCATCAAAAAGGCCTCAAAAACCCACTTTTAACATTATAATAGGGCTTAAGCCCCTTTTCTCGCCAGGCCCAACCACTTCCCCACATACGCCCCAGTGCTAAGACCAAGTTCTTAAGTCTTGAGCGCTAATCACAATCGAAGGTCGTTGGAAGGGCGAATTCCTTTGTTATATCAAAAAATTTCCGATGTGATTTGTTTATTAAACAAGTCCCACGATGCGATCAATGCCGTTGATCTATCCTGAAGATCCGACGGCGGAGCGCTAATCACACTCCCCTCCCAATCGCAATCAGAAATATGTTATGTGCCACCCTTTCTCCCCCCCTCCGATTGCGATTGCCCGACCACATATCCACCGTTGTTTCCCACAAAGATCAGATGGCCCGCGCAATATCGCAAACCTTTGTAATCACAACACTTTGTTAAGCCCCTCGATCGGCCCATCGCAAATGATTGCGATGTGATTGATCGCATCTCCCTTCCGATCATCACAATCGCATTTTCCCTTCCGATCGCAAGCCCTTCCCTCTGATTGATCGCAAGTCTTTCCCTCCGATCCCCGATCACATCCCGTCTTCCGATCGCCCAATCATGCCATCTCCCAATCTCATCCTAACCATCCATTCCCCCACCGATCTGATGGTCATCGCGTTCTCTGCCCAATCACAATCAGAATTTGATGAAGTGTCACCCCTGTCCCCCTTCCGATTGCGATTACCCTGATCTGATCTCGACCGTCTGTTTAAATCCACGATCTGACGGTCATCGCTCTTCCCGCCCCATCACAATCGGAACATTTGTAATGTGTTGCACTTGTTTCCCTCTGATTACAATTGCTCTGATTTAATCTTGACCGTCCATTGGATCTGAAGATCTAACGGCTCAGATCTAATTTCCCTCCACCACGTTGGGTCCCACCATGTACGTTCATTTCCACACATTTCATAGCATTTTCTTCCATTTCCTGTGCATTTCCGATTTTAACCAAAGTTCCGCATTTACATTAAAGTTAATATTTCACGTTCGTTTCGTTCGTTTTCATAAAGCCATCCCACTGTGTTGATCTCCGTCGTTGATTTTTGTCTTCGGACCACGATCGAACAGTCCACATGAATTCTACCATCAAACCCTATATGTTTGCTATTAATACCATTTCAATGCATTTTCACCACTCTTTTGACCAAAAGCACCATTCCGCCACCACAGCGCTACCACTCTGCCCATCCTCCACAACCATCCACCGTCCTCCGTGCATGGGTTTCTTCACATAGTTGTGATTTTTTGCAGGGTACAGGAGGTGAAAACGCCACCATGATTATAATGTGTTGATATAGCAGCAATTTTTCACTGACAGAGGTGCAGAAATTAATATATGTCAGGTTTTATACATCAGCAGAATTTTTTCCTCCAAGAAAGGACGGGTTGCCCATACTATTTTTATTATATGCCGTGCTCCAGGGAAGATCTCCGCCTTGATCACCGTCCAAAGCTACCAAAGCATTTGTTGCACAAGTATGGCAGAATTTCAGTCATTTATTTACCTGTTGTTTATTCACCAAAGGTACCACAGAGTACAACAAATTAGAATGCATCAGAGACATACCTGGAGTTAATGAAGCCTGACGAAGACCATTCTTTCCTCCAAGAGTGCTAGAGATTAATGCTCAGATTTTAAAACAGAATGGGCTTCAACCCTCTTCCTCTTCTGAGTGTTAATGCTGCATTAAGTTCTTCACCTACCTCCTCTGCTCATATTTCTACTATAAAACTCATGAAAAAATATTGTAAAAGGTTGTTGATGAGATATCTGTGAATTGCAAGCTTTTCTCTTGAGGCATGCTCACTATGTAAAGTTGTAAGATAGGCTGAGGAGTATGTTTTCAAACTGAACTTCAAGCTATTGGCAAATTTTGTACCTAGTTGGTGTTGCTCTTAATATGACAAGCACATTTCTTTGGATCCTGATCTAAAGTTGCGGTGATGTTTTTCTGTCTCTGTGTTGTATTTCATTCCATTTCAGTTCTTCTGGCTTGCATCAGAAATTTGGCATAGGATTTTCCCTTGTTAGGCACCCTATGCTTCTGCTCTCCTTGCCTTAATTTTTTTTGCTAAATGTGTTATCTAAGAATTAGTTTCAGTTGATTTAACCAGTGTAGTGGATGTTTTTTCCTGCTAGCTGATGTATGAGTTAATGAAACTGCTTCTTATATGTTCTTTTTAGAGTTTAATTAAATGAATTGGGAACACTAAGATTGTGGAATTCTATCTCTGTCTCACTAGGATCCTTTTCAGTTAATTAAACCTATCTAAGTTCCCTCAAGTTGTTCCTTGCCTTTCTTTGAGAGTTGCCTAAGAGTATGTCCAAGCAGGTCTAGAGTTAAATGACCTCTGACTTGATCTATAGACAGAAATTGGTTTTCCCTCATTCTTTCACTTTCTTCCCTGATTGTCTCACTCCACCTATCTTTTTAGGATCCAATGCTTTAGATGACTAGCCCAACTGAAAGCCTGCATATTGAACAACAAGTAAACCCTTTCCTGACTCCATTTGCCCAATGGTCTTGAGATACTACCTGAATATATCTCCCTTTGCCTAAAATATTCTTTTCCTTTCCTTGTCTTTTATTGAACCCTTCATTCCTGATTCCCAACAACCAAATCAAAACAAATCAAACAAGCAAGCCTTGTGCCTATAACTAGCCTAACATCTTAACCTTGGAACTTTAAAGACATATACCTTTGATAATCATAGAGATATCCCTCTCTGGACCTAGGAGGGCTAGATCCTAAGGTCTGAAGTGGTTTGATGTTGTCTCATCTTTTGGTCTTGCCAATCTGGCCAAAACGTGGGAACCCCAACATAATGGCAACTCCACTAGGGAATTTCTAAGTTTTCCTCACCTTACTATATCATAAGCCTTAGAAATCCTACAATCTCTGGTTAGGTTGGTAGTTAAACATTCCTATTCACAGTTCAACCTCTATACCATTTGTTGTGTTCTCCCATTCTCTTAGACAAAGTCTGGAAAGAGCCAAGTAGCCTCCAGATCTCACACTCTTTAGAGGTGAAATATCTGGTAAATGCCCTCCCAGTCAATCTCTAGTTAAATTTTGCTGTGTTTTCGAGATGTCCTTGAAGAGGGACATCTCATAAGCACTGTGGTGGATAGTGTACCCTCCAGAAATATCCTAAAACCATCCACCTAGTGACTCCATATTTCCTAAACGATGGAAAGACTCCACTGGTGATCAGTAGGCCTGCTGATGATCTTGGTTCACATTAGACTCCACTGGGAGACCAAAGCCACTACAACATCAAACACAATAGAAGGAACAAGTAGGGTTACGCTGATGGGTTAGAAACAACATTTTGGCTTCAAGAACCATTCATACAAGAGCTTAACCTAACACAGACCCACCTAAAATAGTTGACAACACTGAGAGTATCCTCAAGAGGTCTCCTACACCTAAACAATCAACTATTTCCAGCCACATCCATAGAGCTAAATCTACACCAGAAAACTTTACAGCTCTATCAGATCCACTTTTTGACCTAGGCACTCAAAATAGTTTTCCAAGAACTAGGTCATTCAGTGTTCTAGACCAGCTAGACCTTGAGTTTCCTAATTCACCACCTCAAAGTGGTAAACACAATAGGGACAATGAAACCCCTCCATCTACACCTCCTGATATTCACTTCATTCAAAACTTGGGGCTCTGCCACCCTAAATCCACTCAACAAAATTCTACTGGCCCTAGTGTCCCTATCATCCATATACCAGCTACCCAAGTCAACCCTTTACCTCATCAAAACATCATCATGGCAGCCTAGTATGCACCTATGGTTTTACCTCAGCCTCTAGTACCCTTACCCAATGATTATCAATCAAAGATCCCACACTTCACTACAAAAGAGTCTACCAGAGCCCAACACCATGTAGATAGGATGGAAGATTCTTTTGACTACATGGAGATAGATGATGATACAGTCAAAATGAGAATATTTTCCCAGAGCTTAGGGGGTGATGTGAAGAAATGGTTTAAGGGCCTACCTCCAGGTAGCATAAATGACCTCCCAGCTCTATATCAGACCTTCATAAACAAATGGGAAGTTAAGGTCAACCCTCGCCAACTCCTAGAAGAGTATATGAGCCTTAAAAGAAACATAGGAGAGAGTGTCCACGATTACACAACGAGATTTAACAGCATTTACAATGCTCTCCCTCCACACATGAAACCTCCCCAAGGTACGGCTCTAGCGAAATACCCCTAAGGCTTTGATGATGACATGACCTATCAGCTTAGGGATAAAGAATACAACACATTGGAGGAAATGCAGAAAGGAGCAGTGAATATAGAGGCAAATCTGATTGAGAAAAGAGTGAGATTAAGAGCTAAGAAAAGGGTAACATATAGAGACGACAATTTAGGTTCCACATCTGATCCAAATCATGACCATCTATCTAAAAAAGTGGAGAATCTATACCAAATGATGGAAAAAATGGTTGTCACAGTTAGTAACCAAAATAGAAATCAAAACCATAACCAGAACCAAAACTTTAGAAGAAACAACGCCACTCCCAACAGATAAAGAGAATCAAATCAGCAGGTTATACCCCCATTTCAAGAGAACTTTCTTGATGAATATGAGGGAATCATAGAAGAGTCTGAAGGGAACAAAATAAACATGTTTGAAATAGAGGATTAAATCCACAATTGTTACACAGAAGAAGATCAACCCTCACCCTCTGGTTGGGATGACGAATGGTTAGAAACTGAGGATTACAGGTTAGGATTTGAGAATGCCATGATGTAGGTCAGAGAAAAATATGAACTTAGAAGTAAAAAGAGCCAAGAAAATTCCAAACCAAAAGCTTCTGAGGTCACCATCAAGAAAAGACCCAAGAAAACTTCTAAAGTGATTGCTGAAAGTAACAAATCAGCAGCTGAGAGTTCTGGAAAGAACAAAGAAAAAGACAACCAAAACAATGATACACAAGGTAAACCAACTAGCAGCACTAGCACTGTAGTTAATGCTCCTGATAAAACTATCACAAACACTGTACACAACAAAAATCAGCCCACTGATTCTACCACCAAGGTGGTGATTAACAAAACAGGATCGAGCATTCCAAAGAGTCAATCTACTTTCAATTTGGAAAGTGAGATTGAAAAAATTAAAATCTATGTCCCACTCTCTGAGCTGTCCACTCAATATGTATATAAAGGCCAATTTTTGAAATCTTTGAACCTAGGTGAAAATAGTGATACTGTAAATCTGAGTGATGATCAACCAGCCCTTCTGTTTGGCCCAAAGATTGAAGGGAAGTTTCAGGAGGGGGTAGTTCCCCCTTTTTATATCAATCTCAATATTCATGATAAGATTCTTCATAATGAAATTCATTATTCTGGAGAATCACACAACCTAATGCCTAAGGTAGTCATGGAAAGGCTAGGCCTAGAGATAACCCGTCCTTACAAAGATTTATATTCATTCGACTCTAGCAGGGT
The DNA here is from genome assembly GCA_034641835.2 of Pinus albicaulis. Lineage (NCBI taxonomy): Eukaryota > Viridiplantae > Streptophyta > Pinopsida > Pinales > Pinaceae > Pinus > Pinus albicaulis. The sequence goes on from CM076584.1 coordinate 1,455,570,667, forward strand.
AAAATTCCTTGGCCTAATTAAGGACCTGTGTGTGAGTCTTACTTAGATTCCTGCTAAATGTATGGTCATGGATGTTGTGGTGGCAGATGTACCACCCAAGTATGGCATGTTATTATCAAGATCATGGGGAGCCAAGCTGCAAGGAACGATGCAGATGGATGGGGCTTATGCCACAATCTCGATCTTTGGCCAACTTAGAAGAATGTACAGGGAAGCACAAATGAAATTTCTAGTTAGTAGCCCTGAAAAACCTGAGAATTCTCCTTTATACTCTGTGCACACAAATCTGGACTCTTTCATCTTCTACAATGATGAATCCTTGGGAGAACCAGCACCAGAAAGCATAGATACAAACAGGAGAGTTGAAACCATGGATTTTAACATAATGGCTACCCCAGACTCAGAGGATGAAGACGTAGAAAACTTTGAGCAGTGCACTGAAAAAAAAATGCAAAATGAACCAGAAACAAAATGCAATCAGCCAACTAGTCACCTCTCTGACTTCCACACCCATAACGAAAAACCAAACAGCCCACAGCCTAGTGTCGACCCTATAATGCGACATAGTGGTGAACCCAGTTGTAGGGAAAGAAATGATAACAAAAACGAGAGTGAACTCCTGTGGGAAATGAGTTTCGATGGGTCCTACACAAGAAGAACTGCTGGAGCTGGGGTATGGCTACGTAACACAGAGAGTGACTACGCGGAGAGCCATGCCTGCAATCTGCATTTCAAATGTACCAATAATATTGCAGAGTATGAGGCCCTTATCCTGGGTTTAAATCTGTTGAAGAAAATAGGAGCCCGTAGAATAGTCATGCAAGGAGACTTTTAATTGGTTATCAAACAGGTGAACGGTGAATACACAACCAAACACCCTAGGTTGAGAGCATATAGGAATGATGTTGTGGATATATTGAAAACATTTGTTGAATACGAATTAGTTTTTATTCCTAGAAATCAAAATGCCATTGTAAATGGATTAGCTTGCCTAGCCAGTTCATACCCTAAGACCCCAAGTGACCAACAGATCATCATTCAAACCAAATTCAGACCCACAGTGCCGGATAATGAAAAATACTGGCAGGTTTTCGAGGGAGATAAACAAATTTAATATTTCCTAATAGGCAGGACCGAGTTTGAGTTTTCTGATTCAGACTCTGTGTCCAGTGATAGTTTCCTAAGTGCGGAACCCTCGGACGAGGAAGAAACTACACCCCACAATTTAGAAATAAATGCTTTGAATGAAGAAACTGGAAATTCAAACGGAGATTGTGAAAACACAGAGAATGAAGAAGTTGAGGTGCTGCGGGCCAGAGATAAGAACATGCCTCGAGGTCTGGCGCCGTTACAAGACCTTTTTGAATTCGATGATGTAGCTAAAAATCCTACCATAGAGCACACAGACTCTGATGTTGAAGAATGCAATATAGGCATAGAAGATAAGCCCAAAATGATTAAATTGGCTAAATCCTTACCCACAGAGATGAAAAAGAAATACATTGACCTGGTCAAAGAATTTATTGACATGTTTTCCTGGAGTTATGAAGACTTAAAGGCTTATGAAACGAACATCATACAACACAAAATACCTTTAAAATAAAATCAGAAACCCTTCAGGTAGAAACTTTGTAGGATAAACCCAAAACAATTGCCTGCAGTTGAAAAAGAAATTAAAAAGATGTATGAGGCAGGCATAATAGTTCCCGTAAGGTTCTCTGATTGGGTTTCAAATTTAGTGGCTGTGAGAAAGAAAACTGGGGAGATTAGATTATGTATTGACTTCAAAAATCTTAATAGAGCCTCACTCAAAGACAACTACCCTTTGCCAAAAATGGAACATATTCTACAGCGGGTAGTAGGCTCAAAAAGGATTTCTTTGCTGGATGGTTTTTCGGGTTACAACCAAGTCTTAGTAATCCCAGAAGACCAAATCAAGACAACCTTTACCACTCCATGGGGCACCTTTATGTATGTAAAAATGCCCTTTGGACTGATGAACGCTGGTGCAACCTTCCAAAGAGCAATGGATATAGCTTTTTTAGATGAGATAGGGAATTTCATTGTTATTTACTTGGATGACATAACAATATTTTCCAAGACTGAAGAAGAACACCTAAAACATCTGAGGAAAGTGTTTGAAAAATGTAGAAGGTTTGTTCTGTCATTAAATCCTAAAAATATTGTATTTGGGCTATAAGAAGGAAAGATTCTTGGCCACATTATATCTAAAAAGGGAATTAGGATAGACCCACAAAGAGTTGAGGGAATACTACAAATCACACACCCGAGAAACATCAAATAATTACAGTCCTTCATTGGGAAAATTAACTTCCTTAAAAGGTTTATTCCCAACCTAGATGAACACCTTAGGAATATGACTAACATGCTGAAGAGAGGTGTGGGAGTTAAATAGACTGTTGGAGCTAAACAATCTTTTGAATCAGTGAAACTTGCACTCACCCAAGCTCCTGTTCTGATCAACCCAAATTTCTCTAAATATTTCCTGATCTTTTCATTTGCCTCTGTGCATATAGTGGCTGCAGTCTTACTACAGAAAAATCCAAAGGGAATGGAACAGCCAATTTCCTTTTTCAGCAAAGCACTAAGGGATGCACCCCTGAAATACAACATAATGGAAAAACAGGCCTATGCTTTGGTCAAGGCCTTAAAGGACTTTAGGGTGTACATATTGCATTCCCACACCATAGCTTATGTACCTAACATAATAGTCAAAGATATTCTGTCCCAAGACCCAGATGGGAAGAGGGGCAAATGGATTGTCGTGATTTTAGAATACGACCTTGAGATAAAACCCAAAAAACTGATCAAAGGTCAGGGCTTAGCTAAGTTAATGGCTGAATCGAATCTACAAGGCCTTGAAATTAAGATGGTAAATGCCTTGGATGAGCAGCAAGGACTTCCTGATCCCACTGTTGAGTAGAAGTTTCAGAACTCCCTTTGGTACTCTGATATCCTTTATGTGCTCACCAACCTCAATGCTCCACCTGAACTGCCAAAGACCAAGGCTAGATTCCTAAAACTAAAAGCCAGAAGCTATTGCATTCTGAATGAAAACTTATACTACAAAAACCCAAATGGTCTATTGCTTAAATGTTTGCCAGAAATTGAAGTTGAGAGGATTAAGCAAGAATTCCATGTAGGAGAGTGTCTAGGCCACCTGAGCTAGAAGGCCACTGCAAACAAAGTACTCAGGGCTGGTTATTATTGGCCCACACTCTTCAATGACATCCATAAGATGGTAATTTCCTGCCACAAATGCCAGATTTTTGAAGGCAAAGAAAACTCCTCCCCTTACCCCTACAACCCATCATTGTTGAAGGTCATTTTATGCAATGGGGCCTAGATTTTATTGGGGAAATCCACCCTGCTTCTTCTGCAAACAAAAATGGATCTTAACAGCCACTGAATACTTCACTAAGTGGATAGAGGCCATAACAACTAGGAGTGCCACAGATTCAGTCATCATTAGGTTCCTAGAAGGTCATATCCTCTGTCGGTTTGGCTGCCCAACGGAAATAATCACCGATAATGCTGCTGCTTTTGGATCCAAAAAAATGGTTGATTTTTGTCATAGGTATCAAATAACGCTTGGTCATTCATCTGCCTATTATCCTCAAGGTAATGGCTTAGTTGAATCATCGAACAAAATCTTGGTGATCATCATGAAAAAGATGCTGGAAGAGAACAAAAAGTCATGGCATAACAAGTTGGTGCATGCCTTGTGGGCTGACAGGCTTACAACAAAGAAATCCATTGGCATGTCACCATTTTAGCTTGTCTATGGTGCAGAAGCAATTTTCCCTACCAACCTTGGGGTACCAGTAATCAAGCTAGTTCAAGAGATTCAATCAGAATAAGACAGTATGGTGAGAAGGATAAACCAAACAATTCATCTTCAACAAACAAGGGAAGAGGTCCATAACAGAGCTATCAAATTTCAAGAAAACATAAAGAAGTTGTTTGACAAGAGAACCAAAGCTGCTGATTTCAAAATTGGAGATAATGTTCTGAAGTGGGATTCAAGGAGAGAGGACAAAGGAAAAAATGGCAAGTTTGACAGTTTGTGGCAAGGTCCATACATCATCCAGGCCACTGTGGGTCCAAATGCCTTCTTCCTACAAGAATTAGATGGTACGGAGCTGTTTGGGGGTCCTGTAAATGGTAGGATGCTCAAACACCACTTCTGCTGATTTCTAATTTCCAGTTTTCCATTTTCATTGTACATACCATTGTAGTTTTTTGTTTTCAAGAAAAAAGAGAAAATGTTTCAAAAAATAGAGGAAAAGGAGAGGTTCAGACCTGCTTAAAACATGAACCTCTGAAGTGCAAAAGATTGGCTCTAATATGATCAAAACCTGAGCCAAAGAAAGTAAGACAGCTGGTCCTAACATGCTCAAAATCTGGACCAGCAAAGAAGAAAGAAGAATCAGCTCTAACATGCCCAAAACCAGAGCTGAAATGAAGAAAAGAAGTTACTCTAACATGCTCAAAACTTGAGTCACAGAGAGAAGGAGGATACTTGAAGCTTCAGATTTCAAGCCTTCACAGTTTTGTTTTTAGTTTCCTGCAAATTTTTGTCCATGTGCAACTGTCTTTATGCCTTGGATCTACAGCAAACTAGACTGTCTAATCCTAGTTTGGCTGTTTTTAAATTTTTGTTGTAGAATATAGAGAAGAAATCTGCTGGACAGTCTAATCCCAGCAGATATTAGATTAGGTAGAGAAACATGTGAGACCAATAGTCTAATCTAGTCTCATGGAGTAATAAGGGTAGATTTAGAATAGGTTTATTTTCTGTTATAAAAAATAAATGATGTAAAGGGTCTGCTAGTTCAAATGAACCCTAGAATAAAAAATGCTAGGAATGTAGGATGGGTAGGTAGATTTTTGGGATGTTTTGCTGATCTAACATATTTGTGGTAGCTGAAAAATCAAAGAAGAAAGGTGGTTTAAGCAACAGGCATCTGGCCTACACCAAAGAACAATTTTTGAATTCTTGACTCCTTCAAGAAGAAGCCATCCCCATGTGGAGCCATTGTTAGCCCCTTATGAATTCCTTGACAAGCAAGCAAGGGGCTAGAATTTCTTATAAGTTTTCAAGGAATGCATTTCCCTTGAAAACACATCATCCTTGAAGCCTTTTTTAATTCCCTACCTTTGATTGTTTCCCTCTGCTGATTGTGGTATCAATGAGCCTGCTAAATGATAAAAATTTTCTCAAAAGGGCCTTATTTCGCCCCTTGTATCCCTGCAGAATCCCCCCATTTTATCCTTGTTTTCCCTTTTCCCAAATTCCCTTTCCACCCCAAAATTCCCCATTAACCCCCTAAATCTCCCCTAAATCCCCATGAAACTCTACCCTCACCTTTTTTTTTCCAAATTTCCCCTCTATCCCTCAATCGTTACCCTCTTATGGCTTTAAAATTCATCAAAAAGGCCTCAAAAACCCACTTTTAACATTATAATAGGGCTTAAACCCCTTTTCCTGCTAGCCCCAACCACTTCCCCACATACGCCCCAGCGCTAAGACCAAGTGCTTAAGTCTTGAGCGCTAATCGCAATCAGAGGTCGTCAGAAGGGCGAATTCCCTTGTTATATCAAAAAAGTTCCGATGTGATTTGTTTATTAAACAAGTCCCGCGATGTGATCAATGCCGTTGATCTATCCTAAAGATCCGATGGCGGGGCACTAATCGCACTCCCCGCCCAATCGCAATCAGAAATATGTTATGTGCCACCCTTTCTCCCCCCCCCCCCCCAATTATGATTGCCTGACCACATCTCAACTGTTGTTTCCCACAAAGATCAGACAGCTCGCGCAATATTGCAAACCTTTGTAATCACAACACTTTGTTAAGCCCCCCGATCGGCCCGTCGCAAATTACTGCGATGCAATTGATCACAGCTCCCTTCCGATCATCGCAATCACATTTTCCCTTCCTATCACAAGCCCTTCCCTCCTATTGATCGCAAGTCTTTCCCTCCGATCCCTGATTGCATCTCGTCTTCCGATCGCCCGATCATGCCATATCCCGATCTCATCCCAGCCGTCCATTCCCCCGCCGATCCGACGGTCATTGCGTTCTTTGCCCAATCACAATCAGAATTTGATAAAGTGTCACCCCTGTCCCCCCTCTGATTGTGATTACCCTGATCTAACCTCGACCATCCATTTAAATCCATGATCCAATGGTCATCGCTCTTCCCACCCCATTGCAATCGTAACATTTGTAATGTGTTGCACTTGTTTCCCTCTGATTACGATTGCTCCGATTTAATCTTGACCGTCCGTTGGATCTGAAGATCTAACGGCTCAGATTTAATCGCCCTCCACCACGCTGGGTCCCACCATGTACGTTCATTTCCACGCATTTCATATCATTTTCTTCCATTTCCTGTGCATTTTTTATTTTAACCAAAGTTTCACATTTACATTAAAGTTAATATTTCATGTTTTTTTCGTCTGTTTTCATAAAGCCATCCCGCTGTGTTGATCTCCACCATTGATTTTTGTCTCCAGACCACGATTGAACAGTCCACATGCATTCTACCATCAAACCCTATTTTTTCGTCGTTAATACCATTTCAATGCATTTTCACCACTGTTTTGACCAAAAGCACCATTCCGCCACCACAACGCTACCACTCTGCCCATCCTCCGCAACCATCCACCATCCTCCGTGCATGGGTTTCTTCACATAGTTGTGGTTTTTTGTAGGGTACAGGAGGTGAAAACGCCACCATGATTATACTGTGTTGATACAATGACAAGTTTTCACTGACAGAGGTGCAGAAATTAATATATGTCAGGTTTTTTACATCAGCAGAATGTTTTCCTCCAAGAAAGGATGGGTTGCCCATACTGTTTTTATTATATGCTGTTTTCCAAGGAATATCTCCGCCTTGATCACCATCCAAAGCTACCAGAGCATTTTTTGCACTAGTATGGCAGACTTTCAGTCATTTATTTACCTGTTGTTTATTCACCAAAGGTACCATAGAGTACAGAAAATCAGAACGCATTAGAGACATACCTGGAGTTAATGAAGCCTGACGAAGACCATTCTTTCCTCCAAGAGTGCCAAAGATTAATGCTCAGAGTTTAAAATAGAATGGGCTTCAGCCCTCTTCCTCTTCTGAGTGTTAATGTTGCATTAAGTTCTTCACCTACCTCCTCTGCTCATCTTTCTGCTATAAAACACATGAGAAAATATTGTAAAAGGTTGTTGATGAGATATCTGTGAATTGAAAGCTTTTCTCTTGAGGCATGCTCACTATGTAAAGTTGTAAGATAGGTTGAGGAGTATGTTTTCAAACTGAACTTCAAGCTATTGGAAAATTCTGTACCTGATTGGTGTTGCTCTTAATATGACAAGCACATTTCTTTGGATCCTGATCTAAAGCTGCGGTGATGTTTTTATGTCTCTGTGTTTTATTTCATTCCATTTTAGTTCTTCTGGCTTGCATCAGAAATCTGGCATAGGATTTGCCCTTGTTAGGCACCCTATGCTTCTGCTCTCCTTTCCTTAATGTTTTATGCTAAATGTGTTATCTAAGAATTAGTTTCAGTTGATTTAACTAGTGTAGTGGATGTTTTTTCCTGCTAGCTGATGTATGAGTTAATGAAACTGCTTCTTAGATGTTCTTGTTAGAGTTTACTTAAATGAATTGGGAACATTGGGAGTGTGGAATTCTATCTCTGTCTCACTAGGATCCTTTTCAGTTAATTAAACCTATCTAAGTTCCCTCAAGTTGTTCCTTGCCTTTCTTTGAGAGTTTCCTAAGAGTATGTCCAAGCAGGTCTGGAGTTAAATGACCTATGACCTGATCTATAGATAGAAATTGGTTTTCCCTCATTATTTCACTTTCTTCCCTGATTGTTTCACTCCACCTATCTTTTTAGGATCCAATGCTTTTGATGACTAGACCAACTGAAATCCTGCATATTGAACAACAAGTAAACCCTTTCGTGACTCCATTTGCCCAATGGTCTTGAGATACTACCTGAATATATCTCCCTTTGCCTAAAATCTTCTTTTCCTTGCCTTGTCTTTTATTGAACCCTTCATTCCTAATTCCCAACAACCAAATCAAAACAAATCAAACAAGAAAACCTTGTGCCTATAACTAGCCTAACATGTTAACCTTGGAACTTCAAAGACATATACCTTTGACAATCATAGATAGATCCCTATCTGGACCTAGGAGGGTTAGATCCTAAGGTCTGAAGTGGTTTGATGTTGTCTCATATTTTGGTCTTGCCAATCTGGCCAAAACATGGGAACCCCAATTGGAGGTATTCTACTTAATTGTTTGGTTGAAGATGAGGCTCAGCAGGTGATGTATGACTTTCAAAAAGGTGATTGTGGTGGAAATTTGTTTTGGAAAACAATAGCTAACAAAGTGCTGAGAGCAGGATATTATTGGCCCACTTTATTTTTAGATTTGTATAAAACAGTGATGAGCTATCATGAATGTCAAGTTTTCCAAGGGAAAAGGAAACTGATTCCTGTTCCTTTGAAAACAGTTCAAGTAAATGCTCCTTTTTAGCAGTGGGGACTTGATTTCATAGGGGAAATCCATCCCGCATCATCAGCACAACATAGATGGATCTTGAAAGGTACCGATTACTTCACCAAATGGATTGAGGCCACTCCAGCAAGGCAGGCTACTGATACGGTAATCATTCAATTTTTAGAATCAAATATCTTGTCTCGTTTTGGTTTCCCTCACAAAATCATAACAGATAACAATGCAGCATTTAGATCTAATAAGATGGTGGAATTATGCGACAAATACAATATTGTGTTGGGCCATTCAACAACATATTACCCACAAGGAAACCTGGCAGAATCATCAAATAAATCTCTGATAAATATAATCAAGAAAATGCTGGAAAAAAATAAGAGGAACTGGCATCGAAAGCTCATCAACACGTTATGGGTAGACAGAGTCAGCAGCAAGAAATCCATAGGTATGTCACCGTTTGAATTGGTTTATGGTACTGATGTTTTTTTTCCCATGTCACTTACAGCTCCGGTCATGAGACTATTGCAAGAGGCTGGCAGCGAAGAGGATGATAACCAACAAAGGATCAATCAAATGATCCATATTCAGTAGACAAGAGAGGAAGTTTCTCAGAACGCTATTCAGTTGCAGGAAAAGATAAAGAAAATATATGACCGTAAAGCCAAAGCAGAGAAATTTCAGTTGGAAGATGTAGCGTTGAGATGGGATGCACGAAATGAGGATAAAGGGAAGCATGGTAAGTTCGATAACCTATGGAAAGGACCATATAAGATTTCAGCATACATGGGACAGAACGCCTTTCTGCTCACAGAGATGGATGGCCAAGATTGCCTTAGGGGACCAGTGAATGGTAGGCTTTTGAAGCACTACCAATTTTGAGAGAATGGATCCAAAATTATGTCACAGTCATTGTATATACCATAACTTTGATGGTCAGATTTCAAGTACACAGTCATTGAAGTTTGGGGCTCGAGGTGAAGGGTATAAAACTTGAATGATATGTGTAAGGTTTTCTAGTTTAAATTTAGTTTTCAGTCATAGTTGAGTCAGAGTCAGTCTGCATTGTGTCAATTTTCAGTATTTTGACCATATTTTCCCAACGGATAAGGCTACTTGTTCTACGGTGTTCTTGGCACCTCCAAGGAGCTACCATCCCCATTGGAGCCAATGTTAGTGTTAGTTTTTTCATATTGCTATCAATGATCAAAATTACTCTTTTGAATTTGCATATTATGAGTCCCATACCATAGATTTTTACCATTCCATTAGGTCATGGATTCATTGATGGTAGTGGTCTTTCATCCATTTTCCCTCATGAGAAACTTGTTGATTCTCCTCTCTATAGTCTTCAGTCATGATTCACTTTCACTCCGAAAATCATGTTATTAGGTCATTGGGTTCGTCTCATTAGGTTCTAGGGTTTCATCATGGTCAAATTAATGAGTCAAGTGTCAATAAATATCAGCAAGGTCATGAGGAGGTCAAATAAACTCAAAGGCACAGTATCTAGAAAAATCAAAGAGTTGTTCTATTAAGCTTGATGTAATTTTCACCTCAAAGCATGTTTTGAGGTGAAAATCATGGTACTTTGTTTTTATTATTATTCCTTATGTAATTTTATGTCTTCATATGTAATAAGTTGAGCTTTAGAAGCTTCCATCTCTACACAGCCACTACCCTGCTCTTCTAAGGTGTTTTCCACAATATTTTCAGTACAAAAATAATATTCTAAGTATGTCCATTAGAAAGAGCCCGGAAAGAGCTTTCCAACTATATATTATATTCCCAAAACTGACTCTTGGATTGGAAGATATGCCTAAGTGAATAAAGGTCCCCAAAAGTCTAACCTTACCCCTTTTCTCATTTGTCCCTTAGACTTCATAACTTCTATCTTTTCATATAATTTCAAAGTTTTTCATTGTAATTCCCTCCGATCCGATCGCAAAATTTGATTGCATGGTATTGATTGACCCATCTCTGATTGAGAACCTCCGATGCGATTGACCCCCCCAATCGTATTCGGACCGTTGACCTTCTCAGCAATCTGATGGCCCATATCCGATCTCAATCGCTTGATCGCATCGCAACTTCGTAGCATTCCCACTTCGATGACTTCTTCCAATGCGATTTACTCCCATTGATGAACCCCCCCCCGGATTTCATCTCTACTGTCAATCCGGCCTTCTGATCGGATGGCTCGCAAAATCCTCGCACAATCGCGATCGGAATTTTCTCATAGCACGTTGCTCCCGCTCCACTTCCCCACCAATTTGCGATTGCGATTATTCCCCCCGGTCCCACCAAAACCTTTCTGCCTTGTTCCAAAGAAAAATGGGGTTTTCCTTTATAAAAGCACAAAGCTTATTTAAAGGGATTTCCCCCATTACTCCTTCGGCTTATCCTTTACCCCCATCGTATTTCTTCCAATCGCATCGCAAGTTTCATTGCATTGTTCCAATGCGCCCTCCCACTGCGATTCCAAATTTGTGATTGTGATTTCCCCTTTGCCTTTATACACTATCGCATTGCAAGTTTCCAATCGCCTCGTTCCAATACACCCCTCCCCCTTCTGATTGTGATTTTCGATTCCAATGTGTGATCTCAAGTTGGGCCCACCATCCTTTCCTTCACCCTTTTTCACCCAAAAATGGAATTTTCTTCATTGAAATGACAAATATGGTTTTCATCGGTTTCAAAACGCATTATTCTTCGACAGTTGGTTTTTATTCAAATAGTAAAGACAGAGACAATGGTCAAAGGCTGTGAACTAATTATGAACCAGAGACATCTACAGCAGCGGTGAAAAAGGGATATGTTATTCAGATTTCTTATTTTCATTCGTTAAGTGTAACAACAAATCCTTAAGATGGTCAAAATGTTTTTTTATTCCTTCTTTTCAGGGGCAGATTGTTTGTCTTTTTCCTGTGTTCAGATTTTGGTTTTTGGGCTATTGAAACAACCCCTCCTTCTGTGGATATACTCCCCTCAAATTCTCCCTATTTAATGTAATTTTAGAGTCATTTTGAAAGAAGGGGGAATAAAGTGAGGAATAAGTTGGAAAATCACTTAGGACGCTCTGTGCTCCATTTGTAACAGTTTGGCAAGGAATTAATAAGGAAATGTAGCACTGATTTGTGGGATCCCTGTGGTATGGATTTTAGCACTGTTCTTTCCTTTGTGTTCATTTGTTAATTTTTATGTTTGCGATTCATTCATTCATATCCCTGGTTGAATGATTTCAAGATAGATAGGTAGAATCCATTGTATAATGCTTTGCCTTGGGAAATCATTCAATACTTGATGTTTTCTGCTGTTTGAAAAGGATCCATCTCCTATGCCCTTTTCATCTCCTCACCAGTCTTAATCATTTCATCATTATTTAAACTAAGTTTTTAAAATCCCTACCTACCTTGTCCCATAAAATACCCCGTATCTCTGATTTAATTCCCCAGTTTCAAACTGCCCAAACCCATCTATTCCATACAACCCTTAAAATTTATAAAACATTCTGATTTTATTATACCTAGCCTAAAATCACTTTGTAGTTATATTTCATTGAATATCTTTCATGGAGAGAGCCCTCTCCTAACCTTGTAGGGCTAGCTACAAGGCTGAGCATGGTTTGAGGTTACCCTGATTTGCCTTCTTTCAGCCTAAGGTTCAAATTAGGTGCTAACACTATCATCAATATTTCCATTTCAATCATCATTATTATAAGCATTGAAATCAATTCCTTATCTATTCGATACCATATACCATAGCCTATTGTGCCTTGAGCATTATTCAATATTCTCATGGCTGCATTAACAAAAAATTATTTTGGATTTGCTCGAAATCAAGCCACAAGTCTTACTGATTTCATGATATTTGGCCTAGAAGTTTTTAGTTACAATAAGCTTCCAATCATGGATCTATATTTCATTTTTTTACAATGTGAGGCTCATATTCTTTGTTTAGTTTACAACTAGTCACCATAGGTGTACACATAGGTTTACAATCATCTTTTTGAATTTTCTTTCAAATACATGAATTGGGAGATGAAAAACCTTCGATTGAGTATGTGATTTTCATCCCAAGAAAGAATGAAAACTCTCCTAGCATGGACATCTCAAAATATTTTTCATTGCTTCAGAAAAATGATGTCCCATTTTCTCCAAATCACTTCCGAATATGATGTCATATACATGTACAACAAGAATAAAAAAAAATATCATTTACATATTTAATATATAAATTGTTGTGTTATGTATCCAGATCAAAATTACATAAAAACAAGAAAATATAGATCAATGAATTGATAATAAGCCACTTGGAGGGGGGAACTTCCATTTGCATCACATAAATGAACAATTCTTGGATGATTCAAATGGAAATACATCCTTCATATATATAGGAGTCTAAAGGGTCAAAATATAATTAGGGTCTCATAACAATAATAATGCAAGGTCACAACAATAACAATATAGGGGCTAAAATAGTATTGTAGGGACCTAATGTTCCCCTTTCCTTCAAAAAAATCATTTTCCTCAATGCTTCAGTAGTTTTGGATGCTTCTATATAAAATACTCATTCTCCCATGAGGAGTCTTTAACAGGTAAGTTCTTCCACTTAATGGGATACTCTGAAACTAATTGATTTCATAGCCATCAAATTATTTTTTCCATGATTTCTCCAAGATCCAATATGATTTTTACTTCCTTTTCAAGTTCTAGAAATATAGTTTGAACTATGAGTTTGTCGCCTATAACCTTATTTAAGCATGAAACATAGAAAACTGGGTGTACTTGCAAAGATGCAGGAAGTTGTAATTTGTATTCCATAGTACAAATTTTTATACCATAGTACCCAATCCCCCATGCGAAAACTTATTTCACTGCGATGTTGATTTTCTTGTTGTTTCATTTGATTTGATTTTAGAGATAGATTATCCTTTAAGAGTTGGAGAACATTTTGATGATGTTCGACATGATATTCCATTGCTTGAACCTTAGAATCATCCCTTAGAGATGATGTGATGGAAAATGGAAGATATCCATAAAGCACCATAAATGGGGTCATTTTTGCTGTAGTATGGAAGGAAGTTCTATACCACCATTTTTCCAGAGGTAAACACCTGACCAATTTTTAATTTTATAAAATACAAAGAAATGAATATATCCTTCCAAACATTTTTTCACTACCCTAGTTTTCCGCCCAGATTGAGATTGATAAGATGAGATATGATCTAATTGAGTACCAAGACAAAAAAATAGTTATGTCCAAAAAAAATTTGTGAGAATGTAGTCTCTGTCAATTACAATAATCTTTGGGCTTCCATGCAGCTTTTTAACTATTTCCACAAATGCAGTAGCACTTGTACCAACTTTGAAAGGATGAGATATTGCACAAAACTGTGTATAGTTTGTAAGTCTACCAAATACCACCATGATGACACTATTTTCTTTGAAATTGAGTAGAACTATGATAAAATCCATCGATACCTCCTCCCAATGCTAACTTGGAATAGAAAATTCTTGTCAAATACCTAGAGTGTTAATTGTCTCAACTTAAATTTTTTCCAAACCAAACATTCTGCCACAAGATTTTGAATATAATATTTACAAACATCCCAAAAAAAATCCTTCTTGACCCAGTGGTAATTTTAAAAAAATCCTAAGTGCCTTCCTATAGGATAGGTGTGCAATTCCAAAATAACCTTTTGTTTTAGTTGGGAGTTCTTACGTAGATATAAGTGATCTTTTGTAATATTCCAAAAATTTATCGTTTAGCTAAATGGAATATTATAGTTTGTTTTATCACTAGGTAGGTGAATAATTGGGTGGGGAGGCCCATAAGTATCCTAAAAAATAATAAAAACACTTCAAGTGTGAAAGGAGACCTTTTCAGCATCTAAATAAAGCACCTCCAAGTGTAAACATGGGTTGGATCATGTTGATTCAGTAAAATGACCTAATTGAGTGGGGCTAGGGGCAAGGAATCTCATAATATATATAAGGAAGAGGATGGAAGCCATATGGGGTTATGTTTTGGAATATATTTTCTATATGTTCTATTTAGAATAATTGCATTCTTCAATTGTTTAGTTGATATTTCTATGATGTTGAGCACCGGGTGTTCCCGAGTGGGGATCCCACCTCTTTTGTAATATTCCAAATCAGGAACAACTAGCAAGGCATGACTAGAAAACGAATTTTCCAGTAATGGCTGCTACAAGAATTGAAACTAGGACCTGGATCCCTTAGAAAAATGTGTCCAAGTACTAAATCCAAGATGAAGCTCCAAATAAATCCTTCTAAGTGCATTAAACAGATCTCCCACACTTAGATGTCCTCAACAAGTGCCCGATGAAGGGACTGCAACAAATGCATGAACATAAAAAAGATCAACAACGTTATTTTATTAGCTGTGAGACAAGAAGATATATATAGCAAACAAATGATGTTATAGCAGTAAAATATTACAAGTTCTTGATGAAACATCCACTCAAGAAAGGCAATTCAAGCCTCAACAAGACATGTACAAGAAATGGAAGAACACTGCTAAATATGTGAAGCCCTTGGCTAGACAATGCATTCTATTATGGAGTACTGTTGAAAAAGGATGTCAATACATGGATATGACAAGATATAGCTCAGATAAAATATGGGAGCAAAGCTCTAACCCTTAGAAACAATAATACATCAATCCTCTGAAGGATTGGCCGAAATATACAAAATGGAAAAAATGTCGGAGTTGCTAGGCAACAGCTGCAACTCAAATCTGGAGCTCAATAGAGAAGGCTGAAGATGATAATAAATCTGAAGTAGACCTCCTCCAATGTATTTCCTAAGTGAAAGGCTTATCCTTACACTTGAGATCTCACCCTCCAATCAACATTGCAATCCCTCACTGCAAGTGCTCTATGAAAATAATGCAGTCTAAGAGGTTAACTGCGCTGTAGGTGGAATAGAATTATTTGGCCAAGTGCCAAGATATGCAATAAGCTCTGATAGCTTCCAAGCTGATCCACCAAAATAAAGGAAGACTCCTCCTCTGAAAAACAAGTAATGGAAGAGGTGTTGTAATCCCTCACTGCAACACCTTGCAACATAGAATTATGCTGCTGTATCAATAACACTGTCCCAGAGGAGGATGCTTGGCCACAAGCCTAGATGTGAGGAAAATAAGTACAAATACTTCAAGAGGCTTCTCAAGAAAGGAGAAGGATTCCTAAGCAAGAAATCCTTGTGGTAAGCAGCACAACAACTTAGCTAAATAGATGGGACTACAGAAATGTCTAAGCAGACAAGAAATAAATAATATATGCATAATGAAACAATGGTTGCCTTGCCCTCCTTTTAAACACATGAGAGCTCTCTCTCCATGGGTCCCACTCTCTAGGGTTTCCTTCTTCAAGGAATATCCATCCTCTTTCTCTGCGCTGTCCCATAGAGTGCTTTCCACCTCATACCTCTGCGTTGTTTGACTTGGTCAAACTTGACCTAGCCTCTTTGCAAAATGTCTCCTTTCACACATGAGGGTGTGAAATCTAGTTCCAAGGTTGATTCCCTTTCATACTAGAGGGAGTTTATCCATGTTTTTATTTTGAATGGGCATTCTCACCCAATTATTCAACTCCTAAGTGAAAATAGAAAAAATTAATATTCCAATTTATTGAAGGAAAAATTTGGAATATTACAGTCCTCCCCTCCCAAATGTTGCTTGTCCTCAAGAAACTGCAAGGATAGAACTGGAAAGTCTCCACTCAAGGAATGGGGTTAGAAATGTGATGAGGAAAATCTTCCTCATGTGGATCCTCCATCCCCAAGCAATCATCCAAGCAAAATGAGCCACCTCCCAACAAGGCCACTCCTGAAAATCTCCTTCCATCTCAAGCTTCGGAAATGAAGCTGGGCTAAAAATTTGAATTTGGAAAGCATCATAGCTTACCCCATGTTGTCCTTCTCTCCACTCATGATAACTGTAAAGTGTGTATTGATCCTGGGCTGCAAAAGTATTGCCCTCAAATGGAAATGTGAAGAAAAATCCTCCAAAGAGTTCTCCTCCAACATTGAAGAACAAGCTAGCCCAAAACAATCCATCCATGATGAATAAGACATGGTAATCATAGATTATCCCAATGAGAATTTTTCTGCAAGTTTTACATGATGATGCATGATACAAACAATATCTCAAGAGAACATAGTGCAGTTTCATCCACTGCAATCTCATAAAGGAAATGGCAAGTGACATACAAAATTCATCACATCTACTAAAGAATAGTAAATGCATGAATGCAACAACAATACATGATCAAGTACTTGCCCATGGTTATATAATGGATGACTATCAATTCCATGGTCCACCTCAAAAGAGAACACATTTGTAGCTGTGGTGGCCATATCTCCCCCCATGCTCCCATTAGAACATGTAGTGCAGAAAATGTGGGAATTTTCTCCCCTCAAGGACACATCCAACTCATGCGTCAATCTCATAATCATGCTTCCTATACAAATCTGATCCATATTAGTAAATGAATTCATGATCAGCAAAAAAATGAGGAAAATTCTGAAGGTTTCATGTGGTGCAAGAAGGTACCAACAGTTTTCCCAATAGTGACAACGCATTTTCCCAAACTGCTATTTCAGAAAAGTACAAGGCAAGATGTTTCTTGATACATAGTTAAGCATGCATGTCATCATTTTGCAAATAGTTGGAAAGAAAAACTGAACATACATGTAATGAGAAAAAATTTGCCCAAAGCCACATAAAATATGTCTGCCTCCATCATATAGATTGGCCCAACAATGATCATGGAGCATTGTGACAAGCTTTCCCTCTTGTGAAGCAATGCACTGCAAAGTAATGGTAAGAGTATGGAAGTCACTACATGTAAAAACAAACTTCTTACCATATGCCAGAAGTAAGATAGTACATGGATCCATGAGTGAGTCCTCCATAGTGTTTTGGAATGCTATGGAGAAGAATGAACCATGTGCTGCAAGAAGATAATTCTTCTCATGCTTGGAAATCCAAGTCAAGAAGAATATGTCATAGGGATAGATGTTTCTATCGACTACTCTATCATCATCACCTCCTCCTTGTTCACCAAGTGCATCCAAAGTGAAGTGATCCCAGGGACAATACATCCATAAATCTCTTCTCCAAAGTGACATCGATGTGAGTTCATGCAAATAAGCTCCTGTCAATACCAAGCTCTGTTCTTTGACATGCTCCTTGTCAAAGGTATCTCCCATAATGCTGCAATACATAAGAATTTCATCCCAAGGTGGAAGTACATCTCTATCATCAAAATCCAAGGAGAAAATTCCATCTCCTCCTCCTGCAACATCATGCAAAGTGTGAGAGAAAATTTTCTCTTGCTCTCCCAAGAACAAGCCAAGCAGCAAAATATTTTGCTGCCTCCCCATACTTCCATCATAAAACTCATGTGATGAAGACACAATGAATGATATGAGTATCACATCAACACCATGCATCCATAATCTATGCTGCCCAATGATGCAAGTATCCTACCATCTCTCCTCCTTCCTCCTACTCTTAGGAAGAGTGTATGCCACGTGATGGCCAAACTCTTTCAAGAGTAACCAGTGCAGCCAAGCCTCCTGCTTCCCGATGTCATATATCTGCAACTAGCCTCCCAGCTCCTTGCTCATCAGCCACATCCACTCAATCACTTGTGGATGATTTCTCCTTCTCTTCATCTTGGTACTCCTCCCATGAGGGCTACCATCCTCCCAAGCCAAATCTCTGTCTTTGCACTTCATGGGATTTTGAAATGCAATCTTCTCAAGGATCAATGAGACCCTATAAGGACCCAAATAGGTGGTAGGAAAAAACCTCCCATCATGATGTGTATGGCTCAAGGAATTTCCAACACAAGCATGAGAGATGTTATCCATCCTAAGATGTCCTCCATCTTCTATCTGCTCCTGTGAGAAAGGAAGAAAATATTTGCACTCCATGGTGTGTTAAAGTGCACCTCTAATGAGATCTCTCCTTGAGACCTCCCTCTCAAAAATAGTCTTCCAAAACTGATGAGGTCTTGGATCTGCTAAAAGTATAAGTTCCTCTTTGGGCTGAGAGGAGATCATTGAGAAAGTGTCATTTTGAAAGGATAAAGGGTTTCTCACTCCAAGATGTCTACTATCTTCCTTTAAGTCTTCAAACCCCAACCTCAAGTATGATGTACAATCCAAAAATGGCTCATGAGAATGATGGTTTGCTTCCTTCTTGAATGTTTCCATGTTGCATAGCACACTGCAACCAAGCTACTCTATAGTAGCAGTGTGATTTGACCCTTGGTCATGTAAAAGAAAATTTCCACAACTGTCAAAAGAATTTGCTGAAACAAGAGATTATGGAAATATTTTCATATATTGATGATATTTGGGAACTTATTGTAGGGCTGCAAGATTTCCTTCCTCCAAAGTGTGACAATGTTAGGACAAAGCTCCTCAAGTGGTGTGAGCTTCTCCTCCTTTGTTCTTTCTCCATCAAAAGTTTTGATCAACCTTTGAATGAACTCTGCAAAATTTTTCACCCTTGCATGGCTCAAGTGGCTGCAACACCAATCATAGGCTTCACCCTCCAAGTGCAGCACTAATATTTCAACAAATTCTTTCCCTGATACAGGATGTAGTAGGAAAAATGCCTCCAACTTTCTGACCCAAGTTCTTGCTGTAGATAACCCATCAAAAGTAGACAACAGAAATATATTGCCTTTGATTTCTCTTCTGCTACAGGGTCTCTTCTCTTCCTTCAACTGGATGAAATGAGGGAGTCTCCTTGATGGCTCAAGGTTAAGATCTGTACTCAACAAGGTAATCAATTAGAATCAGATGATCCAAGTATCCTCCATGCTCAATTTCTTCTTCTCTATGAGAACAGGAAGTGCATGGTCCTTCATCTTCTTTTTTCTCTTCCTCTTTGGAGAGGTTCTTCTTATTTCTGAATACTGATGATATAAATCTCATCTTCTTCATCATTTTGATCTTCTTGGGCTTAGACTCACAGGCTGAGCCAAGAAAGTTGCTCTGATACCACTATAATATTCCAAATCTCGAACAGCTAGAAAGGCATGACTGGAAAACACATTTTCTAGTAATGGCTGCTACAAGAATTCAAACTAGGACCTGGATCCCTTAGAAAAATGTGTCTAAGTTCTAAATCCAAGATAAGGCTCCAAATAAATCCTTCTAAGTGGATTAAACAGATCTCACACACTTAGATGTCCTCAACAAGTGCCCGATGAAGGGACTGCAACAGATGCATGAACACACAATAGATCAACAACATTATTTTATTAGTTGTGAGATAAGAAGATATAGATAGGCAAAATATGATGTTATAACAGTAAAAGAGGACAAGTTCTTGAGGAAAAATCCACTCAAGAAAGGCAATGCAAGCCTCAACAAGACATGTACAGGAAATGGAAGAACATTGCTAAATATGTGAAACCCTTGGCTAGACAGCGCAGTCTATTATGGATTACTGCTGCAAAAGGATTTAAATACATGGATATCACAAGATATAGCTCAGATAAAATAGGGGAGAAAATATCTAACCCTTAGAAACAATAATACATCAATCCTCCGAAGGATTGGCTGAAATATAAAAAATGGCAAAAATGCCAGAGATGTTAGGAAGCAACTACAACTCAAATCTGGAACTCAATAGAGAAGGCTAAATATGATAATAAATATGAATTATAACTCCTCCAATGGATCTCTTAAGTGGAAGGCTGATCCTTACACTTATGATCTCACCCTCCAATCAACACTGCAAGTGCTCTATGAAAATAACGCAGTCTAAGAGGGTAACTATGATGTAGGTGGAATAGAATGATTTGGCCAAGTGCCAAGATCTGCAATAAGCTATAATAGCTTCCAAAATGATCCTCCAATGGAAAGGAAGATTCCTCCTCTGAAAAACAAGTAATGGAAGAGGTGTTGCAATCCCTCACTACAACACCCTGCAACACAGAATTATGTTGTTGCAGCAATAACGCTGTCCTGGAGGAGGATGCTTGGCCACAAGCCTAGATGTGAGGAAAAATGGTACAACTCCTTCAAGAGGCTTCTCAAGAAAGGATAAGGATTCCTAAGCAGGAAATCCTTGTGCTAAGCAGCATGACAACTCAGCTAAACATCTGGGACTATTGAAATGTCTAAGTAGACAAGAAATCAATAATCATATGCATAATGAAACAATGGCTACCTTTCCCTCCTTTTAAACACATGAGAGCTCTCTCTCCATGGGTCCCACTCTCTATGGTTTCCTCCTTCAAGGAATATTCCCTCCTCTTTCTCTGTGCTGTCCCATAGAGTGCTTTCCACCTCACACCTCTGCGCTGTTTGACTTGGTCAAACTTGACCTAGCCTCTTTGCAAAATGTCTCCTTTCACACATGAGGGTGTGAAATCTAGTTCCAAGGTTGATCCTCTTTCATACTATAGGGATTTTATCCATGTTTTTATTGTGAATGGGAATTCTCACCCAATTATTCAACTCCTAAGTGAAAATAGAAAAAATTAATATTCAAATTTATTGAAGGAAAAATTTGGAATATTACATATTTCCTTGAGAGTCCCCTTGGAAGCATGTTGCATTCATTTCCACATTCAAGTTTTCAGGCCAAGCTATAGCTTTCTTCATTAGCACAGTTTCTGCAGGTTATTGTGTTGTGTTGCAGGGTGTTGCGGTGGAGGGTTTCGAAACCCACTTTCTTAGCTAGTTTCTCATAGGAGGAAGGATTCCTTCTCTTGGGAGATCAGTTTGGAGGGCTTTTGGACATATTTCAGATCTTTGGCACCAAGGAAACTATTTCCCATCATTTCCAGCACTGTTCCAGCTGGGAATTGCGTTAATTTTGAGGGCAGCTTTAGCGAGTGATCTTGTGGCTACTTTGGAGTGTTTTCCTATGATTGAAGGGTTCAAACTTTAATTGGAGGATGCCTTTGAGGATATATACATTAGATCTAATATATTTCAGCATTATACACACATGTGCTTCAGTTTGCAGTGAATCTTCATCCCTAGGGCTTTAGATCCCATCTTATATAGGGTGTATTTCTGAAACCGCTCTCTGGGTTCTTTGTAGGAGTTTGTATTAAGCATAGATCTGTATTAGGCATATCTTTTGAGGCATATAACAGCCCTACATCTTTTGTACATTCTTCTACTGTAGCACTATGCTTATAACTACGTTATAGCAATATTCCATTATTTTTTATTGTAGTAGGAGTTCAAATTTAGGATTGATTTCTTATGGGAGGCTTGTTTACTCATTGTATAGGATTCATGCCTCAGTATTATGTATTGATTTGCTGTTGTAATACATGATGATATGTCTCCATATTGGTCTCCAATGTTCATGAGTTGATTTACACTACTATTTCTAGTTTTTGTTCATATATTGCTGCATTCCTGGCATTTGGAAATATTATAGTGGTATTGGAACATAATCTTGGCTCAGCTTGTGGATCTTAGCCATTATGCTATCAGGAGAATAAGAAGAAGAAGAGATGAATAGGAAAAAAAAAAAAAAGAATCCATCATTTGGAGGAATAGAGGAGGAGGAGCTCTCAAAGGTTCTCTTTCAAACTATGCAAAGCATTAAGGGAGATCTCAAGAAGATGAGAAGGGATAGAGAATCTCCAAAGGAGTTTGGATCTAAAGAAAACTCTAGATTTTCACATGATGAGTGTAAGCATGCAGCCACACACTATGGTTCCCAGCGCAATAATATGCCCAGTTCTACTATGAGGGAGATGAAAGAAGGAATGCCTAGGAGGGAAACTCTTAGTGATTATTTGAAAGAATATGAATCTCAAACTAAGAGGTTCAAATATCACATCACCTTCCAAGAGTTTTTCAAGATCAAGGAGGAAAGGAGCAAGTAGCATGATGTGTGTAGATTCTTTCTATCTACTTTTGATGGTTCACCTACATGTTCGACTAGGGCTTGGGTGGAGGAACTAGACATCTATTTGTGGCAACACCAAGTTATAGAGAATGAAGCCATCAAATTTGCAGCACTATATTTTGAAGGCAATGCCTATGCTTGGTGGATATTTGAGTATTTTTAATTAAAAAATGTGAATACTTCTTCTTATGTAAATTTCACTAGGATATTAGTGGAAAGGTTTGATAGAAAACATTCTAAAACACCTTTGATGGAGCGAAATAAACCAAAACAAACCAAGCTTTTGCATGGGTTGAAAGGACTTAAAAACTCAAATCCATTTAAGAAAACTGTTGAAGAGGCTCACATCTTGCATAAAAGTTTTCTAGAGGCAAGATCTTTGTCTCATATTCTTGGAAAAGAGGGCATGAAGATCCATTTTTCAAAAGAGGATCCTCTTATTGAGAAAAGGACTCCTACTCATATTGAAGAAGAAGAGAGGGTTGGGGCCAACAATGCTATCATATCTAGAGAATATCTAGCACCTCATGTCAAGGTAGATGGAGCACTTGCTCCAACAAGAGGAATCTTGTATCATTGCAAGAAGTTCATGAAGATTACATATGTGGAGGACAAGGCACAATCAATTAACAACATGATTTTGAGACCTTGCAGATGGAAGGAGAAGGTACAGAGGATGACCAACATTACATGATGAGGAGCACACACCCCTATCTATTTCAGAAGGTTGATGGACAGAAAAGGTAGAATTATTTGCATAGTGAGGGTAGGGAAAAAAATTTCCATCCATAGGTGCAATCTACTCTTGACATTGATGTCTCACTGCATGGAGGCATGCCATCGAGGATTCCACCAGATCAAGAGATGATGAGAGATGCCTCACATGGGGTTGCACCACTCTTAGATCCCAAAGGGGTGGATACTTTGGAGGGGACTATTACAACACAGAGATTCTAGGGTAGACTCAATGAGGAGGGAGACATTCTCCCATTTTCAGCATCACCCACTCTCACTAAATATTCTGTGTTGAAAGAAGTTGCTGCAGTGATGGAGGATGGGACCACCATGGTGCAAGGATATCACTCCATGGATTTGGAGGGATAGACGGTACTTCCTTTGAGGAAGGAATCCTCCATAAATTGGAGTAGATAGAGGCTGCTCATGCTTACATTGGCCAAGATCAAGAGGTTCTTTTTGGATGGTAGCTTCCCATGGGAGGCCAACTTCCAAAGGCCACCACTTCTACTTGAGCATGAGCAGCTGCATGATGGGCATGGAAACACTTTGGAGGATTAATTTGGCATGAAAGATGTCAAATGGAAATACAACAAAAAGTGGGGAGATTCACATTTCAGATCTTCATCGTTGTCTCTTAGGAGGGTTGATCCATATTGGACGTCTCAACTCCTAGTGGAGTACTCCAAGGATCCTGGTGCTTGCATGATTCTTGATGACCCGGACGGAGATGAAAAATACATGGTGGATGATGGGGTAATATATTCTTATGGCGGAGTCTTCCTGACTACAGCTTCTAGGCTCAAGAAGAAGTTGTTACATGCAGCACATGTGGAGTTTCTTTCCATGCACTTTGATGCATTTCACTCTTTGACAGAGGAGTTCGCTTGGGAGGGCATCCAACAGGATGTATATAAGCATATGGACAGATGAATAGCCTGGATGGTGATGGAGATATTGTCACAACCACTTCTCTGCTCATTGAAAGTGAGGGAGAATTTTTAGTTGAGCCATTTCAACTCAATGACTGAAGTACATAGTAGAGAAGGTACATTTTTGCATTATGATTTGTAATTATTTAGTTTATATGAGCAACATGTTGTACCAAGGAGGATTATTCCTTATATGATTATTCCTTATCATATATTATATTACGATGTACTTGAGGCCAATTGCATCATTGAGGTTGGCTATTCTATTGGTGGTTTTTGGGGGAAGCCACATGATTCTTGGTGTGCACCATTGGCACCACATATTAATTTTATGATCCTATCTTGTAGGATAATTGTGGAAGAAAACAAGTGGTTTAAAGGGAGATTTTTATTATTTGTTTTAAGGTAGGCAAGGAATGCACTGTGCTGGTTCCATATGTGGAACTATGATCCACCTCCCAGTTTTCATGTGTGTAATGTTCCTTTTTTCAGGATTTGCTATAACAGGGTCCAGGGGGACACTGTATAAGGGAGCCAATGAAAAATTAAGATGAAAGGGGACTTGGATCCCTTTTTTTTACCCTTCATACATTACACTTCCAGAATATTAGCTCAAATAAATAACCCTAGGTGGATTATTCAGATCCTCCACTCCTAGGTATCTCAAACAATGCTAAAAAAGGAGAGCTACAACAAGACATGAAATCCCACAAGTAGTAGCAGTGAAACATCAATACATATGGTGCAAGAAGAGAGCATAGCCATTATATTATGTGCAGCTACAGATAGATATAAAAGAACTTTAGGAAATACCTCTCAAGATAGGCCAGATTAGCCCCAAGACAAATGTACAAGCAAAAGTGAAAGTGCACAGCTACACAACCCAACAACAAGCTATGACTGCGCAGTCCATAGTGAGAAATGATTGTAAACTTATATAGAAACAATTATATAGCAATATCAAGCTCAAATAAAGTGGGGGAGCAAGATCTCAACTGCGGAAAACAATACTACAACAATCCTCCAAGGGATTGGCCAAAATGTACAAATTGGAAAAATGTCGAAGTGCAATGTAGCAACTGCAACTCAATAACAATAAAAAAATGGAGAAGGATAGAAATGATTCCAAAGATGAAGAAACCTCATCCAATTATCTTCAAAGTGGATTAAAACAAAACCAATTCCATTTCCTGAAGCATCACATTCCATAATAAATATTTTTATGAAGTCTCGTGTAGCTAAGATAATATCTCGACACATTGAATCTTTAAGATGTTCAAAGGAATTTGTTGCTTCTAGAGTCCAGTAAAATGCATTTTTTTCAGTGATTTTTTTAGAGGTGCTGCTATTTTCCCATAAATTTTAACAAATTTGCGGTAATACTCTGTCAACCCAGAAACCATCGAAGATATGTTAAGGTTGTGGGGATTTTCCATTTCTTGATTGATTTAATTTTGTTAGGGTATACCTTAACACCCTCATGAGATACAATATGACCCAAATATTCCACCTATTGTAACCCAAAGAAACATTTGGATGGTTTGCATACAATTATTTCTTCTCTAATAGCCTGAGCACATTGTGAACATTTTTAACATTATCTTTCGAAGAATTGTTGTAGATGAGTATACTATAAAAAAAAAACACAAATTTACTAAGGAATGGTTTGAAAGTGGAATTCATCAAACCTTGAAATGTGGAAGGTGCATTAGTAAGGCCAAAAGGAATGACCAAAAAATCATAATAACCTTCATGAGTTATTAATGATATTTTCATAATTTCTTCTATATTTTTTCTAATTTGATGATATCTTGAATGAATATCCAACTTCATGAAATAAATGGCTCCATGTAATTCATCCACCAATTTAGTAATGACAAGAATAGGAAATTTATCTTAAATAGTGATCTTGTTGAGTTCTCTATAATACATACACATAAGCCATGATCCATTATTATTATGCACCAATACTACTTGAAAAGCGAAAAAACTTTGGCTAAGTTGAATTATATTGTCCTCTAGCATTTCTACAACCATATGTTCAATTTCACTTTTTGGGAATAGGGATATTTGTAAGGTCTAATGTTTGGAGGAACACTTTCTAGAGTCAAGTGCATAGTGAAATTTTTATTTGCCACACTCCTACTAATTTCATGCATATGAAGAATGATGAAATGGAGACATTTCTAGATGTGATAGTCCACTTGTATGAAATTTTCATTTTTAGAAAATTTCATTATGAAAATATCATGTATGAGAGAAAAATACTAGATGTCGTAAGGCATGAACATTTGTTGTTGAAGATGTAAAAGTATGATTTGGGTAAAATTTGTTTGATGTAATTTGGCTATAATGTTGGAGGAGGTAAGTTGAAGGTAGACCTCTCCAAGTTTGACACCATTGTGGATTGGTCAACTCCCAAGATGGTCATCTCAATAAGAGGTTTTTTTGGGAGTAGACCAATTTTCAATGAAATTGTTTGTTAATATTTATTCTATTGTAGCTCCTTGGCATGATTTGACATGTGTGCAATAGATATTCTAGTGGGGAGGAAAAAAACAAGAGGCATGTGATACTTCGAAGAAAAAGAACATTCAAATATTTTATTTTCTCTTTTAAACTTGAAAAGTTCATTTTACTTTCATGTTGATCAAGTGACTTTCTGGTTTCATTTCTTTCAGAAAAATTTAATGGTGCAATGATTAAGTTGCAATGATTAAGGTAATTTCATTTGATGGGTGTTCGTCAACAATTCCACTTGGTCAAAAGGTATAAGAGAGATATAAGTGACAATTTTGTTGATATGCCTTCTAGGACTGCTATTTTTGTAACTATTGTACTCAAGCATCATTTTTTTTACATGAAAGCTATGTTCGGAAATATGCATACTTTAAAGATTTACATTCAAGCTTGAGCCAAGTAAACCAAGTAGTGTAATTTCTTTACCATTTGCATCATAATTTTTTGTGTCATATTGGTAAGAAGGATTTTTCTTTTGATGGCGACATGGAAAAACCCAAGAAGTTCATTGAATGACTCCAAATGGTAAAGCAAACATTGCAACATAATCTTGAAAAGAGAAAAGGAAAGTACAAGTATTGTATCGATCACAAGCTCCAAGTTAATGATTGAGTTTGGCATCACTTTTGTAAGGAGATGCTTCAAAGTGAAGAACAAGGAGAGAATGTTCAGATTCCATATTTTGAATATTTCACTTCATAATTCCTTAATGATCTTCTGCAAGACATCATTCTTGACAGCATAACAAAGTCTTTAGGATGAGGGAATGCTGGTTATCTTCGAGTGAAGCTCAAGGAAAAAATCATCAAAGGACAAATGTATCAGGATTATAAAGGTGAGGGGGTTGTACCATCATCTACTTGACAGTTAAAAGTGATCTTTTGGGGTTGAAAATATTTCACTGGGGAGGCATGATCAGGTGCTCAAAATTATGCTAAAAAATGAAAGTTGTTTGAATTCTATTGAACATGAACAACTACGTGTATCTTATCGTTCTGAATCCGGTGCACCTCTTTTCATGGAAAACTGACACCATATGTTCCCAGAAACATGATGTGTTCATTTTCCCAAATAGAAAAATTTTTCAAAAATAGAAACTGTTTGGGAAAAAATTTAGGCCAGTGGTGGGCTTCCATGTTGCCTCTTCTGGTTCATCGAAATGTAATTTTTTTAGCCTATCAGGCTTCGCTACTTGTCTATTTTTCATTGGGTGCTCTCTAGTTGAATTTCATTGGATGGGATGGTGGCCAACCACATGTTGCCATGTGGAACAACTAGAGTCTGCCATGTTGCAACACGAGGGCCACCAAAAATTGGTTAAGTCCAAACTGAACCTCAGTGGGATTCGACGCTAAGACCTCCCACATAAGAATGCCCTGCATTACCAATGAGACGCATATATTCCTTGTTATAAATGTTCACAAAGCTATTAATATATGTTACAATGACGGAGTTTGGGGGGAAGGGGGCCAGGTCTAAGCCCCAACCACTCGATATGACATTACATATAATTGACGGCAAGAAATGGAGGTGTGGAGCTAGCCATCCAATCTGACCCCCGTAACCGCCCACCGAAATTTTCGATGTGACCATCTTTATTTAAAATGTCGATGATTATATTAACCACTCAGATTTTATATTAAAAAAAAATGGCGCTATATAATATAGTTTAAATTTTGGAATCATGGCATTAATGGTAAAATTAATGGTCTGAAAATTTCACGATGAATTCCAGAAAATTATCACTCTGTTAGTTGAAAATGGGGAAAATTTATAGGACCGATCCAGATTTTGGGGAATTTGTGGAGCGGTTAGTGCCAAACTTGGGGAAGTCATAACTTCTTCAGGTTTTGACCAAATTGGATGCAGAAAGAGGCTACACAATTTTTTTTAGGAATTTTGGAGCTGATGGAATAGGTTCAAAGTTTTTTGAGCAATGTAAACACATGTAATCACACTTTTGAGCATAATAGAAGAGGGCCAAGCCATTGGAAGCTAGAAAACGGAGAGGTAGCCTAGGCAGGGTGAACTCATTCGTCATCTATTGTTGTGTCACTAGTATGGTGATGTTCATGTTTTTTAGATGTTGTTGTTCAGTTTCTTGTTTATGTTAATTTTCTCTTGAAATTCACATAAAAAGACATAAAAACTGATGTTAAACTTGCAGTTAACCTCATCATCCTCAAGCACTTTCTTTAAATTTTGAATTGGCTTTGAGCATAAAAAACAATAATATTCCCATTCAGATCATAAATAGAATTGTGTTTCATTAGGTTAGTGCTTAACTAATAAGGTAATTGTATAGAATTTTGGTATAGGAAATTTTCATCCTTATATGCATTGAAATCCATGCCAATTGAATATTAATCAAATATATCACTCTCTCTTTCTATATTTTGGCTTGCATTATTTTTAAACATTCTTGATTTATTTTCCTTATAATTCATGTCTTTTTCTTATTTAGGATAAAAAATAAACATAGCTAATGTTTCAAACTCATTCTTAGAATTCAAGGGTTACCTCTAGAGTGTTTTGAACATTTTTTTATGTAATAAATCCAAAAATTGCATTATTTGTTGGGATTAGTAATATAACCTCTAATATATAATGCACAGAAAAATTAGAGGACACATTAAACAATTTTAAGAACAAACACACTAGAGAGATATAATATTGAATGCATAATTTTGAATTGTGATCTTATGAGAAGCACGATGCCACAAGGAACGTGGAAAATAAATTTGAATTAAAAGAACAAGAAATAACCAAATTGACATAAATAAGTCATCATCGAAAGGGATCTTTGGAATTTAAATTCTATTATAATCCACCCACCCAATGCTTCTACTTGATTTTCAGTAACTCTATGTGTATCTTATGTTATCAAGGTTGCATGCACTAGATCTACTCCAACTAGATTCCTGGATTTTATCTTCAACATAAAGAATGTTTGAGATGATGTTACTGAGGCACTACTTTCACAGCAACTAACATATAAAATGTGTGCCAATTTGTAACCCCTATCCTTAATGGCCATTTTGCATACATGCTTCCATTTTAGCTTAAGGAGATATTGTAAACACTACATGACATACAAAAATGAGTGGTTTTGTTAATTGCATGATAATTAAAGTCACTAAGAGACAACTGCTTTAAGAGATGAGAAGGTACACATGGTGAAAGGCCAAGGATCAAATGAAATGAACGTTCCTAATAGAAGTTGAGGATGCAGAAGATGTATTATATGTACTGGGCCTAAAGGAGAAACTCTATACAATAAATGAAATACTAAAGCATCACTCCAAGGTTGAATCTAAAGTGGAAATGGTTTTATAAAATATAATATGGACAAATACAAAGTGGTTGCAAAATTGGTTGAAGTTGACCTTGATAGATATACATATACAAAAATAGGAAAACAAGCATTGGTGGCTGAAAACTTCTTCAAAAATATGCTAGGAAATAAAAGTTATGGATATCTTAAGTACAAAGTCTAGACCATTTAATGATATTTTGTTTGCCTACAATTCAACATGATTTACTGCGAATATTGCATATTAGACAAGAAACATAGAGAAAATTTGACAAAAAAACTTTCAATTGGAAACTGTGGATAATGACCTTCATGATCCCATGAGATCTTATTCATTTTTCAGTGAAAATTATTTTATGGTATCCATCAATTTCCTTCCAAGAAAAAAATGATTTTTCTTTCTCAAGTACAAGCTATTAGCTCTCATAACAATAAAGAAATTCATAGCAATGGTTAAAACTCAAAAGGAAAATTGGAAAGGAGATTAAGGTTCTCATAAAATAGAGTTTCAGAAAATAAATTTTGATTAATTCTACAGTTATTACAATAATCAAGGTATTTTTTCAACATAACTACATTTTATAGAGGAAAAGAGGACCGTCATGGAGATGGCCAAGAGAATTTTTAAGGCAGAAAACTCTAAAACAACTTTTGGGTTTAAGAATTCTATACTACGTACAACAATGTAATCATTAGGGAAAATTTTAAGGATGGAAAATAATCTTAAATTTTAGAAACCTTGGCGAATCTCACTAGTTCGTAATATGCAAATGGTAAAATAGTTTGAGACATATCAGTAAGAATATTCAAATTTATAATAATTTTTTATATAGTGTCTATAAAATTTTGGCAATGTTTAAGGTAAAAAAAATTATAATCTAAAATTTGGGTGAATCATTTAAAAAAAAATGGAAATTGGTGAATCTTTTTTTTTCAAAAAGCATGGAAAATTAGCGCACCTATGAATATTAGCCCCTAAAAATTTCCATGGTAATCATTCAATAGAAGCCCACTAAGGCTGTCAGAAACAACTCACCTACAAATGGTTAAGTGGTATGAAACCATAAGTAAATTGCTAAGTTTGAAGTATACATATATGCGTATGGATACATATATCATATTCGGTACAGATATGGCAAGTTTTTAGAACAACCTGGATACAATATGGCTAGGACACAACCAATTTTATATTAAAAAAATGTACGTGAACATGCAAACAAAAGACAAAATTTTCAGAATGTCATTTATGAATTTGGAAATAGAGAAAAAAATATAGTTCTCTTTAATATTAGGAAACTTGATTCGCAAGCATTACATACAAAATTATTTCCTTGCCACTACTTATAATGCTCTAGAGTCCATTCATTACATTTTAATACAAATAAGAAATTATATATCATAAAAAATATATTCATTAAAATTTACTTCCCTCTGGGTCTCCAAGTACTTATACTCTGAAAAATTAATTTTTTGGTTAGTGCCCTTTGCTTCTTTCAAAATTTTACTTCAACTATTGATTTAAAGTACAAACAATGTCTTCACATTCGGAATTGGTCTCAAGATTTTTTTTTCTTCTTCACCTGTTGGTTAGTTTCGTTTTGGATAAGGGATTATATCATTAAGGCTTACCCATACATAATAGATATTTCCCTACGAATACTTGGTTGTTGTTAATCCTTCCCTATTTAACTAAAAATATTATCCCATTAGCGTGCTTCAAAATTTTCCTAAGAATTCACATTAGGGGTTCTAGAATAGTAATTTGTTTTCTCTTCTAACCTAGGTCCACTTTTAGGAAGAGAGGTGCATTGGTTGCGGATATCTTCACATACTTGTCGCATCCTTTCATTTCTTGTTCAATGTCCATTCATGATGTTTGGTGAGCCTACAAAAAATATGTGTTATCTATAAAATTAGATAAATCCAATGACCTTGATAATTATATAAATGCTTTTAACATGCCTTCCACATCTCAAAACAAGAGAAACAACTACCCTTAACTACCCCATCATTGTATTAAATAGAATGATAATTGGCATATCCATAGTCTCAAAATTAAGTGTCCAGTTACTCAGAATTCCAAATCTAGAGGTTTAAAACACTATGATTGATTACATGAATTCACTAAAACATGTGTTGTTGAGCATTCCCATGAAACAAAAAAAAAAAATTATCTGCCAAATTGAGTCACTAGGACAAATTAAAATTCAGGTGATCTAGAACCACATGATTCCCTCTTTTTTTCCCCTATAAATTCTAACTAGCCAACGAAATGAAAAAAAATCCAGTTTGCAATTACAATTTATGGATGAGTGGATCATCTAAGATCTATTTGTAAGAAACATTAAGAGAGAAACATTTCCATATTCATGGAGATATCATTGATGAGCTAGTTCAAAATTTTCATACATATATATAGATTCCGAGACAAGGCCTCGATCTAGATGAGGCTAACTATCTATCCATATATTATCCATCTACAAATAATATAGTAAAAAACCTGATTTTTTCCAAGGAAAAGCATGCCAATGCAATATTCCAACAAGAAGTTGTAATCTTGATTGGTTAAGATGGATGAAAAGAGATAGTAATAGAATAGTGGAACAATGGAGTGATTTAGAATTGGACAAGATTCATGTTTTTTAACTCAAAGTTTGAGGACATATATCGTTCTTATTGATTCATGTAGAATAGGTGTAGTATGGGAAATACGATAATCATGTAGAGCTTGGGAATTTCCTTCTTGTTTATGAATATCTCAACAATTAAATGCTCCATTATATGTTACACCCTACAGATAATAGTGGTAAGAGATTGACCAAGAACTCTTGTATGAGGGTTACACTAGGCATTTTTTAGGCTCTAATTTTTCCGAATATATCTCTTGAGAATATAACAATAGAAATAAGGTCACAAAATTTGTTGTAAAAAAAAAAGTGTGCTAGGAACTACAAGGTCCTACACCAAGTGTAACACTCGATTATAAACGTGGAAGTCTTAGGATTACTCTTAAAATCAGGGTATTGTTGGCCCATATCTGAAGTTGTAGGCAAGAATTTAAAATACTATTATAGGTTGCAACATATAAACTTAGTTTCAATCAATAGAGGAAGTGTAAAGGATGGGCCTATGCATCCAAAGAAGTGAGTTGCATCCACTACATCATTCATGTCAAGTAAGCCAAATAGCCTGACTTTCCTCTTGGAAAATTTTGAAGCTATGGGAGTAAGGATGAATCAAGTTTCTGCCTTTGATGTGTTCATATTTGACCCTTGGTTTAATCTTCCATGAAATAAAAATCAATGGATTGAATGCATAGAGTTTAGGTTCTTCCACATATTCATATGTTAATGCTTCT
Organism: Pinus albicaulis; assembly: GCA_034641835.2. Taxonomy (NCBI): domain Eukaryota; kingdom Viridiplantae; phylum Streptophyta; class Pinopsida; order Pinales; family Pinaceae; genus Pinus; species Pinus albicaulis. The sequence continues at coordinate 1,455,604,003 of CM076584.1, forward strand.
TGTTGTGATATACAGTAGAAAATTATATGTATGGTGTAAGACTCGAGTGGATATTTCTATCCAACAACATCATCTCTGTGGTAAAAGGTGTCCTGTCAGAGGTTTCCCCATCAAAATATGCAACCAAAAGAGACCTTACAGTGCACAAAGATGAAAAATTGAGAAGATTTTTGTCTATGAGCACTGATATGGACGTATGGGACAAAATTATACAAGAAGAAAAATATTTTGTTTAGCATATCAATATCTAAAAACAAAAATAAGTGATTATATATACATGTGTTTGGAGAAAGGCTAGCCTAGCCTACAAATTTTTTGACATTTTGTTAGAGTTGGCCTATAATTATTATTAAAGTTAATAAATAGGTAAAATAGGAATAAATTTTCAATCCAATATAAACTGATACAAGCATGAATGACTTGTGAAAGTGTAAACATTGGTATGGTTTAAAGGGACCAATCCATTTGAAAATTCTTAAATGTGACAATTAAGGTTGGGAAACTCATTATAGAACCCCTTTGGCCATCCATATTAGGAATTGGTGTAGGATGCAACACTTATAAATCATGCTTATAGAAATGATGTAAATACTTGTAAGGTAACATAGGGTTCAAGTTGGCTTGTCTAAGCCCATTGGTCTACTTTGAGATTACCAACTGACTTTTTTCAAGGAAGAGACCAACCTTACATGTACACTTTGGAGCTTCTCCAGGGTGATTCCTTAGATGCTTTGGAGTATGATTCCCACTTAAGAGGAGATGATTTGATGTTTAGTTATCATTGAAGAATATTTGGAGGTTGGATGTTGCATCAAAACCCCTTGTTATGAACAAGGAATTACTTTCCTCTCCACCCCTTCAATCAGTTATGGAGGTCGAAACTGGAGGCACTTTGGAGCACTCCACTGGCTCAATTTTGCTACAGTGGCTCAATTATCCCAAGGAAACACATGCCAATGAAACAAGTGGTTGTAATTTTGATTGGTAAATATGGATGAAAATACATGGTCATAGAATAGTGGAACAACGGAGAATTTAGAATTGGACAACTTTGACTTTGTTTAAATTAAATTTTGAGAAGACAGAGCATTCTTTTTTAGTCATATAGTAGAGTTACAATATGAGAAATATTGTAAGTGTGTAGAGCTCGGGAAATGAATTTTTTATATGAATATATCTGTTAGCACAATGAGTCACTCCTTGAATGCAAAGGATTAAGCCTTACACATCATATTTTATTTCCAAAGTAAAAGGTTTTGAGTGGTGGGATGGATTCTTAAAGAGTTTGAAATGTTTTTTTATTATTTTAGACTTTCATGCATTTGGAAAGTTTTGGAAAGTATAAATTGTATGGGTAAATTGGTAGTATAAGGGAGCATATTGTAACAAATGAAAGATGACAAATAACTGGTACTTAATTAAAGAAATATGCATATCCTAAATCAGTCATATGACTACAAGAGTGGCCTTTTACACAAACTTTGTTTTATGTAAAGGAAACAACATTTAGAAAGCAGAATACATGCATAAGGAATTTCATAAATGTTTCATGAAACCTTCATTAGCATGCTCTACACAACATATATATGATTTGAAGAAGGCTAAACAACATATAATTAACTATTATATCCTCTAACAGTTCTCTTAATCACACTTTACTAGCCCCTACAACTCATAAATCAGAAGAATAAAACAATGAGAGAAACACACCATACAGTAGATATTCCTTGAATCATAAAATCCTCAAGCATGAAATGAAAAAAGGAGTTTTATTTATTATTATAAGTATTCAGGTCGACCAAAATCCAACCCTAAAATTGTACTTAAAAATGATAATTATAGAGAGGGAGGCACCAACTCCATCTCTCCTAAAATGGAGGATCCACTCTTTCTCACTTTACATAGGAGTCATAGGACATTAAAACTATAGCCCATCGAAATATAACTAATAGGACACATGTAGATACGATAATTGAAGATAGATTGGACTGTGTTGCGGAGTATGCTGACATGTTGCCCCTTTTTTACTGATTTGTCTCTCCATGACCTTAGTTCTTTAACAACATGTGTCTTCATTAAATGTGACCTTTAACAACCTCATAACCACTTATCAACCATCACTTGACATATCCATATCATTATGATTCCTTATAATTCTTGAACTTTCTCAAAAACGTTGTTGACAACTATTAAAAATCATTTAAAATAGGCGCTACCAAAAATTCTGATAAAAACCAGTAACTACGCAAAAACTATAATGCTATCAGAATTTTCGGTAGTGCTCTATTTATTTTTCAAAAATGCATATTAAATACTTGAAAAATCCTGTGCAGACTTATACACTCTGAAAATTGAGTTGTTATTCAAAAATGTATCTGGTAAGTGAAAAGGTATTTTAGTAGGAAACCCTTCTACCTCTCCTCCATATGGGTTGCACCTTCTACAAGCTTTTCCAAGTCTATTTTTTTGTCAACAAATGATTTTGACCTTGTGGTCCTGGTGGTTGTTTCTTTGGAAATGGTCTCTTTCTCCTCTAAACCCTTTTGAAATTTTCTTCTTTTTGAGGATTTTGTTTGCTGGTCTGAAGGGGCTTTACCCTTAGATTTCTTTTTGGGTCCTTAGATTTCTTTTTGGGTCCAGTAGAATTTGCAATTGAAGGGGTTATAGTTTGTAACCCTTCAAATTTCCTCTCTACATCAATGACTTCTATCAGCAAAATTGGATTATGTAGGGCTTTAGATTTCAGCCTAAATTTGTTGATGTCTCTTGTGTGTATTTAAATGATACCGAAAATTGGTTTTGCATATTTATGCATTCTCTTGCTGCTAATATCATACCATGCAACTTTTAGGAGATCCTCAGTAGACTTTTTGGGCTGATATTCCTTCTGAATCATTTTTTGAATGTATACTTCCAAAAATTTCGATAACACCCGTTCTTTTAATTTTTCTGTAGTTACAGACTTTCCTCTCTATGCCCTGATATAAACCATGTGAAAAGGAGAAATAGGAGGCACCATCTTCATTTATTTAGGCTTTCTAGTTGATGAACCTTCTTATTTCTCCAACTTCTTTTCAACCTTGGTTGAAGGAGCCTTTTCTTTTATGCCTTTATATTTTTTCTATGTGTTCTCCTTCTTAACCTTTCTCTTGATCCTCTTACCAACTGATGAAGTCGTTGGCTTCTACATTTTCCCTTTCTACTTGGTAGGCTGAGGATGTTGCTATGGAGATGAATTATCTGGTGTAGGTGCAGGTTGGCCTTCCATATAACCAATACTTTGATAAGAGCCTAAAGATATAAGCTATACTCTGATTCAGTTCTATGTGTTTGTATCCTAGCTTACATATTTTTCAAGCTCTTTAGTAGAAAGAATGTTAGGTTGAAGGTATTCATACCTGAAATATGAAACAAAAATATCATATGATAAAGAAAAACAACAATATACCTCCTCTCATAGGTATGGTAAATTTTGATGAGTTGGACAGTCTCAACCCATTAATTCTTGAGGTAACTGTTGGGAATTCCTTTAGCCCAGTTAGGGTCTCTCTATCCATCTTTGATGAAACTATTGAGGTCTCCTCCAGTGATGACTTTTCCTTTAAACCATTTTTCTCCTTCCCGTGGAAGGTTGAAAGCTTCAACAATAGACTCTATTGATACCTCCAATTTGAGGCCATAAACATTTTATTCTTTCTCATTAAAATATAGTGCAAATTTCTTAGCTTCTCCTAAATGAGAGCTTCCTAGCCTTGAACACAATGGATACCACCCTACCTAAACAAAGAACCTTCTCACATTCAGATTAACCTCAAATAGATCATCTCCTTGGGGTTCAATGCATTTTAATTTTCCTCTTTTATTAGTCATCTTGAGTAATAAATAAGGTTGTATGCTATAATCTGATAGGTATCAAGATTATGGGAGCTCAACTAACAGGTGTTGATGTATCTTGAATGAAAACTATTTGAAATCTGGGTCTCCTTCCTTAAGCTACTCACTGGAGCTGCTCATTCACCAATATTTAAACTCAAAACTAATGGTTTTGCTTTTCTTTCAGAGGCTTAAAAAGATATGTTGTTTCACCTTTCCATGCATGAGATTTTTCAGAATAGGAAATAGCTTGGACCATATAATACACCTTGTGTTAGTCATGATTAAATTCAGTTGGCTATGGTATTTTAGATTGTATGCTACAGGTGGCTGGAGGTGAATGAAGTTGGAGCTGGCAGACACCTCCATCGTATCCTTATGGCATGGATAAAATTCTGACATCGTTCATGTGTGCTTATTCCAAATGGTCATCACATTAAAATTGGAGATCCAAAATCTACCTTAACACTTAATACGTACCTCGGCATGTGGATGTAATGACACAGTTGACATACAGGACAAACAATGGTTGCCTTTAGAAACTATGTATTGACACCTAGCTTTCTCCATGTATAACCATGACTTAAATTAACATCAGTCAACATAAAACTTTCCTATCATGTGACCTAAATCATGATAAAATTTTTAAAACATAGTTAATAACGAGACCATGTGGCTTAACACAAAATCAGATGCGTTTTTCTTTTCTTTTTTAAATAGGGGAGGTTACCGGAATTTACGGTAGCATTGGGTAAAAGAAAAAAAGAAAAAAAATTAAAATAGATTGTCTTAAATGGATAAAATAGATGCTACCAAAAGTTTTAGTGGCATTCTGAATTTTTTGAAATTTATAAATTTTTATCCTTAAAAAAAAAAATTTTGAAACACACCCATGACTAAGAATAGAATTGTGCAAGCATTGGCTCCACAAGGGATAAAGCTCTTCCTGTGATGCTCTAAGAATATTTTGTAGTTTTAATTCCTTTTCATTGGGCTATGGAGTCTTATTATGAAACACACCGGTATTTATAGTGAATTTAGGCCACCAACAGACTTAGTAAAATAATTTTTTGAGGAAGCGCCCATTAAATGGGCCTCCAAACAATTATGTCCCATCAAGATGTTGCAACTGAAAAGTATTGTTCTGCAAAATATTGGAGATTTTGAAAGGACCAAGCCATAAAGCATCAAATTTGGAATTATTACCTAGGTCTTGATGCTGTGCATCCAATTTCAACATTGGATCTCCAATCTGAAAACCTTATTTTTCAGTTCCTTTATCAAAAACTTGCTTTACAACTTGCTGATATTTTCTTACTAAATCATATTGTTGTTCTCACTTTTGTTGCACTTCTATGATCTGGTAAATTCTTCTGATCATGTCATTTTTCTCAGCTTCATGATCTTGCAGAAATTCAGCTACATGAATGGCTAATTGGACTGAAAAAACAACATCAGTTCCATAAACCATTTGAAAAGGTGATGTATTAATAGAATTTTTATTGTCACCATGTCTGGCCATAAAGAAAATTTTAGTTTAGAGTCCCAATCATTCTTGTTGTGCTCCAATAGCTTGGTGATGATTCGTTCCAAAATTTGGTTAGATGATTAAGCTAAACCATTCCCTTGTGGATAGTAAGTTGTAGAGTGAGTAAGTTTAATACCATAATATTCACATAAATTTAGCAATGGTATAGCTTTAAATTAGATGCATTATATGCTACTAACATTGATAGACATCCAAATCTGGCTATGATTCCCTCCAGAAATTTAATGATAAATTTATGAGTAGCATTCATGGTAGGTATTGCTTCAATCCATTCGGTGAAGTAATCAGTCGCAACAAGAACCCAACGATGATGTCCACTTGAAGGTGGATGGATTTTGCCAATGAAATCTAATCCCCATTGTTGGAAAGGTGCAGAAACAACTATGGACTTGAGAGGCAAAGATTTCAAATGTTTCTAACCAGTGAACTTCTGACATTTTTTACACGCTCTCACCTCACCACATACATCAGAAAATAACCTAGGCCAAAAATAGCCAGCTCTTAGTATTTTGTATGCAATAGTTCTCCAGTAGTGATGACCTCCACACACATTACTATTCATATAAAACATAAATTTATTGGACTCATATGGGTCAATGCACCTTAAAAAAACTCATGTATAATATTTCCAATATAAACAGTTATCCTTGAAGAAAAATTTAACAGTTTTTAGCTTCAAATATCTCACTCTGCTTTTATCCAAATTTGGAGGAGGTTTAAAATGTTGCAAAAAATAAATTATATCTTTATACCAACTACAATCAACAAGATTTACATCCACTGCCATGATGTCAATAGGTTCTAAAAATTTCCCTTCTAGATTGTCATCCATGAAATTCAAGCCCAAAAATCTACAATTTTCTTTAGCTAGTAGTTTGGCTAATCCTTGACCTTTTATTAGTTTGGTAGGATTTATCTCTAAATCAAATTCAAGAACTTTAGTCACCCACTTATTTTCCATCAATATCAGGTTGAACTAAAATTTCCTTAACAATAGATGAAGGTACATAGGCAATCACTTGAGCATGCAGAATATAAACTCTAAAAGCCTTCAAAGCTTTCACTAATGCATAAGCATGCATTTCCAACATTTCATACTTCAATTTTGCACTGCTAAGAGCTCTGCTGAAAAATGATATGGGATATTCCTTATTTTCCGCATCTTTTTGTAATAAAATAGCAGGAATAGTATCTTGAGAGGCAAATGAGAGGATCAAGAAAGGATTTGAGTATTCAGGGCTTACCAGCTAAGGTGCTTCAATGATCGGTTATTTTATCAACTCAAATGAATTTTTTCCTTCAAATGTCCACTTGACTTCCTTGTCCTTCTTCAACATGCAAGTAATATGCTTCACCACTTGAGCAGAATTGGGAATGAACCTTCTTAGAAAATTGATTTTACCAAGGAAATATTGAATCTCTTTCTTGGATATTGGAATTGTTAAGTCCTAATTTGAAATCACTCTTTTTCGATCAATTTTCACTCCATATTTAGAAAATATGTGACCCAACATCTTACCTTCTATAAGAGAAAAATGAGACTTCTTTGGATTCAATGATATACCATATTTCCTACATTTTAAAAATACTTGTCTCAAGTGCTAAAGGTGCTCTTGATCTGAAGTTAAAAAAGCAGTAATATCATCCAAATAGATGACCAAGGATTTTATTTTTTCTCCAATGAATGCAAATTCCATAGCACGTTGAAAAGTATCTCTGGAATTCATAAGCCCAAATGGCATCTTTTTGTACATGAATGTTCCCTAGGGAGTAGTGAATGTTGTCTTCTCTTGATCTTCCATCCAAACAGATACTTGGTTGTACCTGGAGAACCCATCCAACAAGGAAATTTTGTCTAACCTGGTTACCTTTTAAAGAATATGATCCATCTTTGGCAATGGATAATTATCTTTCTTGGAGTATTTGTTAAGATTCATGAAATCTACACATAGTATGACTTCACCAATCTTCTTTCTCACTAGAACTAGATTAGAAACCCAATTTGAGTATCTAAATGTAATGATAATTTTAGCATCCAAAAGTTTCTTCACTTCATTCTCCATCACTGGTAACAATAGTGGATTGATTTGTCTTAATTTCTGTCAGAATGGCTTAGTACCATCTTTAAATGGCATTCTATGCTCAATTATAATTGTGTCATATGTCTTAATATCCTCATATTTCCAGGAAAAAATATCAACAAATTCACAAAAAAGCTTATGGTATTCAATATTTCTTTCTTTTGATAAATATTTTGACAACTTAACATACCTTGGCTCTAGTTCTATACCCAAATTGAAATATTCCAATTCTGCATCTGTTTCAGCTTATTGTCGTTCGACTGAAACATCATTGTGATAAAAAATCTTCTCAATTGGGATTAACCCCTTGGGAATATGATTGGTAGGAATTTGTATGATAGGATGATCAACAATCTATTTTTTTCATATTTTTGGTGTCTTGATAATCAACATTATCCTCCATGAGATCTTCATCCTGATTATTCAGAAACTTCAATGTATCTTCTAATCTCCTGATCATCCTCAAAAAATTTCCAATGCTTCACATTATCAGGAATGATAGGTCTAAATGTAACTTCCACTTCATATATCAGCTTTATAGGAATTGGAATCTTGAATGAGCTTGCTAAAATAGAAAGTGAATAAGCCAAAATATTACTTTATCTTGGAAAAAAATAAATGTTAAAGGTTAGGAACGAGTCTTCTATAATGCTCCATACTGCATTATAGTTATCTCTGAGTTTGAGATTCTTAGTTTGATAAACATTTATGATATGTTGAATAATTAGTTCAACATCTCCAAAAACAGAAATTTCTGAAATTTTCATGTCCTTTGCTGTTTTTAAACCAATGATAAGAGCTTCATATTTAGCCACATTGTTAGTTGCTTCAAATTCAAGTTTGAACGAAAAAGTGGAGGTATCTTTAAAAGGGGAAATGAGAACTATTCCTACTCAAGCACCTTCTCTAGAATATGAGCCATCAAAATACATTTTCCACGTCTGAGAACCCTCATGACTGATCTAATTTTCAATGGGCTTAAAGGTCTAAAAATGTTTTGTAGGTAGGGAAGAATTATCCATATGTAAAATGCTTGAACCGACATCAGTTTTTCTATCATAAATTGGATGATTAGTGGGGTATTTGTTGTCACTAATGATATATGCCAATTGAGATTCTCTATAAAGTATCCTCTGTTCTCCTCCAAAAACAGGGATAGTAGCATAAGTGAGATCCATTTGAAAATTTTCTCCCAACCTTCTAATCCATGATCTAGAAAGTAACATGCCAAATCTAGGGGGAATATTAGCTACAGGTAACTAAAGGAGGCTTATTGCAAGGGCTTTGATGACACCAAGGCATTGGACTTTCTAGGAATCAAAATAGTAGAGATCTTGGTATTCTCTAGTCACTTCAAGGCCTAGTTCATCCATGACTACCATGGGCATTAAATTATGTGAGACTCCAGAGTCCATTAGGAAATTATGCAATACCTTATCATGAATATTTATAGATAGATAGAAGGGAGGAGTAGAGTCATCTTTTTCTTCTACTAATGGACCTAAAATAATAGTGGGCTTGTCATCTTGAAGGTTAATGAAATCAGAGGTTAATTTGGTAAGTGGAGGCTGAAGAGCTTTCATAAAATTATTTTTGAATCATAATTTTTTGTGAATTCTATAAGAGGAACATGAATATCTATAATTTTTATATTATTCTCAAAATTGAAAACATGGGGCAGCTTGTGAGGAATTCTTACCTCAAGTGAAGGAGGGTTAACTGTTACTAGAACTTCCAACCTGCTTGGTTCAACCACTTGATTTTCTGCTGGAATTTTAACTACATCCTTATTCTTGTTTGGCTCTGAAACTAGCTTGATGTTATCATCAATATTCTTGATTTGAGATTGTATCTACTTTGATGCTCAACTGCAATCATGGAATGATCAAAACTCAGTTCATTATTCTGAGTATATGACATGAAGTCTTCATACTCTGCTTGTATAACGTGAATCATCCCTTCTTTATCTCTTAGACAATTGATATAGACACCTTTCTCCAACCCTTTAGCTTCCTCTTCATATTCAAAAATAGCATTCTGCAAAGGGGTCTCCACTTTTTGATCATCATCATATCTTATTTCTCGCTGAAAAATTTGAGGAGCATTAGGTCTTCTAAATTGTTGACTATTAGGTTGATCAAAATGAAACATTTCTAGTAGTAGCTGGTCTTACTTCCACCTTGAGCTTGGACATCTCAGTGGTCAATGAATTGACCATCTTGGTCAGCTCATCTAGCTTAGTATCTATATCAAAAATTCCTAAAGATGAAACTTCAGCTTTTTGCTTCCTTTTTTCTCTGTCAGTCCCTCCTCTCATCCTATCATCTGCTAATGCAATAGATTCTACCTCCAATACATTGTCCTTCACTTGTGTTACTGTTGTAGATCTTATTTATCTCAATAATAAACAAAAATCATGATAAAAGGCACCAACATAAGTGATTTTGGCTGAAGCTTCAGTAGGCTTGATTTCAGTAGGTATTTTTCTATACATATTATTAAATCTCTTAGAAAAATTAGAAACTGATTCTCCTTCCTTTCTTTTTATTGTACCAAATTTAGCGATATAATACAAAAAATATTTCTTATCACCCAATTTCCTTAAAAATGTATCATCTAGGGTTTCAATTCCAATGATGCTACTAGTTGTCAAAGATTTGAACCATTTCCTAACATCACCCTCAAGGCTCTAAACAAAAACTCTCATCCACACAAATTCATGCTCAATATTCAGATTGTCAGCATAGGCATAAAAATCAGCAAGGTGTTCTTCAGCTGTTACCTCTCCCTTACCACTAAATTTAGGCATATACTTTAGATAATCTCCTGCAAGTAATGTATTCATAGGTTGAGGGAAAACTAAAGGGTCATACCTAGCAAAAACATTTTCATGTATGGGGTTTGAGGGTGGGTTTTGACCTGCCATGGTATGAGTTGTTGGGATTTGCAGAACAAAAATTAGCAGATTTTGAAAAATAGATGATGAAGCACCAACACTTGATGTAGAGATTGTTTATTGGATGGAAAACAAGGGAGGTACATAATTTTCTGCAAAATCAGGGGAAAGTGTTTGCATGACTTCTTTAGGGATATCCTTTGAAAAAACAATAGCAAAGGAAACAAACTTTTTTTTACTCTTTTTTTTCATTAAATTCTTAGGACCAGGGACTGGGATTCTCAAAGGGGAATATGGGTTAGCCCTGGTTATATCCCTTCTAGGAACCAAAACTTCAACAATGGAGTATCTAGATGTAAATATTTCTTAAACAAACGCTGGAATTGTACACCTCAGAAATAGACTTATAACTTTTTCATTCACCCAGAGATAAATTTCAATTCATCTCCTTGGCAACGGTGCCAAAGATGTTAGTGCATGGAGTCACTCCTTTACTGCAAAGGAGTAAGACTTACACATCATAGTTAATTTCAAAGAAAAAGGTTTTGAGTGGTGGGATGGCTTCTTAAAGAGTTTGAAACGATTTTTATTCTTTTATACTTTCATGAATTTGGCAAGTTGTGGAAAGTGTAAATTGTATGGGTAAACTTGTAGTATAGGGGAGAAGATTGTAACAAATGAAAGATACAAGAGTGGCCTTTTACACAAACTCTATTTTATGTAAAGGAATTTTTTTTTAGAAAGAATAGTACATGCATAAATAATTTCATAAATATTTCATGAAACCTTCACTAACATGCTATAGAAAACATATATATTATTTTCAAAAGACTAAATAGTAGATAATTAACTATAAGATCCTCTAATAGTTCTCTTACTCACACTTTACTAGCTCCTGCAACTCATAAACCAGAAGAACAAAACGATGAGAAAAACACACCATACATTAGATATTCCTTGAATCAGAAAATCCTCCAGCATGAAGTGCAAAAATGAGATTTATTTGTTATGATAAGTCTTTAGTTCAACCAAATCCAACCCTAAAATGGTATTTACAAATGATATTTATATAGAGACAGGCGCCAACTCCATCTCTCCTAAAAAGAAGGATCCACTCTTCCTCACTTTACATAGGAGCCATAATACATGAAAAATATATCCGATCGAAATATAACTAACAAGATAGATCATGTAGATAAGAGAAAAGAAGATAGTTTAGATTGGGATGTTGAGTGCGTTGGCATGTTGTCCCTTTTTCTGCTGATTTGTATCTCCATGAACTTGGTTCTTTAACTACCATGTGTCTTCATTAAATGTGACCTTTAACAACCTCATAACCACTTATCAACCATCACTTGACATATCCATATCGTTATGAGCCCTTATCATTCTTGAACTTGCTCGGACACTCTGCTGAAAGTTGTCAAAAATCATTTAAAATAGACGCTACCTAAAATTTTGGTAAAAACCTATAACTGCACAAAAACTATAATGCTGCCGGAATTTCCAGTAGCACTCTAATTCTTTTTCAAATAAAAATTGAGTTTTTGTTCAAAAACATAACTAGTAAGAAAAAGGTATTTTATTAGGACACCCTTTTACCTCTCCTCCATAAGGGTTGTAAATTCTGCAAGATTTTCCAAGTCTATTTGTTTGTCAACAATTGATTTTGATCTTGTGTTCTTCGTGGTTGTTCTTTGGCAATGGTATTTTTCTCTTCTGGACCCTTTTGAATTTTTCTTCTTTTTGAGGATTCTGTTTGCTGGTTTGAAGGGGATTTACCCTTATCTTTATTTTTGGGTCGACTAGACTCAGAAATTGAAGGAGTTACAACCTGTGACCCTTCAAATTTCCTCTCTACATATATGACGTATGTCAGCAAACATGGATTATGCATGGCTTTAGATTTCAATCTAAATTTTTTGATGTCTCTTGTGTGTATTTTCCTGCTACCAACAACTAGTTTTGCATCTTTTTGCATTCTCTTCCTACCAATATCATACCTTTCATATTTTAGGAGCTCCTCATCAAACTTGTTGGGTTGAAATTCCTTCTGAATCATTTTTTGAATATATGCTTCCAAAAATTTTGGGAGAGCCTGTGTTTTGGATTTTTCTGCAGTTATATACTTTCCTCTTTGTGCTCTGGTATAAACCTTGGGAAATGGAGAAATAGGAGGCACCATCTTCATGATTTGGAATTTCTGGTTGATGAACCTTCTCCTTTATCCAAATTATTTTCAATCTTGGTTGAAGGAGCGTTTTCTTTGCTACCTTTAGCCTTTTTTGGATGTTCTCCTTCTTAGCCTTTCTCTTAGCCCTCTTACCAACTGATGAAGTAGTTGGGTTTTGAATTTTACCTTTCTTCTTGGCAAACTGAGGATATTGTTGTGAAGCTGGAGATAGCTGAGACGAAATATCTGGTATAAGTGTAGGTTGGCATGCCCTTTAAAACATAAAATGCTCCCATTATTGGTTTCTTTTCCTGATTTCTTCCTCAATAAATACTTTAATAAGAGCTTGATGATAAAATATATACTCTGATGCAGTTGTGTGTTTTTTTATCCTCTCTGGAATCTTTGTCAAGCTCTTTAGTGGAAATAATGGTAGGTTGAGGGTCTTCATACCTGAAATATGAAGCAAAAATATCCTATGATAAAGAAAAACAACAATATACCTACTCTCACAAGTAGGGTAAATTTTGATGAGCTTGGAAGTATCAGCCCATTCATTCTTGAGCTAACTGTTGGGAATTCCTTTAGCCTAGTTCAGGTCTCTATGTCCATATTTGATGAAACTGTTGAGGTCTCCTCTAGTGATGACTTGGCCTTTAAAAAAAAATTCTCCTTCCTGTGGAAGGTTGAAAGCTTCAACAATAGACTTTGTTGATACCTGCAATCTGAGGCCATATACATATGCTTCTTGCCCATTAAAAGACAGTGAAAATTCCTTAGCTGCTTCTAAATGAGAGCTTCCTAGTCTTGAACAAAATGGATACAACCCTGCCTGAACAAAGAACCTTCTCACGTTCAGATTAGCATCAACTAGGTCAGCTCCTTGGGGTTCAATGCATTTTAGTTTTCCTCCTTTCTTAGTCATATTTAGTAATAAATAAGGATGGATACAATAATTTCATAGGTGTCAAAACTAGGGGAGCTCACCTAATAGGTGTTTCTCTATCTTGAATGCAACTTATCTGAAATCTGGGTCTCCTTCCTCAAGCTGCTCACTGGAGCTTCTCATTCACCAATGATTAAAATTGAAACTAATGCTTTTGCATTTCTTTTGGATGTTTCAAAATATATTTTTGTTCACCTTTCAATGCATGATATTTTTCATAATGGGAAATACCTTGGACCATATAATACACCTTTTGGTAGTCATGATTAAATTCAGTTGGTTGCGGTGTTTCATATTGTATTCTATAGGTGGCCAGAGCTGAACAGAGTTGGAGCTGGCAGTCACCTCTATCGTATCCCTATGACAAGCCTAAAATTCCAACAAAATTCATGTGTGATCAATCCAAATGGTCATCAAATTAAAAATACAGATCCACGATCTACCTTAACACTTAATATATACCTCGAGAAGTGGATGTAACGACTCAGCTGACAGACATGACAAACAACGGTTGGCTTTAACAACTACAGATTGACACCTAACTTTCCCCACATATAACCACGACTTAAATTAACATCACTCAACATAAAACTTTCCTATGACGTGGCCTAACTCAAGAAAAAAAATTTAAAACATAGTTGATAACAGGAACATGTGACTTAACACAAAAGCGGATGCATTTTTTTTAAATAAATAAAAAAGAAACAGGGGAGGTTATGGTAATTTTTAGTAGCATCGGGTAAAAGAAAAATAAACATAAAATAGAATTAAAACAGACTGAAGGAAAGGGCTAAAAGAGATGCTATCAGAACTTTTGCTAGGGCTCTAAATTTTTTTGAAATTTACAAATTTTTATCCTAAAAAAAAAAAATTTAAAACACACTCATGACTAAGCATAGAACTGTGTTAAAAATATGGAAAATGGAAAATTCCATTATATGTTACACTTTGCAGATGATAGAGGTAAGATATTTAACTAGAACTCTTATGCAAGGGTTACACTAAGCATTATCTAAGATATAATTTTCCTCACTATATCTCCTAAGAATAGAACAACAAAAATGTCACAAGGGTTACGATATAAACAAATAAAAATGTGTGTCAGTAAATATAAGATTCTACAACAAGTGTAACACTCAATTTTGAAGGTTTCATGCTTAGCATTACGCTGAAATTCAGGGTATTGCTGGCCTAGATATGAACTTTCGGGCAAGCATTTCAAAGAATATTTGAGGTTGCAACATATAATCTTAGATTTTATCAATAGAGGAAGTGTAGTGGATGGTTCTATTACTCCAAATAAGTGACTTGCATCCACTACAACATTCGTTTAAAGTAAGCCAAATATCTTGACTTTCCTCTTGGTTTTAAAAATGATAACCTTATACAATTGTATCTCATCATACTTTGACATCTATTGGAATGGGGGGCACAAAAAGAGCACATGTATCTCAGATTTTATACTTAGAAAATTAATCCCCACTAAAGGAAATAAGAAGACAACTGGCTATAGTTCTTGTTGAATCAAACTTTGAAGGATCATTGAAAGTGAAAAAAAAAAGAGCAAGAAAGAGAAATTAAGTGAATATTTCCACACTTGTTTTTGCATTTGTTTTTATATGTTATTTTTATAGTTTTTTCTTTTTGGTTCATAGTCATGAGGCATATCTCTGGAATGATTTTAGCATATGAAAAATGTAATTTTATTCTTTCTTTAAATACGAATAAAATTATATGTACGTTTTCTTCAGAAAGAAAAAATAAATAACTATGTTAAAAATTGAAGCTACTCGATTAAGGATGAATCTAATTACTACCTTTCATGTGTTCATGTTTTAATTTTTTCAAATATTCCATGAAAGAAAACACAATGGATTGAAGGCACACAATTTAGGATCTACCACATCTTCATATGTTAAATCTTCTTGTTGTGATATACAACAACCATTTATATGTCTGGTGTAGGACTCTTGTGGAGATTTCTATCCACACAACAACATATTTGTGGGAAAATGTGTGCTATTAGAGGTTTATCCATCAAAATAGCAACTAACAGGGACCCTAAGCTGGAAAAATGTGAATAATTAAGAATATTGTTGTCTATCAATGTTGATATGGAGTTCTGGGACAAAATTATACAAACAACAGACCTTTTTTTTCAGCAAATCAAGATCTAGAAAGGAAAATATGTTCTTACATATACATGTGTGAATATATTTGTAGCAAGGAAAACCTAACCCACAAATTTGTTGAAATGTTTTTTGGAGTTGACATATAATTTTTCTTGAAGGTAATGAAAAAGTAAGGTAGGGTTGTCTATTCAATACAAAATAAAATTGATAAAAACTTATAGGAACAGGGTTGACTTATATGAAGGGGTCGATCCCTCTAAGAAGTTCCACTATAAAAATTAGATCCCTGAAAAGCGACCATGTCTCAACGTTAGTGAAATCTCAACACATTTACCAATTTTGAGAGATTTCGTAGGCAGTCAATGATATATGTAGATCATCTAGGTTGGTGGGACTCATAGTTTATGGGAAAGAGTGAGTAGAACATAGAGTCTTCAGTTATTTCACTCCTTGAAAAATACCTATTTTTCTTTAAAGTAATTTCTACTTATGATTCATACATATTTTAAAGTAAATTCTACTCATTTTCATAATTTTTAAGGGGTTTCATGGATCCATAAATAGAGAATTAACAAATGGAACATGAGCTTACTAATGGTGACATCTCCATTGAGGCTCTATAGAATCGTTTCCATTCCATTGGCACCAAGTGAGGTGTGGAGGATTCTTGAAACATCCTTGGGCCACAATGTTCACCTTCTAAGCATCTAAGCCTCTTTCTCGGGTATTTTTCTCGTTCTCCTTTACTATGGTAAATTTCCCCTTGAGCTCATAAAATGCAATGCCATCCATGCAGATAGTAACTCTCTGCCATCTTGTTTTCACTCCTGTCCTATGACAAATGAATAAATCCTCCTTGTGCTGGAACTTAGATGAATTTAGGGTTGGGAGGGGTTTTGTGAAGCAAAATTAATGCTTAGTGTATTAAAAAAATGTTGAAATTTTCCCTCACGAAAAATGATAGATAAAATATCTTTATTCACTTACATCAAATTTTAGTTTTATTTCATAAACTAAATAATATTACATATTTTTGGTTACGAAAACATTTGTCCCATACAATAATCATTTTTTTTAATTTTTAAAAACATTTGTGGTATATTAGGTGGTATTTATCATAATAATGATAATAATCATCTAATTTTGATGTTACAATTTCTATGCAATGATTTTGTTGTTAAAGTTTATTAAGGTGTAATTTGAGATGTTTCAAAGGAAAATAGTACTCTTAAATTATTTTTATTGAAAAATTTTATGCATTCTTGCACATTAGGTTGGTGCAAGCAAAATAGAGTATATACTAAGTGGATTTAATAGTTAAAAAAAAGTGTTAGCTTTTTAAAATTCATAGGACGTATTTGGAATCGGTAGGGCATGTATCCTTCTTTAGGTTAACTATATTCAAATTTTTGTGTGAATGCGGTTGTATACCCTTAGTTTTCATCTTGAGAAAATGGAGTTCTCTCCTATTCACTTGCATATTTTAGTTTTTCATAAGAAAATTAGGTTCGTTTCCTTAAGATGTGAAAATTTCATTTTAAGCAGTCTGATAATGTATTTTCAGTGAGGAAAAAATAGATGGAATGATCATCCAGATTTGGGATGCTAGTGTTATGTTATTCTTGAGGCAAGAGTGCATGCTTAGGAATACTCTAACAAAAGTTGAAGAGGTGGAATATTTATGAAGAAAAATTTAGACATTTGACAAGCTACATGAAGGCAACTTGGCAGTGGCACTAAGTGAACATTCCTTGATTGAAGTTGATACCCTCTCCTTGGCACTACCACTTTTCAAGGTCAAAAATAAATGTGAAATATATGTGTGACCCGCTAAAGAAGTTGGCAAGGTTTTTTTAACATATATACATGATTATGTTGTGTTTCAAAAGGAGGTGTTCGAACTTGTAAGGTGACCATTAGAGTAGATTTTTCATGGAGTTCCAAGGAGGTGCAAGGATATGATAAGGAGAAAACTACATAAATCCAACAAATGGGCCATATTGGGCTAGGATATTTACTATTTTGGGACATCCAAAGTTAGAGGTCCATTTTATGGAGGTGTAGTATAAGCACTTGGGGGCATGCCACATCTTAACAATATCTATGAATTTTGGTGTGTGTTAGTAGTGTTAGTGCATTATGTTTGATGAGAACTAGGTAGAATGTCTTCCATGAAGGAAAGAGGCACACAAGTTTGAGATGACTTAGCCATTTTCCATTGTAAGGTGTGCTATACCCTAGTTTGGAGGAGACAACTGGAGCCATCTTAGAGTGTGATGGGTTGTGCCATGGAATTAGGTCCACTTACATTGTTTTGGGTGTAAAGGTACCCCATGAGTTAAGGAAAATGATTACAATTCTTATCAATGATTACAGATTGGTGGAGGAGAAGAAGAATAATGATGGGTTGTTTTCTCTAGCATAAAACCCAAAACAATCTATGGTATCTAATGTTCACATTGATGGCAGGGCTACCCATGATAGGGATTGAATTGAAGGCCCATGGTATCTTATTCAAGCGACCTCTATCTGTGCATGAAGAGTATCAGGCCTCTTTTGTAAACCCTCTGAAACTATCAAGTGCATGAATGTACCTTCTGAACGTTACATGGTATTTCTCACACTATATTGATGATTATGGTGGTTTTTACCCCAATAAAACAATTCTATGCACATATTTGAGCATACTTCTCATATATCTGGAAAAAAATCCTTGTTGGAAGAGTGGATTTTCTCTTGATTTTGATGTATCACGAATTATTGTTGGATCCAAGGGTATTATACTCTCACATATGCGGATAGCTCATGGATCAGATAGATTGAGGCTCAAACAAATCCACCCTGGATATAAGCCATGGGCCCTCACTTATTATGATTAGGTTCATGATCTAGGGGTTTTGATATAGACTGTGGGGAATAATTTCATTTTTTTTTGGTACCATAAATTGGAAATCGATCCTAATAAGGACTCAATCAGTGCAGCTAGTTTCATATTTGAAAAAAAAAAATGTGAAGGAAAAATTGGGGTTTTCAGAAAATGTTCATAACCTAATCTATGTGGGAAAATTATTGGAGGATGCGATCAAATTAAGAGAGTATGGAATAGATCACAATTCTACAATCACCATGAATTTGAGATTGCGAAGTGGAGGACCAAGATCGAGAAGTCCACCTAGAACAACTTCAGTGGTTAATGGTCCAAGTTATTTTATGGATGCAGTGAGAGGGAAATTTTCCACTCAAACTCCAAATCTGACTATATGAGAGCCTTTCTTGGTTGAGAAACTGGATAATCACAATATCTATCCGTAAAATTTCCATAAGTGAGTGGTATTTTCATTTTTCTCCAAGCTAGAGTTATGATTTACCAATTTAATGGATTTTAGCCCAATTCTGGATATCTACACCAATGGATATAACTTAACTGGAATAAAAATTGTGATATCTAGCTATGTGAAAAGGGATTTTTTGTGGTTCAATTTGACAATTAGACATATCTGGACTATGTCATAAATGAAGGACCATGGTGTTGGGGAAGGGCATGTCTTTTCATAATTCCATGGTTTCTATCTATTGATGCCATAACAATGGTGGTTACAAAGATGTCAGTATGGGTAAGGTTGGATAATCTCCCGCTTCCTTTTTAGCACCATTGTTTTCTAGAAGGCATTGAAAATTCATTAGGAATATTTATAAATATGGTTCGAGAAAGAATGGACAAAGATATATTTACTTTTGTTCGCATAGATAGACCATAAGCAAAGGCTTATTAAATCGCATCCATATCAGTCATCAAGATTTCAAGGGGACACAATGGATAGACTTTTAAAATTTTGCATTCAAGTTTTGTTTCTACCATAAGATAGGGAACCTTCATAACTCATGCCCTTAAGTGAAAAAAAGGACAAAAAAAATATCACAAAAGCAAAAGGGATGGAAATTTTTATATCCACCTTCTTTAGATGATGCATATGAAGAAATGGATGAGAGCCTTCAACAACCAAAAACATAGAATTGACAAGGATCCCAAGTGGACGAGGGAGAAGAGAAGTACAAAAATCATGTTAAACATGCCAAAAAAGCCACTAATTTAGTTCGGATCCAAACTCTAATAAATCAACATGAGAAAAAAGACAACATCCAAGGATAAATAGAGATCATAGTAGCATAGAAGAAAAAGGCTGTCATAACCTTTGGAAAAAGGAAGCACAAAGCATAAAGAAAACCCATACATCTAAGAGTTCTAATTCAGATAAATAAGTTCCCTCAAAGGTGGAAGGAAGCCAACGAGATATAGTATCAGTCATTCCTAATCAAGGAGTTTAATGAAAGGTGGGGAAAAAAAAAGGAAAAAGGGGAAAATTAACTAATTATTATCACACTTAACCCAAACAAAATTACATAATTTTCATTTTTCATTTTTTTCTCTTTCTGTGCATTGTTCGAAAGTGTAGGTTTTAACCTTCTAGAGAAATTATCTAAAACTAACTCTTAAAAAAATAAACAATAGTGAGAGCATAAAACATAAAACATATATGCACAAATATTTCCCCCTGAATCCCAAAAACAAGACTACGAGATTGATTTTTAATTACATTCCTTCCAATGTTACAACACACATATATACATGCCAAAGCATCCATAAATAGGGAAAATTTTAAGGACGAAAAGTTCTCTTGAATTTTAAAAACATTAACGAATCTCACTAGTCCCTAATATACAAACTATAAAATATTTATTGATATATTTATAAAATTATTCAAATTTATAATGATTTTATATATAGTCTCTATATAATGTTGGAGATTTTTAAGGTAAAATAATTTTATATTGTAAAATTTGGGCAAATAATTTTTAGAAAAAATGGAAATTGGCGAACCTTTTTACTCAAAAAATCAGGTAACATTATCCCACATGCGAATATTAGCCCCTAAATTTTTCCATGTCAATAAACCCCAATCCATTAACCATGGATTACAGCATAACCATAGTTACCTTGACCAGATCTACAAAATACCATGGACAAAAAACCATCATGCTTGAAACCATGTGCAAAAGCCATGCAAAAAACCATAGGTAGGTCCACCCACTTAATATAACAAACACCCAAAAAACGTTTTATATGGTTGAACACTTTCGAGCACAAAATGTAATTTTGTTCCTTGGTTTTTAGGTTGAATAAAATTACGATTTTTTATTTTAAAAAAATAAAAGATTAATGTTTTTTTTTTTGGAGAATGAAAGAGGAAGATAATAGAGAGTCACTAAGGTTTGTTGTAAATCAATCAAAAGGAATGGAAAATGTCTCTTTTTAGGAGGATTTTTCAAGTTGTCTCTTCAAATAGGACTAAATTTTAGTTGGGGCTAGGGATTTTTCCTCAAAATCATTTATTGTGTACTCTAGCAATCTAAGACCTAACATATCCAAGATAGATAGTTTCGTCTTGGGAAAAGGTTACAAAGTATAAGGTGAAAATCTCCCCTATTTAATGTCGGTTTTAAACCTTCCATTTGATAATGCTAAAAACAAGGTGATAATCTTAAAAGGAGGTCCTTGATTTTACCAAAACTCAATGACAATGCTTAATCCACAACATGATTCTTTCTATTTCGGTTTGGCCTTGAACGGTAAAATCTATCTTTGGGAAAATCTTTTAATTTTTCATTTAATTTTATGTTTTGAGAAGGTCTTGAGGGATATGGGGGATATAATGGTAATTTTTAGATACCCCTCCCTTGAAACCTTGTAAGGAGATGTTGTGCCCCATTTTTCTGTCATAATATTTTAACCTTGAGTTCTTAATGCAAGGATTCCCTTAATGGGAAAGTATGTAAAGGAAATCGAAGTAATCAACAGTAATGATTAGTTAAATTAGTTATATTTTAGGTGTCCCTAGAGTTTTTTACAGAGGTGAAGGGTAATAGAATTTACCTCCTATTGGAATGCCTTTTATTCCACAATTCGAGGTGCTATATGCATTGAATTTAAGGGTCATATGTGAAAGCTAATAGAGATATTAAAAATTAGAAGGTAGGTGTGATTTAGCTTAGGATTTATTCTTCAATAGTTGAGATTTTGGGTGATATTTAATAACATTTTTTTCCATGCAACCCCAGTGGATATTTCGTAGCATTATGTCCATGCTTGTGCCACCTGCATCATCTAAATGGGATTCCCTAATAGTCTAAAGTCTGAAGAGAATTGATGCCTTGATGTTGGAGTTTCATTTCACCCCATAAGCCGTCTATGATATCCATATTGACCAATACCCTCGACACCTTCATCTCCATATAATATTTTAAAGTGAGGTTGACCTCCAAGAATTTCATCCAACTTTTTTCCAATTTCCTTGAGATCCTACACTGACTAGAATTATACTTTTAGCTGCAGAAGCTGAACCCAGATAGGGGCCTTTTCTAGTCTCTCCCAAGTGGGATCAAAAAGAGGGGTCAAATTATTAAGCATGAAATGGGTGGATTGAATACTACAAACCTTAATTAGAGCCCAATGAACCTATTCATACTTCTTGAAAACTGAAATCAACCAACTTCTTACTACTGTTTTGAAAATTGGAAATGGATTGATGTGATCCCTCCACTCCTTTGTTATCCATTCTGATATTATCTTCCTGCTAAAATAACAACCACAAGAACAACCCACCAATGCAAACTCAAACATTTGAATGAATTTATGCATCTAGATCTCGTCACCTATAATGAAGGAGATTTGGTCCTTATTTTCTTTCACATAAGGGTTATTTCATTTTCTATTAGTAGATCAAGGGTTGGGCTTGGGGGAATGAGTTGGCTCCTATAAAGGGGGGGCAAGGATTTTCGTCGAGGAAGGAGGTTTCAATGATATTGGTGGGGGGATTTTGGAAGAAGAAAAAGGAATGGAGGAAAGAATGTTAGGTGGAGGAGAGATTTATGGAGAACTAGAAGGAAAAAATCCTTCAAAACTAACAAGAAGGATAGAGAGAGATATAAGCGAGGAGGGGGCAGAGAGCCCATGGGTGACAAGGGTAGTCAGGTATTTCAACAGTAATTGAATATTTTCACAAAGGTAGGGATCCGTTATGGAAAATGGTAACCTATGAGGAGCAGTACATGGGTTAGATAACCCCAAGGGTAAAACCCTAGTTGGCAGGCCATATGAAAGAAGATCATCAAAATCACACAAAAGGAGGGGAAAAGGGTGGAAACATGAAACCCTATGAGGAATGCAAACCCCAACAGGTAGAAGAGACCATAAAATTGGTGACTCTTGTTTAAGGACCTGATGTACTATTCAACGACCCCCCCATTTATTTTTATAATAATCAATATTGTAATAATAAATGGGGACCCTTTAAAAAAAATTCCAAAAAAAATAGAAAGTAAGTTTTTTTCCCTTAGAAAATTTTAAAGCATTGGGCTAAGCCACTTAGGACCAAGCACTTCTCGCTTTATCACAAATCACATAATCCAAAAGTAACACAGATTAATCATTAGTCGAAATCCGAGAAGTGCAATCAATAAAACCCTTTTGTAAGACCAAATGTCATGTTGAGCTCTTTATAACTTAGAAGGCCTTGAAACATGTCTTAAAGTCCAAAAATCTCTTGAAACATTCTTCACATAAGGAAAATCCACTCAAAGAGCCAAAAAATACATCACGCATCACAAATCACAAAAATAAATGACTTTTGAAATAGCATAACTTCAACCTTGCGATCTCGCAATACTGCGACATAGCGATATATCAATCCTGCGATATTATAATTCCATGATATTGTGATGTTTCTAGATATTATAATTGTGAATTTATTATATTGTGGTTTTTTGATATTCCAATTTATCGCAATCTCAAAATCGACATCGTACTTAAGTCATATCAAATTGAAATATCATTCGGATTTTGAGATGTAATGTTTTGACAAGACCTAAATGGAATCACACGTAGACCTTAATGCATAATTAATAAAAAAATCAATTGCATTTACTCTTTAAAAGGCTCTAGGAGAATTGTATATGTTTATTCATGTTTGCAATAAAAGTCCCATCATTATCAAATTTATTGTTTTAATTAAGTTTTTTCTCTCATATTTGCTTTGTGTTCATTTTTTTTTCTCTATTTTCTTAATCTATTTTCTAAATATAAAGACTCAGACATGGATCCTCTCTTTAGTGATACTACATGCAACAAATATGGTGGAACTACATCGTGGGAAGATATGTATACTCTACTAGAGGATGAAGATCCAAAGGTACTAGAAATCAAAGCAATGACTGATACTAAAATCTCATCTAAAGCTTCCTATTTTGAAGCGGCTTGTTCTTTCTGCACAGAGTAGCTACGAGGCCTAAAATCCTACCATAAAGAGATATGGTGAATTTTATTATTGATAATGTAGATATCTCAGACAGGACATTTAGGAATTCAAGACAAGAAGTCATGGGGTCATTTACCTCAGAAATTTTTTGCATAATGTATCTCCTACGAGAATCTCAAAATTCCTATGATAAATATTTCATTGAGAAGTTCATGAAAGAAAATGAAGGCTCGATAGATGTCATGCAGACTCTGAGGTCGGGCTCTAGAAAATTCAAACGGGAGAAAATTGGTATGTACCCAATTGCACCTATATCAGTTCGACATACTTATGTAGATGCTATGATGTATAGGATTTTTAGGAAAGATGATAGTACCAAGTTTTATATGGAATGGATTCCATTAATAGACACGACTATTAGTGCCACATTTATGAATTGGAGTAATATTTTGTCCGACAATTTTTCTATGGCCATTAAATAATATAGATAGTATAGAGTTATCTCACTACAAGGAAAAGACCCTCTACCAGATGTTTTTGAGGAATCCCTTATAAAAATACCCCATATATCTGTTTTTAGTGTGTGGCTTCCTTATAATGGGAAGCCAAATCAAATTCGAGTTGACCAAGAAAAACACCTTAAACATACAGTGACTAAATTTAAAGGTGATAACGAGCCAATAACATTCAATAACAACATTATTGGGAATTATTCGGCTGAATCATTTTTAGGGAAATTTAATGCAAAAAATTCTCCATTTATAGTTAATTTTGTCATCTCACAGATTAAAAATTTCTCACAAACATATGCTTCCAAGTGCAAATTTTTTGTAACTAAACAAGTAGTTAAAACTTTGTTTTGGACTTTGTACTTTGATGGTTCCAAACCTAAAAATGGTGCAAGAGTTGGTTGCATTTTGATCAACCTAGAAGGAGAAAATATCATGTTAACTTGTAGGTTAGAGTTCATGTGCATAAATAATACTCCAGAATACGAGGCATTGGTTCAAGTATTATAAAAAGAAATCGACCTCAACATCGAATATCTGCAGGTTTTTGGAGGCTAGAAATTATCATTAGAGAGGTAATAAATATTATCCATTTCCTTTATGGACATATTATAATTATCAATCATTAGTCCAAGATCTTACATCTCATTTTTCAGAATTTAATATTTATCCAGTACCCATATTGAAAAATCCTAGTGCTAATCTATTAGCTAATGTTGCATCAAAAATCATACCATCTGAGGGTTTTACTCCTGATAGGTTTTCCATTGAACTAATATTTATGACATATGTTTCTTATAATGTCATGAATTGGCAAGTCTTCAACTATGATTATGATATTGTAAATTTTCTAACATCAGAAGGGTCATATGATGGCCAAATAATAGATGAAAATGAGCATGACATTCAGTTAGAATAGAACGTTGATGATGAAAATAAAATACCCAAAGCTATAGTCAAATTAGAAGATATGTATGATCTCAAACACAGATTTTAAAAGGCAACTAATGCCAAAATTCAAATTTCAAGTCTGAAATTTAAATTAATGAACCTTGGAAATGATGACAAGCCTCAGAATATCAATCAAGGTATCGGTCTATCCTTTGATGAAATATTATCATTCATTCGATTGTTGAAGAAATATAAAAGTATATTTTCTTCAGATTATTCCGATCTCAAAACTTATGATACCTCTGTCATATATCACACCATACCCATGATCTCTAATGATAAACCATTGTAACAGAAACTAAGGAAAATTCATCCAAACCTTGAGAATCAAATCAAATCAGAGCTAAATAAACTCCTTAAGGCCAAAATCATATTTCCCGTTAGGAATTCAAAATGCGTATCCAATTTAGTACATGTTAGGAAAAATAATGGTGGCATTCACATATGCATGGATTTTAGATATTTGAATAAAGAATGTTGGAAAGACAACTTTCCATTGCCACACATGGAATAATTACTGCTATTAGTAGCCAGTTCTGAGCTTATATATTTTCTTGATGGATTATCAATATATGACCAAATCCTAGTTCATCCAGATGATAGATTGAAAACTATGTTCAAAACTAAATGGGGAACGTATGCTTATCAAAAAATTCATTTTTGTTTGATTAATGCAGATGCCACATTTCAAAGAGATGTGGATATAGCCTTTAAATTACTCATTAACAAATCAACTGTTATTTACTTGGACGATGTCACTGTCTATTCCAAGAATAGAAGAAACCATTTAAACGACCTTAAGAATATCTTTGAACGATGTATGAAATATGGTGTTATGAAACTAGTTACAAAAATAGAAGAAAAGAGAGATCAAATCCTTAGAAATCAGCCACTTCGAGGGGGCAGCCTCCTTTACATTACATAAATGAACAATTATTGGATGATACAAATGAAAAAACCTCCTTTCTATGTATAGGATTCCATGGGGTCACAATATAATCCTAGACGACCTAAAAATAATAATGTAAGGGCACAATAATAACAATATGGGGGTTATAGGGGTACACCAATAACAATAAGAGGGCTCTACCAACAACAATAAGGGACTACACTAGTAATATAGGGACCTAACATGTCCCTCTCCTTCAAAAAAGTGTTGTCCTCAATGCTTGAGTAGCTTTGGATTCTTATGTATAAAATTCTCATCCTCCCATGTAGAATCTTCAGTGGGTAAGTTCTTACACATGATGAGATACTCTGAAATTGATCGATTTCGTAGCTCTCGAGTTCTTATTTCCATTACTTCTTCAGGTTCCAATATGAATTTTCCTTCATCATCAACTTTTGGTAATATTGTTTGAACAAGAATTTTGTCACCTATAATCTTCTCTAAGCATGAAACATGTAAAATTGAATGCACTCAAGAAGAAGTAGGAAGCTCCAATTTGTATGCGATAGTACCAATATTTGGCAACACCTTGTAAGGACCATAGTACTTTGGCGATTATTTATTATCCTTCTTATTTTTCTTGACAAACATTTTTTTAATGGTTGTAGCTGTAAAAATATGGAGTCTCCTACATAAAAAAAATTTCTCGCTGCGATGTTGATTTGCCTATAGTTTCATTCAATTTTGTGCCAAATTTAGGTTATCCTTTAAGAGTTGGAGAACTTGTTGTTGATGCTCGATGTGATCTTCCGCTGCTTTAACATTATAATTTTATCTTAAATATGATGTGATGGATGGTGGATGATATCCATAAAGTTCCATAAATGGAGTAATTTTTTTTGTAGTATGGAAGGAAGTGTTATACCACCATTCAGCCAGAGTAACCACTTTACCCATTGTGTTTATTTATCAGATACAAAAAAACAAATATATACTTCCAAACATTTTTTCACTATCTCATTTTTCCCATCAAATTGAGGATGATAAGATGAGCTATGAACTAGTTGAATACCCAAACAAGAAAATAATTCCGTCCAAAAATTTCCAGTAAAAATAGGATCTCTGTCGCTTACAATAATATTTGGGTTTCCATGTATCTTTGAATTATTTTCATAAATGCAGTAGCAACTGTACTTGCTTTAAATGGATGAGATAATGCACAAAAGTGTGCATACTTGGTAAGTCTATCTACTACCACCATGATGGAACTCTTTCCTTTCGAATTTGGTAAACCTGTGATAATCCATTGAAATCTCCTCCCAATGTTGACTTGGAATGGATAAAGGTTGTATAAGTCTCGAGGTCTTAACTGTCTCAACTTTATTTTTCTATCAAACCAAAAATTCTGCCATAAAATTTTGAATATCAGATTTAAGGCCATCCCAAAAAATTTATTTCTTCAACTTGTGGTAGGCTTTTAAAAATCATGAGTGTCCTCCAAAGGGAGAAGTGTGCAATTCCAAAAGGATATTTTGTTTTATTTGGGAATTCTTACAAATATATAAGCAATATTTGTACCACAAGAAGTCATTTTTCCAACTAAATGTACCAGATGTAGTGGGATCATGCTGCAACTTTTGAATGAGTGTCCACACTTCTTTGTCCTTTTTCCATTCATCCCTTGCTTCAGTTATCCAATTTGGTTGGATAATAGAAATGGCACAAAGAAATTTTTCCACCTCTTCATCCTTTCTTGAGAGTGCATTTGCAACCACATTTAGCTTCCCTTTTTTGTAGATGATTTCGAAGTCATAACCCAACATCTTTGTGACCCATTTTTGCTACTCTTATGAAGATAGTCTTTGTTCCAAAAGTATTTAAGATTATCATGATCAGTTTTTACATTGAAGTGTATTCTTGTTAGGTAATGTCACCATTTCTTTAATGCATGAAGTATTGCCAACATTTCCTTATCATAAATAGCTTTTTGTAAATACTTTCCTTTGATTAGACGACTTTAAAAAGAAACAGGTCTTCCTTATTTCATTAAAACAACAACAATTCAATTTCCTGAGGCATCACATTCCACAGTAAAGGTTTTGTGAATTCTGGCATAGCTAAGACTGGTACTAGGCACGTTGCCTCGTTAAGATGTTCAAAGGCCTTAGTTGCTTCAGGATTCCATGAAAATTCATCTTTCTTAAATAACTTTGTTAGAGGTGCTGCTATTCTCCCATAATCCTTAACAAAATTGTGATGATACCCTATTAACCCGAGAAATCCTCACAACCGCTTTATGGTTGTGGGGAATTTCCATTACTTAATGGTTTTAATTTCGTTAGGGTCTACCTTAACACCCTAGTGAGATACAATATGACCTAGATATTGCACCTCTTGTACTCCAAAGAAACCTTTGGAGGTTTTTTCACATAATTTTTCTCCTCCAATAGTTTGAGCACCATTTCAACATGTTGAACATGATTCTCCCACGACCTGTTGTAGATTAGTATATCATCAAAAAATACTAACACAAATTTTATAAGGAAGGGTTTGAAAACATAATTCATCAACCCTTGAAATGTAGAAGGTGCATTGGTAAGGCCAAAAGGTATGACCAAAAATTCATAATGACCCTAATGACTTAAAAATGTTTTTTTCGGAATATCTTCGGTCTTCATTCTAATTTGATGATATCCCGAATGAAGATCCAACTTGGTAAAATAAATTGCTCCATGTAATTCATCCAATAACTCATCAATCACAGGAATCAAAAATTTATCATTAAAAGTGAGCTTATTGAGATCCCTATAATCCGGACACATGCGCCATGATCCATCCTTCTTGTGCACGAAAAATAATGTACCAGAGAAATAACTTTGGCTTTGTTGAATTATACTAGCCTTTAACATTTCTGCAATCATACAATCAATTTCTCTCTTTTGGACATAAGGATATCTGTAAGGCCTAACGTTTGGAGGAACACTTCCTAGAATCAAATGAATAGCATGGTCATGATCATGAATAGTTGGGAATCCTTTGGGAGTTTTAAACACCTTGGAATGAGCGTCCATGAATTTTTGGAGATTTGGAGAAATAGATGATTTTGATGTTGGAACTTCTAGTGAGCATAATTTTGCAGTTACGCCTCATTGTTATTTTTTCAGAAGGTTTGTCATGAAATTAGAGCTTATTATCCTTCCAGGCTTCCCTGCAATACCCCTTAATTCAACTTCCTTTCCTTTCGATAAAAATAAAACAAGAAAAGTTCTTGAAAATTAAAATCTATCGTCCCCAAAGATTGTAATGATTGTACTCCTAGTACAACATTAGCACCTTCCATTGGAATGGAAAGCATTGAAATATTCAACACATATTCCCCCATGGTTAGCTTGATATTATGGAATTTTTCAGAGAAATTTATAGTTCCTTCATTTGAAACCATCACTTGGCATTCTTGTGCCAGGTATAGGAAGCAATTCAATTCCTTGGCTAGCTTACAATGAATAAAAATATGAGTACTACCCGAGTCAATCAACACTATTACCTTTTTCTTCTTGATATGCCCTTCTGTCTTGAGAGTTTAAGGAGTGGTAATTCCTACCAATGCATTATAGGATATGGTCGGACTCATTTATTCTTTCTCTAGGGTTAGTTCCTGGTGTATATCCTCTTCTTTTGAAGTTTCTTCTTCATTTTCTTCCTCCTCTTCACAATCTATGAAAAAAAATTAATTCTCAGCACACTTATCACCTTTAGTGTATTTTCCATCACAACTATAGCAAAGCCCTTTTTCTCTTTTTTCTTCCAATTTTTGTGGTGTTAACCTTGTAGGTTGTGGAATTCTAGGAATATCAACACTTCCATCTTTATAGATCTGAGTGGTAGGCTTCCTTGTCACCATAATTTTACATTCAATTTTTCTTTCCAACCTGAATTCCTTCCCCACTGAATCAGGTTCCCAAAGGCGAATCTCATGTTGGATGTTATCCTTTAAAGTCCCTATGAAGACATCAATCATGTGTTCCTCTAGAATATCAACTACCCTTATATTCAATTTTTGGAAGTCCTCAATGTGCTCCACCATTTAATCCTTTTGTTTGATATTTATCAATTGGCTAAAGAAGGTGTTACTCTTTGTATCCTCATAATGTGCTATCATTTGCTTCGTAAAAATTGATCAAGTGACAATTTTTTTACGAGATAAAAGCCATTGATACCATAAAAACACATTTTTTTTCTAAATGTAAATATACAATGTGTACCTTCTCTGTTTTTTTCACATTATGGAGATCAAAATATTTCTCCATCTATAGTATCCATGTTATGGGATCCTTTCCATAAAGCTTCCTCATATCCATATTTCAAAGATGGTGGGTCTTCCATCCAACATTAGAGTTTATGAAATCATAATTAACATTTATTTTATTCTCATCATGAGTTTCCTCTACTATATTTTCTCCATTAGGAATCATTTCTTGTAACAACTTTGTCAAACCTTCCTTCAAACCTTCCATGTCTGATTTTAGATCATTATTCATGTCTTCCATATTGTCTTTCATGTTTTTATTGATGTCATTCATCTTAGCTTCCATGCATTTCTTCAAATCATCCATCTTAGCTTCAATGCCTTTCTTCAAAACTTCCATTTCATTTTTTGATGCTCTTTGCGAGAAAGAAATTTGGTGCACTTGCTCTTGTAATTTTGATATATCATGTTGCACTTCTTCATCTTCATGAGACATAGTAGAGTATTATGAGGGCTTAATGGACGTTGAATTATTTTTTGGTGGAATTTTAAAACCCAATACTTATATATATGCTTCAATATGGCCTTGGAATCACTTCAAATTTATTTTTCAAACAAGACTTATGCAATTTGAAAAAAAAATACACTCATTTTTCTTTCTTTTGAGGAGATCAATATTGAAACTAAATTATCTATGTGATTTTGGATCTTCAATATCTGAAATTTCGTCCTATAGTATCTCTCTGAATCTTAGTTTGAATGCCATAGGTCTGACCTAATTTAGATGCTTCAAGGAAAATTTATTCCCAATCTCCCACAATGACCTAATTGTGGATTGGTTCAAAAGAGTGAACTTGTACACCGTGCCACGTCTCACTGGTTCCACCTTCGGCTCTGAAATTGATAGACAATAAACTAAATTCTATGTACTTTAGGCCACTATTTACATAATTCCAATCCAATGCTCAGAGTGAGAGTTATGACGATTTTCCCAAGGTCACCTATTTTAGATGAAATTTGGGAGTCTGCAAAAACCCTAACTTCCATAGATCATATCTCTGAAAATTTTGCAAACCAAGATCCAAAATTTTTACACGAAGTTCTTCGGGATTTCTGCTTTGCATGGTAAAAATTTGAGCTTCTAAACGTTCATAGAAAAAACTTTATAGAGAAAAAATCCGCAATGACCTGTTTATAAAAGTGAAACCCTAAAATCCAAAGCTCTAATACCAAATTTTATGAAACCAACTCCAAAAATAGAAGAAAAGAGAGATCAACACCTTAGAAATCAGCCACTTCAAGGGGGAAACCTCATTTACATTACATAAATGAAAAATTCTTGGATGATACAAATGACAAAACCTCCTTTCTATATAAAGGAGTCCATGGGGTGACAATATAATCCTAGCCAACCTAACAATAATAATGTAAGGGAAGAATAATAACAATATGAGGGTTATAGGGTACAAAATAAAAATAAGGGGGGCATACTAACAACAATAAGGGACTACACTAGTAATATAGGGACCTAACATATGGGATATTTCTTAATCGAAAAAAGACTTATTTTTCCTTAAGAGAAGGTAAGCTTTTAGGATTTGTTGTATTAAAGAATGGTATTTATATTGATCTGGAAAGGGTTAAGGAAATTGAGAAAATACCTTTACCTCATAATAAGAAACCGGTATAGTCTTTCCTTGGACAAATAAATTTTGTAAAGAGGTTTTTCCTTGACTTTTCACAAATATTTTTACATTTACAGACTATGATTAAAAAAATTTGGTTTTCAAATGGGGTCACAAAGAAAGAGAAGCCTTTTACTAGATCAAACAAGCTATTATTAACACTCCATCCCTCACAGGTCCCAATTTTCTAATCATTTTTTTTATACATATTTTCATTAGAAACATCATATGTTGTCGTTTTAATATAGCTCAATGATAAATAGATAGAAGTACCCATCTCATTATTTAGTTCGAATCTGCAAGGTGCCGAATTAAATTACTTTGCTATGGAAAAACAAGAATTTTTTTTCTTCAAGTCAATAAATCATTTCAGACCATTTCTCCTTAAAAACCATACCAAAATCATAGTTCCATTTTTAGTAGTAAGGCAATTACTGATGCAAAGAGAAGTAGGATAAAAGAGGGCCAACTAGGTAACTGCGCTACAAGAATATGATGTTGAAATTAGACCAGCTAAAATTTTTAGAGGTCAAGGTTTTTCAGAATGTTAACTGGATCATCCAACTTACCAGAAGAAGAAAATTCAGGTGATGGTGTTCAAATATCTTAGGTAAGCCTAAATGATATTGAATCTCAATATGATGATCTCATCTTTTATTTAAAAAATGGGTATGCCCCTATGATGCTCGGTTAGAAAAGAAAAAGAGCTTTGAGATTGAAATAAAAGCAATACCAAATTGTCAATGATGTTTAATTTAGGAAAAATTATGACTCGATTTTGCTAAGGTGTCTCGCAAAATCTGAGGCAGAATTTTTTTTGTAGGAACTCCATGATGGACTAGCTGGTGGACATTTTGGAGGAGAGAAAACAATACATAAGATCCCACATGATGGCTATTATTGGCCAACTATGTTTAAAGATGCACACGAATATGTAAGGAAACATAAAACTTGTCAAAATGCTACTGGGAGATAAAGGAAACATGCATTTCCATTACAACCAGTAAATATCGAACAAGCATTTGAGAAATGGGGATTGTACATAATAGGTGAGATAATTCCTCACTCTTCAAAGCAACATAGATACATCCTTACAACAACTTATTACTTTACTAAATGGGTGGAAGCAATTCCAATAAAGGTAACCAATTCTGAGAACATTATCAAACTTATTGATTAATTTATCATTACCATATTTGGATTACCAACTGCCTTGATGTTTGAAAATGCATCTTATTTCACAAGCAATGCTATGATAGAATTTTATCTTAAAAGAGGTTTCAAACTGAAGTATTCCACTAACTATTGTTCTTAAGGAAATGGTTTAACATAATAAACTAATAAAAATATCATTAGGATCATTAAACAAACTTTTTATCAGAGTCAAATAAATTGGCATAAATCTTTAACATTTTCTCTATGGGAAGATCGGATAACACATAAAGCCTCCATAGGTACTTCTCCATTTAATATGGCCTATGGGAAAGAAGTTTTTATTCCTACAAATGTAACTATTCCCTCTTTATCCTTGGTTCAATTTATCGAAGAAACTCCTTCTTCTTCTCCAAAATTAAGGCTGTCAAAAATTCTAAAACTTGAATAAGAGAGAGAGAAAGCCAAGATCAACCATGCTCATCATCAACAATTAGTTAAATCTTCCTTTGATGCAAATTCAGTTATTACAAAATCATTTCAACTTGGAGACCTTGTATTGAAATGGGATAAAGCATATGAGAAAAAGGTAAGCATGCCAAATTCCAAAGAATGTGGCTTGGAAAATTTGAAATTGCAGAACAAATTGGTGCATGAATGTTTCTATTTCAAGATTTATCACGCAGGAAATATTCTCTTCCTGTGAATGGGAAGATTTTGAAAAAATATTTCTCATATGAAATAACCTCTTCTATCCCCTGTACATTATTCTCTTTATTGTTCCTAGGAAAACAAAATTTAAATAATATAACTATTTCCCTTACAATAGAATCTCTTGAGATATTTTCACTTTTCACTTTTATAAATAGAGATTGATAAGGAAATGGTAAAGAGATTTGAAAATTAATTAAGTTATGTCTCTTTGAAGTTTTATTTCTTCTGCCAAAATTATCCATTCTTTGAGAAACTCCAACTTTATAAAAGACTTATCTTCTATTATCAATCAAGAAAAATATCTTTAAAAAAGTAAAATACTTTTTGCAGTTAAGCATCCTTAACTCTATAATTGTCATCCAAAACTCTTAAAGAGGCAATGATTCTCCCTGACCAGTAAAATTTTCTCTTTTTGGAGGGTAATCCTAAGTAATGTATTAAAGCTTAAAAGATAAGAGATCTCATCAAGAGCGTGCTTACTATATTCCTAGGGATATAATAATACTAACATTACCAATACTGCATACCAAAATAGGGTAATGGCTTGAGATTATTTTAATCAAAATACAAGGGGTCTGATCACGAGAAAGCGTTTTCAGTTGCATTACAAATAAAAAATGGAATTGTCACCATTTGACCACCATACCAAGAAAATGGCTTTTAAGTAATAAAAAGAATATTTGTTAAAAAAAAAACTATTTTAGAAAAAAATAGAAAAATTATATAATTGTGGATTTATCTCTAAAACTATATTCTTACATGGATGGGACAGCAAATCATTGTTGGTTAAAAGGTAAACCTATCAAGGCTATGGATGCCTGCTGGCAACAGAGGCTCCACCTATGACAAATAAGTACATTTAAAATCTAATCTATGAAAGCGTGCTACTTTATCTTTAAATTAAGTAATGAATGATATAGGCAAAGGGATTTTCATCTTTAAGAAGATATCAAATGAATTTTAATTAGGTGAGTTTGTTTTGTTATTCAGAGAAATATTAATTATCTAATCTTTCATTCAATTTTTGTTTTCTGAAATATTTTCATTTTTGAAGTTTTAGAAATTTCAAAATTATCAGAGATAACTGGTACTTCCACTAAACTGCCAATTTTTATACTATTGAACAACCCCCCCCTCCCCCCCCCCCCTGCCATTTATTTTTATAATAATCAATTTTGTAATAATAAATGGGGACCCTCTAAAAAAATTTCCGAAAAGATTAGCAAATAAGATTTTTTCCCTTACAAAATGTTAAAGCATTAGGCTAAGTCACTTAGTAACAAGAACTTCTCACTTTATCACAAATCACAGAATCCTAAAGTAACGCAAATTAATCATTAGTCTAAATCCATGAAACGCGATCAATAAAACCCTTTTGTAAGACCAAATGTTGTGTTGAGTTCTTTATAACTTAAAATGCCTTGAAATACGTCTTAAAGTCCATAAAGCGCTTGAAACATTCTTTGAATAATAAAAAGTTTCTCAAAGAGTCTGTTACTCATCAGTAATTTTTTCTATTTTGTAGATGACTAAATACTTGTCCTAGATTTCTCAAAACAATATTCATGAATATTGTGGGTTTTAGAAATCTCACTGCCTTCATTATCCTTAAGATAAAATTTTCACTATTTCACTATTCTATCATGTCATGATCAACTCACTAATCCTATAATACCCCTCATGGGCTCATGCCACTCATCTTTATCCCATTTTTCCACCCATAACCTCAGTACTTTGTATTGCTTTTCCCTAACCCCTCCACTTTCCATCCAGGATTTCCAAACAACCTGCTATTTCGCATATTCTCCAAATGCCTCAAGCATTCATGGTCTCAAAAATATATTTGTATGCTCTTTAGATAAATCAAGTACAGTGGATTTGGATCTTCAATACATAAAATTGTCAAAAACAATGTTTTTCATACTTGAAGACCCTAAGCCAAGCTTTCCGTCAAAGACCAAGTCAAAAGAGCCTCCCACTAGGTCAATAGGGTTTCATAGGTTGTAGGGTTATATTTGGTGTTCTAAATCACTATTTTTAACATGCTAGAATCTGAATCAAATGTGAAATAAGGTCAACACGTATTTGTCCAACATAAATCATAAAATTCTTCAAGGAAGACCTCCTTATCAAGTTCAAATTCTGCAAAGAACAACTGTTCATTTTTGACATTTATGT
Source organism: Pinus albicaulis (assembly GCA_034641835.2). Taxonomy (NCBI): domain Eukaryota; kingdom Viridiplantae; phylum Streptophyta; class Pinopsida; order Pinales; family Pinaceae; genus Pinus; species Pinus albicaulis. Next base: position 1,455,640,289 of record CM076584.1, read on the forward strand.
ACGAGTGTCAAGGTGGCTATTAGCAGGAATATAGGTAAGGTAAGAGGCCTGCTCCTCATTAAAGGAAATCCATGGAAAATGGAGGAGGAAGCTTCCTATGTTCAAGAAAAAGTAGGGTTCCTAAGAATGATTGGGCCAGCAGTGTGCCAGGAAAGGAGCCAAGGCAGCAAAACACATGGAAGAGGCACACTAGTACAACCAAGCATGAATTGAAGATTTTTAGAAATCATAGATGAAAAAGGGAAAAAGGTGAGGTGAACTGAAGAGAAATTAATGAACTTGAAGGGGCTATAGATAACTTAGAAGAAAACACTAATGATTCTTCTCAAACAACCCAGAAACCTAAGATATTGGTAAGATGATCAAAGAAGGTAAAAAGGAAAAATTGGACTCCATAATAGAAGCAAAGGTTCCCTAAGGATATCACTGCCTGCAAATATTTCAAACTCATTCCAAGGAGTTTTCCATGAAAAAGATGGTCAAAAGAAGGTAAAATGAAGCTGTTGAGCCTCATGATGACAACAGACGGAAGGTTTGAGGAGACTGTTATAAGTGACTTCTAGGGTTTACCAAGGTAAAGTGTTTCACTACCTCAAAGGGAAAGAATGCAAAGAGTATCAGTATAAGGAAGGTAAAGCCTTCATTTTTAGTCATGTGCACTCAATGATCAAAGGAATAAAATCATAGGGTTGAGTTTCAAGATGGAAAGCCAAGTTGATCATGAGGTTGTTGTTATGTAAACTAAAAGTGTCAAAATCCAAGAAACATCGAAAAGGGCTAAAATCAGTATGACATGGCACATGCAAATCAAAAATGGCCAAAGGAGATAGCATACTTGATTGTGAACGCTGTGGTACTTGTCAAAAATGGATATTATCATGCCTAGAGATAAATGAGAAGGATGAAAACAAGTTTCTTAGTCACCCTCTCAAAACAAAAGGAAATTTGATCTTCAAGGTAAGAACATAGTGTTAAAAGCATCAACATGCCAAAGGGATTCAAGTTTCACCATGTCAACAACCTGAAAAGCAACAAAGAAGAATGATTAGAAAGGGAAATGACATTTAAATGTTTTTAATTCACATACTATAAAAGGTCAAAAAGGATATCATCCAAAGTGATAAAGAGACCAAAAACATTAGAAATTGGGTCTACAAAGGATTAAATTTTTTTCCTAAGACTACAAAAAGGCATTTTATTTATCAGTTGGCTCATTTTTCACTTGCAAAAAAGAGTAAAAATCCCTCAAATAAGAAATTTTGAGTTTCAGTGAAAATCAAGTAAGTTTGCTTGGCGTTACACTTTCATGCTAGCGTTGCACTTACAGCAACTGACACTACACATTGGAGAGATTTTTCAGTGTAAAAATACATTGTGCTATGCTTTTCGAGTGAATATGCTACACGTTCAAGCGGATGCTACCTGTTCGCCCAGATTTTCCTGACAAGCAGTGCATCGTGCAGCGCTGTGCCCAGGAAGAGCCCGACAGGCCCAGAAAGTTCCCGACGCTATGCTTAGAGAGGCCCAATAGGCCCAAAACACATTCAATGCTGTGCTTAGGAGCCAGGCAAGCATGCAGGCAAATAGGTGCTACATTTAGGAGGCCTGACACCCAACTGTGCGTGCAGGCGCTACGCCTAGGCCAGAAAACTTCTTCCACTTGCAAATTGCCAAAAATTGATGAAAGAGCACCTTCAAGATGCATCCAAGGACCTACAAAGAAGTTGAAATTTGGCAGGTGGCTGCTTATCCTTATCCTCCAAGTGGTTTTAATTATTTAATGGTTAAAGGAAATTGGTCAAAACCCTAAAGAATAGAAAACCTAAGCCCTCATGACCAAAGCCCTGTTTTGACCTCCAAGCAAGAATTTATCAGTTTTTACTCCCCTTATCAAGTTTCATAAGAAGGCCTAGGGTTATCTATAGGCAGCACTAATCACCATGTCAGGAGAAGAAGGGAGTGTTAGCAGTGAAAGAGGGCAAGAGCCTATGAGGCAGAGGCACAAAGGTGGGAAGGTTAACAGATTTGAGCCCCAAGGCATTGTGGAGATTACAACCTCTCCCATGATTCTCACATGCTTTCAAAATGTAGGGTGTTTTCAGTTTTGTGAAAGAGTCCAACAAGTACAAAATCACCTAGAGCTCATAAGGTTATTCATTCTTAGCCTACATAACAAAAAATCAAGCTTGGCAGGGGTGACCGTTGAACTCTCATCAAATGCCATTTCTAGTGCTACAAGTATACCTGATGTTGGTGAGAAATGGTTCAAAAGGGAAATTTTGGACATGAGTTGCTATGAGCCATTCCTCAAGCCTAGGTACAAATAAGGCTACAAGAATATTTTCCATTTCTCACACTTACTGGAGAGGTATGCACCCTTAATGAAGGTCATCATGAAATATTTTACATGTGAGGGGAGATACTCTAGGATCTACTCCTAGTATATCAGATTACTCATGCATTTTACCAAGGTTAAAATGCTTCATTTTCCTTACTACTTGTATAGAATTATCAACAAAATGTCTTCTGTTGTCTGAAGGAGGAGTTATTCCCAGAAAATGCAAAGTTTTTTCCACCACTCCTTGATCAATATGGTGGTACTACATCAGTTGGAGGAAAAAGGCATACCTTGGGAGGTGTTCATAGCTCATGAAGTATTCATAAGCCCTCAACCCCATCATCAACCAAATTTACCCTCTTCATCTCATCCTCCTCCCTCCACTACACTATCACCTCTTACTAACCATGACTCATCATCTACCCTAGTATCCTCTCCTCAAGAAAACCTCCCTTTCTCGTCTTCTCCTGATGCATTAGATCAAGAAGGAAGTGGCAGTGAACAAGCAAGTGATAATGAGGGTGACGATGACAATGAATCAAACCAAAGTGAAGATGAGGATGATGATGAGTTGAGCCAATAAAAGGTAGAAAACATGGAAACATAAGAACAAGATAACAATGAAGAAAATTAGGAAGTTGACAGTGGAAATGAATTAAGCAGTAATGAAGAAGAGGTCAGCAATGAACCAGAAGACATGGAGGTGGATTATGATGAAGATGAGGCAAGTGACAAAGAAACAGAGGATGATCCTAAGGACAACAATGAAACTAATATCCCTAATGACAGTCAAAACAGTGAGGCTCATAGTCATGAAAGAGATGAGGAAAAAGATGTATATATCACCCCAAATGAAGATGATGAAAGTGAAAAAAATGAAGAGGTTGAAGACAACAGTAACACCAATGAAGCAAGCATTTGTGAGGAATAAGACAGCAAGGAAGAAGACAGTCATGATAGTCATGAAAAAAGTGATGAAAATGAAGAGTTTGATTGTAGTAGCAATGATCATATCCATGATTAAAACACCAAAATAAGAATATTTGAGCGTTTTTCATTTGTATACCAAAGAGGGGAAAGGCATGTGTTTTATGTCTCAAAAAGGAAAGGGGACATGCCTTCCACATCCACCAAGCCACTAGATAAAGGCAAAGAAAAGGTAAAAGAAGAAGAAGAATATCAACATGAGGTTGAGAGAGAGTTTGAAATGATCCAAGTTGACAGTGATGAGGAAAATGAAGCAAGGATCTCAAAATTTCTCATCCAGAACAAAAATTCCCTAATAGAAGACCTCCAAGCAAATCTAGAAAGGGCCAAGAGTGTAAATGATGCCCTTGAGATGGAGAACAGACAACTAGGGGCAAAAATTTCCATTTATGATGCTAGAGCAATCAAATCCTGGAAAGAAGCTCAAAGGGCATAGGTGAAGCTAGAGGAATTCATGGGCACCTGTGAGGAAATTGAAGATGAAGAAGGGAAGACTAGGAAGAGACCAAGAACCATGGGTTTGAAGAAGGCATTGGAAAAATATAGAGAATAAGAATCAACCTTGGCTGAGAAGCTCCCTCTAAGTGAGTTGCTTGCCATGGAGATCGAACATGATTGGGAGCCTTGGTTGGAAAGAGCAACCATACACTTGGATGCTAAATTGGATAAAGCTAATAAGGGCCTTGATCTACAAAGGAGGATGACCTAGGCATTATGCCTGGAGAAACCAAGTTGCAAGGGCTAAATTCAAAAAGGCCTATGCCAAGATACAAGCACTTAAAGGGGAAAAATACCAAGAAAACCTTGGAATATTGTCTCAAGCTTCTCTATAGGTCTCTCAAACCCCATAAGGGAGACATCCACCAAATTTGGGAAAATTTTGACAAATTTTGGTTTTTTGCAAATTTGGAGGCCTCTAAGCGCAACACCCTTGGCACTACACTTTCATATCAGGCATCCTTAGAAGGAATCCTTAGCTAATGTATAGTATTATCACAAAATTTAAGAGCATTTGGAGTGTTTTAGACCCCTCAAAAGGCCAAAAAACACCTCATTTTTCACCTTTCTGCCTCATTTTCAAGCCTGGCACTACACATAGATCATATTTGGGAAATTTTCCTTTTGGATAGGTTAATGGAGCTCAATTAGAAAACCAGGGGCGGATTCAGAAAGTAGACACATCAGGCTTTCTAACGGGCCATCATGGAGCCAATTCCGACATTGGGAAGGTCATCAAAACTTGGCTACAAGTGGACCCAATTTCTCTCATGCATGGCGCTACGCTTTCAGACCTCACTGTGCATTTTTGGCCAAAAATTCAACAAAAGGCACTCATTCATGGAAAAATGATATTTTAGTGTTTTTTGAGAAAAATCACTCCAAATTTAGGTGCTAGGAGTTATTTTTCATTTATTTCATGATATATTATGTGCCTTGGGCCTTGCATGGTCTCTTGGGCATAAATGACATTTATGACTAGTTTTGAAATTTTCAAAACCTAGTTAGGTTTTTTGCCTCCCTTTTTAGATAAATAGAGCATGAGAGCCTTATTGTAAAAGGTTGTCATTTCATGATTATTGAGAGCACTATATGGTTTTTTGGAGATTGAAGAATAAATGGTGTTATGGAGTTTGTGAATGTTGTTTTGACTGATGATGGAGAAGGCTTGCTTGCAGGATCCCTGAGCTTGGTTAATGGTGATGTGATTCTATTCATTCCATGTTTTCTTATGTATCATTTTGTTTCATCCTTCTATATTTCAGTAGGACAAAGGTTTTAGACTAAGAAATGTTTTTGAAAGGCACCTTAGCTCTGTTTGTTCTTCATTGCCTCTATGTTTTCCTCTGCTGGGTCAATTTAGAGAATTATTAGTTGCTCTCTAGAGCCACCCAATATTTTTTTATCTCATGAATGGTTCAATACAATAGGTATAAAATATGTTTTATGGTTAACCATTCTTTTTTGATGTCACTAAAACGTTGTTCTTGAGATCTTTCTCTGAACTACCACTAGTTAGGTTTTGCCAAAGAGGCTATGTTTTGATCATACCCTTTTTCCATGCTTGAATAGTTGTTTTGGAGATATTTATGGCTATGATAAATGATGTTTAGGATTTCCCTCTTCTTTTATTAAATTTATATTTTTATTTTAAATATTTTCTAAACCCTAAAGGTGAAATCACTAGAAGTTAAATGAGTTTCTCGCCTTCTATAGTTCACTAGATTGTTTGTATTAAATTGTAATATCCCAAAATGGAGAATGCAGTAATAATTCACACAATATAAGAACTTACAACAATATAAAAAATAAATCTAAGTACAAATCAGAATATGCAGAAAGAGATGAGCCATTTTATTATATTGGAGATCATTCAGTTACAACCGTACAAGATATAGGTAGATCTAGCCAAGAAAATGAGCTAATATCACCCTGAAAACATGTATAAAGCAGGTACAGCGTAACGGTTGAGGCTATGTATTAAATATTGCGTTGTCTCTTTAGCAGACATAAACATGTGGTTGTAGGATGAAAAGAGAAATGCATATCTACTCAAAACTGGAGCTCTGATGATGCCAAGATTCAAAATATGGCCAATGTGATGGATTCCCAAGATAACCCATAAAGGATTTTCCAGATCTGCAACTTTGGAAAAATCACCTCTCCAGGGTTTGATCCTTGATCTGTTGGGAAATACAAATCTGAAGCTCGATCTGAAGAAAATATGGCTGAAATGTGTGCTCAGATCAGATCTATGCTTGAAGGGCTAATCCCTTCCTTAGATATATGAGCTAAGAGCTCTATATATACCTTCTCAATCCTCCAATGATGAATTCAGTTATTGCTACACAGCTGCCAAAAGAAACTACATTGTGAGGGAAAGAGAGGCCTTATTCCTACTAAAAAATGATGCAATAAGATCCAGGTTGATGGTGATGATGATGGCAATGTGAAGGAATGATCATCAACTAGATTTCTAGTTGAAGTACTAGTAACTTCCTTCCTCCTTTCAGATCTGCAATATGGACAATGTTATTCCTAAAGGGAATAATACTGCTAGGAGGTCAATAACATTTTTCCTAATGCCAGATCTACAATGTGGCTCTGGGAGTGCTTTTCTATAAGCCCAAGTGATGGGAAAATCCCTCACCTTGTTCTCCAGTTGAAGTACTGAAGACAACTTCCACCTTCCAAACTGATCTTCAGAAATATGTAGATTTCTGAATATGAATGTTCTCAGAAAGTAGAAAAAGGAAATTGCACTTAAATACTGATGTATAATTAAGTAAAATCCTCTTTCTTAGAGATCACTCAAAGAAAGTGGTGGGATTACCTCCTGGGAACACCCTGTTCTAAAAAACACTTGCAATCTCTACTAAATAGCCCAAGAATGCAGTGGAATGTCACTTGACAATTCTAAATATAAAAGATCATACATCAAATAATCCAAGATGCCTTTCACCTTTTCCTTCATCTCCTTTATAAATATTGAGCCCCCTCAAGCCTTGGCCCTAATCTCAATTGCGTTGTCTCATGTGGATAAGATCCTCCAAGTGGGACAGTGTTGTTTGACCAAATCAACCAAACAGTCTAGGTGCAATGTACACCCCCTCCATCATGTGTGCTTCATTTGCACATGCTCATCCATCACTTGATCATGAATTCTCAATGATCCTTTGTTTGACATCTTCAAGATCTTAGTTGACTGAATCAACCCTCCATGATCTTTCTCATTAAATGAGACATGATCTCCAATCTCATTCACATTAGTAGTTTCTCAACTACCTCTTTTTGTAGATCTAGGCTAAATTAATCCACATTCACACATATAAAGTGGATATTGATTATTATTGAGGATTGTGGGTCCCTCTACCCTTTTATTTACTTAATTCATTAAGAAAATCAAGGACTCTAATATTCCAAATATGATGTGAAAATTTGGGAATATTACAGTCCCCCCCCAGGAAAATGTTGCTTGTCCTCAAGAAAATCCAAAAGTAGATGCAAGGCCATCGATTCCCCTTCATATGGCATCAACATAAGGAAGGATTCCTCCATTTTCTGCAATAGTTTATGTATGTTTGGTGCCAAAGTTGTCTTTTAAAAACATAAAGAATGACCTCCAACTGTTGTGTTACATGTCCTTATTCCATCATGAAGTACCAAATGACAACCATATGATGTCCAATATCATCAACAAAGCATGAGAGAAACAAAATAAAGTATCTCCTTCCACAAGGGAAAAGCTTCATCATACCATACACTCCTTCATCCCATGTTTCATGAATTAGATTGAGCATTGATATGCTCCCATACTTAGCCTTGTTGGATCCAAACTCCATTATTTCAAATTTATGCAAAAGAAGAAGGAAAGAAGAAATATGGGTAGACAAATATGTCAAACCATATTCTCCTAACAAAAACCACTGGAGTAAGGCCCTTTCTTGCCATCCTCCATCTCCTCCATGTAAGATGATCAGGCCAAACTCCCCCATAAGAAATCAAAGCAACAAGAGATCTTGCTGCCTCCTCTCCTCCTCATGTACATCATGAAGCAAAAGCATATTAATGGACATATGAGATGTCACATCAGCCCAATACAAAGAAACATCATCAATGCACATCATGAGATCATTATGCCAAATTTTACACAATACAAAACACACAGACATAGGAGATGTCATGTGGTGGCCAATCTCTCCCAAGTGAAACCAAAATGAACATGCCTTCTTTTATTGCATATTAGCATTGATACACAAGTCATGAATCAGAAATCAGGAGCTATTGGGTGGTATCCATACTCACCCAAGAGCAGTTAGTGCAACCATGCCTCCTTATTCATTTCATACATGTTTTTCAAGGCATAGATAAAAAAAATAGGTACCTTTGGAGAGTGACATAAATATCTCAATGGAAACCAACGTAACCAATCATGCTGGCCCATACAAATCTGAAAGTGGTTTTGCAACCCCTTGCCTATCATCCTCACCCATTCACTCCCATGTGGATGATGAATGAGGTACTTCATAATCATGGCGTCCTCCCTTTGTAGAATGCCATCCTTCCCAAACTCTTGAAGAACTTTGAATTTCCTGAAATGTTGAAATTCATATCTAATGAGATCTCTTAATGAGATTCTCTCTCCTTCAATGGCCCTCCAAAACCAAAGAAGATTTGGATTTACTACAAGTAGAAGTTTCTCTTTGAGCAATGAGAGGCTCATTAAGAAAGGGCCATCTAGAAGGGATAAAAGTTTTCTCATTTCAAGATGTCTACCATTTGTCATATTTTCTTCTATTGTTTCATGAGTGAAGATACCTCCAGAATTCTCCAAGAATGATAAATATATTTCTTTGTCATAGCTACTAAGTGAAAACGTTGTAGATCTGTAGGGTGATACATGCACTGTCTCAAAGCAAGTTACAACACTGATCTCACAAGCAGTCACTATCCATAGGATAATACTAATCCCATTTTTTGAAACTCTACATCTCAACTCAAGGGTTGAATGTTGCTCCTAAATAATGAACATAGATAGTTTTTAGTCTCATCCTTTATTAGATCAAGGGTCCTCTGCGCTGTGAAATGTCTCTGCTTCAAATCAACATTTTGTTCTAACCTTTGGTTATGCATTGGTATTGAAACAATATGTGCTGAAATTTTATGCATACCTTGGATCAGCTGATATGGGGGAACCTCTTGACAGAACACAAGAGTCGATTCAACTAGGACAATAGTGTCTCCAACTACTATTAAGAGTGATAGCCTCTTTTCTCCAAGTGTACCAGCACTGGTATCTTCCTCCTCCTCCTCATGCATCTCCTTATCCATGCATGGCACTCCAATGTCAAGAGCTCAAGACTACCTTGCAAAGATGCAGGTGCCTCTTCTCTGATACAAGTACTTGTGCAATAGGTGGTGAAAGTAGTGACCTCTCCACATGAAACCTCTTCCTCAATTTGTAAAATAAATCTAAATACTTGGTCACCTTTGCATGCTCTAGTTGCCCAAACCACCAATCTTTTGCTTCATCCAAGAGATGAAGTGCTGCAATTTGAACAACCTCTTCTTCAGCCACAATATGTAGCTTGAAAAATGAATCTAACTCCCTCCTCCAAGACTTGACATTTCTTGAGGAAGATCCATCAAATGTAGGCAAATACAATCTATTATGCCTATTCCTTCTATTGTTGCTATAGGATCCTCTTTCTTGTTTAATCTGGAAGAATTGTTAGAGAGTTAGCTTCTCCTTGAAAGCTCTAGACTGTGCTTTTTACTCTGCAAGATATAGATTGAGAGTATCATGAGTCTCAGGTTCATTCCTTCCTTCACTTCTATACCTCTCACCTTCTTCAAAGAAAGTGGGCATTGTGGATCTATGAGGAGATCTAGGATTCTCTGGTCTTCTTTGCTGCTGATAGAAAGTACTTTCCTTATCACATCTTCTTCTTGGATCTTCTATCTTTTCTTCCTCCTTTATTTGATAGATATTTTTGGAGAGATCTTGAATGGATCTAAAGGAAGGAGTGACAGATTTTTCATCCTCCATGATAGATCTCATCTATTTGTTCTTCTTTCAATGTAAAAATATGAAGTGTCCACAAGCTGAGCCAAAGATCATGCTTTGATACCACTCTAATATCCCAAAAGGGAGAATGCAGTAATACTTCACACAATATAAGAAATTACAACAATATAAACAATAAATCTAAGTAAAAATCAGAATATGCAGAAGGAGCTAAGCCATTTTATTATATTGGAGATGATTCATTTACAATAGTACAAGATATAGGTAGATCTAGCCAAGAAGATGAGCTTAGATCACCCTGAAAACATGTATAAAGTAGGTACAGTGTAACTATTAAGGCTCTGCAGCAAATACTGCGATGTCTCTTCAGCATACATAAACATGTGGTTGCAGGCTGAAAAGAGAAATGCAGATTTACTCAAAACTGGAGCTCTAATGATGCCAAGATTCGAAATCTAGCCAATGTGATGAATTCCCAAGATAACCCAGAAAGGATTTTCCAGATCTGCAACTTTGGAAAAAGCACCTCCCTAGGGTTTGATCCTTGATCTGCTAGGAAATATAGATCTGAAGCTAGATTTGAAGAAAAGATGGCTGAAATGTGTGCTCAGTTCAGATCTATGCTTGAAGGGTTGATCCCTTCCTCAAATCTATGAGCTAAGAGCTCTAGATCTACCTTCTCAATCCTCCAATGATGAATTCAGTTGATACAACACAACTACCAATAGAAACTACACTGTGAGGGAAAGAGAGGCGTTCTGTCTGTTGAAAAATGATGCAATAAGATCCAAGCTAATGGTGAGACTGATGGAAATGTGAAGGAATGATCTTCCATTGGATTGCTAGATGAAGTACTAGCAACTTCCTTCCTTCTTTCAGATCTGCGATATGGGCAACATTATTCCTGAAGGGAATACTGCTGCTAGGAGGTCAATAACATTTGGCCTGACACCAGATCTGCAACGTGGATTTGGGAGTGCTGATATGTAAGCCCAAGTGATGGGAATAATCCCTCACCTTGTTCTCCAGCTAAAGTATTGAAGACAACTTCCACCTTCCAAACTGATCTTCAGAAATATATATATTTCTAAATATGAATGTTCTGCAGAAAGTAGAAAAATGAAATGGAACTTAAAGCCTAATTTATAATGAATTACAATCCTTTTCCTTATATATTACTCAAATAAAGAGGTGGTATTCCTGCCCGGGAACACCCTCTTCTAAATAGCACCTGCAATCTCTGCAAAACAGCCCAAGAATGCAGTGGAATGTCACTTAAAAATTCCAGATCTAAACTATCATACATCAAATAATCCAAGATGCCTTTCACAATTTCCTTCATCTCCTTTATAAATATTGAGTCCCCTCAAGCCTTGGCCATAATCTTAACTGCGATGTCTCATGTGGATAAGATCCTACAAGTGGGACAGTGCTATTTGACCAAATCAACCAAACATGTTAGGTGCAATGTACACCCCCTCCATCATGTGTGCTTCATTTACACATGCTCCTCCATCACTTGATCATGAATTCTCAATGATCCTTTGTTTGACTTCTTCAAGATCTTAGTTGACTGAATCAACCCTCCATGATCTTTCTCATTAAATGAGACATGATCTCCAATCTCATTCACATTAGTAGTTTCTCAAGTACCTCTTTTTGCAGAACTAGGCTAAATTAATCCACATTCACACATATAAAGTGGATATTTATTCTTATTGAGGATTGTAGGTCCCTCTACCTTTTATTTACTTAATTCATTAAGAAAATCAAAAACTTTAATATTCCAAATATGATGTAAAAATTTCGGAATATTGCATAAATGCTTATTTTCTTAAGTGGAATCAAAGAGCTATTAGTGTGCCTTGTCTATTAATTACTTCTTTATGCTAAATAGTGTTGAATTCCCTTCTTGTTAAAGTATTTTACAGAGGATTCTTAATTTCCCTTTGCCCTACTTTTTTCAAAAAATTGATGTTCATCTCATCTCACACAAACCTTGAAAATCCATTGACTATGCTATATTTTCCCTGTGATGCTCCCTGATTTATTGTTGAACTTTCCAAGACTTTATTGATTCCAAAGCCTAATGACTTGAAGATTCCCTCACTCCATCTATTCTCCTTGATCATCTACCCAACCAAAACAAACAAAAAAAACCCTAAACTTAACAACTAGCCTAAAGTCAAACCCTAAAAGCAAACAATTTCACATCCTTTGGACAAAATAGAGAGAACCCTCTCTGAGCCCAGGAAGGCTAGGTCCTAGGACTCCAAATAATGGTCTGATGTTACCCTGTGCATTTGGTCATATCAATCTGCCAAATCACGGGAACCTAGCAGAGTCAATAAATACATCATGCATTGCAAATAGCAAAACAAAAATGACTTTTGAAATAGCATAACTCTAACCTTGCGATCTTGCGATACTATGACATGGAAATATATCAATCATGCGATATTATGATTTCACAATATTTCGATGTTGCAAGATATTATAATTGTGACTTTACTATATTGTGATTTTGCAATATTGCATTATCATAATCGCAAAATCGTCATTGCACTTAAGTCGTATCAATTTGAAATATCGTTAGGATTTTGTAATACAATGTTTTGACAAGACTTGAAAGGAATCACATGTAGGCCTTAATGCATAGTTAATAAAAAAATCAATTGCGTTTACTCTTTTAAAGGATCAAGGATATTTGTATCTTCTTACTCATGTTTGTAATAAAAGTCCCATCCTTATAAAATTTACTAATTAAGTTTTCGCTCTCATCTTTGCTTTACGTTTATTTTGTTTATCCATTTTCTCAATCTCAGGAAATAACACTTAGAGATTTATAAGAAAGGAAAAATGACAACCAAGGCTTCTACATTTCAAGACTCAGACATGCATCATCTCTTTAGTGATACTACATGCAACAAATATGGTGGAATTACGTCATGGGAAGCTATGTATAATCTACTAGAGGATGAAGATCCAAAGGTACTGGAAATCAAAGCAATGACCGACGCTAAAATATCGTCTGAAGCTTCCTATTTTGAAGCAGTGTGTTATTTCCTACACAGAATAGTTGCGAGGCCTAAAATCTTTCCATACACAGATATGGTGAACTGGATTATAGATAACTTAGATATCTTAGATAGGAAATTTAGGAATTCAATAAAAGAAGTCATGGGCTCATTTACCTCAGACAATTTGCGCAGTATATATCATTTTTCGAAACCTCAAAATTCCTATGATAAAGCTTTCATTGAGCAGTTCAAGAAAGAAAAATAAGACCTGATAGATGTCATGCAGACTTTGAGGTCCAGCTCCAGCAAATTCAAACGGGAGAAAAATGGTATGTACCCAATTTCACCTCTATCAGCTCCACATAGTTATGTAGCTTCTATGATGTGTAGGATTTTTTGGAAAGCTAATAGTGCCAAGTTTTCTATGGAATGGATTCCATTAATTTACGAGACTGTTAATGCCAAAATTATGAATTAGAGTAATACTTTTTCTGACAATTTGTCTATGGCCATTAGAAATTATAGACAATATAGTGTTGTCTCTACTCGAGTTATCCCTCTCTTTTTTATGAGTGCATGCATGATGGATGCTATTTGTTTATGTACAATATTTCCTAATATGGGTTGGAATTTGACTCTTAAAGACCCTAATCCTATCCATGTGGAACATAATATTTTGTAGGAATCAAAATTTCGCCCCCATTTTTATAATATTTGTCAAAGTATTATGTCTCCAATCTATCAAAATATTTTTGATACAAACGCCCCCAGGATTTCAGAAGAAGTAAAGATATACATATTTTCAGTGGCAGGAGCATTTGGTGAAGAAACATTTACTTATATCATATTTTTTGGGAGTATTGAAGCTCCCCATGTTGTCCCTTATTATGTCCCTGACAAGTTATTGTCTATAGAGATTGCATACCAAACCATAGTGGAAGGTATAGCCAAAACCCTCAAAGATATGAAGAAATATTTCTAGCTAATTTTTCAATCGCAATGTAATTATTTTGCATTATTTTATTTTGTACATGTAGTTAAAGAAATACTTAATATTTCTTGCTTGAATCTAGCTACTATGCTAGGCAGACAATATGATGCCAATAAAGTCTCCCAAGACTTTAATTCCATGGTTAATATCAGACAGTTCATTCACGGGAAAGATACATTTTATGATCTATTTGAAAAGGCTGAGCCATTCTCACAGGTATTTCATTTGGGGAAATCAAATTAACCCTAGTCTACCTTAATCGTTTTCATATTTCCAAGAATAAAATATTGACAAGGGTTCCATTAGACCTATTGAAAATTGAGGAAAATAGAGAGCATACTCCCAATGTAAGCTTAGAAGACAATTCTAATCACAATTCTAATCAAGGATCCCCTGAGAAGTCAATTCAAGGCTCAGAGCTCTCTAAACATCAATCATAGAATGATGAAGAAAACCCTAAGGAAAGTCTTGAGAAATATAAAGAATAAAATTATGGAGAAAGAGCCAAAGATACCTTGGCTAGAGAATAATTGGAGATTGATTCTACACATGTTCACACAGAAATGATCATAATAAATGATCTAGATCAATAATGGGAGAAATTCATACGAAAGCTCCAAGTATAACAAATGAAGACAAGAATTTAAGAAACTTTTGGATTGAAGACTCCTAAACAGACTTTGCAAGTTACAAATCCATAAGAATATGGTGAAATCATCTTGGCATACCCAACATCACAAATTGTTTTGAGAATTGAAGAGATACCCCCTTTAGATATATTTTATGGCCTAGCACACAAAGTAGTGGTGAGGAGACAGAAAAAAAAAATAACTTGATTCATTAGCAACAACTCCAGAGAATGAATCAATGGAGGTTGTGTGAAAAGACACCCCCATTGATCCACCAGAAAACCTGACAAGGTTGTCACAATTCGCAGGTGCTTATGCAACAACTACAATGGATAAGGCAACAGAGGTTAGTCTTCCGCTTAAAGATAAAGATGAAATAATTCAACTGTTAGAGAAAAAACTTGAACAAGAAAGACAGAATATCAAAAAACAAATATATTTGTAGATGATACAGTTTGAGAAATATTTTGAGCAAATGAAGTTACAATACCAGGAAAGCATCACAGAGAAATATACAAAAATTTAGCAAATGCAAAATGAAGTAGATAAACTTAGAAATCAGCCTTAGAGAGAATAATTCATCAAAGAGACACTTGAGCTAAAAACTCAATTGTCAAAACAACAAGAAATATTATGTCAAAGAATCTCAATGATCAAACCATATTGTGAAAAAAGTGATACATTACTCAATCAAGTGGTTGATCAGAGATTACAGTATGAAGAGGTTGATAAAAATATTTCATAATCTATTTCCTGGCAAGAGGTTGAAGAAGGAAGAAAAGCTGATCTACCAAAGATTGAAGAATCCCACAGAGATATTCTATTTACAGATTTGGATATGAAATTAAATCAAGCAAAAAGGGAAACAACTAGAGCATATGATATAGCAAGCAATATAATTGAAGCTGTAAATAAGAAATAGACCGCCAATAATCAAATTGAAGTAGTCAAACAACTATCTAAGCTTGACTGCGAGTCTTATTGGTAATTTTTAGTAAAACCATACAGTCAATAGATGGCTTTGTGCTATCTAACAAATTCCACTCAAAAGATGGTCCCACCTCTCTCTGATGTTGTATTTACAGGAAAACTAATATCCAAATTCGGCCAACCATCCAAGGTGAAGCCAATGTTGGATATCTATGAACTGAAAAGGTCAATGGAAAGGAAGGACCGCTCAACATGATAAAGCACGTCATCATATTTTTAGTTTCTATCTTTTATTTTCAGTATTCTAAGGAAGGTTATTTGAAACTTCCTCATATTTTTATGTAATAATCTATTTTTGATACATATGTAATATTATTTAAACCTCTCTCATGCATTTAGAGAGAGGTGCAAGATTTTATCAAAAACACTTTGTAAAATATTGCATTTCTGTACTTTTGTGACAATTTTGATGAAATATGTGGAGAAAGATCTTGATTCTCTTTGATATTGAAGCATACTCTACTGAATTTTCATTTTTGTACTCTTTGAGTGTATTTGGTTGAAATGAAGCAGATCAATGTTGTTGATTTCAAGAGTAGAAACTTTCATATATGGTATTTCTATCTTTACGATTGATTTTTGTTTATGTATTAGCAATAATTTTCCTTATATTGTATTATGTATGCATGTAATATTCCTAAATTAGCACATAGCTAATTGGAATAGTAAATTTTTATTTTTCTCTTAGATAGAGGAATAAGAGGGTATGGAGACCCATAAATCTCCTTAGTAGGAACAAAATACACTCCTAGTGTGAATGGATGTCATCTAAAATCTGGATTGAAGATCCTTATGTGTGAAAAGGGGCTGGATCATGAAGACTTGGTCAACTTTGACCAAATCAAACAGCGCTATTATGGAGGAGTGGCATTCATGGTGGGGCAGTGCATTTTTGGAGGGAGATTGGATGCATGGAAGTAGTGACCAAATTGAGTGGGGCCAAGGGTAAGGAAGCTCATCACTTATCTAAGGAAGAGGATGGCAGCCATATGGGGTTATGTTTTGAGATTATTATTTTGATATGGTATGTTTAGACTTGTTTCTCTCTTCGGTTGTTTAGCTAAGATTGCATGTTCTATTTAGCACAGGGTGTTCCTGGTCGGGAATCCCACCTCTTTCCTTTAGAGGAATTTTATAAGAGTATTGCACTACATTATCCACTATCTGACATCAAGCCAAGCTACATCTTTGTTGTACAACACAGTTTCTGCAGAGTATTGCGTTGTGTTGTAGGGTACAGTAGTGGAGAGTTGATTTGGGTCACTTCCTTGCTTGATTTCAGTTGGAGGAAACTTTCCTTCCATTGGGAGGCCATCAAAGAGGGCCCTTAAGCCTTATTTCATCATCTAGCATCAAGCTAAGGTACTTCTATCAGTTACAATGCATTTTTCTGAAGAAACTGCGTAATTTCAGTGTGTAGTTGCAATAGAGGGTTTGAAGCCCTAGTTGGGAGAGACAAATTTTTAGTGAGGATTTTAGCGTCTCATCTAGAGAATATATAGGAGGAGTTTTCATAAATTTCTAGATCAGATCAGAAACCTCCTATCATCTATCCAGTTGCAAAGATTATTTAGCCCTAGGGCCATATTTGTATTTCTGCATTTTTGTGTATTTCAGGAAACCCTTTCCGGGTTATCTTGGAAATGTGTTTGGGAGCATATATCTCTAGCCCCACCACCTTTTAAGCTATATAAAAATATATATATATAAATTGTTATATCATTTATGTATCAGTTTATGCCCTAAAATTGTGTTGTCTTGGCTGATGGAATTTGTATGGCAGCAATTTCTCATGTATTCACATATTTTCTTAGTAGAGGCTTGTTTTGTGTTGCTTGAGTGACTTTATCCTCAAGATATTGTGCCTATTATTTGATGATAAGTTTAATAAGATGGCTATTCATTTGTCTCATCTAATGATGTATTGATTTATTCACTTCTATTTCAATTTTTATGCACTATATTCCTACATTTCCCATTTGGGAATATTACAATGTGATTTGAGTTATAGTTTCTCATTAAAGCACTACTGCATGATGTTTCAGCTATAATTCCTTATCGATTATATGATCAATTGATATATGCAGTATATTTTCACAATTACTTTGCCTAACTATTTAGTCAAAATAATTATCTTTAACAACTACATCTCTTATAGAAATTGAATGATCTTTATTATCTTTTGCTTTAATATATATTTGTAGAACGCATGAGTTAAGTTATCCCGAGTATAAATAAAGTTAAATATTATATTAAATAGATGCATATGCTTTTTATTTAAATAGATCATTTCTTTTAGCTTAAAATCATTTTTCATTTCAACTTATATCAAATCCATCATCATATCAAATATTTGCTCGGAAACTAGTCCCATTATCCCCAGTCAGAGTCGCTATACCAAATAGAAAAGGGGTTGCTCCCAAGATCTGGTCCGGGTGGTTATCCCCCATGTTGTTGCAATGGAAATTTGGGGCTTCAACAAGACCTAAATTTCCAGTTTTACCCATGCATCTGCTTTGAAAACCCTCCATGAGTGAATCTTTAGAAAGAAGCAAAACCTCATCAGCAAGTGGAGCCACAAAACCTTGTACTATGCTTCCTTCAAGACTTCATTTATTAGGTGGAGCCACAAAATCTATGTCATGCTTCCTTCAAGCATAAATCTGTTAACTTGAGCCACAAAACCCTATTCCACGCTTCCTTCAACCCCCGATCTATCAACTGGCATCACAAAAATGCAACCTTTTGGCACTATGTCCTCTTATTAATCAACCACCTGGATCTCTTCCATGATAGCAACCAAGACCCAAGGAAAACATAATTAAAAATATAGAAATGAGCTGAAATGAATGGGAAAGTACTACTCATGGTAGACTGTAAAAATAGGGAAAGTGCCACAAGCTACAGCCAAATGGGGGTAAGTCAAACCACGAGCTTATAGAGTGTCTGGAGGGATGTATGACCTCAATGTCAGAGTCGTGATGGTGCACATAGAAAAAAAGGTGTTGTAGCTATGTAGGTTGAAGGGCCACAACTTCCTCTATCGAGGCATGGCTCTCATGACTTCCAATATTTAACAGAGTATAATAATGTTTCGTGAGTTCATATATGGCTCCCACAATTTCCATTGGGGGATGTTGAAAAGAAAATGAAAGAAAAATAAATACTTGAAGAAAGAATTGATGAGAAAGAAAAAATTTTATATTTATTTTTTAAATAGAGGAAGACCAAAGGAATCAATTTCAAGCCATTTTTATACAGAAAGAAAGTGATTTCACTGAAATTGAAAAAACTATCAAATTATACAAATAAAGAAGTATTCCCCTAAAAAAAATCTCAAGGAAAAGGAATTATCCATTAACTTCTATTTCAAAGGTCAGGAAGACGAATTGCATCATAAGTATCTCTTGCAGGAAAAGGTGTAGAAGTTGAATATGATTGTCAAGATCATGCAAATGTACACACAAACCATTGAAAAGAAAAATAAAATATAGGTTGTTGAGTTAGTGAAAAGATGCACAGATGCATCACTATAATTTGAAGATAGGGTGATGAAGAAAATACAAAAGAATGTGTCAAAGTGCTGAATGAAAACCCAAAAATGGTATACTTAAAAAATCCCATTGATGTAGCATGGAAGATGTGACATGGCCTTCAAAGTTTTCCAATTTTCAAAATGCCCAATAAAACTTATGTAGGATCAAATACTACAACAATTGGACAAACAATATTTTTCCACATCATCTATGATAAGGTGTTAAATATTATGAGTATCAGTTGAAGGCATAAGTTCTTCTTTAGATTCAATATATCTTTCGCTAGTTGATCTAATGCAAAAAAAAATTGCTATTGCTAAACATTTATACAAATCTATGTTTTGATTACAATTGCAATAGAGATTTCCCTTTCCATCTTCTTCACAATTGTGACTCATGTATAGGATGTTTTCAATTTGTAGTTTGATGATTATAGTAGGCATCTATAGGGACTTGTTGGCATATTAATCTAATACCTTACAAAATCCACCCACTTCTCCTTGATTGTGTCATGTTGATGTATGTTTTAGATCCGTTTTGACATAAAAATTAGGGTTTCTATGTCATAATTTTGTGGCTAGATTTGCTATAAGGATTTTTAAACACAATTTCCATGCCATGATATATGTCTTTGAATGATATATGGATTTTAAAAAATTATGAATATGATTACAAATAATTGAAAATCAATTAATATAACGAAGTAGAAACTGCCAGGTATATTCTCATTGACAAGATGATGCAATTTGTATCCAAACAAGGTATCATCTATTCCATCTATAGCTCCCACCCAAAACGCTATGATGATTACCAAAATAGATTGTAAGAAATTTACTTGGCACAACAATCATAATTTATGTGCTCTTTGTTGGATTTTTGGGTGCATTCAACACTCAATTTTTAACACTTGGTTGCTTCTTTCTTGGCATGGTGTTCATATGTGCACTAAGTTTTCTTCTCCTTTGTTTTAGTTTTATCATTTGTAGGGTATCATGTGATTATCATAATATGTTGTCATGTTGGAAATTTTCATTTGAGTATGATGTTTCCTCTACTTATTCGCACTCACTGTAAAAACCTTGTTAGATATTATGACATTTCAAATAAAATATTGTGGCATCCCTTATACCTCAACTTCTAACATTTAGTGCTTGACTTGACAGTTGGTTTCTCTGGTCAACATTAGCGTGATTTTTCGGTGCAAGATGGAAAATGTGCATGGATTCAAGGGAAAGTTGTGAAAAGAGTTCTTTGTTGTGCGCTTAGCACCGATATTTTCCACGTACCCTTGCACAAGTCCTAATAAAACTCTCTTAGGCATGTTGTTCACAAAATATTGTTGACTCGGCAAGGGTCTATATGTGCCTAAATTTTGTCCATTTATTTATTTTGATTCATAGGATGTTGAAACATCATACAATTTTGATGTTTATATAATCACTTGGGCATTTAAAATTTAGGCTTAATAATATCTATATAAAATTAGCTTTCAAGATCTAGTCCTTGTGTTTATGGTGTCAAGGCCTTATTTAAAAACATCAAAATTTAAAATCTACCAATATCAATAATTTTTCTTCAATTATTTTGATCTATACATTTCTCCTTAGTTATTGATGTCCTATATATCATTTGGGTGCATCAAGAGGTTGTTTAATTTTATTTTTCAATGGTAATAATACAATATTCACAAAGAGAAAACCCAGAGAATCTCAATTCATCCCAAGACTTTTCAAGTGCCAACATGTGCCAACTTGTGGTAATGTGTGTTAGGGAGTGTTAAGGAATGTTATGGAGTGGCATAGGGCATGTTGAGCAGTGTCGAGGTGTTATTGAGGAGTGTTAAGGAGTTCCAAGGAAACACAAGGGATCACACTATCAAAATTCATTTAGATGAAAAAATATCAAGATTCATTTAAATGAAAAAATAAGAGGGTATGTCAGTGAGTGCCAAGTATTCCAAGGAGGACGTGACAAGGCATATTTATAGGAAATTCCAAGGCATGCTAGGAAGTGAAAAGGTGGGTTGGGGAGTGCTAGGGGGTGCTAATACATGATATATGGCGCCAACACTTGCCAATGAATGTAAATACATGTTGGGTGCTAAGGAATTCCAAGAAATGATAGGTGTTAAGGCATGCCAAGATGTGTTAGGTGAAAGGGTGTGCCAATGCATGCCATGGAGTGTGAGGAAAAAAATGGAGCACAAATTTTATAAAATGAAAGTAAATGAACACACAAGAGGGTTAATAAGTTAGGACTTTACCTTTTTCAAGAGGGGCATGGCTAGGACAATCTATAGAGTGGTAGGGTGTGTCAAGGAGTGCCAAGGTGCGCTAAAGACTGTTAATGCATGTCAGGGAGTGTTACGGAGTGCCAAGGAAACATAAGAAAGCACCAAGTCAAAATTCATGTAAATGAATGATAAGAAGGTGTGTCAGGGAGTGTCATCAATGAGTGCCATGAATTCTAATGAGGCAGTTACAAGGCATGCTAGGAAGTGCTAGGGTTTGCTATGGAATGTCAAGGCATGGTAACATGTGCCATATAGTGTCAAGGAATGCCAATATGTGCTAGGTGCTAAGGGGTTCCAATATATTCTAGGTGTCAATGTGTGCTAAAGCATGCCAGTGAGTGTCGAGGAAACAAAAGGGAGCACCAAATTAAAATAAAAGGAAATGAACACATAAGAGGGATAATAAGTGAGGACTTTGCATGCTAGGCACACCAACACTAGGTTCCAATATGTACCAGATGTCAAGGCCTATCAAGTGTCAATGTGTGTCAATGCATGCCAAGGAGTACCAAGTCATGCTAGCTAGGAGTACTGGGGTGTGTGAACACATGCTAGGGAGTGCTTGGGAATACTAGGCATGCTAATATGTTGTAAAGCATATCAATAGGTTCTGAGGAATGTTAGTGTGTTCCATTGCATGCCAAGTTAGAAGGAATTTAGGAGAGTGTAGAAGAATGTTAGCTCTTGATTATTATCAGGATTAACCAAGATTTATTAATACCAAGAGGGGAATCCTAGGAACACTAACACTAGGTTTAAATACATGCTAAGTGTCAAGTGTTAGAACATTCTAAGTGCTGAATATTCCTCTATTAATTCTCTCTTACTTTCCAAAAATTTATCTCATATAACTTCAATCATAAACCATACCAAAACCATGCCAACATGTTCCAAATCATACTAAGGCCTCTCGATTACTATCAAGCATGCTAATACTTTTCAAGTGCCAATGTGTGTTAAGGATTGTTATGCATGTTATGGAGTGGCAGTGTATGCCGAAGAGTTCTAAGGTGTGTCAGAGAGTACCAATACATGCCAAGGAGTTTTAGGGAGTAATAGGGAAGCACAAGGGAGAACTAGGTAAAAATGCATGGAAATGAAAGAATATGAGGGTATGCTAGGGAGTTTCAATTAGTGCTAAGCATGCCAAGGAGGGAGTGACAAGGTATTCTAGGCCATGGTAAGGCATGATAGGGAATACCAGGGCATGTCAAGAAGTTTTAGAGTGAGTTATAGAGTTCCAAGGTGTGCTAAAATGTGCCAAATAGTGTGAAGACATGCCAATACATTCCAAGTGCTATTGGATGCTAGGATGTGTAGGGTGTTAGAAAGTGCCAACATGTGTCAAGGAGTTTCAAAGAAATGAAAGGGAGAACCAAGCTCAAATGTAAGGAAATGAACACATAAGAGGTTTAATAAGTCATGACTTTACATTTTTGAAAAGTGGCATGTTAGGCACACTAACAATAGGTTCCAATACATTCCAAGTGCATTATGTGCCAAGTTCTAATGTATGTCATTTCATTCCAAGGTGTTATAGGGCATGCTAAGGAATATGGGGAATGAAAACACATGCTAGTGGAGTATTATGTTATGTTAGGGCATGCCAGCATGTTCTTGGGCATCCTGGTCATGGCAACATATTCTAGTTACAAATATGTTCCAAAACATGCAAGGTTCCAAGGAATGTTAGTGTGTGCTAAAGCATGTCAAGGTGTGCCAAGAGTGTTGAGGAATTCTAGGTCTCTCTCATTAATAGAATTGATAGAGCTTGATTATGTACTAAATAATGTGTCTCATACATACAGCAGTGAAAATTCATCTAAAGGGAACTTACTAGATAATAAACATAATAGAGATGAATCATGTGTTGACTCATAGGAAAAATATATTCTCATTACTTTAGGGAAATGATACACATTAATTACTTATTAAAAAATTCATTGAATCTAATCATTATGGCCTCAGAAACATAAGAAAAAAAATAATCTGTAGAAATGTTATTAAATCATTAAATTTTGATAAAAACAATATAGCAACAATCACATAGTGTCATCGAAAACTCATTTGAATGATCAATGATGATGAAATTTTTTTTTACAGTCACCAAATGGATCTAAAAACAACATTATTAAGGGCCAATAAAAGATCATCACTATACGTGTTACCAAAGAGATAAATAATGATGGGCCTTTAGCAACCCTCACCAAAAGTTTCATTGAAAATTGCTTTAGTAACAAACATTAAAGGATAGTCACTATATGCACTTACAACAACATTGTTTTAAGAATCGTCACCATATGCAACATTGGTGATGAAACTTAAAGGTCCATCATAGGCATGACCCTCATTTTAGTGCTTGGAATCATTATCCAAGACTTTTTGGAGATCTTGAGAGATATATTATTTTGATGTTTGAACCTCTAGTGATAATAATTGTGCACTTTTTCCCCATTGTTATTTCCTTAAAATATTTTTCATGTTATTACAGATAATTATATTTCCTAGCTTCCCTGTGATACCCTTTAATTCCACTTACTTTCCTTCCCAAAAAAAATTCAAGAAATGTTCTTGGAAATTAAAATTTATCGTCCCCAAAGATTGTAAACATTGGACTCCTAGTACAAAATCAACACCACCAATTGGAATGAAAATCATTGGACTATTCAATACAAATTCTCCCATGTTTAACTTGATATTATGTCACTTTCTAGAGAAGTTTATAGTTCCTCCATTTCCATACATCACTTGACACTCTGGTGCTAGATATAGGAAATCAATTCAATTCCTTGGCTATCTTACAATGAATAAAATTATGGGTATTACCTGAATCAATCAACACTTTTACATTTTTCTTCTTGATATATCCTTCTATATTTAGAATCTGAGGAGTGGTAATTCCTTCCAATTCATTAAAATAAATGGTCGGATTCATTTCTTATTTCTCTGGGGGTTGGTTCCTAGTGTATATCCTCCTCTTTTGATGTTTCTTGTTCCTTTTCTCCCCCCTCTTAACAATATATGTAGAATAATTTATTCTCAACATACTTATGACCTTTAGTGTATTTTCTATCATAATTGTAACAAATCCCTTTTTCTCTTTTTTCTTCAAATAATTGTGGTATAAACCTTGTAGGTTGTGGAAGGATAGGAGCAACAACACTTCTATGTATATAGTTGTGAGTGGTAAAATTCCTCGTTTCCATAATTTTTCTTTCATTTTTTCTTTACACCTTGAATACCTTCTCCAATGAATCAAGTTCCAAAATATGAACCTTATGTTGGATGTTATCCTTTAAAGTCCTTACGAAGACATCAATACTATGATCCTCTAGAATACAAGTTACCCTAATATTCAATTTTTGGAAGTCCTAAATATGTTATGCCATTGAACCCTTTTGTTTGATATTTATCAAATGGATAAAGAATATTTTTTTATTTGTATCCTCATAATGTACAATAATATCCTTTGTAAAAATTGACCAATTGAAAAGTGTTTTACATGAACAAATCCATGTATACCATAAAAAATTATTGGGTTCTAAATATAAATTTGCAATGTTTACCTTCTGTGTGTGTTTCACATCATGGAGATCAAAATATTTCTCCATCTCTAGTATCAATGTTACTGGATCATTGCCATAAAACTTCCTCATATCTATCTTTAGAATTCATTGGTTCTTAAACCTAATATTGTATTCTCTAAAATCATAATTCATGTTCCTTTTGTCCTCGTGATGATTTTCATGGATTTCTTTGTCACCACTAGGAAGCCTTTCTCTAGCATATTTTCCAAACCTTACTTCAACCCTCCTATCTTAACATTCATCATTTCTTCCATATCTAATTTTAAACCATCATTAAAAACTACCATGTCCCTTCTTATACCATATATATTAACATTCATTAGGACTTCCAATTCTTTTTTTGTTAGTGTTTGCGAGAGCAAATTTTTTTGTACTTTGTCTCGTAATTTTGAGATATCATGTTACATTTCTTCATCTTCTTCATGCATCATAGAAGAGATTTATAGTTTCTTACTATGTGTGTCCTTCTTATTTTCTATGCATTTTGGAATCAAAAAATGATATATATGATTCATTATGCACTTTGAATCACTTCAAACTGATTTTTCAAACAAAAGTTATGTAAAATTAAGACACATTTTTTCTTTCTTTTTGGTAGATCAATATTGAAACCGTTGTATCTCTATAATTTCATATCTTCAAGGTCTAAAATTATTCATGTGGTAACCTCTAAGTTTTCTTTCCAACACCATAATTCAAACAAAAATTTTATTCTTCAAGATAATGTTATGCCCAATCGCCCATAATGACTTGATTATGGAATGGTTTAGTAGAGTAAACTTTTAAGGAGTGCCATGTATCACAGTTTCAACCTTCGGCCATGTAAATGATAAAAGAAAAACTAATATCAATATTTGTTTTAGTCATTTTTTACAAAAATAAAATCTGATGCTCGTAGAGGAAGTTATGACTATTTTATCAAGGTCACCTATTTGAGACTGAATTCGAGAGCATGAAGAAACACCAACTTTGTTAGACCATATCTCAAAAAATATAGCAACACAAGATTTGAAATTTTTACAAGAACTTAATCCAAATTTCGGCTCTAGGTTGTCATAATTTTAGATTCTGAAATTTGTTAGAAACAAGCGTTATAAAAAAAATTCCAATATGACCTATTTGCAGTAGTGAAACCCTAGAACCAAAATCTTTGATACATAATGTTATGTAACCAACTCATAGAAAATATAAATAAAATTTATTAAAAATTATCCTCTTTGATCCTAGGTAAACCTCGTTTAAGTTAAATAAATGAAAAAATTTTGGATAATACAAAATATAAGATCTCCTTGGTATATATAGGAGTATAAGGGGTCACAATATAATTAGAGGCAATTGATAAATCTCAAACAAAAGGGTTCAGTGGTGGAGCACATTGAGGACTTCCAAAGATTGAATATAAGGGTAACTGATATTCCAGAGGAACATAGGATTGATGTCTTCATAGGGACTTTAAAGGATAACATCCAACATGAAGTTCATGTCTGGGAACTTGATTCATTGGAGAAGGTATTTAGATTGGAAAGAAAAATTTAATGTACAATTATGGTGACAAGGAGGACTACCACTCACATATATAAAGATGGAATTTTTTTTACTCTTAGAATTCCACAACCTACAAGGTTGACACCACAACAATTGGAATAAAAAGGAGAAAAATGGATTTGCTACAATGGTGATAGAAAATACACTAAAGGTCATAAGTGTGCTGAGAATAAATTATTTTACGTAGATTATGAAGAGGAGGAAGAAAGTGAACACGGAACCTCAAAAGAAGAGGATATACACCAGGAACTAACCCTAGAAGAAGAAGAACTGAGTCTGACCATATCATGTAGTGCATTTTCATGAATTACCACTCCTCAAACTCTCAAGATAGAAGGACATATCAAGAACAAAAAAATAATAGTGTTGATTGATTTGGGTAGTACCCATAATTTTATTCATTGTAAGGTAGCCAAGGAATTGAATTGTTTCCTATACCCAGCACCAGAATGTAAAGTGATGGTTGCAAATGGAGGAAGTATAAATTTCTCTAGAAAATTTTATAATATCAAGCTAACCATGGGGGAATATTTATTGAATAGTCCAATGCTTTCCATTCCAATGGGAAGTGCGGATGTTGTACTAGGAGGGAAATGGTTTCAATCTTTGGGAACAATATCTTTTAATTTTCAAGAAATTTTCTTGAATTTTTTTTCAGAAGGAAAGGAATTCAAATTACGGGGTATCGCAAGTAATTCGGGAAATATAATAATCTATAATGTCATGAAAAATATTCTGAAGAAAGAACAATGAGGTGTAATTTCACAGTTATGCTCACTAGAAGTTCCAACATCAAAATCATCTATTTCTCTAGATCTCCAAAAGGTCTTGGAAAATCATTCCAAGGTGTTTGAAAGTCCCAAAGGACTCCCACCTATTCGTGATCATGATCATGATATTAATTTCATTTCAAGAAGTGTTCCTCCAAACATTAGCCCTTACAGATCTCCTTATTTCCAAAAGAGTGAAATTGAACGTATGATTGCAAAAATGTTAGAGGTTGGTATAATTCAACCTAGTCAAAGTTCTTTCTCTGCTCTAGTAGTATTGGTGCACAAGAAGGATGCTTCATGGTGCATGTGTCATGATTATAGGGAGCTTAATAAGCTCACTATTAAAGATAAATTTTCCATTCCTGTGATTCAAGAAATATTGGATGAATTACATGGAGAAATTTGTTTTATCAAGTAGGATCTTCGTTTAGGATATCATCAAATTAGAATGAAGACAAAAGATATTCCTAAAAAAAACATTTCAGACTCATGAGGGTCATTATGAATTTTTGGTCATGCCTTTTGGCCTTACTAATGCACCTTACACATTTCAAGGGTTGATGAATTCCATTTTCAAACCCTTACTTAGAAAATTTGTGCGAGTATTTTTTGATGATATACTAATCTACGGTAGGTCTTGGAAGGATTGCATTCAACATGTTGACAGGGTGCTCAAACTATTGGAGGAGAAACAATTATATGAAAAAGCATCCAAATGTTTCTTTGGAGTGCAAGAGGTGGAATATCTGGGTCATATCGTATCTCATGAGGGTGTTAAGGTAGATCGTAACAAAATTAAATCCATTAAGGAATGGAAAGTCCCCACAACCATAAAGTAGTTGCGAGGATTTCTCGGGTTAATAGGGTATTATCGCAATTTTTCTAAGAATAATGGGAGAATATCAACACCTCTAACAACATTATTGAAGAAAGATGCATTTTCATGGAATCCTGAAGCAACTAAGGCCTTTGAATATCTTAGAGATGCAATGTGCCTAGCACAAGTCTTAGCTATGCCAGACTTCACAAAACCCTTTATTGTGGAATGTAATGCCTCAAGAACTATATTTGGTGTTGTTTTAACGAAAGAAGGAAGACCCATTACTTTTGAAATTCTTTCAATCAAAGGAAAGTATTTACAAAAAGCTATTTATGAGAAGGAAATGTTGGGAATACTACATACACTAAAGAAATGGCGATCTTACCTAATGGGAAGACACTTCAAGGTAAAAACTGATCATGGTAGTCTTAAACACTTTTTGGAACAAATAATATATTTAGAAGAGAAGCAAAAATGGGTCACAAAGATGTTCGATTATGACTTTGAAATCATCTACAAAAAAGGGAAGCTAAATGTTGTTGCAGATGCACTCTCAGGAAAGGATGAAGAGGTGGACAAATTTCTTTGTGCCATTTCTATTATCCAACTAGATTGGATAACTAAAGCAAGCAATGAATGGAAGAAGGACAAAGAAGTGTGGACACTCATTCAAAATTTGCAGCAAGATCCTAGTACATCTGATACATTTAGTGTTAGGTCCCTATATCACTAGTATAGCCCCTTATTATTGTTAGTGTAAACCCCTTATTGTTATTATTGTACCCTTGTAACCCCCATTTTGTTATTATTGTGCCCTTAAATTATTATTGTTAGGTCGGCTAGGATGACATTGTGGCCCACTAGGATTACATTATGGCCCCATGGACTCCTATATATAGAAAGGAGGTTTTGTGAATTGTATCATCCAAGAATTGTTCATTTACGTAATGTATTGGAGGTTTCCCCCTCGAAGTGGCTCATTTCTAAGGCGTTTATATCTCTTTTCTTCTATTTTTGGAGCTGGTTACACAACATTTGGTATCAGAGCTTTGGATTCTAGGGTTTCGCTGCTCCAAACAGGTCATCGTGGCATTTTCGCTATAACTTTTTTTTCTACGAAGTTTCAGAAGCTGAAATTTTTAGGGTGCGAAGCTGAAATCCTGAGGAAGATTTTCTAAAAATTTCAGAGCTTGGTTCGCAATATTTTCAGAGATATCATCTGTGGAAGTTAGGCCTTTTTTCAAGCTCCTAAAAAGGTCATCATGGAATTTTCGCTATAAAAATTTTTCTACGAAGGTTAAGAATCTGAAATTCATATGGTGTGATGCTGAAATCCTGAGGAAATTCGTCAAAACATTTCAGAGCTTGGTTCACAATATTTTTGGAGATATGATCTGTGGAAGGTAGTGCTTTTTCAGGCTCCTGAATTTCATCTCAAAGAGGTGATCGTGGGAAAAGTTCAATAACTCTCTCTCTGGAGATTGGATTGGAGTGCCGTCAAAAGTGGTCGCAAGTACACAGCCTGTAGTTTCTTGGCTATCAATTTCAGAGACAAAGAACAAAACAGTGACACGTGGCAAGTCGTACAAGTTCGCTCTACTGAACCAATCCAAAATTAGGTCATTGTGGGAGATTGGACACAAATTTGTATGGTATCAATGGCTTTGCTCCCGTAAAAAAATTGTCACTTGGTCAATTTTTACGGAGGAAATGATAGCACATTATGAGGATACAAAGAGCAACACCTTCTTTACCCAATTTATAAATCTCAAACAAAAGGGTTTAGTGGGGCAGCACATTGAGGACTTCCAAAAATTGAATATAAGGGTAACTGATCTTACAGAGGAACACAGGATTGATCTCTTCCTAGGAACTTTAAAGGATAACATCCAACATGAAGTTCGCGTTTTGGAACCTGATTCATTGGAGAAGGCATTCAGGTTGGCAAAAAAAGTTGAATGTAAAATTATGGCGACAAGGAAGCCTACCACTCAATTCTATAAAGAAGGAAGTGTTGCTACGCCTAGATTTCCACAACCTACAAGGTTGACACCACAACAATTGGAAGAAAAAAGAGCAAAAGGGCTTTGCTACAGTTGTGATAGCAAATACACTAAAGGTCATAAGTGTGCTGAGAAGAAATTATTTTACATAGATTGTGAAGAACAAGAAGAGGATATACACCAGGAACCACCCCTAGAAGAGGAAGAAATGAATCCGACCATATCGTGTAATGCACTGGCAGGAATTACCACTCCTCAAACTCTCAAGATAGAAGGACATATATAGAAGAAAATAAATATGAACGCCTTAGAAATAAGCCACTTCGAGGGGGCAACCTCCAATACATTACATAAATGAACAATTCTTGGATGATACAATTCACAAAACCTCCTTTCTATATATAGGAGTCCATGGGGCCATAATATAATCCTAGTGGGCCACAATGTAATCCTAGCCGTCCTAACAATAATAATTTAAGGGCACAATAATAACAAAATGGGGGTTACAAGGGTACAATAATAACAATAAGGGGTTTACACTAACAATAATAAGGGGCTATACTAGTGATATAGGGACCTAACATTTAGTTGGAAAAATGATTCCTTATGTTACAAATATCACATATATAATACAAAAGATTATTTTAGAATTGCACACTACTCCTTTAGGAGAACACTCAGGATTTTTAAAAACTTACCACAGGGTGAAGAAAGAATTTTTTTGGGATGGCCTTAAATCTGATATTGAAGAGTTTGTGGTGGAATGTTTGGTTTTCTAGTGAAATAAAGTTGAGACAATTAAGACCACGATTCTTCTACAACCTTTATCCATTCGAGGTCAACATTGGGAAGATTTTTCAATGGATTTTATCACACGTTTACCTAAGTCTGAAGGAAAGAGTGTTATCATGGTGGTAGTTGATAGAATTAACAAGTATGCACACTTTTGTGCATTATCTCATCCATTTAAAGAAAGTACAATTGCTACTACATTGATGGAAACAATTTAAAAGCTACATGGAAATCCAAATATTATTGTAAGTGACAGAGATCCCATTTTTACTAGAAATATTTGGACGGAATTTTTTTCTTATTTGGGTACTCAACTAGCTCATAGATCATCTTATCATCCTCAATCCAATTTTCAAACTAAGATAGTGAATAAATGTTTCGAAGGATATATTCGTTGTTTTGTATCTGATAAGAAAACATAATGGGTCAAGTGGTTACCTCTCATTGAATGATGGTAGAACACTTCCTTTCGTGCTACAACAAAAATGACCCAATTGATGGCACTTTATGGATATCATGCACCATCCATCACACCATATTTAAGAGAAAATTTTGAGGTTCAAGCAGTGGAAGATCACATCGAGCATCAACAAGAATTTCTCCAACTCTTGAAGGATAACCTAAATTTGGCACAAAATTGAATGAAACAGCATGTAGATTGGTACAATAACCTAGGTATTTTTACAGCTACAACCATACAAAAAAATGTCCCTCTAGCAAGCTAATAAGGATAACAAATTATCACCAAATAACTATGGTCCTTCCAAGTTGTTGCTAAATATTGGTATTATGGCATACAAATTGGAGCTTCCTACTTCTTCGCGAGTGCATCTAGTTTTCCATGTTTCATGCTTAAAGAAGCTTATACGTGACAAAATTTGAGTTCAAACAATATTGCTAGAACTTTATGAGGATGTAAAAATCATATTGGAACCTGAAGCAATCATGGAAACAAGAACTCGACAGCTATGAAATCAATCAATTTCAGAGTATCTCATGAAGAGGAAGAACTTACCCACTAAATATTCTATATGGGAGGATGAGAATTTTTCACAGAAGCATCCAGAGCTACTCAAGCATTGAGGAAAATAATTTTTTGAAGGAGAGGGGCATGCTAGGTCCCTATATTACTAGTGTAGTGCCTTATTTTTGTTAGTGTAGCCCCCTTATTGTTATTGTTATACCCCTGTAGCCCCAATATTGTTATTATTGTGCCCTTACGTTATATTGTGATCCCATGGACTCCTATATATAAAAGGAAATTTTGTCATTTGTATCATCCAATAATTTTTCATTTATGTAATGTATTGGAGGTTGCCCCCTCAAAGTGGCTGATTTCTAAGGCGTTGATCTCTCTTTTCTTCTATTTTTGGAGTTGGTTTCATAACAAAAAGTTAACCTAGATAAGAAGATTAAGGCTCAAAATTTTGTATATGTGGATGGCCTCAAACGTAATCTTCTAATTTTTATCCATATGTGTGAAATGCCTACGTTGTAATTTTTGGATCAAAGTTTTGGGAACTCAGAAGGAAAGAGAATGAAAAGCTTATTGATTAGTGTAGCAAGAAAGTATGAATTTGACTTTTCCCTAGTCAAATTGAGAAAATTTGAATTTCCACATCAAAATAAAACTTGGAGGTAGTTAATAGAGGTGAAATGACTCTTGTCACTTAGTTAACTTATTAAATTTGAGTTAGAGGGCTTGGAGTTCAGTTAAGCATGTGTGATTGCTAATTTGTAGAAATCTAGATCATTTACTTCTATTTGTATTTAGTTAAACTAGTTCTAACTATTGATAAAAATAGTTGGAGGTCATTGTGCAGTGGGACAATAGTCTAAATCATTGATCATCCAGTTAATTGATCTATCAACCAAAAATAGCTAGTGCATGAAGATACTTTGAGTTCCCCAACTGTAGTGAATATTTCAAGGAAGTGTAACATTAGGTGTAGACTAGTCTTGAGTGTACAGGTGTTGCATAGTCATAGGATCAACCTTGGGAATTGAGCAATAAATCAGGGGGGATTCCTAAAAATTAGGGGCCAAATTCCTTGGGAATTGCAGAAGCAGATAAGGGCTCAAGTAGAGGTAGAAGTTGACTAATTCTAGGTCAGAGCTTCTCATTGATTAGAGAGAAATTTGCTCACTTATAGGTTTAGGTGAGAGAAAGAAATCAATTGCAATACATTATCTATTCATCTGATTAATGAAAGCATGCTTAAGGGCTTTTTACCAATTGGTTTCCCCTACATAAATTTGTGTACTTGTCTATGTGATCGATGCATGTTTGTGAATATTGTTCTAATTGTGAATTAATTTCCAGAGGAAGTAGAGTAGAATTATGTCTCTTGATTCAGAATAAATTTCTAGAGAAGCTACAATTATATCACCATATTTCTACATGGTACTAAATAAGGATTCACATTAGAACAATAATTTTGAATTTTTTCCTTAGGAGGTTCCAATTTTTAGCTTTAGTGTAGTGGTATTTCTTTAGATTTAGGAGAATAGCCTTCAATGGACTTCGATTATATTATTCCTTAGAAGGCATCTCAAATTTCATTGCATGGAAGGATCACATTGAGGCAGCTCTTGATGACAATGGATTTCTGGAATATGTCAAGATAGAAATTCCAAAACCACGATCAGGTGATGCCAAAAACCTAGCCCAATGGAAGAAATATGTAGCCAAGGCAAGTAGAAAAATATTGGAGGGAGTGTGACCACATTGTCTCAAATATTTATGAGAAAGAAACTCCTTTCATAATATGGAAGACAATGATAGAGGAATTCGAGAATAGAAATGGTCATAGAAAATTTTCACTCAAAGACAAACTTTGAAATATCAAGATGTAGAAGAATGATACTATTCCGCGGTATCTCACCATATTTACACAAGTTCGGGATGAGCTTGGAGGGGTTACTTTGAACGTTGTAGAACATGACCTAGTAAGCCTAGGTCTTCTAAGCCTTCCCAAAAGTTTGGATAGCTACTAGGATTTAGTGAACGTGAGGGATAAATTACCGAATTGGGAATGGTTATGGTATGTTTTGGTACAATAAGAGATTGAGAGAAATAACAAAGATGGAAGTTCATCCAATGGAGAGCATGAGAAAAAGAAAATCATTGGTTGGAAAGGGAAAGAAGGGAAAAGGGAATGAATCTTAAACCAAACCATAATCTAGAAAAGGGGGCAAGAAGAAAGACTTGTCAAAAATAAAATCCTTCAATTTTCATGGAATCGAGAATTATGCTACAAGGTTTCCAGACAAACAATCTAGTAAGAAGAACTCAAGAGGAGCAGCAGGTGAAGCATTGGCTTCAGAGTTCGAGCTATACTTCACCCTTATGTATGTCCAAAACTATGATGGGTAGTGTGTCATACTTGGACTCAGGTGCATTGTTCCACATGACAGGGTGTAGAGAGTTTTTCAGTGACCTAGAGGAGAAAAATATTCAGATGCATATTGAGATTCAGTACGATAGAAGGTACAATTCTACTAGGATTGGTGTAATAACCTTTAAGAGGGAGTCAAGATCCCCTCTTCGGCTAAAATATTTCATGTTTGTACTTGGATTAAAGAAGAAACTCATATTGTTAGCATTTTTGGAAGACCTTGGTTATTATGTGATCTTCAGCAAATGTAAAGCCTTTCTAAGACACAAAGCCACTAGAAAGGTGAAGCATATCAGGATTCGTGTGAAGAGACCATGTTAACTTGATGTGTAAGAATGTATTGAATTAAGTAGTAAGGCAAAGTGGAGATTCGTGATGTCAGTGAGCTATGCCAAAGAAGGATTTCCATTTGAATCATGGTGCCTTAAAAATTATGGAGAAAATAACCACTTACCTCCATAATGGAGCACTTGAGCAACAAGATGTTTTCAAGGGTTGTACCTTGGGTAAGTATGTGAAGTCCACATTCCATGATCAAGACAACAAAGCACATGAAGTCTTCAAAAAATTCCACTATGATGTTTTTGAACCTTTCTCGACAACCTACACTACTAGAAATAAGTACTATGTTATTTTTACTGATTATTTCTCAAGGAAGTGTTGGATTTTCTTAAAGCAGAAGAAGGGTAAGACATTATCAAAGTTTGTAGAATTCAAGGGACTTGTTGAGAAAGAGACTGACAAGAAGGTGAAGGACCTCAGGATCGATAATGGAGGTGGGTATGTTTTGAATGAATTCATGTATTTATGTGTGAAAGAAGACATCAAATAGAGTTGATAGCACCCCAAAACCCACAACAGACTGGGGTAGCTAAGTGAAATAATTGTAGCATTGTGGGAGCTATGAGAGTAATGCTACAAGACCAAGGCCTAACACTGCATTTGTGGGCAGAGGCATGTAACACAACAGTCTAATTGCAGAACCAACTTCTTCATTAGATTCTTGGTATTATTACACTGAAGGAGGCTTTCTTGGGGAGAAATTTGGATATGTCTCATTTCATAATTTTTGGAGCCTCTATTTACTGTCATGTTTTCAAATATTCGAGGAAAAAACTTGAGTTTACAGAAGAGATGAGATTTTTTTTGTATTATTGTAATGTAAAAATCCCCTCACATCTACCCAGGTAACTCGACAACCAGGGTAAACATGAGTTGAGGGAAATTTAGAGCATACTCAAACTCCTTGCCGACTTTAAGAAAGTGGAATTGATGCAAAAAACCATCACACAAACACCTTCACCTGCTACAGGACCCCAAAAATCTATCCCATCCATGAAGATGATTTTTCCTTAGGTCCCACTGACTTTCACTAAAGAAAATCCCTGGACGCTCCCTTGATATGGGCAAGGCAATGTCTGGGAGGCTATGGACGCTCCCGCATCATAGCCATGAGTGCATCTATGGACTCTTTTACCTAGACCTATGCCTATGTCCACGGGATTTAAGGCACTTTTCAAGCCCATAATCTTGGACACTCTCAAAAAATTCCTATAACTTTCAAGATTCATCGAACACATGGTGACAATGCGAAAAAACCATAAACTGGCTCCAGGACTAGGCCTAACCATCCCCAACTAGGAATGACATTCTGTCAAACACTTGACATGAATGCACTGTATAGGTCTAGGGTACAAGATATACCACAAATGACTAAAAAATCTTGAGATAAATTACAAGAAGGATCACTACCCTCTTCCTTACTAATATGCCATCAATTAGGTCTTGTATCCATTATATTAAAATTTACAATTAAACACATGAAATAACCATGACATTAACTAGTCATTCAACCATGATTATAACCAACATAATAAGGAAATAATAGTGAGATAACAACCATTAAATCCACACATTAATAGGTACATATCAAGATAACTTAGCTTCCATTAAACATAGGCAATAATCGACCAGATTCGGGATTTCCACCTACCACTCGACCATAGACATGGTTGAGCCAAACCTCTCTTCAGCCAGTCACCTTTGTCTCATATTCAAAGAATGAATGTGGGATCTCAGTGATCAGGAGTTCATAAATTTTTCTCAAAATTCAGAGCTACATAATTGGCTTGAAATCAGGATGGTTCCGTAGATCTCATATTCCTAATTCTGGCGCTACGAACAGTTCAAAAAAATGATGTTGTATGAGGGAGATATCGCGTTCTGATCAAATTTCCAAATAAGTAAAATTGCGATAGGTTTGATTGGGATGCCCAGTTATCAAGGTGGATTCACAGTCAACAAAAGGAATATTCCTTTCCTTAGAGCCAACCACAAGTTGACAAGTGGCATCATTTGATTGGTTTAATGGTTGTACATTTATGTTTTTGGGCCAATTGTGAAGTGTCACGTGGCTAGCCCTAAGGCCGCCATGTGGCTCTTGAACTACATTATAAAATTTTGGGATGAGGTCCGTAGGGCTCGACCCCGTGACCTCCAACAGATCACGTGCTCGTCTAACTGCACGAGCTACATATGAATCTTAACTATTATAGTCACTGGATTATATTTAAATTTCACTACATTTTGCATTGGGGGTTTGGGACCACCGGAGGTCCCAACCCTCCAGCAGTCCCCAGAGTTATGATCATATGTTAACATAAAACGTTATGGTCTATATGTAACTTTCTACCACAAATTTTGCCAATGGTTCCGCTAACTTGGTCACATTGAAATATTTTAAAACATTAACTTCGATAGTTCGGTAACCTCCACACACTTCACAACAGTTGCATTCCATGTCACATGCAATAGTTAATCATTCGTGCGGTCAGCTAACCATCCACCTCAACCGAAGTTCTGACTAACCAAACCACAATTTAAGCCTTGGTTCCACCGACTGTTATGAATGCCGCGGGTTTGGGGTTGGAATGTGACCAACCCAACTAGTAAATTAAATGTGACGGTTAAGTTCAACGACATATTTGGAGCATGCCTATTTTTAGGAAGATTTTAGTAAATTAACTCGAGTTACATGGAGTTCTCCACTTTTAGTAGAGTTTTTCTATATGTAACTAGGAAAAAGAGTAGGAGACTCAATCTTCGCCCATTCAGAGTGAATGAAGAGTCATTCTTGATTAATTGGAGCATTATGGAGCCATTAGTGTAGAGAAAACAACCATTAGAGGACTATAACTACATGTATTTGAAAAATTTTGAGCATAATGAAAGATGGACATGCCATTGGGAGTTGGACCAGCAGATGTAGCCTAGGAGGGAAGAACTGCTTCACCATGCCCATTGTATAAATGTTATTTGGTGACTTATTTCTTTATTTTACACTATTGTTTAGTGTTATTTGTGCTTATTTCATGCTTCTAATTCACTAAAATCATCTACAATTCATGGTTAAAATCCTCATTCCTTAATCAAACTAATGAGACAAGTATGCACATGTTTATAAATTGAAAATACACTTAGCACAACAAAAATAATATAGTCCTTTCAGATCAGGTTGGTATCAAAGGTAGAGTTTATTCTCTGGTGTTGTTTAGTGCAATGAATTGTTTAACTATTTGCAAGTTTTTAGATGATTACTAGGCTCAAGCTCAAAAGAGGAGAAGGCAAATTGGTGGGAGAAAAAGGGTATGAATAAGAGCCAAAGAAAATGAGAGCAAGATTTCCACAATCTCCACCACCTAGTTCACCTCCTAAGGAAGCAGGAGCTACACTAAGCATGCCTTAAGAGGAAGGAGAAATCCATGAAAAATTTGATCCCAAAGAGGTAGAAAGAGTGTTCAGGAAATAATTCCTTGACATGACTGAGATGGTTAGAATCCTTTATCAAGAAAGGAATGAGAGACCAGAAGGAGAAGGATACAAACTTCACAAGGAAGGACATGGATCTTCAAGAGGTCAGAATGATGAAGATAAGTCAAAGAAGGGAAATGGAGGAAATGGAGAGCCATCATAATCACCCTAATCATCATCATCATCTACTTCTTCTTCAGTACATCAGCCACACAAGTCAAAGAACACTGGTAAAAGTAATTTTTTTAAAATTGATGTTAAGTTTGAATTGCCAATGTTTAATGGTGAAGTCAATGCAGAAAAGCTTGATAATTGGATTAGGAAATTGGAGTTATATTTGAGAACCCGAAACCTTCCAGATGATGACACTAGAATCCAATTAGCTTCATTGAGAATGGAAGGTGCATCACTTGTTTGGTGGGAATCCAAGACAAAGGAGAAGATCAAGAAACATGGTAAGATTATTCTATCATGGTAAGATTTCATTACTGCTATAAAACAACAATTTTATCCATTAGCTCATATGCAGAAATCCATAATGAACTGGCAGAACTTTAGGCAATTGATGGGACCAAGTGTGCAAGAATACACCCAAAAATTTAGGAGAAGAGCTCTCTTATTAGTTGTAGATTTGCTGAGCCAAGATACTTTTCTCAAGTACATAGGAGGCTTACATAGCTACCTAAAACATACTATTCTCATTTTTAACCCCACCAGTCTAGATGAAGTATGTATTCAGGCCACACATCTAGAAGCTAGGGGGAAGAACATTCTTGAAGAGAGTAGAAAGAAACATTTTAAGGGTAAAAACAAAGAGAAGACCTAAAAAGGTAAAAGAAAAAAGAATGCATTTGTTAAGAAAGAGGGATAAAAAGTGGTTTGTAAACATTTTTCAAAAGAATTCCATGATGAAACTCATTGTTGGAAATTACATCTTGAAATGAGGCCAAAAAAAACCAATAACAAAGGGAAACATAAAAATGCAGCTACAACTCAACATGATTTAGGAGACGATTCAATTGATGAATCGAAGATTACAGCCATGGGATTGAATAACATGAAGGGAAAATAAATTGAAATGAACCCCAGTACTAGTACATCAAACTCTCACATACATGCTCCAAATGAAGAAGAAAGAATAGAACTTTTTCATGTTAGAGCCATATCCAAGCATACCAAGATCGACACATTGTCTAACAATGGGTTACGAGAAAACTTAATCTCTGAAGACTTGGTCAAGAAAATTAACCTTGAGACCATACCACATCCAAAATCATATCCATTAGGTTGGATTTGTAAGGGTGAAAATTTACAGGTTTCAAAGAAATGCATATTGCGGTTTGCAATCATTGCAAATTTTGTTGACAATGATGAATTAGATTTGGTTCAGCTTGAAATAAAAGGTATTGTGTTGGGGAACCATTTCTTATATGACAGGAAAGCGATCTTCCATCGCCATGAGAAAAAATATCATTTATTAAAATATGGCAAGGAGTACATTGTTAGAGCACATCGCAAGAAGACAAACATTGATATGGTAAATGCTGGACATGTAAAGGGGCTGGTGAATTCAAGTAAGAATTTTTTTCTTCTTATGATTAAGCCTAAAGCTGATGTTAATAATGAATCATTTGAGGGATGTGATCCTAATTTGGAATCAGATTTATATGATGTATTTAATGCACATCATGAGATGTTTTAGGAGCCAACAAGAGATGGGATAGTGTCTCCATGGACTTTTTTGGAGTTCTGCCTATGTCAAGAAGACAACATGATTTATTTATGTAGTTGTGAATAGATTTATTAAAATGTGTATAATTATGCCATGTAAGAAAACCATTACTGTTGAGCAAACTGCTAAACTTTATTTTCAATATGTCTGGGTTCATTTTGGGTTTCCAACTTCTATTGTTAGTGACAAGGATTCCAAGTTCATCAGGAATTTTTGGTAAAATCTATGGAAGATGATGGAAACAAAGTTGAAAAAGAGTACTTCTTTTCATCCGCAAACTGATGGAAAAACCGAGGTGGTGAACAGAACCGTTTTGCATCCATTGAGAGAATATTGCAACAAACATCCTAAGTTTTTGGATGAACAACTACATTACATTCAACACACTTACAATTAGGAAAATCACTCTTCAACTCAAACATCACCTTTAGAAGTATTCTTTGAGTATTTTCCAAAATCTCCATTAGGCTTCATCTTTTGGAAGGATGTTGCAATTGATGGCCATAGTGATATTGACAAGGCTTGAAAGTTCATTGAGAAAATTCAGATTATACATCAACAAGTTCAAGAACAGCTTGAGAAAAGTCAAAGTAAATATAAAGAGAGGCATGACAAACATAGATTTGATCACAAGTTTCAAGAGGGAGATGAGGTATGGTTGCACATTAACAAAGAAAGGATGCAAGGGGAAGGTAAGAAAATCAAACCAGTTCGCTATGTCCATTCAAGATCATAAATAAAGTTGGTAATAATGCATTTTAACTTGACTTTCCTTCTTACATGAAAATGTATTCAGATGTTAATGTTGAAAAATTATGTTTGTATGAGCCATCTTTGATAGATGATCAAGGAAGTGATGTTCAGCTACCTTCTATTGAATATTTATCACCAGAATTTCTTGATGAGCTTAAAGAAGGTACAATTCTTGACAGAAGGACGAGAGTATCCACGATGGGAATTGTTGACTACCTTCAAGTTGGGCTCAAAGGCACTAATACAAGGAAGGAAAAGTGGGTGGAGGTTGGAAAGGTGAGGGAGCTTTACCCTCATCTAATAAATACGTAATCAAGCCTTTTGGCATCCAAAATCTTCCCAATAGGGAGGAGTGATCTAGAGTTCATAAATGTTTCTCAAAATTCAAGTT
Source organism: Pinus albicaulis (assembly GCA_034641835.2). Lineage (NCBI taxonomy): Eukaryota > Viridiplantae > Streptophyta > Pinopsida > Pinales > Pinaceae > Pinus > Pinus albicaulis. Next base: position 1,455,681,203 of record CM076584.1, read on the forward strand.
ATAGGATTGGGTTCAAACTAGGATGGTTTCATAAATATTGTCTTCCTAATTTTGGTGCCGCAAACAGTTCGAAAAACTGATGTCGTATGAGGGAGATATCACGTTCTAATTGAATTTCCAAATAGGTAAAATTGCGATAGGTTTGACTTGGATGCCCAGTCAGCAAGGTGGTTGCACAGTCTGAAAAATGAATATTTTGAGGAATATTCCTTTCCTTAGAGACAACCATAGGTTGACAAGTGGTGCCATGTTATTGGTTGAATGGTTTTACACTTATGTTTTTAGGCCAATTGGGAGGTGCCACATGGCTAGCCCTGAGGTCGCAATGTAGCCCTTGAAATGCGTTATAAAATTTTGGGGTGAGGTCCACAGGCTCGACCCCACGATCTCTGGTAGAGAACTCACCCATCTAACCATCGGAGCTACACATGAATGTTAAATATTATAGGTGTTGGCTTATATTTAAATTTCATTATATTTTTCATTAGGGGTTGGGGACCATTGGCGGTCCCAACCCACCAGTGGTCCCTAGAGTTATGATCATATGTTAACATAAAACATCACGGTCTATACATAACTTCCAACCACAAATTCTGCCAATGGTTCAGTTGACCTGGTCATATTTTAATTTTTTAGAGCATTAAATTCGATAGTTTTGTAACCTCTGCAGACTTCATAACAGTTTTATTGCATGTCACATGCAATGGTTAATCCTCCATTCGGTCACCTAACCATCCACCTCAACTGGAGTTCTGACTAACCAAACCACGATTTAAGCCTTGGTTCCACCGACTGTTATGAATGCCGCAATTTTGGGGCTGGCATGTGGCCAATGCAACCAGTAAATTAATTGTGATAGTTAATTTCAGCGAAATATTTTGAGAGTACCTATTTTTGGGTGGATTTCAGTAAATTAACTCCAAATTTGTGGAGTTCTCCACTTTTAGTCAAGTTTTTCTAGCTGTAACTAGGAAAAAGAGTAGGAGACTCAATTTTTGACCATTCATAGTGAATGAAGAGTCATTCTTGACTAATTGGAGCATTCTGGAGCCATTGGTGTAGAGAAAACAAACATTATAGGCCTATAACTACATGTATTTGCAAAATTATGAGAATAATGAAAGATGGACATGCGATTGGTAGCTGGACCAGCAGATGTAGCCCAGGAGGGGTGAACTGCTTCATTATGCCTGTTGTGTAAATGTTATGTGGTGACTTATTTCTCTATTTTAAAATGTTGTTCAGTGTTATTTGTGCCTATTTCATGCTTCTAATGCACTAAAATCATCTACAATTCATGGTTAAAATCCTCATCCCTTAATCAAACTAATGACACAAGTATGCACATGTTTATAAACTGAAAAGACACTTAGCACAAAAAAGCAAATACAGTCCTTTTAGATCACTCATGGATAAGCCAATCCAAAAATATCCAAGGGAATCTAGATGTTAAACCACCTCCACCCTCACCATACCATGATCACACCAAAACTAGTGCCAAGATCACAAACCAAAACCAAGCTTGGAATTCCTCCAAAAATCTATCACCATCCTTGAGGATTTTTTCATATCGCTATTTCTCAGAATTTACCAAAATCCAATCACAGATCAATAGGACCTAAACTAAGACACCACCCTAAGGATTACCATGTATCCCGCAAAAACCAGTCAATGGATTCCTAGGCCTTTGGGGAATTTCCTTGAGACCACCTTCACCCCAGATTCCCCAATCCATCTAGAAATTCTAAAGCTCAAAACCAAGATCAAAATCCCAACCCACCATGAATATCTGGAAAAAGGAAAGGTAAGGCTGAAAACCACTATCAAAACTGATCAAAATCATGCCAGCGACATCAAGAGAACCAAATACCAACATGTGTAATTTGTGCATTTACAAACCAGATAGGAAATCACACATGAAATATGTTGGAGATAATGTTACCATTGATTGGAACTTGTTTTTGGTATTGGGGATTGTTCTATAGTAATTGATGTTAAGGGACGTATCAAGCTATTTTTTTTGTCATTTGTTGAGAACCATCATAGTAGTAGAATAATTTAATATTCCCTAAAAATATTATCACTATGTTTGATGGTTGAATGGTTCAAAGGCCTATTTGTTAAAGATATTTTATTGATTGAAGATCAATTCAAATTTCCCTGAAAAGTGCCTAAATGGTAAACCCTTTAGGATACATTTCCAATAGTATATAACACTAATAAAATCTCCTAATATTTGAATATATATTGCACATTGAATTTAGGAAGTCGACCTTGGTTGAAGAACTTTGGAGGTTCAGGTCACTTGAGAAGAAAATAAGGAGGGCATGACAGAAAGGGCTTAACTTTGCACTATTTATGGGTCATATGGATATTCAGGTCAATCGAATGGCTTAGGGGTGTAGATGTAGAATAAGTTTGGAATACAAGTTTTTTGAGGGTGCAGGTGCGTAAGGGTCTCAAACCTGAAATTGTGAACAAAGTTCTGTGTGATGGAATAGTTCATGCATAGACCAAGCATTTGGCCTTCAAATTTTATTTCAAATGAAACACAAGAAAATTACCCAAACCCTACCATCCTATTCATATAGGTTGATGAATATGGTATATCGAAATGGCTAGTGACGTGGCGCTCACTAGGCATGGATGATAACATGCCACCTGCGCAAGTGACACATGGAAAGTTTTTTGGGAGTTTTCAAATGTACAAGTGGGAAAAATCCATGTGATATGTGGTACCACTTAAATAATAATTCTTAGGGGTAAAATGCATCGGTGGTAGTTGATGTAAATCCCTCTTGGGGCTTTCCGGTGCCTGAGGGAAGCAGTTAGATTAGTTGTATAGTTACAAATACATTGCACACATGTTTATATAATGCAAGAGGGAGATGAGGTATGGTTGCACATTAACAAAGAAAGGCTGCAAGGGGAAGGTAAGAAGATCAAACCTGTTCTCTATGGTCCATTCAAGATGATAAAGAAAGTTGGTAATAATGCATTTTAACTTGAATTTCCTTGTTATATGAAAATGTATTAAGTTATTATTGTTGAAATTGCGTTTTTATGAGCCGTCTTTGATAGATGATCAAGGAAGTGATGTTCAGCTACCTTCTATTGAAAATTTATCGCCATAATTTCTAGATGAGCTTAAAGAAGATACAATTCTTGACAGGAGGACAAGAGTATCCACGACGGGAAGTGTTGACTACCTTCGAGTTGGGCTCAAAGGAACTAAGAAAAGGAAGGAAAAGTGGATGGATGTTGGAAAGGTGAGGGAGCTTTACCCCCATCTACTAAATAGGTAATCAAGTCTTTTGGGGTCCAAAATATTCCCAATATGGAGGAGTGATCCGGAGTTCATAAATCTTGCATAAAATTGAAAGTTATAGGATTGGGTTGAAACTAGGATGGTTTCATAAATCTTGTCTTCCTGATTCTCGTGCAGCAAACGGTTTGAAAAACTGATGTCATATGAGGGAGATATCACATTTTGATCGAATTTCCAAATAGATAAAATAGCAATAGGTTTGACTTGGATGCCTAGTCAGCAAGGTGGATGCAAAGTCTGAAAAAGGAATATTTTGAAGAATATTCCTTTTCTTAGAGCCAACCGTAGGTTGACAAGTGGTGCCATTTTATTGGTTGAATGGTTTTACATTTATGTTTTTTGGCCAATTAGGGGGTACCACGTGGCTAGCCCTGAGGTCACCACATGGCCCTTGAAATGCATTATAAAATTTTGGGGTGAGGTCCACAGGCTTGACCCCACGACCTCCGACAGACAACGCACTCGTCTAACCACCCGAGCTACACATGAATATTAACTACTATAGGCGTTGGCTTATATTTAAAGTTTATTACATTTTTCATTAGGGGCTAGGGACCGTCAGTGGTCCCAACCCGCCAATGGTCCCCAGAGTTATGATCATATGTTAACATAAAACATCGTGGTCTATACATAACTTCCAGCCACACATTTTGCCAATGGTTCCATTGAGCTGGTCATATTTTAATGTTTTAAAGCATTAACTCTGACAGTTTTTTAACCTCCACAGACTTCATAATAGTTTCATTGCATGTCACATGCAATGGTTAATCCTCCATGCGGTCAGCTAACTATCCACATCAATCGGGGATTTGACTAACCAAACCATGGTTTAAGCCTTGGTTCCGCCAACTGTTATGGATGCCAAAGTTTTGGGGCTGGCATGTGGCCAACCCAATCGGTAAATTAGATGCGACAGTTAATTTTGGCGACATATTTGGAGCGTGCCTATTTTTGGGCGGATTTTAGTAAATTAACTCCATCTAAGTGGAGTTCTCCACTTTTAGTCGAGTTTTTCTAGGTGTAACTAGGCAAAAGATTAGGAGACTCAATTTTCATCCATTCAAAGTGAATGAAGAGTCATTCTTGACTAATTGGAGGATTCTGGAGCCATTGGTGTAGAGAAAAAAACCATTAGAGGCCTGTAACTACATGTATTTGCAAAATTATGAGCATAATGAAATATGGACATGTAATTGGTAGCTGGACAAATAGATGTAACCCAGGAGGGGTGAACTACTTCATTATTCCTGCTATGTAAATGTTATGTGGTGACTTATTTCTATATTTTGTAATGTTTTTTAGTGTTATTTGTGATTATTTCATGCTTTTAATTCACTAAAATCATCTACAATTCATGGTTAAAATCCTCATCCCTTAATCAAACTAATGAGACAAGTATGCACATGTTTATAAACTGAAAAGACACTTAGCATAATAAAACTAATACAATCCTTTTAGATCACTCATGGATAAACCAATCCAAAAATATCCAAGGGAATCTAGATGTTAAACCACCTCCACCCTCACCATACCATGATCACGCCAAAACCAGTGCCAAGATCACAAACCAAAACCGAGCTTGGAATTCCTCCGAAAATCTATCACCATCCTTGAGGATTTTTTCATATCGTTGTCTCTCAGCATTTACCACAATCCAATCATAGATCAATAGGCCCTAAACTAAGACACAACCCTGAGGATTTACCATGTATCCTGCAAAAACCAGTCAATGGATTCCTAGGCCTTTGGGAATTTTCCTTGAGATCACCTTCACCCCAGATTCCCCAATCCATCTAGAAATTCTAAAGCTCAAAACAAAGATCAAAATCCCAACCCACCATGAATATCTGGAAAAAGGAAAGGTAAGGCTGAAAACCACTATCAAAACCAATCAAAAGCATGCCACTGACATCAAGAGAACCAAATACCAACATGTGTAATTCGTGCATGTACAAACCAGATAGGAAATCTCACATGAAATATGTTACCTACAAGTATTCATGTTGAAACTAATAGATCCTACCCTTCCTTGCTTGTTCTTTCCTTTCCTTTCCTTTCCTTGTCCTTCCTTTGCTCTCTTTCCTCTTTCTTGACCCAATGCATATCTTGAACCATAAAATTCTTCCCAACTGATCCTCATAATAATTTTTATTAATGAGGCCTCTATTTTATTCATTTTCGTCCTCACATGCAACCTGTGACCTTTCAAATTCCTTTTATCTTATTTTCCTTTTATTTCATAAATAAAATGCCAATAATTCCTCTTTTACTTTCCAAATACTTAGTCATTTCCTTTTCCAATTTTTTTTAGCCATAATAACCGAAATGAACACCCAAGCTAGGGTGTTTTTCCCAACATTCAGCTTTGAATAAGTGACCCTTAAACATGGTCTTGTTTTTTCCTTTATTAAATTTTATTACATGCACTTTTAACCTAAGTCTCTTACAAAACCCTCTCCCTTACGGGAACACCATCCTCAGTGTTAAACCACACCTATACCTCAACCAAACCGCTAAAAAGAAAAAATACTACCCATGGAGCTTTATAACTTAGCTTGTTATAGTATTTACAATGATGACACTTGAAGCATGATAAAACAATAGTGTACTAGAGCCTTATAATATAGCTCATTATGCTATTTCCAATAATATACACATATAAAAATATACACACTTTCTCAACGAGAAAATAAAAGGATATGATGCCCGTATCAACAACAAGGGAATCAAAATTTTAATACCCCCACCTTGAAAGTAGTATCAGGATTAAATTCCTTCCCAGGAAGTCCAGAATCCAAATTCAAAGCCAAAGATGCACCCAATGTCCAATGCTACAACCCTATGCTATTGTACCCTCAGTGAACAGTTACCAACTTATTTTTCCAGGGTGCACTCCCAATGTGCATTTGATTCCATATAGTAATGAAAATGACAAAAAAAAATCCATCCTCAACCTTCCCTTGTTTGATACACAGTCTCTCGGGCAATCCGTTCATCCCCTTCCATGCAATCACTCACCTTCCAAGTTCCCTGACATCCCCCATCCCGAGAAATCCATCCCTTGTTGAACCTTTAGTTAAACTGAGAGGGTGGGGTGAATCAGTTTAACACCTTCATTTAACTTTTAACACTTTTCATTAAACTTATTTACACCTTCATTTCATATCCAATTTAATATGTGAGTAATCTTGGAATGTAAGCAGCAGGTATTAGTATAATATACCAGTAGAGTTAATATGAGAGTAGCAGGTATTAATCAGATGATACATATCAGATCAATACATAAATATCATACACAGAGACACCAGATATAAGTGGAAACCCATAAAGGGAGAAAACCACATCTTATTATTGTTGTGATGCAAAGGCAAGCTCCAACTCCCTCTCACCACTCTTTTCTGTAGGCACCAACCTACAGGAGGCTCTATCCTCAATTTTGCAAGCTACAACTTGCAAGGAAGCACCAACTCCCTTCAATTTTCTGCAGGCACCAACCTACAGGAGGCTCCAACCTCAGTCAGCTAAAACTGACGACTATCAAGCTGCAACTTGATAGGGAAACTCCAACTTCCTCAATTTATCAAACTGAAAGTTTGCTGATTTACCTCAGATATCAGCCTTGTTCTGTAGCTTCTCCTTTTGTTCTGCTTTTCTTAATCTTCTCTGCCTCACACTTCTATATTCTGCCTTCTCTTAATTTTTCTCTCTCTACCTTTTTCTTGAATATCAAGATGATATTATTTATAGATTTCCTCACATGACTGTTTGTATTCTGCTTGGAATTCGAAATGGAAAGTCATGTCTCTTTGCCTTCTGCCTTCTCACTCCTTTTATCAGCTTACTCAGAAATTATAACTGTATGTGTCAATTTTAACATTACAGTGGGAGTTTGTTTTCTCTCAGAGACTTGCCAATGCATCACAAAAAATAAAAACAATTAAAAAATTTACATTCGAATTACAATATGAATTCCAGCTCACTTATTTTGTCTCTTGATTTGCTGCGCATTTGTCTTTTCTGTGACTGTGTTTCGACTCTTTTCTGCTCTGTATGCTTTTCTGTCCTCTGCTGTAGTGTATTTGCTGCATACGTGTAACAGTGCTTTTATATCAGTGCCTCTTAGAAAAAATACGTGACTGCTAACTTGCAGCAAGTGTCTTGTTGATGTGGAACATTCCACAAGTGGAACGGACATATATCACAGTCATTGTATATTTATAATCGCCCTCCCATTAAGCCGAGGCCCGTGGGTTCATAGCCCATGTGGCATATTTTAATACAACTGCAAACATGTTTTATATATCTAACAACAATCCTTTTATATATAAGCAATCGCCATCCACCTTAAGCCTTTGGTCTTATATTACAATCCAATAAGTCGAATCACAACCACTAATACATGACAGGGTCAGGCCCCACATCTCCGTCGGTGGATCGATGGTGTCAAACGAAAACTTGCGATTGTTGTTGAGCCTCAAATTTGTGCTTTCCTTCACCTCATTTTACCTCATTCTCCCTTGTCCATTTCTATTTTAAACCCAATTGATCAATAAAAATAGTTAAAATTACTTCTAGAATGGTTTACATGACTGACTTGTTGAATTTTGTGATTGTTGCCATTGTTAAGCATTTTGACCGGAACTAGCTGCAGAATGCATACATTCCGTAGCTAACCGACGATTCTGCAGCTACCTTTATGTTTGAGTATGTTCCAGGTGGCCTCTTGAGGAAAAACGCATATGGGCATGATCCACGTCGTGCCTACATGGTTTGTTGCTCATCATGGAAGAGGAAATGAATTCTGGGTACGGTTATGCATGTGGGAACACATTTGTGAAGGAAGACTCCTACTAGGACTGTCTCAGTCCAGATGTCTTTTCTTCTTCACGTAGCCACCTCAAAGACTCCTAAGATGATTCGGATAAGGAAAGACATTATTCCTAAATTGTTGTAATTATTTTTACTTTCATTTACTTTATAAACTCTTGAGTAGGCCGAGAGCTTAGTTAGAGATTTTTGTGTTAGATTTGCTGCTAGATTTTGTGTAAACTCTGTGTTACGTCCTTGAAGACACAGAGTGTTATGTTCAAACTATTGCATTGTTAATGGAGCAGACAAAGTTATTCTGAAGGCGTGATTTGATTTGAAGTTGAATGCCGTCAAGTGGTAGAGGGCCCCTGCCTCTTGCACGGATTTCTTTTGCGTAAACTAGATAAGTTTTTCCTAGCTGCCTTTACGTTTTGCATTTGAATTGGTAGTTGTTTTTTTTTATCTACTGTAGTCGTATTCGTTCCAGTTCTTCCACAAGAAGACACTCTTCCAACAGACCAAAATGATGAATGTTTAATGACTATGGTATTGTAGGATAGGAGTTAAATTTGTATTTGTTTTAACTAGCTACTGTAGTCATAATTCGTTCCAGCTCTTCCACTAGAAGACACTCTTCCAACAGACCAAAATGATGAATGATTAATGACTATGGTATTGTAGGATAGGAGTTGAATTTGTATTTGTTTTTAACTAGATACTGTAGTTATATTCATTCCAATTCTTCCACAAGAAGACATTCTTCCAACAGATCATAATGATGAATGATGAATAGCTATAGTACTGTAGGAATTAGTTGTAGTTTTTGCTATTCACTATCACAGTTACACTTGTTCTAATCACTCTTCCACAAGAATAAATTCTTCCAATACATCCTTAAGAAGTTCAAGACATGACCGTGATAATGAGAGATTTAGTTGTTTGTTTGTACTAAGTATCATCCCTGTTCCTACTCTTAAACGCTTGCCCAAGACATCATAATGACGAGTAAGATATGGATGTGATCACTTAGTTTTTCATTTGCTTTCTGTTCAATTGCTTTCAATTGCATACAATTACACAGTTAGAATTGTTCTATCCCTTCCAAGAGAAGGAACTCTTCCAAAATATCACTAATGATGAACAAACAGATTGTGTAACCTCATAGAATAATGCATGTTAGTTAGAATGCTCCAGAGTTTCATTTGCATTTAATTCATGTTCAGTTACTTTGTTTCAAGTTTGATGATGACTTATAGTTCAACATTGTTCTAGTTTAGAAGCATCTTAGGTTCATTCTTAAGTTAACTCATTGCACTTGCATCTCATAGTCACACTGTCATCCTTTGCACAATAGATTGCTTTAGTTGTTAGGATTCACAAGACAGCCTTCATTATTCACAAACATCTTTTTGTTCTGAAAACTACAAAGTGATCCATAACCATAGGAACAGAAGATAACATCACTATAAGGTCTGAAGTATCTCTGCAAATTCCTCATTATTTTATAAACAGAGCTCTTCCTCAAAAGAACTACTTTGAAAAGAAACCAATAACTCTTTGAGTATAGGTTCTGAGACATTCAATTAAATTGCAGAATAGAACTAGGAATTAGTCATGGAATAGATGAGCTTAGAACAAAATGTTGCATCATGATAAGATTAGTGTTTAACTGTCTAGTTAGAGAACTTGCATATTTAGTAATCATTTCTCAAGTTTAGTTTGTGTCATTTGCCTAAGAAGTCATTATCAAGCTTTTGTTTCTATTTAGTCATAGTTCAGATTTTGTATCCAACTGCATTTGCCAATCCATACATTAGGCTCAACTGTGTTTTTGACCACCAATTTCTTTCCATTAGTTTTCTAGGCACTTTCATTGTAAACATAAAACACCAAAAGACCAAAAACATCATAAATTAACATAAAAGACCAAAAAAATCACAAAACACTACACACAACGCATTAGGAAACAAGCACCTAGGTACATATGGTACACTTCACTTCAGCAGTTTACAAATCCTGGTTGACAATTAAATGAGCTCAGTTTAGGAGACTAGATTGAGACCAAACATTTTGGCGCCATTGTCGGGGAAGTGAAAACTAGGTAACCTTTGTTTCTTAGCATCCAAAAAAAATTTTATGCGTAGGGAGAGAGATTCAAGGGGAAGATTTATAAGCAGCAGAGGCAGAAGTTTGATTTCTAGAACATCACTTGTTTCATCTAGATCCAGAGCTAGTACACCTTCAACTCAAACCCATCTTCCATCCTTTACTGATCCTGGACTTCTAGAAGATCTAAGGTCACCTATTCCATTAGAGAAACCTTCCACTTCATCCACTGAACCTGCCATAGAAGAGGATCCAAAAACTTTTGTTGAGGATACAAACCTTTCTACTTCCACAGAAGAGTCAACTATGGCAGAAGAAGGAGGAGGAGGAGTTGTTAATGGAGAACACACATTATTTGGAGGAGGTAGAGGTAGAGGTAGAGGAGAAGGAGGAAGAGGAGGTAGAGGTGCAGATGGAGGAAGAGGTAGAATAGGAAGCTCTTTGGGGTTCCCTATACTTGATGGAGAAACCAATACAACCATGAAAAACATTTCACCTTCTGTCCTTCCGAACTTCTATGGACTTAAAACTGAGGATCCTGAAACTTTCTTATTCGAATTTGAAGTGTTGTGTAGGACTTATGACTATCTTCAAGATGCTCAAAAATTGAAATTGTTTCCTTCAACTCTAAAAGGAGCAGCATTGAAAGTGGTTTATGAGTTTAAACAATAGTTCCATTAGAACATGGGAAGACATGAAACAAGCATTTCTAGAGAGATACTTGGATTATTGTATGCCGGTTAATCATAAGGAAGAAGTGTTCAAGATGTTACAAAAAGAAGATGAAAACTTAGAAGATTTGTTGGAAAGATTTAAATACAACAGAAAAAGGGCACAAATGGAAAACCTAGATCAAGACACTTTAAAAGCTCTTTTGTTGAAAACCATTAGGGATGAATGGTTGGATATCCTTAACATGATGGGAAAAGGGGATATATCACAACTCACATTACCTGAAATATCTGAGTTATGTATCAACCTTTCTAGAGGGAAATCCAAAACTGTCAAAGGTCCAAGAGATCCTGCTCTTGCAAGGGCAAGTAAATCTGCTTCTGAGACAGTAAGTAGATCAGAAATAGAACACATGCTTGATGATTTTAAATCTGACATCTTAGGAAGTCTTAGTGAACAAATAGACACCCTCAAGATACAAAACAAGCAAAAGGCTGAATCTGATGCCTTGGCAATCTTTTGTCCCAAATGTAGGAAGAAACATGCCTTGAGAGAATGTCCTCTAGATGTAAAAGTTGTAGAAACCTGTGCTATTTGTTCTGAGAAACATGAGACCAAGAGTTGTCCTTCTCTTCCTGGTCTCAAGGCTATTTTTCAAGAAGAAACTTCTACAGACTCCACAGAATCTCTTAACTTTGTATCTAGAAGACCTTGGCAGGGACCTCAAACACAGGGATTTCATGATCAAATGTATAATCAACCTCCACCTTGGAATTCTTGGCAGCAACCTTGGCCCCAATTTCAAAATCAATCACAAGCTTGGGCAGAAGGATCAAAAGGTCCCTATGGAAGATACTCTCCATATTATCGGTATCCACCATCCTATCCACCATACCCACAAAATTTTCCTCAAAATCTTCAACAAAATTTTCAACAAAATTCTCAACAACATCATCAGAACCAACCTCATCAAAATCAACCACTTCCATTACCATTCCCTCAAAAATCCAATCAATTACCAGCTCAGCCCATACCAAACCCCAATAATAAGAATCCTCAGAATACATACATGATAGAAGGACACCAATTTCCAACTTATTTAATTACTCCTCTAGACCTTAGTGATGTTCAACTTAGGTCTGGAAGGATACTTGAGAAGAGGAAACCTTCTGTGATCATACAAGAACAAGATAATTCTGAGGAAGACTCCCTACGGGTTAATAAAATTCTTGGGGAAGATACATCCTTTCAAGACCAAAACATTGAAAAACTGAAACAAAAAGATCCAATAAATCCAACTCCAGTATTAGAGCAACCATCCACATCTACTTCTATACCTCCCTTTCCGGAAAGACTGCAAATTGATAAAGGTGTAGAAAAACAAATAATGTTGCCTAATTATGATTTCTTGGATGAATTGAGAAATGTTTGCATTAAAATTCCATTATTGCAAGCCATCAAGGAAATCCCAATTTTAGCCAAAACAATAAAGGAGTTGAGTATGAAGACAACAAGAAAAAGAATAAGAGAAACCAAGAAAATTCAACTGTTAGGACAAATAGCAGACATTATGATGGGTAAGATTACTATTCCAAAGTACCTTGACCCGGGAAATCCAGTTGTCAAAATTCACATCAATGGAATTGAAATTCAAAACACACTCATTGACTTAGGAGCAGCAATAAATATCATGAGTAGACAAATCATGGACAAACTAAAACTTCCTAATCTTCTCTTTACACCCACACTATTACAATTAGCAGATAGATCTGTGATCAGACCAGATGGGGTAATAGAAGACATTCCGGTGTCCCTAGACTCTTGGGAGTACCCTGTGGATTTCATGATCCTGACACCCAAGAATAATATAGGAGGCCATCCTGTTATACTAGGAAGACCTTGGTTGGCTACAGCTGATGCTTTTATTAGTTGTAGGTCCGGTGATATGTATATTTCTGATGGTAGTTCAACAAAGAAATTCACTTTATATCCTCTAGCTAGGACAATTACAGAACTAGATGACACTCAATGGATAGAGGATGAAGAATACTTACAACCACTCTTCACAATTTCAGAAATTAGTGAAGATAATCAAATTCTGAATACTCTAGAAAATTTTGAATCTTCTTCAGAACACAAACAAGAATCATTTCAAGAGAGATCCAATATTGAGTTCTTGTCATCTAGACAGATGTCTCTTCATTCTATGGACAAATTTGGCAGCTCTACAAGTGAAATTTTTCCAGGAAAAACCTTGAACATAAACAAAAACCTAGAAAGATCTCAACAAGAAGAGTTAGTCAAAGTATTACAGAGACATTCTTCTGCATATGCATGGGAATACACTTACATGAAAGGGATAAGTCCCAAGACTTGTACTCATCACATCTATATAGAGGCAAATTGCAAACCAATCAGACAGCCTCAAAGACGGATGAATCCAAATCTTAGGGAAATTGTCAAGGAAGAATTACAAAAATTGTTAAATGTTAATTTCATCTACCCTATTTCAGATAGTCAGTGGGTTTCTCCTTTAGTAATTGTACCTAAGAAAAATGGAAAATGGAGGGTGTGTGTTGACTACCGAGAACTGAATAAAGCTACTCTTAAAGACCATTTTCCCTTACCTTTCATAGATCAAGTATTAGATACATTAGCGGGTAAAAAGTACTTTTCATTCCTGGATGGATTTAGTGGTTACAATCAAATCCAAGTAGCACTTGAAGACCAAGATAAAACCACATTTACTTGTCCTTGGGGTACCTATGCCCACCGAGTATTGCCATTTGGATTGTGCAATGCACCTGCAACATTCCAAAGGGCAGTATTAGGAATTTTTTCTGATCTGATACATGACTGTGTAGAGGTGTACATGGATGATTTTACAGTTTATGGGGATACATTTGAAGAAGCTTTAGAAAACTAGGAAAAAGTCTTAAAAAGATGTCAAGAAGCAAACCTTTCACTTAGTCATGAAAAATGTTTTATGATGTTCACTGAAGGTATTGTTTTAGGGCACCACATTTCAGGGGATGGGATTAGAGTAGATGAGGCGAAATTTGAAGTTATTTCTAACTTATCCATTCCAAGTTGTCAAAGAGATGTTAGAAGTTTTCTAGGATTTACAGGGTACTATCGGAGATTTATAGAAAACTTCACCAAAATAGCATCTCCTCTCTTCAAATTACTCACCAAAGATTGTGAATTTAAGTGGACTTCTGATTGCCAGTTAGCTTTTGAAACACTGAAAACCAAAATTTCTGAAGCACCTATATTAAGGGGACCTAACTGGAAGTTACCTTTTCATATCTCGACAGATGCTTCCGATACAGCTCTGGGAGCAGTATTGGGACAGAAAGATTTAATTCCCTATGCCATCTATTATATCAGTAAAAATTTGACTCCTGCAGAGTTAAACTATACTGTAACTGAAAAAGAGTTTTTAGTTGTTTTTCATGCCATTAACAAATTTAGACACTATATAACAGGCTATGAAACTTTTGTTCACACTGATCATTCTGCAATTAGATATTTAATGAATAAATCAATCACTAATGGTAGAGTTATAAGATGGTTGTTTTTTTTTTCTCGTTTAGACTAATCCTAATTTTTCCATTTTTTCTCCTCCCATGCCACCCACGGGTTTCGAACCGGTGACCTTACAGAACGGAGTGCCTTAACAGTGCACCCCATCACCGACTGTTCTACACCACATGGGTGTTATAAGATGGTTGTTATTATTGCAAGAATTCAACATTACTATTCTAGATAGGCCTGGAAAACAAAACACTGTGGCTGACTTCCTGTCTAGAATTCAAAATATCAAAGATGACACTCCGGTTGAAGATCAATTTCCTGATGAATATCTTTTCGCAATCTCTACTCAAACTCCATGGTTTGCTGATATTGCTAATTATTTAGTTTCAGGAAAATTTCCTTCAATTATGAATGCAAGGGATAAAAGAAAAATCATTAATGATAGTGCAAGATATTCATGGGTAGCTAATGAGTTGTACAAGACAGGTCCAGATTTGATCATTAGAAGGTGTGTTCGTGAAGATGAGATGCCTGAAATTCTCAAGGCATGTCATGATGAACCTTGTGGCGGACACTTTGCAGATAAGAGGATAGCCTATAAGATCCTTAACTGGATATTATTGGCCATCCTTGTTCAAAGATGCAAGGGAGTATGTAAAAAGGTGTGACAGTTGCCAAAGGGTAGGGAAACCTTCTCCTTCAGGTGAGATGCCATTACAACCTCAGGTACACATTGAACCTTTTGAAAAATGGGCTTTGGATTTTGTAGGACCTATTAGTCCTCCATCAAGACAAAAGAAATATATATTATTTTGAACTGACTATGTTACTAAATGGGTAGAAGATAAACCATTACTTGTTGCTAATGAATCATCTGTAGTTACTTTTCTTTTTGAGGATATTTTCACTCGTTTTGGTGTCCCAAGGAAAATTGTTACAGATCAAGGAGCTCAATTTACATCAAGGCTAGTGGAGCAAATGATGGAGAAGTACAAAATCAGACATAGAACATCTACTCCTTATCATCCACAAGCAAATGGTCAAGCGGAATCCACTAATAAAGTTATTGAAGGAATCCTAACAAAGACTGTTCATCTACATAGAAGAGATTGGGTAGATAGGCTTCCTGAAGCCTTGTGGGCCTATAGAACTACATGGAGAAATACAACAGGCCATACTCCTTATGAGCTTGTTTATGGGAAGCAAGTTTTGTTTCCTATAGAGTTCCAAATTCAAACATTCAAGATGGCAGTTCAGCTAGGACTTGATCTAACGGAGGCACAGAAGCATAGACTGGAGCAAATTAATGAATTGGATGAGATCAGACAAGATGCAGTTCAGAAAACAAGTCTAGTCCAACGGCAAAGGGCTAGATGGCATGACAAGTACATCAAAGAGAAGAAATTTAAAGAGGGTGATTGGGCTCTCTTGTTTGATTCAAAATTCAAGGATTTTCAAGGGAAATTTCAGACACATTGGCTTGGGCCATATGAAATTGTTCGAATTTTTGATAATGGGGCAGTAAAAATCAGAATTATAGATGAAGAGGAGGTCACTTTTCTTGTGAATGGTCATAGACTGAAGCTATACCACAAGCCACTCTCAAGAGAAGAGTTTGTCAAGAAGTTCCAAGGAGACAATGATGTGAAGTTAATGAAGAAGAGTCTCTCTTCTTCATCAACTTGATTAAATTTTCTGAAGCATTTCTCTTTTGAAAAAATAAAAAATAAAAAATAAAAATAAAAAATAAAAAATAAAGGTATAAACATGAAAACCAATCACTGATTGGCATGTTTATACAGAAAAGATAGGGTGAAAATCAGAGTCTCTCTGACACTCTAACTTTTCCCATTTTTGTTTCTAAGCAGCTGTTATAGAAATCATAAGTTCAGTTCCATAGTACTTATGATTCATTTCATTCCATTCACTTATCCATCCATACTTCATCTCATCCATCATTCATATTTCACTCCATTCCACATCTCATTCATTTCACTCCATCTTCCATTCACTTCATTTTCATGTCAAAACATAGAATTTGATATCTTGCTGCAAGTGAATAAAATATGTCATGAATTGCAGTACAGCCCTTATGTTCCTTCATTCCATTTCATGAACTGAATCCATTTCATTCCATTATCCACTTCATACATATCATAATCCATCATCCATTCTCATAACATTTCACCCATACTCCAAAAACATTTCATTTTCATGATTAAAGTGTTCTACAGGAACATTCTGCAGCTCAGTGGACATTCTGCAGCTGATCAGCCTTTCTGCAGCCCGATAGTCTTTCCGCAGCTACAAATCCTGAAGGCATCAACTAGCAACATCAGAATTACAACAAAGTGACCCAGTGTATTCATGAATCAAAAGCATCAAGAAAATCATGAAGACTCCTCCAGAAATGAGCAGAGAAGACAAAGGCTAAAAAAAATCAAATAAAGGGCAGAGGTAACAAATTTAAATTACGATGGCATTTCATAAAAGTTTAGCATAGTTTAGTTGTGGATTATTCGAAAAGTTGTTTTAATTGTTTTTATTGATCAAAAACCAAACAAACCCTCTATAGACTTTGTATTAAAATCTTCCATTTCAAATTTCATATCCGATAGCATTTAAGCGGTGAAATGATCAAAGCGTTTGAATTTCCCACGACTCTTAACCAAGTTATCTAATGATGATGATTTCCCTTGCCGTCGTAAAATCCTCCGCCGTCTCCTCAATCATTAATACAATCCCTCCACCTCACTCCACTACTCTATGCCGTGACCATTTGCCATAACTTCATTCCGTAGCCGGTATTCCATTCCGAAGACAGAGATATTATCATCATCAGGAGCAGAGCTAAAGGATAACAGCATTGAGCATTGTAAACGCAGAGCAGAAGAGGTAAATTTGGAAGTATAACAGTGTGAGGACTCAAAGCCACTTGATCCCGTGGACAGATAGCATATCACTGTGGACGAAGTTTGGAGCATTTTCACTGTCAACACAGAATTGTGGCCGTGTAGAGTTTAAAGTCCGTTGTTACCAAAAGACAGAGGTGTGGTAGTGATTGAGTTTGAAAACCATTTGTTACCAGAGACAAAGGTTGAGTTTGAAGTCTGTTGTTACCAGAGACAGAGATGTTGTAGTGTTGAATTTGAAGCATACCATTTGCTACTAGAGACAGAGGTGTTTTTCAGTGATTGAGTTTGAAGTCTTTCTGTTACCAAAGACAGAGGTATTGCAGTATTAAAACTGAAACCATTTGCTACTAAGAGCCAGAGGTATTGCAAAAAAAGAAATCTGAAGCCATCTCTCACTGCCTATCAGATACATATCAGTTCGAAATTTGAGATTGCTTTCATGATCAAACAAAAGCATATCAGCCAAAGGTTTTGAAGCTGTTGCCACTATAAAACAGAGGTATGTCATTCTAAGAATTGAAGCCATTTTCATTTAGAGCTTGAAGCCATTTTAATCCGAAAGAAAAATCCATTGTTTTGTGGGTAGAGAAGAGTGTTAATTTGATATTGAAAAAAATCATGGGTTTCATTGTAAGGACTGAGCCTGTGGGATCAAAATATTTAGAAGGTTACCCACAATGCAAGGAAATGTTACAACAAATAGGATGGCTTCAATTTTTGGAAAAATTTAATGGCTTCCATAAGGAAGTCACTAAAACATTTGCCAGATCATTCCAAGGAACCGAAGTTGAAATAGGGGATGTCAAGTTTACTGTCACTGAAGTTTTTATTGCAGAGGCTACAGGATTGTCCAGAACTGGGGAGAGATGGTTTAAAAATAGGGAATTCCACAATGACTCTTGGAAACAAATTTTAAAATCACCAAATATGGATGTTAGTGTATTCAAGAAAGGAATTCCCAGTACTTCATTGAAAAGCAAATGGAGAAACATACTACTTCTTTTACAAAAATTTGTTACATGTGAGGGTAGATATGGGACATTTTATGTCTACCACATTAGACTAATGATGCATTTTCTGGGAGAAGATTTAAATCTACCATATTTCTTACATCAAAGTCTGAAGAAGATGGCTTCTTGTGTTCAGAGAAGAATTCAATTTTTAGAGACAACCCTGTATCATCATGGGTTGGTCAAAATTTTGATTGAGCATCATCTATCTAAAACAAATGATACATGGGATGATTTCTTAATAAGAAATCATTTTGAAGAAACAAAAGAACCATCACCTGAACCACAGCCCACAAAGAGAAGTAGGAAATGGAGGACTTCAAAAGATAAAGTTGACAAATCAGTTCAAGAAAGCAGTGAGGAAGTCATTTTGGAGAAGTTGACTCGAATCAAGAGGCAACTCAAGGAAGAGAAGATAATCAAGGAATCTGCTATAGAGAAAGGAGAGGGGTCCTCTCAGCTTAGGAGAAGTCACAGATTAAAGGGAAAACTGAAGAAAACATCAATCAAACAAACAGGGGTAATCAATATTGAAGATGAAGAAACATCCATTGAAGAGGATGATGAAGAAGATTTTTATGAAGGCACCCCTGAAATTGATCCTGCTCAACAGGAAATTTATGACTATGTGGAAACCTTAGAGAGGATAGCTTCAGAAAGAAGAGAGAGAACCCCCAGTCCTCCACTGTCTGAAATTGATATATTAAGGAGGGATAGGTATGAGTTGGAATTGTTGAATAGACATATCAAAAATGAGAATGAAATTCTCAAAGATCAAATCAATCTCAAAACTGATATGAACTCAACCTTATCCCTGCATATAGACAAAGTGGAGAGGACCAATGAGAAGATGAAGACAAGGAACAAAAAGTTAATCAGGGCACTCACAAACCTTAGGTTCAAACTTGTGATCAGGAAACCCAGAAGGCCTCTAGCTTTCAGACAAAGGAGAAGAAGGGGATTAGATGTCCTTGCAGAAGCCTCTGAATTCATAGGATAATTTGCATGAGGACATGCAAAGAGACAGCAGTGGGGGTATGTTGAGCCTCAAATTTTTGCTTTCCTTCACCTCATTTTACCTCATTCTCCCTTGTCCATTTCTATTTTAAACCCAATTGATCAATAAAAATAGTTAAAATTACTTCTAGAATGGTTTACATGACTGACTTGTTGAATTTTGTGATTGTTGCCATTGTTAAGCATTTTGACCGGAACTAGCTGCAGAATGCAGACATTCCGTAGCTAACCGGCGATTCTACAGCTACCTTCATGTTTGAGTATGTTCCAGGTGGCCTCTTGAGGAAAAACGCATATGGGCATGATCCACGTCGTGCCTAAATGGTTTGTTGCTCATCATGGAAGAGGAAATGAATTCTGGGTACGGTTATGCACATGGGAACACATTTGTGAAGGAAGACTCCTACTAGGACTGTCTCAGTCCAGATGTCTTTTCTTCTTCACGTAGCCACCTCAAAGACTCCTAAGATGATTCGGATAAGGAAAGACATTATTCCTAAATTGTTGTAATTATTGTTACTTGCATTTACTTTATAAACTCTTGAGTAGGCCGAGAGCTTAGTTAGAGATTTTTGTGTTAGATTTGCTGCTAGATTTTGTGTAAACTCTGTGTTACGTCCTTGAAGACACAGAGTGTTATGTTCAAACTATTGCATTGTTAATGGAGCAGACAAAGTTATTTTGAAGGCGTGATTTGATTTGGAGTTGAATGCCGTCAAGTGGTAGAGGGCCCCTGCCTCTTGCACGGATTTCTTTTGCGTAAATTAGATAAGTTTTTCCTAGCTGCCTTTACGTTTTGCATTTGAATTGGTAGTTGTTTTGTTTTATCTATTGTAGCCGTATTAATTCTAGCTCTTCCACAAGAAGACACTCTTCCAACAGACTAAAATGATGAATGTCTAATGACTATGGTATTGTAGGATAGGAGTTAAATTTGTATTTGTTTTAACTAGCTACTGTAGTCATATTCGTTCCAGCTCTTCCACAAGAAGACACTCTTCCAACAGACCAAAATGATGAATTATTAATGACTATGGTATTGTAGGATAGGAGTTGAATTTGTATTTGTTTTTAACTAGATACTGTAGTTATATTCATTCCAGTTCTTCCACAAGAAGACATTCTTCCAACAGATCATAACGATGAATGATGAATAGCTATAGTACTGTAGGAATTAGTTGTAGTTTTTGCTATTCACTATCACAGTTACACTTGTTCTAATCACTCTTCCACAAGAAGAAATTCTTCCAATACATCCTTAAGAAGTTCAAGACATGACCGTGATAATGAAAGATTTAGTTGTTTGTTTGTACTAAGTATCATCTCTGTTCCTACTCTTAAACTCTTGCCCAAGACATCATAATGACGAGTAAGATATGGATGTGATCACTTAGTTTTTCATTTGCTTTCTGTTCAATTGCTTTCAATTGCATACAATTACACAGTTAGAATTGTTCTATCCCTTCCAAAAGAAGGAACTCTTCCAAAATATCACTAATGATGAACAAACAGATTGTGTAACCTCATAGAATAATGCATGTTAGTTAGAATGCTCCGGAGTTTCATTTGAATTTAATTCATGTTCAGTTACTTTGTTTCAAGTTTGATGATGACTTATAGTTCAACATTGTTCTAGTTTAGAAGCATCTTAGGTTCATTCTTAAGTTAACTCATTGCACTTGCATCTCATAGTCACACTGTCATCCTTTGCACAATAGATTGCTTTAGTTGTTAGGATTCACAAGACAGCCTTCATTATTCACAAACATCTTTTTGTTCTGAAAACTACAAAGTGATCCATAACCATAGGAACAGAAGATAACATCACTATAAGGTCTAAAGTATCTCTGCAAATTCCTCATCATTTTATAAACAGAGCTCTTCCTCAAAAGAACTACTTTGAAAAGAAACCAATAACTCTTTGAGTATAGGTTCTGAGACATTTAATTAAATTGCAGAATAGAACTAGGAATTAGTCATGGAATAGATGAGCTTAGAACAAAATGTTGCATCATGATAAGATTAGTGTTTAACTGTCTAGTTAGAGAACTTGCATATTTAGTGATCATTTCTCAAGTTTAGTTTGTGTCATCTGCCTAAAAAGTCATTATCAAGCTTTTGCTTTTATTTAGTCATAGTTCAGATTCTGCTTCAGTGTTTCCAATTGCATTTGCCATTCCATACATTAGATTTAACTCTGTTTTGACCACCAACTTCTTTCCATTAGTTTTCTAGGCATTTTCATTGTGAACATAAAACACCAAAAGACCAAAAACATCATAAATCAACATAAAAGACCAAAAACATCACAAACACTACACACAACGCATTAGGAAACAAGCACCTAGGTACATATGGTACACTTCACTTCAGCAGTTTACAAATCCTGGTTGACAATTAAATGAGCTCAGTTTAGGAGACTAGATTGAGACCCAACAATTGCGATTGATCAAACGGACACGATGACCACATAAAACATGGCTCATATCGCAATCGGGTCCGAACTTTGAACACATGCAATCGGGGCGCATTATAGAAAAGTTCCGATTGCGATCAGAACACGGATGCGATTTGCACATATTAACTCTCGCATATAACAGGATCGGTTCCGCCACTTCAATCGTAACATATTACAAAGTCGTGCGATCAATCGGAGAGTTTCGATTGTGATTAAGATTTCGGACGTGATTGAACCAATTAATTCCATCGTATAATCGCCATCGGGTCCGCCACTTGATCGGAGCATATTACAAAAGACTTGCGATCAATCAGAAAGTTCCGATTGCGATTGGGAACTCGGATGCGATTAGCTCATAAACTATGGCATATAACTCAATCGGGTCCGGCCTTTGATCGGAGCATATAACAAAAGACTTGCGATCATTCGGAAAGTTCCGATTGCGATTGGGAATTCGGATGCGATTAGCTCATAAACTGTGGCATATAACTCGATCGGGTCCGGCCTTCGATCGCAATCGAAACTTTCTGTTGCGATGTTCCGCTGCCCTCGCGATCTCCGATTGCGATTGGGGAGAGGTCCCACCATCTAAAACTTCGTTTTGTGCGCTCCATAATATAACAGACATATATGTATACTTTGCCAAAGGGTTAAGAGATTCCCGGAATATGGTTTATATATTATATGTAACGCCCATCGGGTAATGATTCTCGAAATTATACATACGACTGTATCTGCCAGCTTGGGCGATTCTCGGAATTTTATAACGGCTCTGCTTCTGCCTCTGCCTCTGCTGCTCCCGTCGCTCTGCCTTTGCCTCTGCTGCTCCTATCACTCTGCCTCTGCCTCTATTGCTGAGATAACGGTTCTGCCTCTATTATATTCGTTTCCTCTGCCTTCATTTGCTTCTTTGCTACCTCTTTGCTTCAGCGCTGCCTCCTTTGCTTGAGCGATGCCTCCTTTGCCATCAATGACAACATTTCCTATAGTCTCCCCCTTTGGCATTGATGGCAATCCACTTTCTCTATTTGCTTTCTCTTTCTCTTGTTGCTTGCTCTTTCTGTTTGCCTGCTCTTCCTCCTGTTGTTTGTTCTTCCTCCCCCTTTGACATCAATGGCAAAGGACGATGCCTCATCTCTCCGTATGGGCTCTGTCGTTGTATTTCCTTTCTATGAGCTACGTTTAGGTCCTCTTCAGCTGAAATTGTACTATGTTGCTCCAGAGTGATGTATGAAACTTGTTGAGAGAACACTTTGGTGTAGTGAGCCGATATATGTTTTATAGCTGTGATTCATTTGTAGTGCCTGTAATATGTGCTAGATTGCAGATAGAGATGATGCATTTTACGATGATAATGCTGATCCTGTGGACTTGTTTTATGCTTATCTAGCTGGCTGTTCTCCCCCTGGAATGATATCTTCATTTTGTTCTCCCCCTGAGACTGTACTTTCTCTTCATATTAGGGAATAGTATCTACAGATACTACCCCTAGTTTGTCTCTCAAGTATTCGAATGGTTCTCTGGCAAGTGGTTTGGTAAATATATCTGCTATCTGTTCTTTCGTTGATACATAGTCCAGTTTAACTATCTTTTGAGCCACTTGTTCTCGGAGAAAATGATACTTGATTGGTATATGTTTAGTTTTTGAATGAAGCACGGGATTTTTAGATATACTTATAGCACTTGTATTATCACATTTGATTGAGATAGGTTCATTAATGCTTACCTTCATGTCTTGAAGAGTTTGCTTCATCCACATGACTTGTGTACAACATGCTGCTGCTGCTATATATTCTGCTTCAGCTGTAGATAGAGATATGGATGTTTGTTTCTTGCTTAGCCATGCCACCAGACTTTCTCCTAGATAGAATGCACCTCCACTTGTACTCTTCTTGTCATCCACACAGCTGGCCCAATCTGCATCTGTGTATGCTATTAAGGTGAAGCTTTTTCCTTTAGGATACCAAAGCCCATATTGTGCGGTTCCTTGTAGATATCTGAGTATTCTTTTTACTGCCAGAAGATGGTTTTGTTTAGGTGTTGCTTGATATCTTGCCACTAGTCCTACTGCTAGCATGATGTCTGGTCTTGAAGCTGTCAGATATAACAGGCTTCCTATCATGGATCTGTAGAGTTTTTGATCTACATCTGCAGACCTATCATCAGCACACAGCTTGCATCCCGTGATCATGGGGGTTGTCACTGGTTTGCAGTCCTCCATTTGAATTTTTTCAGCATTTCTTTTAAGTATTTTTCTTGAGAAATGAATGTGCCTGTGTTCTTTTGCTAAATTTGCAGTCCCAAGTAGAAAATGAGCTCTCTAATCATAGACATTTCAAACTCTGTTTTCATCTCATCAGCAAACCCTTTTGCTAGTTCATCTTTTTTGCTTCCAAACATAATGTCATCAACATATATTACAACAATCAGGAGTTCATCTTCATGGGATTTTATGTACAGATTGCTGTCTGCTCCACCTCTCCTAAAACTTTGTTTTCGCAAGTATTTGTCGAGTCTTGAGTACCAAGCACGAGGAGCCTGTTTCAGTCCATATAGGGCCTTCTTCAGTCTGCATACATAGTCTTCTTTGTCTGTCAGTGAGAAGCCTTATGGTTGTTCCATGTACACCTCTTCTTCTAGATCTCCATTAAGAAAAGCAGACTTTACATCCATTTGATATACCTTGAAGTCTTGGTAGCATGCAAATGCTAGGAACATTCTGATAGCCTCCATTCTGGCTACAGGAGCAAATGTTTCATCATAGTCAAGTCCTTCAATTTGTGAGTATCCTTTGCAGACCAGCCTGGCTTTATTCCGGATTACTTGTCCTTGCTCATTCATTTTGTTTTTGAATACCCATTTTGAACCAATGATATTTTTCTCAATAGGTCTAGGAACTAGTTCCTAGGTATTGTTCTTCTCAATTTGGTCCAACTCTTCATTCATTGCTTTTACCCAATACTTGTCCTTGCTGGCTTCTTCAAACTTCTTTGGCTCTATTTGTGATAACATGGCTATGTATACCTCTTCTGTTTGTTCTGTCAGTTGCCTTCTTGTCTGTACTCCTGCTTTCTTGTCTCCTATGATCTGATCTTCAGGATGATTCTTCTGAGTGTATCTTGAGGGGGTTTTCGAGCTCAGCTCTGCATCATCTGTTGTCTTGCTTGTTTCATCATCATTCTTGTCTTCATCTTCATGGTTTTCTGATGTACTGTAGCAGTCTATATTTCTTGTATTGTTTGGAAGTTCTTCATCAAATCTCACATCAATACATTCAACTATTTTCCGAAGAGTCTTGTTGTAGCACCTGTACCCTTTACTTTTGGATGCATATCCTAAGAATATTCCTTCATCTGCTCTTGCATCAAATTTCCCAAGGTTTTCATCATTATTCTTTATGTAACACTTGCTACCAAAGACTTTGAAATGTTTTATTGAAGTTGGCTTTCCATGCCATAGTTCATATGGAGTCTTGTCACTGCTTGGCCTTAAGTGAGCTTTATTAAGGATATGTACTGCTGTGTGTACTACTTCTGCCCAGAAGGTTTGAGCAATATTATTCTCTTGCATCATAGCTCTGGCTATTTGTTGTATAGACCTGTTTTTTCTCTCTGCTACTCCATTCTGCTGAGGTGTCCCTGCAATAGTAAATTTTTGCTTTATTCCATGTTCATTACATAGGTCTACAAAGTCATAATCTGTGAATTCTCCTCCTCTGTCTGATCTGATACATTTTAGCTTGCATCCAGTTTGATTTTCTGCTAATGCTTTGAATATCTTAAATTTTTCCAATGCTTCTGATTTATTTTTGAGAAAAGCAACCCATGTCATTCTGGAGAAATCATCTATTATCGGCATAAAGTAGGACTCTCCACTTGGTGTTTTAGTTCTTGCAGGTCCACACAGATCCATGTGCACAAGTTGCAGTGGTCTTCTTGTTGATAACTCTTCTTTAGATTTAAAGGATGTGCAAGTTTGTTTCCCCAACTGACAAGATTTGCATATTGTGTTTGAGGGCCTTTTTATTTTTGGCATATCTCTGACAGCTTTCTTCTGACTCAGTCTAACGATATGGTCAAAGCTGAGATGTCCCAATCTCCTATGCCATAACCATGACTCCTCGAGTTTGCTAAGATAGCAGGCTTCATCCTCCTCTTTCACTATGTACACATTACTCTCTGTTCGAACACCTTTGAGTAGAGTTTTTCCTATTGTGCTTGATCTGACTACACAATCTTGTGCTCTAAAGAGAACTTCACAGCCTTTATCACACATCTGACTGACACTCAGTAAATTTGCTTTCAGCCCATCTACATATAATACATCTTGGGCCTTTCCTCTGCCATTGTCTATGCTGACTGATCCTTTTCCCTTGATCTTTCCAAATTTGTCATTTCCAAAAGTGACATTGCCCGATTTCTTTTCGTCAAGAGTTAAAAACTTGTTTTTATCTCCTGTCATGTGTTTAGAGCAGCCACTGTCCAAATACCATTGACTCTTCAAATCTTGAGCAGTTAAAGCCAAGTCACATTTATTCACCTTATTTATCCACTGGAGGCCCCCTTTTGTTTGGTATCTTTTGTGAGTTGATGAATCACATCCTTTTGAAGAACATTTGGAGGGTATATGTCCAACTTGATTGCATATACAACATTTAATCATAGTTTTTTCAGAATTGTGAGTATGAGCAAAACTTCTTTGATTTATAAACCTCCTTGAGGTGTTGAACATCATTCTTTGTCCATACTTTCTACATTCAGTAATTTTATGGCCAAATTCCTTACAATAAAAGTTGTATCCATAGAAGCTATTTGCATACCTGATGTAAGGTTGTTTCTTCCATTTGTTTGTTTGAGACAGTCTCTTCACTGTTTGCATCTTTTGCAGGTTTGAATTGCTCCTCCTTGTATAACAATATGCAGCAATGTGTCCCGGCTTATGGCAAACATAATAGGTGGCATTCTTCATTGGAGGGAAGAATCTTCTTTGATGGCTTCCAAATTTGACATACTCAGGATCATATGATCCTTTTTCTGTTATCTTAGTAGTTATTGCATTCTTTGTTACTAGAGGTTTCTTCTACTCTCTGTCTCTCTTATTGCAGATTTCTTCTTTTGTAGGAATTATTTGAGCTACTTCCTCATCCTTCTTTGCTTTTACAAAAATAATCTCTCTGTCAACCTTTTCTTTTCCTTTACTTGATTCTCCTTCGTAGCCTATTCCAGTCTTTATCATAGGGGATCTTTGAGCAACCAAAATTTCATTCAGCTTAATAGAGCTTGTTGTTTGAGAAGGGTATATAGAAACTTTCTATTGAGCATTTTCTAATTTCTTTCTCAGACACAGAATTTCTTCTTCCAGCTTCTCTTGTTCTCGAGTTTTATCTTTGATTTGCTGAAGTAACATATCTTCTATCTTCTTGGCTTCTTCAAGATTTACCTTCAGCTGCATGAGGACTTCTGAATTTTGTTCTTCTTTTACACATTTTAGGAGAATCTCCTTTTGTTTTTTGCATTTTAGTTTGAGTTTGTCAATCTCCTCAAGAGCACTTCTTAGCTCCCCCTCAAGGTCTACTTCCCCTTCTTCTTCTTCATCTTCTAGTAGGAGTCCCTCAAGATCTTCTATGGCCATCAATAAAAATTCTGAGGTTCCTTCTTCACTTGAGGGTTCATCTGAGTCTTTAGATGCACTGCTGTCTTGCTGAGCATAGAAGGATTTTCTGCTGAATTTCTTTCCTTTCTGCCAGTTCTTTGATGTGTCTTTCTCTGATTCTTGAGCTTGATTTCTTACTTTCTTGTGAGGACATTTAGCAGCATAATGTCCAACTCTTCCACAGTTAAAGCATTTGAAGGGAAGTTTACCTTTGTATCTACCTGAGCCTCTATCCAATTTCTTGAAAAATTTAGCCTCTTCTTCATCAGAGCAAGAGCATATTTCTTCCTTTTCTTCTTTCCTTTTTTCTGTTTTGAATGCTACTTCCCTTGTACTTGGCTTCTTCTGTGGGAGCCTCATTTCATAGGCTGTTAGATTTCCAAGTATCCGGTTCATGGTCAAAGTCTCCCAATCTGCTGTCTCTTCTATTGCAGATACCTTGGGATTAAATCTGGATGGGAGTGATCTTAGAATCTTTTACACAACTATACTTTCTGGTATGGTTTCTCCAAGAGCTTTCATATTGTTAACAATTTCTGCAACTTTTAAGAAGAAGCTGCCAACATCTTCATCATCATTCATTTTTAAGTTTTCAAAATGGGCTCTATATACTTGAAGTTTGGCAGTTTTTACTTTCTGGTCTCCCTCATGTATGTCTTCAAGAGTATCCCATATTTTCTTGGCAGTGTCTTTGTGCATTACTTTAATAAACTCTTCTTCACATAATCCATTCAGGATGGCATTCATGGCTTTTGCATTAGCTACAAAGCTTTCTTTAGCTTCTTTCTCTGTATCAGTTGACTTCGGGGCATATCCTAATTGCACAGCAGCCCAGACTTCTACTCCTAGAGACATTATGTATGTCTTCATTCTGATTTTCTAGAAAGCATAATTTTCACCAGTGAAGAAAGGGGCTTTATTGGTTGAGCATCCTTCTTTACTAGCCATCTTGAGAACCTAGGATCTCCTTTCAGTTGTTAGACTTGTACAAAGGAACCTGCTCTGATACCAATTG
Organism: Pinus albicaulis; assembly: GCA_034641835.2. Taxonomy (NCBI): domain Eukaryota; kingdom Viridiplantae; phylum Streptophyta; class Pinopsida; order Pinales; family Pinaceae; genus Pinus; species Pinus albicaulis. The sequence goes on from CM076584.1 coordinate 1,455,709,722, forward strand.
TTGAACCTTTAGTTAAACTGAGAGGGGGGGGGTGAATCAGTTTAACACCTTCATTTAACTTTTAACACTTTTCATTAAACTTATTTACACCTTCATTTCATATCCAATTTAATATGTGAGTAATCTTGGAATGTAAGCAGCAGGTATTAGTATAATATACCAGTAGAGTTAATATGAGAGCAGCAGGTATTAAGCAGATGATACATATCAGATCAATACATAAATATCATACACAGAGACACCAGATATAAGTGGAAACCCATAAAGGGAGAAAACCACATCTTATTATTGTTGTGATGCAAAGGCAAGCTCCAACTCCCTCTCACCACTATTTTCTGCAGGCACCAACCTACATGAGGCTCTATCCTCAATTCTGCAAGCTACATCTTGCAAGGAAGCACCAAATCCCTTCCATTTTCTGCAGGCACCAACCTACAGGAGGCTCCAACCTCAGTCAGCTACAACTGACGACTATCAAGCTGCAACTTGATAGGGAAGCTCCAACTTCCTCAATTTATCAAACTGAAAGTTTGCTGATTTACCTCAGATATTAGCCCTGTTCTGTAGCTTCTCCTTCTGTTCTGCTTTTCTTAATCTTCTCTGCCTCACACTTCTATATTCTACCTTCTCTTAATTTTTCTCTCTCTACCTTTTTCTTGAATATGAAGATGATATTATTTATATATTTCCTCACATGACTATTTGTATTCTTCTTGGAATTCGAAATGGAAAGTCATGTTATAACTGTAGGTGTCAATTTTAACATTACAGTGGGAGTTTGTTTTCTCTCGGAGACTTTCCAATGCATCACAAACAATAAAAACAATTAAAACATTTACATTCGAATTACAATATGAATTCCATTTCACTTATTTTGTCTCTTGATTTGCTGCGAATTTGTCTTTTCTGTGACTCTGTTTTGAGTCTTTTCTGCTCTGTATGCTTTTCTGTCCTCTGTTGTAGTGTATTTTCTGCATACGTGTAACAGTGATTTTATATCAGTGCCTCTTAGAAAAAATATGTGACTGCTGACTTGCAGCAAGTGTCTTGTTGATGTGGAACATTCCGCAAGCGGAACGGACATATATCACAGTCATTGTATATTTATAATCGCCCTCCCATTAAGCCGAGGCCCGTGGGTTCACAGCCCATGTGGCATATTTTAATACAACTGCAAACGTGTTTTATATATCTAACAACAATCCTTTTATATATAAGAAATCGCCCTCCACCTTAAGCCTTTGGTCTTATATTACAATCCAATAAGTCGAATCACAACCACTAATACATGATAGGGTCGGGCCCCACATCTCCGTCGGTGGATCGGTGGTGTCAAACGAAAACTTGCAATTGCAATTGATCAAACGGACGCGATGACCACATAAAACATGGCTCATATCGCAATCGGGTCCAAACTTTGAACACATGCAATCGGGGCGCATTATATAAAAGTTCCGATTGCGATCATAACACGGATGCGATTTGCGCATATTAACTCCCGCATATAACAAAATCGGGTCCGCCACTTCAATCGCAACATATTACAAAGTCGTGCGATCAATCGGACAGTTCCGATTGCGATTAAGATTCCAGATGCGATTGAACCAATTAATTCCATCGTATAATCGCCATCGGGTCCGCCACTTGATCGGAGCATATTACAAAAGACTTGCGATCAATCGGAAAATTCCGATTGCGATTGGGAACTCGGATGCGATTAGCTCATAAGATGTGGCATATAACTCGATCGGGTCCGGCCTTCGATCGCAATCGCAACTTTCTGTTGCGATGTTCCGCTGCCCTCGCGATCTCCGATTGCGATTGGGGAGAGGTCCCACCATCTAAAACTTCATTTTATGCGCTCCATAATATAACAGACATATATGTATACTTTTCCAAAGGGTTAAGCGATTCCCAGAATATGGTTTATATATTATATGTAACGCCCATCGGGTAATGATTCTCGGAATTATACATACGACTGTATCTGCCGGCTTGGGCAATTCTTAGAATTTTATAACGGCTCTGCTTCTGCCTCTGCCTCTGCTGCTCCTGTCGCTCTGCCTCTACCTCTGCTTCTGCCTCTGCCTCTGCTGCTCCTGTCGCTCTGCCTCTACCTCTGCCTCTGCTGCTCCTGTCGCTCTGCCTCTGCCTCTATTGCTGAGATAACGGTTCTACCTCTATTATATTCATTTCCTCTGCCTTCATTTGCTTCAGCGCTGCCTCTTTGCTTGAGCGCTGCCTCCTTTGCTTGAGCGCTGCCTCCTTTGCCATCAATGACAACATTTCCAACATCCCTTGGAAAGGCTTCCTCACATCAAAAGATACAAAAATAAAGGCATATATGTGCCCCAAAACCAAGGCATATCCCTGCTTCAAAACCATCATACTAGTCATAACATGTGCATGGAAATCAATGGACACTATCGGTACTAGTGTCACATAATTGACGTGCTCCTAAAGTGCTTTACTAACATACTACTGCCTGTTTCAATTCCTTTTGTTGTTGTTGCTAATTTTTGCAATCAGTTTCAACCACCCAACCAGGTATTTCTCTGCTTCTTGTAACAAGCACATAAATTCCATTAGATTCAAAATAAATTGAAATAAATTCATATCATACCTCATTGGTAGCTTGTCAAAAAGGTAGACTTCCAATTTTGTTCACTTCCTGTCACACCGCCAACTATTTGATCAAATCATCATGTATAAACATATCACATCTTGTTAGCTCAAATGAAACCATCATAAATTAAAATCATGAATCGCATGAAATCACCATAAACCATACTCAATAATCACATGTAGCCATCATAAGTCCGAATCACAGATCACATGCATAATAAATCTAAAATAAAATACTGATACTTATCGTTCATCTGTCCTTACTTATTCCTTTTTTCTTTCTGTACACACAACGGATCGGTGGCCACACCGAACAATCACTAAGTTCCTTTTCTTATCTTTAATCACATACACAAAAACATAGTTTACACCACAACACATACATCCACACATGGTGTACAACACCACACAATAAATGCACCCATGTCGACATACGACACATACACCTACACCCAGTGTATGATATAACACAATACATACACATACATAGGCATACAACACATACACCCACACCCGGTGTACAACACAACACAATACATATACATATAGATAGTACAACACAACGAATAGACATGTCAAAATACCGTGACTACACCATGCACCTACAAAGTACCACATTCCTGAAACACATGTATGACATGCACACAATACCACATGTATACTAGTACCACATGCGCAAAATTTACACAGTACCACTTGTATAGAACACTACCTACACAACTTGTGCACAACATCACATGTACATAGCACCACCTGTACAACGTGTACACAAAACCAAATGTACACCGCGCCACTTGTACAATGTGTACACAATACCACATGTACAGAAAACCACATGCACGACATGTACCCAACATGAATCGGACCAGGGAAAATTTTAGGGGCTATTATTCATAGGTGGGCTAATTTTCCATGTTTTTTCAAAAATAAAGATTCGTGATTTCCATTTTTTTAGAATACGATTTGCCCAAATTTTATAGTATAAAAATATTTTACCTTAGAAATTGCCAAAATTTTATAGAGACTATATAAAATCATTAGAAACATAAATATTTTTACAAAATTATTGCCAAGACTTTTACAATTTGGATATTAGGGACTAATATTATTTTCCAATATTTATAAACTTTAAGATAAATTTCTATCGTTAAAATTTTCCCTAGACATGACATGTACACAGTGCCACGGGCACAACATGTACATGACACCACTTGCATATAGCACTACATGTACAACATTTACACAACACCACATGTACATAGCACCATACTTACAACATGCACACAACACTGTATGTACATAGCACTCCATATATAACATGTACATAGCACCATATATATCTAGCACTACACATGCAATATACACACAACACATATACAATATGCATACAACATCTTATGTACACAATATGACTTATGTTACATGTACACATTACTGTAGGTACAATCACTGAATATACAAATTGTGCAACATATACACGACAATATTACTACACATCCATAGACCACACACTGACCCCACAAGCAACCTTGCTTCTAGTGTATTTCCATTATCCATGCTTATCCTAGCATGTCGTAGATCACACTACTTTCACTTCACGGATGTACCCCTCAGAATTACTTTTCCATAACATAAACACAGGCATAGTACAAACATATAATATCAATTCATATCGATATTATATTGACCTCATAGATCTGTCAGGGTTACTCTTCCCACTTTATTCCTCATGAACTAGGAATCTCTTCAAAACATTCATCTACATAAGCAATCATTCCTCCACGAGAATGGTCCTTGGAAGCCCTATAATACAGTGACATATATACATATATAAATACATATATAATCATTAGCATAAAAAAATTATTGATCTGGTTAGAGAATGACATATATACAAAAATATATACATATAAACATTTATCACTAAATAACCATGATCCATGAAAACCCTTTCAGACAAGACATACATACATATATAAACATCAGCATAATCATGATCACAACATAATTACCAGATAGCATAAGGTCAAGGTTAAGATAACTTCCTTTATGTGTGCGCAACATGAACAATGTGGAGAACAACAGTTCCCAACATAGCCAAGGAATCTAACACCTCAGATCCATTCACTTTACCTTGTGTTTCACCTTTCTTGTGATTGTTCTTCCACCATCCATTTACCTCAATGGACCCAACCAATCCATCTGGCTATCATATTCTTACCTTCAACTTCCCTATACATTCATCGGGATTCATCTGAGTCTTACATTACCTATCAAGTTCCATTTAGCTCTCCTGCAGTTCCATTAACTTTCTTCTTTCCCACCCAACTCCCAATACTCTCAAACAAAAGTAAAGAAAAAGAAATAAACAAGAAAAAAACCATGAAAAACAATAACAATATGACACCACAATCAAATTGGTTTGGCCATACACTAGACACAATCAAAACCGAAAATAAAGGGAAAAAAAATCACAAGACACCAAAAGCACAATACTAGTAATAAACACCATGACTCAATCCCCATGGTTCCCAATGGTTCCAAAGGAAATATCAACCTGAACCTTCTTCAAGATTTCATGGCAGTCTCCTTTGCCATGTAATCCCCTACACCATACTACCATAGACACATAACTTCCAGTGTATAAACAAATATAACAATATACCAGTTATCATACCTTGTTGTGCCAACCATTTTGCCTTGTAACTGAACACTTCCATGCCATATGTCAAGGGACTCAAATTCACTTAATGAATCCAAAGATAACTATAAGCTAGTTGTTATATCTATCAAATACACATTCAATAATATAACACTTATCCACATAATGTCAACAATATTAGGTTTAAGAAGACTTCATGTATACAAGGAACTCATTTGTTTGGAATTGGGGTTTTCAAATATAGCCAAAGGAATTCCTACCATAATCCTTTGTTTTTCCTTTCTGTAATCGAGTCCTACTATGTATTGTTACATCACCCATCTATTACTTATATAAACACATAAACTATTACCTTTTCATGCTAATAACAAGCATGTTTCCTTACAACTAGTCACACATGTCAATCACATGTTCCAATGTTCAAGAAAACATACCTATCAATATGAAAACATCCTTTACCAAGTATAAAACCATGTTATAGTCAATAATTAACTCACATTATTCAGTCATAATACATAATGCTACAACTATTAACTTCTTATACTCAAGTACATATCAAATGTTATCATCGTATATGCATTAGTACAACCATCTTAAAAACATATCATTCCTTCAAGAAATCTTATAGACACACACTCATATCATGCAATTAATAAAACATTCAAATAAATGATAAATGCACCATGTCATATAATGAACTGCATGACTTAATCAAACACTCAAACACCAAATAGATGAAATAATCAAAAGTCAAGAACCAAGTAGATGACATAAGAAAACTCATACATTAATGTATCTTAGGGGAGGTTATCTTGTTTTCAAAATAAATATAATTAGCATGACATAACTTCACAACATATCCACTCAAACATAAATAAGGTCATGATATCCATAATAGTAACTAGCTAACACATTCACATCATAGGCTCATACACAATTGTCTTTCTTGGATAACAATCAGATATGCATTGTCAATATATATTAGTATGCCATAATATCACAATATATCAACTCATAAATGAATGTCATAGCCATAACCAACTGCACAGTCCAATCCAACTTAGCATGATACATACAACATGCAATAACTGTAATTATCAAGTTAACTAACATATAATAACAAGAAGCTAACTAACATATTATAACAACAAGATAACATATAACATTCTTATCAACAACATATAACATAATCATCAAGTTATCTAGCATAAAACAACAACAACAATGCATATAAAAATCAATTAACTAACATACCTGCATGCGAAACATATAATACCTGTATGACGGTTTTCCCTTACCTCAAAGTCTAGTGTTAAAACTTCACTTTGATGATCTACATCTCCTGTTAAATTTTAGCCAACATATCAGTGTTGGGTTAGGGTCCCCTAGGGTCAAATTTTAGTACATTTTTCATTAAGTTTTGTTAAAATGCGTTGCGCATAAAATGTCAAGGAGCTTTGGGGCAGGTCAAAGCTCCTTTATCATTGTAATGGGTAAAAGGGAAAACATGAGGCTTAAACCACGATTTGAGACCATGGTATATGCATGTGTTAGTCCTATAAATATGTATGGGTCAAGTCAAGTTGAATAATTTGAATATATCAGGAACATCTCATGTATATTGAATGAATGTGATCTAATTTTGGGGAAAGTCTGTGTTATTCTAGGGTAGATAGGCTCTCGTTGGCTGTGTGCTCAGAGATCTAGTCCTGAGCTGTGTGCAAGGAACCTACTTCTATGCACGCAGGAGAATATTACTATATTAATTGAAGATATATTAATAAAGATAAGAGTTTGATGAATTTTGATCTACTTGTGTGATTTCCATGTTTATGTGTTAATGCATTGATTACTTATAGATAAGTTGATGTTATTGAATGTGTATTTATCTAAAGTTACGATCCTTGTATTCACGCAATTATTACATATTGGTTTCTGTTATAGGATATATCTCTATATTTGCATTAAGGTTATGCCAGTTCTTTTGAGTTGGATATGAATAAGGGTAATTGTTTGTTTTGTGCAAGACTGTATTGATGTTAAAGGTTTCTTTTATGAGATCTAAATTGGGTTAAGGAAGTCATTCATAGGGCAGTAATAATTAGATCTATTAAGAAGGGATAAGATCCACATCATATGCTACTTGAGGGTGTGGAAACCTGGTTCAAGAACCCCCCCATACTACTTCAAGTGAGACTTTGGTCTGTGCAAGAAGATCACTTCTGAAAGGGCTAGTAGTTGGAGGGTTCTATTGGTTGCGCAGAACACATTAAACCTGGGCCAGGAACCCTCAAGCCAAAAAATGGTTCCATTTCTGGGACCAAGATCTATTTTAGGGAATTTGTATGCGGTATCCGATGAAGAATGAATTGCAATATTGGCTTGATAAAAAGGTGTGTGAGTTCATGATCCAAGAAAATCAAAATCCGAAGTTATCTACTGAAGATTAGGAGAAAAAATATATCTATAAAAAAGTGCACAAGATTTTATTTTCTTCCTTCAATATTGAATTACAAGAGTGGTTATCTCAGCTTGTTGAGTTTCAGACATGTTGGAAGGACAATGCGATTACCAAGTGGACTCCTGAGTTGATCCAACAATTAGAGAGATCTAGCAATAAGATCAGCCATGTGGTAGATTATTGGATTGATAGCATTTTGGGTGGGTTTGTTACGAAATTTTTTGTGGAAGCGTTTGTGTCATATTATGAAGCTGAAAGGAGATTTTCAAGGGCCCTATAGGTAAGTTCTTGTGCTCTATAAAGTTGTGGATTAAGGTGTTATTGTGAAAATGGTACTTTGTGCACCCACATTGAGTGAATTTTTAGAAGAGGTCTACCCAACTTTATGTACAGTGGAAATTCTTATAGAGTAAACATAGAGGAAGATTTTGTGTATAGACCCCTCAAAGGTAGATGCAATAGAGGCAAAGATTCTGAAACAAGTAGTTCTAGTGAATCAACGCACTTAGAAGAAAATATGCCAATTACAATTCAGGTCTCATCTACCCCACTTCTAAATTCATCTCATACTATCAGCTCATCCACCCCACCTCCACCTCCACCACTAGTATCTGATATGGATAACTCCATGAAGCTGCATAAATTTAGGGGCATTGGAGATGAAGACACTAAATTTTTTTTGTTTGTCTTAGAATCAATGTGGACAACACATCAGGTCAATGATAATAATGTTAAGAAAGCGTAGCACACTACGACATGTCAATAATGTGCGTTGGACTGGTATATGAGATATGCAATAGGACACCCTAATGTAATGATCGATGAGCTCAAAGGTGCATTGAAGCAACAGTTCAGAAATATAAAGTCATATATGTGAAGTGTGTTACTGAATTAAATGGCATCCATAGAGATGTTAATGAAACCATATGGGAGGTAGATCAATAGTTGAAACGTACTATTAGAGAAGGAGTTTTTTCCATTGATGATCAGCAACACAAAAAATGGTTCATTGCAATGTTGCTACCACATATGTGTCGTCCTCTATCCCAGTAGAAGATTGCGATGGAGGCCGAAGATGTGTAAATCAAAATGAAATTAGAAGCCTTGCCAGTGCAGAAAACAGAGGTCAAGGTTCAGCAAATCCAGAGCCAGAAGGCTACCTTACATTTAAAACTACAAATTTTGCGAAAATAAAAAGAAAATGACGTGTGCATGGAGGTATGATGCATACGCTACAAAGGCGAAGGACATTACAAGGAGAAATTCCCTCTATTTGGTGATTATATGGAAGTTGGAGGACAAGGTCCAATTAAGAATGCGACAGGCCCTAGTGAAAACCCTACGTCATGGTGCACAATATGTTAAGTAACTAGACAACATGCAACAAACATATGTCCCAAAATTAGAAAATATGTTCTAGCTCTCAAATAGTTGTATTACACATTTTTTCGATCTATGGGACATGATGAACATAACTAATGCAGCTTTGGTCTCATGGTTGAACATGTTGCTTCTTATAGACTACAGGCCAAAGGGAAAGGGTCTGATTCACCTGCATCACCATCTATGAAAGGTGGATTTTAGGGCAGGGGACGAGGAAGAGGAGGAGGAGCTGATCGTGGAAGGGGCTAGCTTATTTGTAACTATGGAGATGTTGGCCATTAGTCATCTCACTATCCAAACTCGACCCAAGAATCATGTAGGTATTGGCGACAATTTGATCATGTTATTGAATATTGTCCTGTGTTGTTTTCAAAAATGTAGGAAAAGAAGACACAGACACCTACATAGAACGTTCAGATGATGAGGGTAGAACTGTGTGATGAAGAACCTCGCATAAATATCGTAACCAGAAGTGGTGCAACAACTGGTGAAGATAAAGTAGCATGTAAGAAACCTACTACCGATGTTTGGGTTCAGAAATATCTTGAGAAAAAGTAGGGGTTTATCTTACAAAGGGAGAAGGAAACCTTTTTTGAAGAAAATAAGGATTTCACAGATCCTGGCACGTCGAAATTTGAGGTATCGAGAAAGGCTTCCATAAATATCGTCAAAGTGGCTGTGATTAAACCATTTTTACATGCTTTTATCAAGCTTCAATGCAATAAAAAGGAAATTGAGAATCTTCAAGTTTTTATTGATAGTTGCGCCAAGAAAGAGCTACTTTAGATTGAGCAAATGGAAGTCAATAAAATTTACAGGAGCAAGAGATGGATTGGCCGAGAGATGCACTTAAATTCACAGATAGGTGAGTTTGAGACGGATCGATTCATTTTGGATCTGAGATCTGATGAAAATGTACTACCAAAGCATGCATGGCAGAAAATGGCAGAACCTAAGCTGGAATGGTCCATAATTCAGCTATGCATGGAAAACTGACAAAATATTATCTCGATGGGAAAAATTTCTAGGGTGGTATTTGACATTGAAGGAGTTAAGGCACTTGCTAACTTTGAAGTTATTCAAATGTTTGATGATACAAAACCATACCCCGCATTTTTGGTTCTCGATTGGGCTGTTGATATGGATGCTATTATCAACCTCAAGCATAGAAGTATGGTATTTGAAAATAATGTGGCAAGGGTTGTGGTCCCTTTGGAGAGAGTGTGAGAAGAATATTCAGATGAAGGTTTTGATTATAACTACAAAATAATTGTGGGGGATGAGGATTGGATCAATCCTACAATAGATGGTAGACTTAGCTAGGATAAGGATATTTCATGCTTGTTAGACTTAGAAGAGGAATTGGAGAATTGGCAAGACCGGTTGCATGAAGTCTCTACACTACGCTGTAATAGAGTAACCATATCTATGCGTTGTATATCCTCTAAGGTACATGAATTACCCTACTATGATGGTATAGGAAGTGTAAATTTATTTTTTAGAATAACTTTAAAAGGTTGTTCTAGAAGCACATTAGTTCAATGTGCTTGATATATTTTTGTGCTCAACCCCAGCACGTTGGTGGGGGACGCACAAGGACAATTTTGTTCATTGGGAAGAATTATGTGACTGTGATTCAGAAACCCTAATACCCAAATGAAAGGAACCTATACAAGCGAAGAGGATATGCACATTCATTTAGCCAATTGGACTACAGTTTTTAGAGAGGCGTTGAAGCTGGAATGGGTGCATATATTCATTCATACTTTAAGTAGGATACCCATGAACTGGTATATTGATCTTGAGCTATGAAGTGGCACTTTTGACAGTTGCGCTTAAATAAAGTTGCATCTTAACCTTAAGTTGTGAAAGTGGATTCCAAGGCCTTGATGAGGCATTCCAAGCAATTCAAGATGTTATCTTTGACACGCCAAAGGAATCCGAAGAACGAGACCTACCAGCATCGGATGCATAGATGAGGGATGCAGTTGAATGTTGGAAAGTGAAAACTGAAGATACTAAGGAGGACCCAAGAAATGAATATATTCCTGAGTCCAAAGGACAACGCGCAATCGCTGGACCTGAGGTAGAATTTCCAGATGTGATTGAACTTGTGAATACTAGACAAGTCAATATTGGAATAGCAGAACAATGCAAGTTTTCCAAAATAGGAGGTTATTCGGATGAAGATATGGTGGGTAAGGTTGTAGAGCTTCTCAGTGAATATCAATAATTTTTTCCTACAATGTTTTCGTAGTTAAAAGGAATTATTGGAGATCCTGGTGTGATGAATATCACTTTTAAACTGGATGCTCGGCCTGTGAAGTAGTGCGCTTACAAATTGAATCCAAGGTATAAGAAAAAGGTTAAATAGGAGCTAGAAAAGATGGTTGTTGTAGGAATTATTGTAGTGGAAGAATTAGATTTGGTAAGCCCTATGTTAGTCCAAGAAAATAATACCAAATGTGAAATCAGCATCTGTGTTTATTTGCACAAATTAAATGATTCTTGCATACATGATCCTTTTTCAACTCCATTCTCGAATGAAGTCTTGGACAATGTCGAAGAGCATGAGGCCTAATCATTCACTGATGGATTTTTAGGGTATCATCAAATAAGAATCATGCCTGAAGACCAAAGTAAGACAACTTTTGTGATAGAATGGGGATCATTCCTATACACTGTGATGCCATTCGGGTTGAAGAATTCACTAGCTATTTTTTCGCGCGTAGTAGTTGTTGCTTTTAAAGAATATATCCATAAGTTTTTAGAAGTGTATTTTGATGATTGGACTATCTTTGGACTAGTGAAGAAACATGTTTGCAGTCTGCACTTAATGCTGGATACTTGTCGAAGGTATCATCTCGTTGAATTTGAAGAAATGTGTGTTTCGTGTCCCTTTTGGTAATTTTTTGGGCCATATTGTCCGTCAACAGAAATTGATGGTTTATCCTGCCATGATGCAGGAAGCTAGACCAAAGTGGCTTGAGGATGAGTCACTAGATTTTGTGGGGGGTCTGTTGGGTTAGGGTCTCATTGGGTCATGTTTTTAGTACATTTTTGGTTAAGTTTTGTTAAAATGTTCTACGCACAGAATGTCAAGGATATTTGGGGCAGTCAAAGCTCCTTTATCATTGTAATGGGTAAAAGTGAAAACATGGGGCTCAAAGCATGGTTTGAGACCATGGTATTTGGGCATGTTATTCCTATAAATATGTATGAGTACATTCAAGTTAAATATCTGGAATATATTGGGAAATTCTATGTTAGTCTAGTTTGGGTAGGCTCCTGTTGGCTGTGTGCACGGAGACCTAGTCTTGAGCTATGTGCAAGGACCCTGCTATTGTGTGCACAAGAGAATAATATTGTATTGAATGAGGATCTATTAATAAAGAGAAGATTTTGATGAATTTCGATATACTTGTGTGATTTACATGATTATGTGTTAATGCATAGATTACTTATAGATTTGTTGATGTTATTAAATGTGTATTTATCTGAGGTTACGATCCCTTTATTCACTTAAGTCTTACATAATTATTTCTGTTAAAGGATAGATCTCTGTAGTAGTTCCATGGTTATTCCAATTTTTTTGAGTTAGATCTCAATAAGGGTAATTGTTTGTTTTGCGCAAGACTTTATTAATGTTAAAGGCTTTGTGTATTAGATCTAAATTGGGTTAAGGAAGTCATTTTGTAGGGAAGTAATCATTAGATCTGTTAAGAAGGGATAAGATACAATACATATGCTCCCTAAGGGCGTGGAAACCCTATTCTAGCAACCAACATACTACTTCGGGTGAGACTTCGGTCTACGCAAGCATATCACTGCCGAAAGGGTAGGTATTTGGAGGGTTTTGTTGGTTGCATAGAACACTCTGAACCTATTTCAGGACCCCTCAAGCAAGCATCATATCTTATCAAAAACATAATGATGACCTAAAATGCATACAATTACCTCATGGATAATAACCTTAACCATGAAAATGCATGCATAACAAAATATTGACACTAACATGTATAAAAAATGCATATACAACTGACATCCACTCATGGCGACCACATCCAATCACCATCAACTTTCACATAGCGACACCACTGCAACTATGATCAATGCCATACATATGCTACAAGAAAATACAAAATAACCATGAGGAACACATATGTAATTGAAATGAATGCATGATCATCACACCACCCTAGGAGAGCGCAAGCGCGCTCTGATACCACCAGTAACGTACACCTCCCCTCACATATACCCAAGTAGTCATCCAACTGGGGTAAATGTGAACTGAGGGAATTTAAGAGTAGACACAACCTCCTTCTTGACTCTATGGAATGGAATTGACCCAGAAAAATATAACACATACTCCCCACACCTGCTACAAGATCCCATGATGCTATCCCAACCATTAAGCTGACTCTTCCTTGGGTCCCATGGACTTTTACTAAAGAAAAATCCTAGATGTCCCATTTATATGGGAAATGGTGTGTATGAGAGGCTCTGGATGCTCCCACATCATATCCATGTGTGCATCGAGGGACTCTTTTACCTAGACTTGTGCCTGAATATGCAGTATTTAAGGCACTTTTTAAGCCCAAAATCCTAGAAACTACCCAGAACTTCCTGTAGCTTTCAAGATTCATCAATTTAAAACATGGTGACAATGCCAAATAACCAAAAACTGACTCCAAGAATAGGCTTGACCATCCCCAACTGGGAATGACATTCTGTCAAACCCTTGGCATGATTGAAATCTATAGGTCTAGGATACAAGACAAAACCCAAATGACTGAAAGATCTTGAGAGAAATTACAATAAGGATCACCACCCTCTTCCTTGAACTAATATGACATTAATTAGGTATTGCATGCATCATATTAACATTTTCAAGTAAATACATGAAATTACCATGACATGAACCAGTAATTTAACCATGCTTAAAACCAACATAAAGCCAAGGAAATAATAGTGATGTAATAACCATTAAATACACACATTAATAGGTACAAAGAAAGATATGTTAGCACAAATTAAACATAGACAACAACCGACGAGGTTCAAGACTTCCACGTATCACCTAACCATATACATGGCTGAGACAAATCTCTCTTCGTCCAGTCACCCTCATGTCATATTCCAAGAATGGATGTGGGATATCAGGGATAAACCAATCCAAAAACAACTAAGGGAATCCAAAGGTTAAAATACCTCCACCCTCACCATATCGTGATCACACCAAAACTAGTTCCTAGATCACAAAACCGAACCAAGCTTGGAATGCCTCCAGAAATCCATCACTATCCTTGAGGAATTTTCTATCTCCCTATCTCTCAGGATTTAACATTATCCAATCTTGGATCACTAGGCCCTAAATCGAGACACCACCCATAGGCTTTACCATGTGTCCAACCAAAAATGGTGAAGGGCTTCCTAGGCCTTTGGGAATTTTTCTCGATACCACCTTTGCCTCAGATTCTGAAATCCATCCAAAAATTCCAAAGTTCAAAACAGAGAGAAAAATACAAACACACAATGGCTATTTAGAAAAAGGGAAGGAAAGTATCAAAACCACTATCAAAACCTAGAAAAACCAGGCCACTGACAACAAGAGAACCAAATACCAACATGCATAATCCATGCATGTCCAAACTAGCTAGGAAATCACACATGCAATATGTTGCCTGCTAGTATTCCTGCTGGAGCTACTATATTTTCCCTTGCTTGATATTTCCTTTCCTTTCATGTCCTTTTCCATCCTTTTATTTTTTTCCTCTTTCTTGGACCAATGCAAAGCGTGAACCAGAAACAACTTCCCAACTGATCCTCATAAGCCTTTTTATCAATGAGGCCTCCATTTTCTTAATTTCCCATTATTTTTTTATTTTCCTCCTCACTTGAAACATGTGATCTTTAACCTTCATTTTCTCCTATTTTCCTTTATTTTCGTAAATAAAATGCTAATCATGCCTCTTTTCATTTCCAAAGACTTATCCATTTCCTTTTCTAATTTACTTTAGCCACAATAACCAAAATGAACACTCACACAAGGATTTTTTGCTCAAAATTCAACTTGGAATAAGTGTCCCTTAACCGTGGTCTTATTTTTTCCTTTATTAACTTTTATTATATGAAGTTTTAACTTGATTATATTACAATCATAACGAAACTCCACAAAATTACTGGGTGTACTTACCTTCCCTAAGAATGAAATTTGTGAGAAGGGATGAAATGTTTGATGAGGAGGAATTGATTTAGTGCTATCCTGATAGGGTGCTTTAGATCCCACCATAATATGATATTTTAGCTCCAAAGGGGGAGCCTCAGGAAGTTGTGGAGCAGCCACAAATTGAGAAGAAAAGAGGAGACATAGTACAAACATCCACTCAAGCACAACCATCTAGAGAATGTAGAAAAAGAACCAAGGAAGTCAATATATTGGTGCAGGATGCGAGGGAGAATGTGGGAGCTCCTTAAAATTTTCATAGCCAGAGGTCACTTGAGAGGTACACTAGATATACATGGCTCTAATTATTGAGCTTACAAATACATAGCCATCCTCTATTAAGGAATATGTTTAGCAAATAGTTTCGATTGATGCAATGGTTGAATAATATGAATCCATAATGAAGGAAAATTTTTGTGAAGTGGTCCTAATTATGCCAATAGATAAATCAGTTGTGGGTTTGAGATGCATCTTCAAGGTTAAGCATGAATCATATGGAATCAAAGAGAAGTATAAGGCCAAATATTTTGCCAATGTTTATCTCAAGTTGAGCGAATTGACTATGAGGAAACCTTTTCTCTCGTAGTAAGGTATTCATCCATTATATCAATTCTTGCACTTACTATGCATATGGTGTGGAATATTGTCTAGATGGATGTAAAAAAATAAATTATTAATGGTGTTATTAAGGAGGAAGTGTACATCAATTAATGATAAATTTTTGAGACATTTGATTGGGAGTCTCATGTGTATAGACTAAGGTGAGCATTGTACGATATCAATAATGCAGATTGAGCTTGGTACACCAGGATCAATAGTTATCTTAGTGGATTAGGATTCACCAAAACTGAAGTGGATGAAAACCTCTATCATATTTTGGCAGAATAAATTTTTCTTATCATTGTTTTATATGTTGATCATTTAATATTAACAACTGATGAGTAGTCGGTTAGCTCTTGTAAGGAGGAACTTACAAGTGAATTTGAGATGAAAGGCATGGGTATCATACACTACTTCCTTGGGATGGAACTATGGAAAGGTGATGGGGAATTGTTTGTGTCTCAAGATAAGTATGCTAATGAGATACTGGAGAGATTTATCATGGAGGGTTGTAAGCACATAGAGACACCTCTAGTGACCAACTAGAGAAAGGAGGATGCCACTTCATATGAATAGGTGGATGCTACCATTTACCAATAGCTAGTGGGTTCACTAATGTATCTTGTGAACACACGACAAGATATGTGTTATGCATTCAACAAACTGTGCCAAGATATGGTAAGACCAACCAAATTGTATTGGAAAGAAGCGAAGCATGTTTTATGGTACCTCAGAGGAAGTACCCAGTATTTATTATGGTATAGATAGATAGAGAGGGTGAAGTTGTGTGGATTCATAAAATTATATTGGGCATGGATTCCATCCGATAGAAAGTGTACATCAAGTGGAATTTTCAGTGTTGGGGTCCACAACAATTTCGTAGTACAACAGGAAGCGCAGATTTGTGGTGCTTAGCTCGGTAGAATTTGAATACATGGTTGCAATTCAAGTGTCATGTGAGGCGATATGGATGATAAAGATACTTGTGAGGATTTTTGGTTAGTCGATGGATCCAACTGTGATCTATTGAGATAGTTATATTTGCATTAAGCTTTATGAGAATCTAGTATTTCACGATAAATCCAAGCATATAGATATTTATTATCATCATTTACGAGACTGTGTGGAGACGAGGATAATGTTGCTACAATACATTCTAACAAAGGAACAAGATGCTGAAATCTTGAAAATTCCTTGTCAAGAGGGAAATTGAATTCCTTAGGCGTAGGATAAGGTTGGTTGACAATCCCTTTCTTGTTAAGAGGAATTGTTGAGAATTGTAGCAAGAAATTATCAAATTTACTTTGCCTTGGTCAAATTTAGAAAATTGTAGTTTCCACATCAACAAACAACTTGGAGGTAGTTAAATAAGGTGACATGGTTCTTGCCACTGAGTTAGCTCAATAAATTTGAGTTAAATGGATTGGAGTTCAGTTAAGCATGCGTGATTGCTAATTTGTAGAATTCCAATTTAGTCATTTCCAGTTGTATTCATTTAAACTTGTTCTAATTTTATATGGATCTAGTTGGAGGCTAGTTGTGTAGTGGGATAACAAGCTAACTCAGTGATACTCTAATTAATAGGTAAATCAAATAAAAATAGCTAGTGCATATAGAAAATTCAAGTTCCCTAGTTTTCGTGGAGATTCCAAGACAATGTAACATCAGTTGTAGACTGGTCTTGAGTGTAAAAGTGTTGCATGTAATTAGAGTATCAACCTTGGGAATTGCACAATCAATTGAAGGAAAATTACTAAAAAATAGGGACCTAATTCCTCAGGATTTATGCAAGGAAATACAGGCTCAAGCAGAGGAAGAAATTGAAAAATTTTGGGTCAAATATTCTCATTGAGTGAAGAGAATAGTTATTCAGTTGCAAGTTTAGCTTATAGTGATCAAGCAATTGTAATACATTCTATATTCATCTATTTAATGCAAGAAATATTAAGGGGTTTTGACCAATTGGTTTCCCCTAGATAAATATGTGTACTTGTGTACGTGATTGATGCATGTTTTTGAATGTTGTTCTAAATTGTGAATTAATTTATGTAAAGCAGTAGAGTATAATTATCTCTCTTGATTTATATTAAATTTATTTAGAAATTGAAATTATATCAACATATTGATACAAATATAGTTGAGAAAGAAATCAAAAGTCCCACCAACCTTTACATATTTGATGATACCAGAGTGAAGTGCTATTTGAGCAAAGCTAATGAGACATGCTTGTGGAATAAGAGGATGGGTCATGTTAACGTTGACAATTTGGTGAAGGTAAACAAAATAGAGGCAATAAGGGGCTTACATAAACTATCAAAACCAAACAATTTAGTATGTAATTCCTCTAAGTGTGGTAAATAGAAAAGGTTTTAGTTCAAGACAAATGAGTATTCCACATACATACCACAAAAACTAGTTCTTTGTGGTCAAACAAGAACATGAAGACCAAATGGTGAGAGGTATTTTATTTTTTTCATTGATGATTTCACTAGAGGCACGTGGATCAATGGTTGTTAAAAAGGAAATAATAATCTTTGAGAAAATTTAAAATATTTAAGGCATAAGTTGAGAATGAAAAGGATCTGAGGATCAATTTCCTGCGGTCAGATAGAGGAGGTGAGTACACTTCAAGAGGGTTTTAAGAGTTCAGTGAAGAACATGATATTAGGAGGTAATACTCTATTGCAAGAGCCCATCAAAAAAATGGAGTTTTATAACCAAAGAACAAAACCATTCAAGATATGATCAGGGTGATAATGAACAAAGGAAAAGTTGTAAACACTTATGAGGAGAAGAAAATTAGGATGTTGTTTACTTAGAAAACAATACTCAACTAAGGTCTAACAATGAAAATATCCCATATGATATTTGGAAAGGAAGACGAGCCTCAATGAATCCCCTCAAAGTGTTTGGGAGCATGTGTTATATCAAGAGGAATGAAAATAAGCTGGGCAAGTTTGTTTTTCATGCGGATGAAGGAATTTTCCTTCAAAATGAAACCATAAGAAAACGATACATATTTTTAAAAAAAAGGACTAAGAGGATTTAATATGTCATTTATGTCAGAGTGGATGAAGATGTACACCATAAAATAGATCTCAAGATAATAAGATGTGGATGGTGAGTCTATCTAAAAATACGAAGAACTTCAAGAGATGGAGTAAGAAGGAAATTATGATTTTGCAAGAAGAAGATAATGAGGATTTAAAAATATCATTTCATAAATAAAAAAACTCCATCTACATATGTCTAGAAGAAAAATCCCTAGAGATGGATAATTGGAAATAAATTTCTTGGTGTATAGACCAAAAGGAGATTTACAAGCAAACCCAGACAAGAAAACTTTGTGTTGTTATCACAGATAGAGCTCAAGGATTTTAGATAAGGAAATGAAGATAAGTGTTTGATTATGGAAAAGTACAATGAATTATATTAGATAGAGAATAATAGTACATGGGAATTGGTTCCTAGGCCGAAGGATAAGAATGTGATTGGCATAAAGTGGGTTTTCAAGAATACACTCAATGAAGACTATCAATTTCTGAGAAAAAAATCTAGGTTGTACTACAAGTTTGACACTCAATGATATATTATATATTTCAAAGAAACATGCGCCCCTGTATCTAGACTCAAATCCATTAGAATGGTTTTTCCATTTTCTACTTACAGTTACTTTAAATTTTACCGAATTGATGCCAATTCAGCCTTTCTCAATGTTGAGTTGGAAGAGGAAGTGTATATTGAGCAACCAAAAGATTTTATGCTCTCAGATAATGAAGATCATGTGTTCAAACTGAGAATATATATATATGGATTGAAGTAAGCTCCAAGAATGTAGTATTCTAGGCTAAATAATTATCTACAAAAACAACGGTTCAAAAGAGGATCAACATGCATAAATTTACATATTAAACTTCAAAATGACAGTTTGCTTCTTATGGTTGAGTATCTAGATGGCATCATATTTGGAATTGATTTAGAGTAGATGGGACATCAATTTCAAAAAGAAATTAGAAAAGAGTTTGATATTTCCATGCAAGGTGATTTGTCATTATTTCTTGACTTGCAAGCCACAAAGTCAACCAAAGGTATTTTCATCTCCCAATCTAAGCACCTGAAAGAAAATTTGAATTTTTTTGGAATGGATGAATGTGAACCTATGTGTACACCTATATTTATTGGATGAAAAATAATCAAATAAGACGAGCCCACACTATAAATCAAATAACATATAGATCCATGATTGGAATTTTTTTGTACCTAACTACTTCTAGACCAGATATTATGCAAGCAGTAGGACTGGTGGGTTGCTTTCAATCAAATAAAATAGAAATTCATGTTAGTACAATCAAGTGGATATTCAAGTATCTTTAGGGAACAACAGACTATATTCTATGGTATGGAAGATGTAAGGAATTTTCTTTAAAGGCTTATACTGATGTTGATCTAGGTAAGCAAAAACATAACTCTATTTCCTTATCTACAACTGAAATTGAGTATATTGTTGCAAATAATTTCTACACTCAAATCCTATGGGTGAAGAAGACATTAAAGGATATAAAAGTTGAGCTCGATGACCCAATCCCCATTTTGTGCAATAATACGATTTCCATCGATATTTCCAAGAATCTTGTTATGCATTCAAAGAAAAAACATATAGAAATTAAATTTCATTTCTCGAGAGATAAAATTGTTGATCATGTTCTGAGATTGGAATATGTGGCTACTAATGAAAATTTTCAAAATAATTTTAGAATTTTGTTACTAGAGAGCCCTTTGAGTATCTCAAACACAAACTGGGAGTAGTATCTCCCTCATCAAAATAAATTAGAAGTGAGTTTTAGTAAAATAACGATGAAATGATTACTTTTCTATTATGTATGTATGTCCATAGGAATATTTGTTGTTTCGTACCACTCTTCATTGTGAAGAGGTGTTATCTCAAGGGGGAGTATGTCAGGTTTTATACCCTTTACCATTGATGTAAAAGGGGGAGAAGATATTGTGTCCAAAAAATTCCAAAAACTATGGGTTGTATGGGGAAAAGATGTAGTGCTCAAACACAAACATTGCCGAAAAAATAAAAACGCATGAGGAGAAGGTTTTGAACACACTACGAACAAGGGATTAGTTTCCACTGATGTTAAAAACAAGTAACTCAATGAGGCAAAATAAGTAATCATCCATGGTAGGTATCCCTTTTAGGGGGAGTATTGAATGTCATGAAGATTGAGCCTGATTAGTGTTAGGGGGAGTGTTGTTGCATGTCATTTCCATCAATTCCTAATACATGTTTGGCCCAATTTTCATTATTGCCAAAGGGAGAGATTGTTTGACACAATGTTGGGTATTTTTGGACACAATGATGGATATTTTTGGACACAATGTTGTCACTGATTAGCATCTATGATTCATCTTAGAGATTCTTGTGCAGTCATTGATGTCATTGTTATTATCAAGTTGGTTGTTAACAAAGTTTCCAATCAAACGAGAACTATACCGAGTTCTCACATTTTAAAGATAGAAAAATTCATCCAATTTTGAAAAAGATGACTCATAATACACCTTTTTTTTAGCATATTTTTGACATTTTAAACTTTTTTATGTATCAAGTATGATTTTTTTTTTAAATGTTAGTGACTTTCATGCTAATTTTGAAAAGTGTTGATGCAACATCAACCCATTTTAACAATTTAACATTTTTTGAAGTAGTTGTCTTCTTCTTCTTCCTTGACATATTTATTTTTCAAGTGTTTTTCACGTTTCTGTTTTTTTTTTTTTCTTTTCAATTTTTTTGTAATGAATTCTTTGCTTTTTCGCATAGTAAAAAAGAGGCTAATATTTTCAAGTTACAATTTTCTATATATTTATGTATCGATAATTAATACTTCAATTTACATCAAATAATTGTATTTGAAAAAAAAAAAATTAAACATTTAACAAGAAAATACACATTTCGAATATAGATATATTAAAAAAAACACATTTTGAGATCTTTTTACTAAAAGTGACATGTCAAATAAATGATTTTTACGATACAATTTTAAAAAAATGTTTAAAAACTTGTATGTTTTACGAATTTTGTGTTAAAAATTAAAGTGAAAATCACATCATGAAAACATTAAACATATAACAACAATAATTGAATATTTATTCTTATCATAAAATCTCAAAGTCAAAACATTACAAGTATAACTAATGAATAGTTCCCAAAATTGAACATGATTTGCAAGCATAAATTAAATTTAGTCAACAATATCATATAATATAAAATAATTTTAATTAATTTAAAAAAATTAAAATAAAAAATAAATATCATCATTAAAAAACATATTAAAAAATTATAAATTTAAATACATTTAAAAATTAAAAAAATTAAAAATAAAATTAAAAAATAAAAATAAAACATAAAAAAACACAAAAAATACATTAAAAAATTGTCCCCCCTTTAAAAAAAATAAAAGAATAGAAAAAAATTGAAAACATAAAATAAAATTAATTAATTAAAAATGAAAAACAAAATGTGAAAAAATTGAATAAAATAAAATAATTTAAATTAAATGTCCCCTCGTCGTCGTTACTTGGGCGCCCTAGGGGATGCAGTTCGATTCACAGAAGGGACCCACCATCCCCAGGGAATCCAAGGGTTAGGACAGGGGTGGGGCATGTTGCAGTTCCTCTCCCTATCCAGTGTATGTTATGCGCTCAGGCACGCCATCCCCATGATGCCCAAGGGGCCCTGACCAGTGGTGGAAGCTACCCCACACGAATTTTCCCTCCCTGGGATAAAGCCCGTTGGGTTCCTTGGGAGTGGCAGACTAATTTTGAGAATCGACCAGCCACCCCTAGAGCACCTAAGGGTCCGGGTCGGATGACATTTTTTTAAAATATTAATTTCATTTTTTGGGATTTTTTTAATTTTATTTATTTATTTATTTTAACTTATAAAATTTTAAAGTTTTATTTTTTATTTTGTTAATTAGACATTTCATTTTTTTAAATGATTTTTCTTTTTTTCATTTTTTAACTATTTATTTTATATTTTTATAGTGTTTTTTTAAGTGGGGGACATTTATTTATTTATTTTTATCTTTTTTAATGATTTTATTTTATAAATTTTTAATATTTTATAAATATTTTTTTTTGTCATATATATATATATATATATATATATATATATATATATATATATATAATGTTGAAAAATTACCCCGAAAAAAAAAAAACAAGGTGGTGATGCAACATCAAGTTACATGACTTTTTTATGTTTCTTTGCCCAAAAGGATTTGGTTTTTACAAACATTTTTTTTAAATGTTGAAAGTTTACCCCCAAAAGAAAAGTGTTGATGCGACACCAACACTTTTCATTTTCAAACTGTTTTTCATGTTTTATGGGGGTTTCTGGCTAGAGTTCTCATTTTGAGGAAATAGTTCTCATTAGATTGGAAAATATGTTTGTTTTGGTCATTCATAGAGAACCAACATAGTAGTATAATAATTGAAGAATCCTTAAAAATATTATGAGTATGATTGGTGGTTGCATGGTTCAAATACTTGCTTGTTGGAGATAATTTATGAGCAGAAGATCAAGTCAAACACCCCTCCATAGTGCCTAGATGGAAATCCCTCTCCAAGACCTTTATAATGGTATATCACACTCAAAAAATATCCTAAGGTTTGAGAAGATATTGCAAGTTAAAGTTATGTTGACGACCTTGGTTGAACAAGTTTGAAGGTCTAGGCCACATGAGAACGAAATAAGAAGTGCACAATAGATTGGGTTGAACTTCGCACTAGTTCGGGATTGTCTGGCTATTTGGGCTAGTCGAGTGATTCAAGGGTGTAGGTGCATAATAAGTCCCAAATTAAATTTGTTTGAGACTGTAGGTGCATAATGGTCCTAAACATGAACCTCAAAACATAGTTTTGTGTGATGGCATAGTTCCGCCATGCACCATGCATTCAACCCTGAAGGTTTTCTTGAAAGGAAACAAAAGGACAACACCTGAACCCAACAGTCTTCTTCATATAGGTTGATGAAATTGCAGAAGGACATGGAAAGTGAGGTGGCACTTAATAGGCATGGATGATGATGTGGCAACTTGTACAAGTGACACACGGTAGGCATTTTGGGAGTTTTCGAATTGAAAAGTGGGCCAAATCCATGTGACAGGTGGCACCACTCAAAGAATACTGTGTGGTAGGGTGATGTCATCATGACGAAAGAAGTTTCATTAGTTGATGATGTGGCATAACATCGAGAGTTTTAATAGTTGGTGGTGTTTTGTAAATGACTTCCTATGTTATAGAATATTCTGAATTCTATTGGAGTTGCATTAGGGGAATTTCGAGGTCTAAAATGGGCCTCCTAAGAAAAATGTAAAACTAAAATAAACTTTATAATAACCATTAGGATTCAAGATGATGATGTCAACCATGGGGGATGATTCACCATTTTTTAATTAAAAGGGTAAAAAGATTAAAATATAATAAAATAATAAAACTAATTTTTTAACTCATATTTTCAACTTATCTCTCAAATTTTTTACTCAAATTTTGAGCGGGAGTACTTATTGGATGCAAAATTTAATTCTTCATCCAAGGAGTACCCATGTTTCATACTTTCGATGGATCCTGCTATGTGAAAAATGAGAAATACATGAAAAAATGTGATTGCAATCACGTTTTTCATGTATTTCTCATTTTTTGTGTAGCAGGGTACATCGAAAGTATGCAACATGGGTACTCCTTGGATGAGGAATTAAATTTTGCATCAAACAAGTACTCCCGCTCAAAATTTGAGTAAAAACTTTGGGAGATAAGTTGAAAATACGAGTTGAAAAATTAGTTTTTTCTTTTTTCCCTCTAAATTTTATAATTTTAGTTTTTTCACTATTATTTTATAATTTCTTCAATAGGCCCATTTTAGACCTCAAAATTTCCCTAATGCGTAGTGGACTAAAAAAAAATTTGTTTGCCCGTTCAACCTTTGTGATGGTTTTCTCGAGCGTAGCACTGAATAAGGCATGGATGCAAATAGGGGCTTAAGTGCATTTTATGTTAAGTCTTTGGTTACTATTGCATTCTTATGAAAAAGAAGTAGCTCAAGTTGGCAAGAGCTTGGATAGTTAATAATTTGGTGATGCTATTAGTTATGAATGAAAAGTTTTCATTGCATAATTAGACAGTTAAGAATGGTGCAAACATGGGATTCAATTTGCTGATGAGAAGTGATGGATAACCACCCATAGATAATGCAAAAAAAGATCAATTTTTCTAGCTGGCACAATCATAGCTGGAGGTAGAGAATATTTAAATGAAAATTGTTGTTGGTGGAATTAAATATGAAGGTGCTTGACATTCCAAAACAAAGTAACAGAGTGTGAGAGGAGATTTGAAAGAAAATTTGGTTGGAATGAATTAAAATATCTCTTCAAAGCAAAGAAGAATTAATTTAACTACCTATTCTCAATTATTGTGTAATTAGAATGAAAAGGAATAATAATAGAGTAGTGAATGCATGTGAGAGACAACCATACTGAGTGCACAAAGTGAAGGGAACACAATTTGTGAATAATTGAACCTGATAGCAAATGTCTCGTAGAAGAAAAATGTTGTGGATTGTGGTTGTGCTTGTTCTTGTAGAATAGAGGAGATCCTAATAAGGAATATGTGAGCTATAAGTACAAGTGGTTGCGTATGAGGATTGATAAAAAATTGTAATTAAATTAAAGAACATTGTTGGAGGTATTAGTTTGAAAATCCTATGAAAGAGTAGATCTAATTGGAACTAGCAGGTTAGTGCATGTACAAATATGAGGTTGGTGCCTCTAAGAAAGTTGGTACTTATTGATATGAGGGGGTTGGGGCCTCTTGTGAGTGGGTTCTCACAAAATAATGGGTGTAATCAGAGTTAGTTCTATTGATTTAAATCACAATACAAACAAATATTTGGTGTTTTTTCTTACTGAAGTGTTTCTATGTTAAAATAATTGTGTACACATGTGAATGAATTCTTGTTGTGTGGTTTCCTATTAACTGTTTAAATAAGTGAAAAAATTATAATTGTTGAATCACCTTTCCCCTCTTAGCAATTCCTAATTACTAAAAATCAGCATTAGAGCATGTTCCTTCAGGAACAACTAAACCACTCTTTGATGGAGTTAATTATGTATTCTAGAGAGTTAGAATGGAATCACAGAGCATATCCCTTAGTGTGGATGTATGGGATTCACTAGAGTTTGGATACATAGTTCCAACAACTCCACCTATGGATGTTGATGAAAGGAGAGCTTAAAAACAATAATGCAAGGGAAAAGAAAAAAAAATTAGTTGGTTTAAACCAACTCGAGATGGTAAAGGTGATGCACTGTAAATTAGAAAAAAAAGCGTGGGAAAAACTTAGAAACTATTATGAAGGATATTTAATCAAGCTAAACTCCAAACTTATAAGTCGAAATTTGAGAGTCTTAGAATGAATGAGGAAGAAATCATTGTTGAACATTTCCTTAGAGTAGATGGACTTAAAAATATCATTATAGGTCTTGATGAATACATTAAAGAATGGGTGGTTATCTAGAAGGTCTTAATATTTCTACCAATGAGATTTAATTCCAATATATCAAGCATAGAAGAGATGATATAAATGTAGAGTCTAACAATGGAGCAACTGTATAGAACCCTCATTGCGTATGAGATGATAATTGTAGGAGAGAATATAGAGACAAAGGAAGCACCATTCAAATCCTAAAAAAATCTAAAGAGCAAAAAAGTTACCAATATTACTTGAGTTGTGGATCAAATGAGGAGATGTCTCAGTTTGTAAGACAACTTAAGAGGCTCAGAAAAA
Organism: Pinus albicaulis; assembly: GCA_034641835.2. NCBI lineage: Eukaryota > Viridiplantae > Streptophyta > Pinopsida > Pinales > Pinaceae > Pinus > Pinus albicaulis. The sequence continues at coordinate 1,455,736,528 of CM076584.1, forward strand.
TATAATGGTAAGATATTTTTTAAGTGTTATGAATGTGGTATAGTAGAACATTTATCTTATAAATTTCCATATAAATCTGAAAATAAAGAGAATGAAAATGAACAAAAGAGCTCAAACAAAGCTTATAAATATCATTGGAAGAAGACTCAAAATAAAAATAGATTTTACTCTAAGCAATACAGTGAGTCATCTAAGGCAATCAGTGAAGAATAATCTAAGAGAGAACAAAAGGAATTCCTGGTCATGGAGTTTGAATCTTAGACTAAGCTAAAATAAAAATCATATTTTGAAGAAGGAGTGGTGGACCTCAAGGCATACTTTATTTAGTGTGCTTGAGGAGCCAAATAAGACCAGGAAGATGAAAAAATTGTTGAAAGAACAACATTAAAGAGATGAAGAAGATATGCACAAAAATGATAATGAATATTATAACCTTAAAAAATCAAATTTAAAAGGTATTTTTAGGGTTAAGGACATCTGAGTTCAACAATTAAAGGATAAACACAAGAGTCATGCTAGAATAGAGGATGAGAATGAAGCCCTGAAGCTAGAATTGTCAAAAAGGAAAGGAACAACTAGTTTGGATGCATATGATGGAGATATAATCTCTCTAAAAACTCATCTTGAAGAAGAGAAGAGAAAAGAGGAGCTTCTTATTAACCAGTAAGTTGAATGAGAAAAGAAATGTCAAGAGTTGGAAGCATAATTTGTATCTCTGAGAAAAAACTTGGTGAAGGTCAAGTCCAAGATGGATTTACACCTCATATTCACTAAAGGTTAGAAGAATTGGATGATATCCTCATATCTTAAAGCCCATAAACAAGAAAATATGTTCTAGGATACAAAAATCCTTAGCAGAAGTCGAAAGGAGAATCAAACTCCAGGGCCCAAGTAAAGAAGGAGCCTCTGAGCTATGTGGAAGCACCTAAAGGAAGCGTTGGTAATGATGACATGGTGAAAAATAAAAATAAAATCAGAAGGATTCGAACCCAAATAAGACCAAGACTTCATCTTAGTGCAAATATTCCCGTTATCAAGCATGACATTATAATTTCAACAAATCTACTCAACCTCAGTAGATGCATCATTTCATAAAACAAAAGTCTAAATAGCGAGCTCCTTAAAAGAATGTAAAAAGGTGGAAATATAACACAAAAAGAGAGGAATAATGTGATGTTGTGATATATGTGCATGATCCAGAGGAAGAGTGGTATGTGGATAACAGATGCTCCAAGCATATGATATGAGAAAGAAGCAAGTTCTTATTTCTTAAAGAAAAAGGGAAAGGAAATGTAAATTTTGTGAACAATGACATCGTTGAAATAAAAGGGAAATGAAAATTTACCATGTATAAGAATACTATGTATCAAACTGCATTTTATGCGAATGACCTCAAACAAAATCTTCTGTGTTAGCTAGATGTGTGGTAATGGATACAATGAAAATTTTCAATCAATGGATAGAATGAAAAGTTGGTTGGGAAAGTAATTAAAATTCCCAACAACATTTACGTCTTTTATTATTCTAGAGTGAACTGTTATTTGAGAAAAGTAAATGAGACATGGTTGTGGCGTAGGATGATGGGTCATGTTAACTTTTCTAGTTTGGTGAAGGTCATTAAATTAGAGGTAGTAAGGGGCTTACCAAAAATATCAAAAGTAGAAAATTTAGTATGTAAGTCTTGTTAGTGTGGTAAATAGACAAGGTTTTAGCTCAATACAAACGAGTATTCCACATCCAAACCAATAGAACTACTTCATATACACATTTGTGGTAAAAAAATAGTGCAAATTCCAAGAGGTGAGAGGTATTTCATTTTTTTCATTGATGATTTCACTAGAACCACATGGATCATGTTGATAAAAGAAAAATCATAAGCTTCAAGAAAATTTAAAAATATATAAGGCACACGTTGAAAATGAAAATGACATGAAGATCGATTTCTTGCAGTTAGACATAGGACATGAGTACACTTTAAGTGAGTTTGAATATTTCTATGAACTAGCCTAGATCCATCTAACTCTGGATCTATCATGCGCCGAGAGGGATCAAATCTCTCGAGGTGCAAACCTATTTTTTGAGTGCAAAACTTGAGGAAGGGTTTGCACCTCGAGAGATTTGATCCCTCTCGGCGCATGATAGATCCAAAGTTAGATGGATCTAGGCTGGTTCCAGTCGGAGGCATCAACGTCACATTTTTTAGATTATTAAAATTTTTGTATATTTTTGAGATGTAAGATGGATCTAGGCTGGTTTCAGTCATGTGCTGCCAAGGAAAATCTATCAAAGATATGATTAATTTTATTATTAATTTGTAAATATATCAAATATTAATATAATCATTTTAAATATGCTAAATATTTCTGAGATTAAATTGGTCATTTTAATTTTAAATTTTCTTAGCTACCTCAGTTCGTTGAGATGATAATCATCGTTAATAACTATAATGATGAAAAATGATGAAATATTTTTTTTAAATGCAAAGTGACAATAATAGTGTTGAAAGATAGAAAATGTGAATAATAAGAATGTACTCATGTTGCAATCAATCTCAAACTATTTTCTTCCACTATTCTTATTCCTCCCTTGTTATTTTTGTTATCTTTTCATATCGATTATATGAAAAAGAACATTTAAATCGTAAACCATTTAAATCTTTAGCTCGATCTGTTGTAGTAAACATGATACCTTGTCTCTCTTGCTCTCCAATATTAATAGCTTAAATTACTATAACAAAAAAATCAATCTACATTGTTAATAACTTTTTGTGCTTACACTAAAATCAATGCATATTGTTATTCCAATCACTTTAATATTAATGTACCGTCATATATCCAATTACATCAAATCATAAATCAACATATACATTGAAATCAATGCATTTAATGCAAGCAATCAAATACGATTAGAAAATAACTTCTACATTGAAATCAATGCACCTAATGCAATCAATCAAACAAGATTAGAAGCCAACATCTACACTGAAATCAATGCATTTACTCAAAGCAATCAAATAGTATTAGGAATAATCTACATTGAAATCAATGCATCTAGTGCAAGCAATCAAATATAATTATAAATCTACATCTAAATTGAAATCAACACATCTAGTGCAAGCAATCAAATATTATTAGGAATCATCACCTACACTGAAATCAATGCATCTAGTGCAAGTAATCATATATCATTAGAAATAAATATCTACACTAAAATCGATGCATCTAGTGCAAATAATCAAATAGGATTATAAATCACCATCTCCACTTAAATCAATCCATCTAGTGCAAGAAATATTCTTCCCTCTGTCCACCCTCCATCCATATCTATATCCCCATCCATCTCTTTTTTTTTGTCTCTATCTCACCCCCCTAAACACACACGCTCTTGCACTCCATATATATCATTCTCTTTGTCGATCACCGTCTCTCCCCATCTCTCTCTTCTTCCATCTCTTCCCCTTCTCTCCCTCTCCCCCACTAATATCTCTCTTTCCTCCTTTTGTCCTCTCTCTCTCTCTCCATCTTCCTTATCACTCACTCTCTCTCTCTAGGAACCAACATCTACACTGAAATCAATGCATTTACTCAAAGGAATCAAATAGGATTAGAAATCGCCATCTACACTGAAATCAATGCATTTAGTGCAAACAATCAAATAGGGTTAGAAATCATCTACATTGAAATTAAGTCATCTAGTGCAAGTAATCAAATATAATTATAAATCGACATCTAAATTGAAATCAACACATTCAGTGCAAGCAATCAAATTTTATTATAAATCACCACCTACACTGAAATCAATGCATCTAGTGCAAGTAATCAAATATCAATAGAAATAAATATCTACGCTAAAATCAATGCATCTAGTGCAAATAATCAAATAGGATTAGAAATCACCATCTCCACTTATATCAATCCATCTAGTGCGAGAAGTATTCCTCCCTCTCTCCACCCTCCATCCATATCTATATCCCCCTCCATCTATTATTTTTAATCTCTCTATCTCACCCCCCTAAACACACACGCTCTCATAATCCATATATCTCAATATCTTTTTCAATCACCCCCTCTCCCCATCTCTCTCTTCTTCCCTCTCTTCACCTTCCATCTATATCTCTATCTTCCCCTTCTCTCCCTCTCCCCCATTAATATCTCTCTTTCCTCATTTTTTCCTCTCTCCCTCTCTCTCCATCTTCCTTATCACTCTCTCTCTCTCTCTCTAGAAACCAACATCTACACTAAAATAAATGCATTTACTCAAAGCAATCAATAGGATTAGAAATCACCATCTACACTGAAATCAATGCATTTAGCGCAAACAATCAAATAGGATTAGAAATCTTCTACATTGAAACCAATTCATCTAGTGCAAGTAATCAAATATAATTATAAATCGACATCTAAATTGAAATCAACAAATTCAGTGCAAGCAATCAAATTGTATTAGAAATCACCATCTACACTGAAATCAATGCATCTAGTGCAAGTAATCAAATATCATTAGAAATAAATATCTACACTAAAATCAATGCATATAGTGAAAATAATCAAATAGTATTATAAATCACCATCTCCACTTATATCAATCCATCTAGTGTGAGAAATATTCTTCCCTCTCTCCACCCTCCATCCATATCTTGCAATCCATATATATCAATCTCTTTTTCAATCCCCTGCTCTCCCCATCTCTCTCTTCTTCCCTCTCTTCACCTTCCATCTATATCTCTATCTTCCCCCTCTCTCCCTCTCTCTCCATATTCCTTATCACTCACTCACTCTCTCTCTCTCCACCTTTATCTCTCTATTTCTTTCTTCTTTCCTCTCTCCCCCTCCCCCTCCAAGTCCATCTCTCTTTCCCTCCCTCTCTCCACTCTCTCACATCCTCTCTCTTCCTTCCTCTCTTTCCCTTTCTCTCCCATCTCTCTCTCCCTCTCTCTCTCTCTTCACCCACCAACTATGTTACTATATCCCTCCCTCTCTCCTTATATATCCTTCTCCCCCCTTATCTCCATCTCTGCTTATTTGTCTCTTTATCTCAGCCCCAAACATACACGCTCTCTCTATGTCTCTCCCTTGTCACTCCTTCTCTCTCTCCACTTCTCACTCTCTATATTTCTTATTTCCTACATCTCTCCCCCTCCAACTCCATCTCTCTTATCGATCCCTCTCTCCTCCTCTCTCTCAAGTCCTCTCTCTTGTCCTTCCTCTCTCTCTCTCTCCCCCCTAAATCCCTCTCTCTTCCCTGATATCTCTCTCTCTCTCTCTCTCTCTCTCCCCAATACTCTCTCTTCCCCCATCACTCTCCTCCTCTCTCTCATCCTTCATCTCTCTCCCTTTCTCTCCCACCTCTCTCTCTCTCTTTTCCCTCCAATCCTCTCTCTTCCCCCATATCTCTCTCTCTCTCTAATCCTCTCTCTTCCCCCATCCCTTTCTTTCTCTCTCTATTTCCACCCCTCTCTCTCTCCAACTACATTACTATATCCCTCCCTCTCTCCTTCTCACTTCTTCTCTCCCCCCTTCTTTCCATACATCTTGCTTTGTCTCTTTATCTCACCCCTAAACATACACACTCTCTCTCCATCTCTCCTTTATCACTCTCTCTCTCTATTTATTCTTAGTTATGTAAACTAATGAACATAAATATTCGTAAATATAAAACAGATTATGGAGTAAATATGAAAAGAGGTTTTATTTACTTACCATACCTCCAGTTTATTTATATTTTTATTTATTTACAATACCCCTTTTCTTTACTATGGTACTTGGCCCATAGGCTTGTTATATAATTAGATTTTTATTTATAATCCTATTTGATATATTGTTATTTATTTACCTTACCTCTTTATGCCTCTTTTATATTTATTTATTTACCATACCTCTTTATATCTATTTAATATTTATTTATTTATTTATCATACTTGTTTATACCTCTTTTATATTTATTTATTTACCCATGGTATTTGGCCCATGGTATCAATATTAATTTTTCCCATGGTATTCGTCCCATAGGCTTCATCTAAATAAAACCTCTTTTTAAAGTTTTTTTAAACATAAAAAGGTTTATGGAATAAATATAAAAAGATTTTTTATTTATTTACCATACATCTAGTTTATATATTTTTTTATTTATTTACCATAGCTTTGGAGTAAGTATAAATTCATTTTACAAATATTTAATTAAAAGAAATATTAAAATATGTTTAAAATTTTACTTAATTTGGAAATTCAATGTGGTAATGTTTTTTGTTAAAGGTAAATTTATGATCCATTCAAATTCACGCATATAATTTACTATCCATTCAAATTATATAAATAATACATATTTGTATTAGAAATTGATATATGTTCTAGCACAATGTGATTTTATTTTTTTTTTAAATTTAAAACTTAAGTCGACATTTTGTATGAGGACGTGACCCACCTGACATCGGGGTCATATTGGATATTGGGCTGTAGATGTGCCTCTTGGCGCAATAACATGGTATTATAAGGGAATATTATGTTGTAATAACTCCTCAACAAAAGCGATTTGTAGAAAGAAAGAACAAAACCATTCAATATACGGCCAAGGCCATGATGGATGAAGGAAAAGTTGCAAACACTTTTTGGCGAGAAGCAACTCAAACTACTGTTTACATGGAAAACAATACTCAACTAAGTTTGAATAGTGACAAGACCCCCTATGAGATGTGGAATGGAATATGAGCATCAATGAAGCATATAAAAATGTTTGAGAGAAAGTGTATATCAAGAGGAGTTACAAGAAGCCTAGTAACTTTTACACCCATTCAAATGAAGGCATTTTCCCTAGGTACACAATCAAAAGCAAAGGCTACATCTGCTATAAAAAATGTCTAAAAATTTCGTTGATGTAATAGTGGATGAATATGTATACCTATGATGACTGGATGTAAGCTAATCAAAGAAGATGAGTCCCCCACTATAAATCAAATGACATACAAATCCATGATTGTATTTTTTTTTGTACCTAACTTCTTCTAGCCCATATATTATGTAGGCAGTAGGATTGGTGGTTCGCTTTCAAGAAAATAAAACATAAATTCATGTTAATGCAACTAAGAGGATATTCAAGTATCTTCAGGGAACAATATACTATTTTTTATGGTATTGAAGAGGTAAGTAATTTGCTTTAAAGGCTTATACTAATGTTGATTGAGTTTCCAATATTGATGACAGGAAGAGTAGTAGTGGAATATCCTTATTTCTGAGGAATTTTCTAGTGTCTTGGTTAATAAAGCAACATAACTATATTTCCTTATCTAAAACTCAATCTCAATATATTTTTGTAGCTACTTGTTATACTAAAATTATTTGGATGAAGAAAACATTAAAGGATATCAAATTTGAGCTTGATGACCCAATCCCCATTTTGTGTGATAATGCGAGTGCCAAAAATATTTTCAAGATTCATATTATGTATTCAAATACAAAACATATCATAATTAAATATTGATTTTTGAGAGATTAAGTTATTGATTGTGTTGTCATATTGGAATATGTGGCTAGTAATGAACAAGTTACATATATTTTTACAGATCCATTACCTAGGAAGCCCTTTAAGTATCTCAAACACAAACTGGGAAGGGTATATCCCTAAAAAAATGACTCAGAAGTCAGTTTTAGTAGAAGAAAAATGAAATGTTTAGTTTTCTATTTTGTTTGTATGTCTACAAGAATATGTTTTATTCAATCACACTCTTCATTGTGAGGAGGCATGGTGTCAACGAGATATATGTCAATTTCGTATACCCTTTACCATTGATGTCAATGGGGGAGAATATATCATGCTCAAACATTTCCCAAAACTTTATATTGTAGGGGGAGAAGGCGTGGTTCTTAGACAGTCATATGCGGTGCTCAAACTCGAACATTTTATAAAAAATTGAGATGCAGGGAGAGAAGGTTTTGAACACAACATGAAAGGGTGAGAAATTTCTACTCATATTTAGAGCAAGAAGCTCAATGAAGCATAGTAAGTAATCAACCATGGTAATTATCCCACCTAGGGGGGAGTATTAAATGTCATGAAGATTGAGCCTGATTGGTGTTAGGGGGAGTGTTGTATCATGTTGTGTGTTGCTCAATCATGTCATTTCCATTAATTCCTTATACATGTTTTACATAGTTTCCATCAATGCCAAAGGGAGATATTGTTGGACACAATTTTGTAGATTGTTGGACACAATCTTGGAGACTGTTGGACACAGTGTTGGATATTGTTGGAGATAATGTTCCCATTGATTGGAACTTGTGTTTGGTATTGGGGATTTTTTTGTAGTAATTGATGTTAAGGTACGTATCAAGCTATTTTTTTGGTCATTTGTTGAGAACCATCATAGTAGTAGAATAATTTAAGATTCCTTAAAAATATTATGACTATGTTTGGTGGTTGCATGGTACAAAGGCCTATTTGTTAAAGATAGTTTTTTGATTGAAGATCAATTCAAATTTCCCTGAAAAGTGCCTAAATGGTAAACCCTTTAGAATACCTTTCCAGTAGTATATAACACTAATAAAATCTCCTAATATTTGAATATATATTGCACGTTGAATTTAGGAAGCCGACCTTGGTTGAAGAATTTTGGAGGTTCAGGTCACTTGAGAAGAAAATAAGGAGGGCATGACAGAAAGGGCTTAACTTTGCACTATTTAGGGGTCATATGGATATTCAGGTAAATAGAATGGTTTAGGGGTGTAGAAGCAGAATAAGTCTGGAATTCAAGTTTTTTGAGGATGAAGGTGTGTAAGGGTCTCAAACCTGAAGTTGTGAACAAAGTTCTATGTGATGGAATAGTTCATGCATAGACCAAGAATTTGGCCTTAAAAGTTTATTTCAAATGAAACACAAGAAAATTACCCAAACCATACCATCCTATTCATATAGGTTGATGAATATGGTAGATGGAAATGGCTAGTGATGTGGCGCTCACTAGGCATGGATGATGACATGCCACCTGTGCAAGTGACACATGGAAACTAGTTTGGGAGTTTTCAAATGGACAAGTGGGAAAAATACATGTGATATGTGCTACCAATTAAATAATAATTCTTAGGGGTAAAATGCATCAGTATTAGCTGATGTAAATCCCTCTTGGGGCTTCCCAGTGCCTGACAAGTAGTCAGATTAGTTGTATAGTTAGAAATACATTGCACACATGTTTCTATAATGCATAATCGACGAAGTGAGATATTGAAGGATTACCTCTCTGTAGACAGAAGATCTGTTGGATAGCACTAAGCGGTTTGGCTGAAGTCCTTCCTTGCCAGCTCCAAGTCTAGATCCTGTAACCAAACAAAGCACACGTGTAATCTTCACATTTGTATCACTTACTAGCAATTAAACAAGAATATTTTCAACATTAAACTATGAAAATCTGAGCCATTTATACCATTCTTCATAGAAAAATAAACAATGAATGTGACACTAAAACATCAAATGGACAAAACAGATACAGTTCTATCAATATATAAGAAGGAATATTACAACCATTGGTTGAACAAAGCCTTCCTCAGTCTTTTGACTCCTCTCTCTCTCTATTCTATCTCTGAGTGTAATGATACTTGGGGTAATAGTTCTCAATGAACCTTTCCAATACTTAAGCCTCACACTCAACAATAAAGCTCTTATTTGCACACGGTCAAGCCTTCGACTCTTGACCAAGAGCCCAAGCCTCCAATTTATGGGAATTGGGGAGGACAAGCCTTGCCAATATTCTCAATCAGTTTGAGTGGGGAAAAATCATGATGTTTCCTTGCCTCTCCTTGCTTATTCCCTCTATAGATGCTTATTTGTGTTTAGCAACGTCCAATAAGAGGCCTGCACCACAATTTTCTGCTTTTGGACCGACTCCTTTTGAGAAAAAGCAGTAAATGCAGTCATTTTCCACTGGATATGTCCCTTTCTTCATGAAAACACGAGTAACACTGCCTTTTAGGCAAGACAGAGAATTAACCTAGGCACTAACGCTCCCTTTGAATGGTTTGGATGTGTTATAAATTGATTTAGCTGTCTCTATGGTGTGTTACCTAGGAAAAATCGGTCTATGTCTGGGTAATTTTCTTCCTTCCATGTTTCCTTCTCCTTTGAGCTGAAGAGGAGGTCACTTGTCCTATAACAGATTTCCCCTAAAATGTGAGGCTAGAGGCGAAGACGATGGCTGAAATACTTTATAATATGTGTAGTAGAGCAAGAGGAGTTGGAGGACAGAGGAAAACCTGAACAACAACATATCTCAGAAATATAAGTATATGTCCTGAGTTGGGCATTCCCATGCTCATTAGTTGTATCAAAATGACTTCTCTAAGAAAGATATATGACCAGTATGTCCACCGATAAGCACAATGTGGAAGCTTCTGTCATGACAGGATCAATCTGATAAGCTATCTCTGAAAACAATAGTGTAGCTTGCGAGAGCAAACACAACTGAAATGATGCAAGCCTCAACCCAAGGCCTTGGTCGCCGCTTCACTAAACTGCATATTTCCGCACATGTGAATGAAGGAGTTGTAGTTGAACATGCGGGAATCATCAGAGCTTTTCATATTTAGGGAGTCTAAATAACATCATAAAAGACAACTATAGGGGGGTAACTTTGTCATGTTTGATAACCGGTTGTGACAAAGGGAGAATAGTACGCCCGAAAAAGTTTATTTTCTGTAAGTTATTCCATTGAATCTGAATAAAGTGATAAACCTATGCTCAATGGACATCTACCTCATTTTTTATGACTGTGAGGAGACGGAGTAAACTCAATATTCTTCATGAATTTTAACGAGTCAGAGGAAGAAAAACTCGATCCTCTCCGTGAAATTTTAACAAGTCTAACGGAGAAAAACTCAGTTACTTTTTTCAGTTTTTTAACGAGGTAGAAAAATATGGAAAATAATGGCTCATAGTTCTTCATCGTGGTATTTTAATGAGCCCGACGAAGGAAACTTGAGGTTTTTTCAGTTTTATGAGCTAGAAAAAATCCCTAAAAGGAAGGCTCATTCCGGGTTGAACACGGTCAAATCTACACATGAACACTAACAACTCATTAGAGCATCGATGACTTTGAAAAACCAATAGTTGCAAAAAAAATAGCAAAAATTTACCAATTTTAATAGACTATCTAAGTGAGTCATAACTCCAGAATTTCTATAAGAAGGCAACATACCTTCATTTTAATTGTTTGTGTGTTGTGAAAGAGCTCTGGCGTGAAAAAAGAGGTGAAACTTCTATTTTTGATTGTGGGCGATCCGAGCAACAGTTTTCTATTCCACGAGTTCTAGGTAAGAGATTAAACCTTAATCTTTCTTTCCATTGGAATTTTAGTTGTTTTTAATGGCTGAAAAATGAATTTTAGCAGGCCCTAAAAAATTTAGGCGGGTGCACGAGTGCCCAGTGCTAGGGTCGTGTTACTCGCACTGCCTGTTAAGGTACAGTGAGTTAGCACACCCTGTTCTGCATTAGGGCCTGCTTTAGCTGGAAGAAACAAAATTTAAACATGGTTTGCTCAATCCTAAACTATTTATGCCTGAAACTAATCCACTGGAAACTTTCTTTGTGTAGTTGTGAAGTTGTAACCATGAGTATTTGGAGTTAGAGAGAGCATGAATGGGAAGAATGTGAAATGGTCAGTGATCCAGCCACTTCGCTTGTTCTCCAAAGATGCAGTTTACTGTAGTATGCCACGTTAGAGATGATGAGGGAGCAGGAAGATCTTCTGAGTTGGATAATCCAACAATGGGATGAGCAGAAACATGTCTTTCACATTGGGGGTCATGAACTCTTGATTGAGAAGGATGACATATAATTTCTAATCGGCCTATCATGTAGAGGAACAAAGCCTAATCTGATAGGTTCAAGATTTTATCCTCACACTACTATGGGATTGATCCAGGCTCATTGCATGAACAACACTGTGCCAGTAAGCAATCGGATTCCTATAGCACAGGTGGCCTCAAGACTGATTAGGTCTCTTCTATGGATGATCGTTCGCTTGGTGGGGGCCAAGAATCAGCACACGGCCACCAATGCCTAGGTATTATTGGCGCTAGATTGTATGCAGTCATAGGCTTTTGACTGGTGTGAAGGTGTTTTCAACCGGGTTCAAGAAGAACTGACAGCATGTAAGACCCATTCCCAATGAGATTTGGGTTTTGTACACTAATAGTTTCCTTTATACTAGAGCTAGTGCCCATCATGAGGTCGAGGATGATCATAGAAGTTATGGGACCACAAGAGCCTAGATAGGGTCATTGGTCTAATTTGATATCGTAGAATAGAGAGGGTTTGATCCATCATTTCTTTGATGATGCATTCTTCGAGTGGCTAAATGAAAAGATCACAATGACCAAGGATTATCCCTATGCAGGGATGAACTACACGGGATATCTGGAGATGATATTTCCACTAAACACTCAGTGGGGCCCAGATGGTAAGAAGGAAAAAAATCAGCTTTTAGTATTTTTGTCTTTTGAATGTTTATGCATTTTTTTTGGTTTAATGGATGAAACATATTTTTGCATGAAGTTTACTACTTGACAAAAATGTGGCACCCATCCATCCAGCCAGAGCCCCTCGCTATGCACCAAAAGGAATGCAGATACCTGGGACTAGAGCAGTAGCAAAGGTCGCAGCAGTCGCTGAAGAGGTTGATGACACACACAATTTGCACGAGGTTGCCAGGAACCTCAAAGGATTCAACATGGTCGTGCCGCCTCTTCCCATGTGGGAAATCCCCATTCACCTGCAGCGACACACAGTGGGTGTTCCAGGGAGGTTCTTGGTGCCTCTGAGGAGGTTAGCCAGAGCAGTTATCTGCTACCATGAGCAGTAGGATCAGGAGGACTAGATGATAGATGTATAGATGTTAGGTCCCTATATTACTATTATAGTCCCTTATTGTTATTAGTGTAACCCCCTTATTGTTATTATTGTACCCTTGTAACCCCCATTTTGTTATTATTGTGCCCTTAAATTATTATTGTTAGGTCGGCTAGGATTACATTGTGGCCCACTAGGATTACATTATGGGCACATGGACTCCTATATATAGAAAGGAGGTTTTGTAAATTGTATCATCCAAGAATTGTTCATTTATGTAATGTATTGGAGGTTTCCCCCTCGAAGTGGCTTATTATTAAGGCGTTGATATCTCTTTTCTTCTATTTTTGGAGCTGGTTACACAACATTTGGTATCAGAGCTTTGGATTCTAGGGTTTCGTTGCTCCAAATAGGTCATCGTGGAATTTTCGCTATAACATTTTCTCTACAAAGTTTCAGAAGCTGAAATTTTTATGGTGCAAAGCTGAAATCTGGAGGAAGACCGTCTAAAAATTTCAGAGCTTGGTTCACAATATTTTTGGAGATATGATCTGTGGAAGTTAGGTCTTTGTTCAGGATCCTAAACAGGTCATCGTGGAAATTTCGCTATAATTTGTTTTCTACGAAGGTTCAAAATCTGAAATTTTTAGGGTGCGAAACCATAATCCTGAGGAAACTCGTCAAAAAATTTCAGAGCTTGGTTCTCAATATTTTAGGAGATATTATCTATGGAAGGTAGTGCTTTTTCAGGCTTCCAAATTTCATCTCAAAGAGGTGATCGTCGGAAAATATCCATAACTCTCTCTCTAAGCATCGGATTGGAGTTTTGTCAAAATTGGTCACAATTACACGGTCTGTAGTTTCTTGGCTATCAGTTCCAAAGCCGAAGGACAAAACAGTGACACGTGGCAAGTTGTACAAGTTCGCTCTACTGAACCAGTCCATAATTAGGTCATTGTGGGAGATTGGATAGAACTTTGTCTTGGAGAATCCAAATTAGGTTAGACCTATGGCATTCAAAATAGAATTTAGAGAGCTACGTCAATACCAAAATTCAAATATTGAAGTGCTATAATCACAGAGATAATCAAATTTAAATATCGACTTCCTCAAAATCAAGAAAAAGGTGTGTATTTTTTTTTCCGAATTGCATAAGTCTTGTTTGAAGAATCAATTTGAATTGATTCCAAGGGCATATTGTAGAATATATATCAGTATTGGATTCTAAAAAATATGCCCCATAAAAATAATTCAACATCCACTAAGCCTTTAGAAGGCTCTACTATGACTCATGGAGATGAAGAATTGCAACATGATCTATCAAAATTACAAGAGCAAGTGCACGAAATTTCGCTCTCGCAAAGAGCAACAAAAAATGAAATGGAAGTTTTGAAGAAAGGCGTGGAAGCTAAGATGGATGGCATGGAAGCTAAGATGGATGAAATGAAAGACAACATGGAAAACATGAAAAAGGATCTAAAAGTAGACATCAAAGGTTTGACAAAGTTGATACAAGAAATGTTTCATAATGGTGAAAAGATAGTAGAAGAAACTCATGATGAGAACAAAATGAATGTTATTCGTGATTTCATAAACTCTAATGTTAGCAGGAAGAACCACCATATTCCAAAAATGGAGATGAGGAAGTTTGATGGAAAGGATCCTGTAACATGGATACTACAGATGGAGCAATATTTTGATCTCCATAATGTGAAAAACACACAAAAGGTATTCATTGCAAGTTTACATTTAGAACAAAATACATTTGTATGGTATCGATGGCTTTGCTCCCGTAAAAAATTGTCACTTGGTCAATTTTTACGGAGGAAATGATAGCACATTATGACGATACAAAGAGCAACACCTTCTTTAGCCAATTGATAAATCTCAAACAAAAGGGTTTAGTGGGGCAGCACATTGAGGACTTCCAAAAATTGAATATAAGGGTGACTGATATTCCAGAGGAACACAGGATTGATCTCTTCATAGGCACTTTAAAGGATAACATCCAACATGAAGTTCGCGTTTTGGAACCTGATTCATTGGAGAAGGCATTCAGGTTGGCAAGAAAATTGAATGTAAAATTATGGCGACAAGGAAGCCTACCACTCACTTCTATAAAGAGGGAAGTGTTGCTACTCCTAGATTTCCACAACCTACAAGGTTGACACCATAACAATTGGAAGAAAAAAGAGCAAAAGGGCTTTGCTACAGTTGTGATAGAAAATACACTAAAGGTCATAAGTGTGCTGAGAAGAAATTATTTTACATAGATTGTGAAGAGGAAGAAGAAAATGAACAAGAAGAGAATATACACCAGGAACTAGCCCTAGAAGAGGAAGAAATGAATCCGACCATATCGTGTAATGCACTGGCAGGAATTACCACTCCTCAAACTCTCAAGATAGAAGGACATATCAAGAAGAAAAAGGTAATAGTGTTGATTGATTCATGTAGCACCCATAATTTTATTCATTGTAAGGTAGCCAAGGAATTGAATTGTTTCCTATACCCAGCACCAGAATGTCAAGTGATGGTTGCAAATGGAGGAACTATAAATTGCTCTATAAAATTCCATAATATCAAGCTAACCATGGGGGAATATGTATTGAATAGTCCAATGCTTTCCATTCCTATGGGAGGTGCTGATGTTGTACTAGGAGTACAATGGTTACAATCTTTGGGGACGGTAGCTTTTAATTTTCAAGAACTTTTCTTCAAATTTTTTTCAGAAGGAAAGGAAGTCGAATTACGGGGTATTGAAGGGAAGCCGGGAAGGATAATAAGCTCTAATGTCATGACAAAGCTTCTAAAGAAATAACAACGAGGTGTAATTGCACAATTATGCTCACTAGAAGTTCCGACATCAAAATCATCTATTTCTGCAGATCTCCAACAAGTCTTGGACAATCATTCCAAGGTGTTTGAAACTCCCAAAGGACCCCCACCTATTCATGATCATGATCATGCTATTCATTTGATTCCAGGAAGTGTTCCTCCAAACATCAGGCCTTATAGATATCCTTACATCCAAAAGAGTGAAATTGAACGTATGATTGCAGAAATGTTAGAGGCGGGTATAATTCAACCTAGTCAAAGTTCTTTCTCTGCTCCCGTAGTATTGGTACACAAGAAGGATGGATCATGGTGAATGTGTCTGGATTATAGGGAGCTCAATAAGCTCACCATTAAAGATAAATTTCCCATTCCTGTGATTAATGAATTATTGGATGAATTACATGGAGCAATTTATTTTACCAAGTTGCATCTTCGTTCAGGATATCATCAAATTAGAATGAAGACTGAAGATATTCCAAAAACAGCATTTCAAAATCATGAGGGTCATTATGAATTTTTGGTCATTCCTTTTGGCCTTACCAATGCACCTTCTACATTTCAAGGGTTGATGAATTCCATTTTCAAACCCTTCCCTAGAAAATTTTTGCTGTTATTTTTTGATGATATACTAATCTATAGCAGGTCTTGGAAGGATCATGTTGAACATGTTGACAGGGTGCTCAAACTATTGCACGAATAACAATTATATGCAAAAACATCCAAATGTTTCTTTGGAGTACAAGAGGTGGAACATCTTGGTCATATTGTATCTCACGAGGGTGTTAAAGTAGACCCTAACAAAATTAAAGCCATTAAGGAATGGGAATTCCCCACAACCATAAAGCAGTTGCAAGGATTTCTCGGGTTAACAGGGTATTATCTCATGTTTGTTAAGAATTATGGGAGAATAGCAACACCTCTAACAACATTATTGAAGAAAGATGCATTTTCATGGACTCTTGAAGAAACTAAGGCCTTTGAACATCTTAAAGAGGCAATGTTCCTAGCACCGGTCTGAGCTACGTCAGACTTCACAAAAACCTTTATTGTGGAATGTGATGCCTCAAGAAATGGAATTGGTGTTGTTTTAATGCAGAAAGGAAGACCCATTGCTTTTGAAAGTCATCCAATAAAAGGAAAGTATTTATAGAAACCTATTTATGAGAAGGAAATGTTAGCAATATTGTATGCACTAAAGAAATGGAGAACTTACCTAATGGGAGGACACTTCAAGGTAAAAATTGATCATGATAGTCTTAAACACTTTTTGGAACAAAGACTATCTTCAGAAGAGCAACAAAAATGGGTCACAAAGATGTTGGGTTATGACTTTGAAATAATCTACAAAAAAGGAAAGCTTAATGTTGTTGCAGATGCACTCTCAAGAAAGAATGAAGAGGTCGAAGCATTGCTTTGTGCCATTTCTATTATCCAACCGGATTGGATAACCGAAGCAAGAGATGAATGGAAGAAGGACAAAGATGTATGGACACTCATTCAAAAGTTGCAGCAAGATCCTAGTACATCTGATACATTTAGTTGGGAAAATGATTCCTTATGGTACAAAGATCGCTTATATCTTTGTAAGAATTCCCAACTAAAACAAAAGATTCTTCTGGAATTGCACACTTCTCCTTTAGGAGGACACTCAGGATTTTTTAAAAACTTACCACAGGGTGAAGAAAGAATTTTTTTGGGATGGCCTTAAATCTGATATTCAAAAGTTTGTGGCGGAATGTTTGGTTTGCCAGCATAATAAAGTGGAAACAATTAAGACCCCGGGACTTCTACAACATTTATCCATTCCAAGTCAACGTTGGGAGGATATTTAAATGGATTTTATCACAGGTTTACCTAAGTCTGAAGGAAAGAGTGTCATCATGGTGGTAGTTGATAGACTTACCAAGTATGCACACTTTTGTGCATTATCTCATCCATTTAAATCAAGTACAGTTGCTACTACATTTATGGACAGAATTCAAAAGCTACATGGAATCCCAAGGGTTATTGTGAGCGACAGAGATCCCATTTTTACTGGAAATTTTTGGACATAGTTATTTTCTTGTTTGGGTACTCAATTAGCTCATATCTCATCTTATCATCCTCAATCTGATGGTCAAACTAAGATAGTTAATAAATGTTTGGAAGTATATCTTCGTTGTTTTGTATCTGATAAACAAACACAATGGGTCAAGTGGTTACCTCTCACTGAATGGTGGTATAACACTTCCTTCCATACTGCAGCAAAAATGACCCCATTTATGGCACTTTATGGATATCATCCACCATCCATCACATCGTTCTTAAGGGAAAATTGGAAGGTTCAAGCAGTGGAAGATCACATCGAGCATCAGCAAGAAGTTCTCCAACTCTTAAAGGATAACCTGAATTTGGCACAAAATCGAATGAAACAACAGGCAGATAAACATCGCAGCGAGAGAAGTTTTGATGTAGAATATTGGGTATTTTTACGGCTACAACCATACAAACAAATGTCCCTCAAGCAAGCTAAGAAGGATAATAAATTATCGCCAAAGCAATATGGTCCTTACAAAGTGTTGCAAAAGATTGGTACTATGGCATACAAATTGGAGCTTCCTGCTTCTTCGCGAGTGCATCTAGTTTTCCATGTTTCATGCTTAAAGAAGGTTATAGGTGAAAATCTTCCAGTTCAAACAATATTGCCAGAACTTGATGAGGAAGGAAAAATCATATTGGAACCTGAAGCGATCATGGAAATAAGAACTCGACAGCTACGGAATCGATCAATTTCAGAGTATCTCATCAAGTGGAAGAACTTACCCACTGAAGATTCTACATGGGAGGATGAGAAGTTTATACAAAAGCACCCAGAGCTACTCAAGCATTGAGGACAACACTTTTTTGAAGGAGAGGGGCATATTAGGTCCCTATATTACTAGTATAGTCCCTTATTGTTATTAGTGTAACCCCCTTATTGTTATTATTGTACCCTTGTAACCCCCATTTTGTTATTATTGTGGCCTTAAATTATTATTGTTAGGTTAGCTAGGATTACATTGTGGCCCACTAGGATTACATTATGGCCACATGGACTCCTATATATAGGAAGGAGGTTTTGTAAATTGTATCATCTAAGAATTGTTCATTTATCTAATGTATTGGAGGTTGCCCCCTCGAAGTGGCTTATTTATAAGGTGTTGATATCTCTTTTCTTCTATTTTTGGAGCTAGTTACACGACAATAGATGTCAGAGCAAGGCTTAGCAGAGCCAATTTTTTGTAAAACACCCAAGTTTTGAAGATTTTTTTTTATGTAACTTGACTGGACATGACATATATCTATACATATATATATTTTGGCCATTTTGATCTTGAATGTTTTAATTTTTATGTATTTTTTTATGATAGAAAAATATACACTCATGTATGACTCTTTCTATAACAAATGCAACGAATGCCAATCTAACACATAATTTTCCAATGAATTAGCTAATGTAATAGATTATCTAGGAATGTGCTCAAAATTAATGAACTGAAATTGGCATTCCAGAAGTCGTATCCTTAAGTAATAACATAATAAGACCAGATGAAATATGTGATAAAAGTTGTTAAAATGCATAACGGCTAGCTGGGATTCTAACCTGACCACCAGATTGGAGATGCCACGAGATGTAGCTTCCATGAGGAGTTGTATCACCAACATGTACTCACCAATATTTTTGGTTGCATCACCAAGAAATATTCCTTTGAAACCAAGTAGGTCTGACTCAAGTGTATAGAGGACCCAACCAATTGATACAATGTACCGTGTGTGATGACTGGCACCATCCACATATCCAACATATGGTAAGGATGACGAAGACATCTGTGTAAAAGAAGAGCACCTATATGAGAAAAAATACTCAAAACCAAAAATATCTAGACACAAAAAAAAAGACAAGCTTATACACATAAAATTACAAAGCATATGCCCAGTGGGACACTAGGCAAAATACTTCTTCAGATAGAGCGCGTTGCAAGGCTTGGAAAGTGGAATCCCATTATAGTCCTTTCATGACGACGTAAGGACCAATCCATCATGGCTGATGTGTTCTTACCCCCAAGAGGTCATGTCTTTAATCGTAGAGTAGAATGAGATCGCCTTCTTGGAAAGGATGAGGCTTGACAGATTTGTCATATTGAGCTTTTACTCAGCGCTTGTGACCTTCGAACGCCAGTGTGGCATCTCGATGAGTTTCATCCAGTTGATCGACCAAGTGCAAGTGCTCTTCTTTGGCTGTGGTACCAGGTAGGAGTTCAACAAATAGCTTAAGTGATGGAATATCACACTCAATTGGAAGTATTGCTTCCAGACCGAATGCTAGTTGGAATGGCGTGAAGCCTATAGCAGTCTTCACTAACGTTCGATATTCCCATAATGCAAAGTATAGTTTTCAATGTCATGTGGTTTTATGATTGCTGACTAACTGATGAATCATGGCCTTGAGGACACCATTTACGACTTTGACTTGACCGTTAGGTTGCAGATAGTAGGACAAATATTGATCTTGTAGAAAACCTAGCATGGAAGTTAACTCTGTCGCCATTTGGTTCTGAAAGTGTGAACCATGATCTGTGACAATTGAGCGGGGTACAATGAAATGACAGATGACCTGATTGAATAGGAAGAGAACAGTGGTTTCTCGATCGACCCGAAAAGTGGCAATGGCTTCAGCACATTATGTGACATAGTCAATCGCAACTATGATGTAGTTGTGTCCATCAACAGAAGTGGAATTTCACATAATGAAATATATTCCCCATTTACCGAAAGGACCAACGAAGATAACCAGATGAAGAAGCGTAGGATGGGCATACATTTTCTTCTTAAAAATATGACATGAATGGCACTTCTAGACCATTGTAACATAGTCTTTAAACAAAGTGAGCTAATAGTATCCTGAACGCAAGATTTTCTAGGTAGTAGCTATGCTAGAAAGATGACCACCGCACGCCTTAGCATGGCAGTCATTTAAAATGTATTATGCCTCATTAAGAGTGAGACAAGGTCAAAGAAATGTATCGACACCACAACGATATAGAGTATCGTTAAACATGAAATGGTGTTTCTCTTGGTGACTGTTTCGGGGAAAATCACCCTAGAGGTTTGTTGGGTTACAACCTCCGTAGAGCAGGGCATGCTACTCAAGAAGGACTCACACAACCATACATGTTCATGAAAAACTAAATAGAGCAGATCAAGGAACTTACCCGTAGGTCCTACGGTTGAAGCAGATCCCGCGGGGTCCAAACCCCCAGCAACCCTTCTTCCTTATTAACCTGAAAGACAAGAAGAAACACACACGAAGAACTGGTTGTACAGCATATATCTACTCTAAATGTTAGTGAAATCCATGTGCAACATTAGATAAATCATAATAAATGCTTAAATAACAATATTCTCATATATGCAAGCTGACACTAACACGTATATTTCGGGAACAAGATGGTTCTTTTGTATTATAAATAGCATGTACAGAAATAATGAGTGGAGAGATCACCTGAATCCTTCCACGATCTTCGAGCAGACCATCGTCCGAATCCGTCCCGCCCTTGCCTCGCTAAGATTCTTTCCGAACTGGTGCATACGAGATGACATATAGGGAGATGAGCATCTCCAAGAAACAAGGGTTTCCTGTAATGAACTGGGAAGTGCAGGAGGCACGGGAATTCAGACTTGGATAGAGGATTCCAACAGAGTATAGTATCAATAATTTCTCTCTCCCTTAGGCCATGCACATGAGGGGCTTTTATACTCCCTCAAAGTAGTTTCATCAGTTGGAAACAGTTGGCCACGTGATGGGGTGGTTGAACTACCAGAGTAACCATCAACCTAGCCCGAAAATAGGGATTTTTTATATATTTTTTAATGATTTTAATGGCGTACGTGGGAAAGTACATGTGGACTCACGTATACATGCGGAAAAGCCTGGGCATAACCGTGTATGGGGATTTTAACACTGTTTTTTAGTGAATTTTGTCCAAGTCTATAGGAATGGGTGCCCAAAGCCATAAAAGCAATCATGAATCATATGAAAGTGAGAAATGATGCTATAACAGATGCCCCCTAATATATGAGGTCATAAGGGGTACATGATGGCTGAAATGTATTATGCACATAGAAAGAACTTCGCAAGGACAAGAGAGGACTTCACTAGATTTCAGCCTGCCAAAAAACTAATGAAAGAAAACAGAGAGTCAACTCTTGCTGAGGCGGGCATATTCATGCTCAGTCAAAAATACATAGAAATTATATAATAGATCCAAAGTGTATACAAGTATAGTTGAACTGAAAGTACACAATGAATCATCTGAGCATGGCCCGGAAATATAAGTCTGAATCAATGTCCAAGTATCACATATATATAAAGCTGAGCAATGATGCTGAAACTGGATGTCTGATCATATAGGTAACTGAATCTCCAAGTACCAAATCATAAGAGGTAATATCTCATGGTACAATCACACAACTCGGGAGCCAACATATAAGATGCTGTTGTACTGAACTGCAACATATAAGGGTGGATGGCATCACTGGCAGAAATTGAAGGGACTATCAAAAGTGAACCGAGAAATGCTGATGCAACCCGGGTCTTCACCGATCACTATGGCACAATTCTACACAATGGGAATAAATGAGTTGAAGTCGACCATGTGAGAAATCGTTGGATTACTGGTCAATGATGTATACCAGTAACCAACGCAAGACAACCCACCAATAATGAAAATGAGTGTCAAGGTGCCCCAGTACAATCTGACAAGTGTGAATGAATGAGTTGAAGTCGAACACTTGAAAGAATCTACCAATCAGGAGGCAATGATGAATCCCCACTGTCGATAGCGAAGAGTCTGCCACTGATGACTGCAAACCCTAAGGTACTGACAAAAGACTCTAGATCTTATTCCCAGAGCAATGAGTCGGAGTCGATGGGAAAAGATCTGCTGGAAGGAAGGCATTAAGGCATCCCACATCAGTCCAGCGCGAGTGTAACCCGCAGGCCAATATTTGGAAGGAATCGGATGAAGTAGAGTGATGGAACCAAAACCGAAGTACATTTCCGACATGCACAAGATGAAGCTAGCGCACGGAAGAAACCCTCTGAACCAACCAATAATGAAAGCTGACACAGAGGCGAGAAATCCATCGATAGGGTCAAATGGAAATCAAGGTACTGCACGAATCCCAAGTGTGATAATGTATGCTGACGTCGAACACAGGGGAAACCACTCAGTCAAAGACCCATAATGATGATCAAATGCTAAGCACAAGGTCACCTATCAATGATGGAAATAGGGCTAGGGTGCAGCTCTAGGTTTGCTCTCAGAGCAATGTGTCGTAGTCGATAAGAGACAAACCCGCCAGCAAGAAGTCAATGGAGACCTTCTCAAACCAGCATGAGCAGAGGACCAAAACATCTGATGTGATAGAACAAGATACTGACAAGACCGGGAAGGCCGACTGAATAATGAGTCAAGAGACACCGCAGAATGGCCGACTCTGGTTAGACTTCCCTTGAACAAAAGCATGACTCGTGATGACCATTGGCAGTAAAAGTGACACCGTATAAGTCCGTTATGCAGATGCGTAACAAAACTCTCCATATGATTGGAAGAGATAACCAACCAGGGGAGGACTGACAAGTGAAACAAGGTAAAGGCTGAACCTAGGTCAAAACTAAAACCATCCCAAATGTAGGAAATATATATAAGTATATGTGCTTTGTTCAAGGGCGACAAACTGACTCTGTACTGCCATCAAACAACAAAGTTACATCCCGTTCCCGCTCTTTTTGTTATATTTGATTTTTTTGTCTTTTTCATATAATAAGCCTGAAAAAGAATAAAATAATGCTATGGTACAATGGATAGAATGAGTATCAAGAAACAGATGCACTAGTTCCTGGGATAGGAACAATCCTATGCTCAATGCAAGGTGGCAGAAACTGGTCAGCGATACTCAAAGGAATGTTCCATCCATGGGTAAAAAGGGTGTCAAGTCACGATAGCTAAGTGCATGCAATGGTTAACTTGTACAGACAGTCAAGGTCAAAAGATGGCTTAAACATCGAGTCCAAATGAAGCCGGCTAAAGGCCAGGATAAACAAGTAGCCAGTATGCAATGTAGTAATACAACTCAACAACACCAGGGAGCCTCTAGGGTAATAGCCAAAAAAATGATAGTGAGGAAGAAGAAGAATGAAGCTTCAACACATAAGTCATGGTGGGACTAAAGAGGACTCCCGAGCCTACATAAAACGCAGCATGGGCAACAAGTGATAGCGAGGAACTAACTAGGAAGCCCATGTAAAGGAAGGCTCTACCACCAAGTCATGATTAAATAATCGGCGAGTGAAATGGGTGTAATAGTCATGACCTGATGGGATAGACCCTATGGCAAGTGATCAGTATGGAGGCTAGTATGCAAGATGCAACGGAAAGTGATTTCCCTAACCTATATGCCAGTGAAGATCATATACCTGCCGTGACGAGTCAGTGATCATGGATCAAAAAATCGGTAAAAATCTCAAATTCGTCAAAATGTACCTGAAAACATACCAAACTGGGCACTTCCAAGCATCCAGGTTATGCAGCTTAAGATAGATCGAAAAAATAAGCATAACAAATTTTTGCAAAAATTTTCAACTTTTTAGCCATAAATAGACAAATTACCTCATATTTGGTTCATTATTACATTGCTGATTTGGAAAAAGGTGCTCTGGAGCAAAAAAATTCTTTCGTCAAATCAGGAGCAACCGACCGTCAAATCGCACCGAATTTGTCAGGTAAGCTCATCAATCATCTTTGCAAATCATTTTTTCCATTCATAAATTAAAATTTAGTAATTTTCACCATAGAAACCCTTGCTAAAAATCACGGGTTTGCGCATACACAGGTTGGTAACGATAAAGTCGTGTATACACGCGACTGTGCATAAAGAAAGTCGCGTATGTGCAGGCCCAAATGAAAAATGCGTAGCTAATGAAGGATTTATTGAATTTTGACAGGATGACCATATCATGGAGAGAGCGTGAACACAGTGCAATTGATCAAGAACTCATGCGAGATCGAGCATTGCTAAATATTCTTCGAAATTGCGGATTACTCAAGTTTTTCAAAATGCCAAATATGAAAAGCAATGTATGGTTGCTAGAAATGCTCGTGAATTATTGGGAACCGGAAGAGGACTGCTTTATGATAGATCAGATGCCTGTACGCATTGAAGTGGAAGACATATACTTTATCACTGGACTCTCCCGGAGAGGGGAACCAGTAGACTTGCACGGGAAGCCCTTGGGAGGGCTAACCGTGGAAGATTACATCCACGTGTACTGCGTAGAGGGTTCCAAGAAAGTTGGAACTCAAATTGCAATTAAAGATTTAAGGGATTTGCACATGAAAATCCTCCTTTTCACCATTGGCAGAGTGGCAGGATCTGCCTCCCTACACCAGGCATCCAGGACGCAAATGAGCATAGCAGTGGAATGCTTGACTCATGTATATGATTGGTGCACAGCCCTATTACTGAACATGAAGCAACAATTGACCTCAATCCGCCAAGCAAAGACAAAACACTTTGGATACGGTACAATTTTGATGACATTCTTCTTTGAGAAGATACCAGCATTGAGACCCAGAGTAATCTCTACCATCAGCAGCCCGAGAGACCCAAGAATTTCCCGTTGGGTAGACATGATGAAGAGATTAGGGGGAAGTGAAGTTCCCCGGACCACTTGGTATGATGAGTTCTTCCTTTGGTGGGGAGAAAAAATCATCACTGTGGACAACTATCCCTATGCCGGGATGGACTTTCGTGGAGATCCAGATCTTTTTCTTCCACCAGGCACAGCATGGGGCACAGTTGGTAAGTTTGCAAAAATTTTTGACTTATATAATTTTTTGGATTTTTTCAAATATGTATGAAAAAATGAAAAACAAACATGTTTTTGATTGGATTCATAATGACTTACAATGTAAACATGATCATGATATAGATATTGGACCAGTTCGACCTGAGGGTTTCCCGCGACACAAGCGTCGCCGAGGCGAAGCGGATATAGTGGATTCAGATAGGACCCTCCAGGTTGTACAGAGGAACTTGGAGGGATTAACCCACCAAGTACCTATGGCTGCTGTGGAAGATCTGCCAAAAGCCATCCAGAGACGGGTGGTAGGAGTGCCCCGAGACTGGGTACTGTTATTCCGCTGAGTTGCCTCCGCGATTATGTTCTATAGGAACACGACTTCTGGGCAGGGACCTCAAGAGTAGATAGATATGATGTATCAGATGACTGTACATTTTTTGAGACTAAACATGATTGGGCATAAGCCCAAATTTTGTATGACCTTATGGATCCAAATTTTGTAAAGTTTTTGAACACTCTGATGATATATATGCATCGATGTTTGATGTGATGTGATAAATGTATCAAAATGTATGATGTTTTTGATGATTAAATTTTATTATATGGAATGATTAATATGCCAATCCAGTGCCTGATTAGCTAATGAGTCTGCCAACCAATTTTCAACTCGAGGAATATGAATGAAAGTTAAAAAATGAAATGATCTTTGTAACAAACGTACCCTCAAGAACAACCGTAGTAAAAATGGATCTCGAATCTGATAAGTATTGTTCAACTGCGACACCACCAGCTGAGAGTCCAAGAAAACTACCAACGAATCAACACCCAAAGATATTGCCTCCGAGAGTAGATAAACAACTGCAGTGTATTCTGCTATATTATTGGAAGCAGGACCAATGCAGACCCCTCTTGATACTAACAACTGACCGGATGGATAATGAAGCACCCAAGCCGCGGAAGCTAAGTTCCGGGTGTGTCTACTAGCACCATCGGTGAAACCAAAATGACTCATGACATCCGACACAACCTGCCAAAGCAGATAAAAAACATCACCATCCCATCAAAGATCGAAAAACAACCAGATATGTACAAAGTAAAACTACTATATACAAAAGAAAAATGTCAGGCCGAAGCCTAGGCATAATACTTTTTCAAATAGAGCCCATTTCTGGGCTCCGGCAACTCGTTTCCTTCAAAATCAACCAAGGTATATGCTCCTTTCTTAAGGAATTTTTTAACGATAAAGGGGCCATACCACATAGACTTAAAATTTCCTGCCCCCAGGGCATCTTTTTCTTGGGAATAGACCAAAACAAGGTCACCTTCCGAAAAAACCCTAGGCTTGACCGCCTTATCGTACTGAACTTTAACTCGGTTTTTATGCGCTTCATTCATCGTGGCGGCATCTCGACGCTGCTCATCGAGATGTTCCAGATGAAGGAGCCGTTCTTCAAGACTAGAAGTGTCAGGAAGAAGTTCAACAGCTAACTTAAGAGAAGGAATCTCACATTCAATGGGAAATACGGATTCCAACCCATGCACTAGCTGAAACGGAGTAAAGCCAGTTGCAGTTTTCACTGACGTCCTGTATGCCCAAAGTGCAGGATATAGCATAATATGCCAGTTGGATCTAGCTTTATCAATTGTCCTTTGAAGAATTGTCTTCAAGGATTTATTCACGGCTTCCACTTGCCCATTGGCCTGAGGATAATACAGAGACGAATGCTCCTGCCGGAAACCCAATTTGAGAGCCAACTCAGCCATCATACTATTCTGAAAATGACTGCCATGATCAGTGACAATCTCTCTAGGAATACCAAAACGAGCAATAACCTGGTTGAAAAGAAAAAGAGCTGCAGTCTCACCATCATTCCCAAAAGTAGGCATAGCCTCGACCCACTTCGTAAAGTAGTCTATTGCTACAATAATGTACTTGTGACCTTTAGCCGAAGGCGGGTTACAAGTAGTATAATCAATACCCCACTTTGTAAAGGGACCGACAGTAATGACTGGAAAAAGCGGAGCTGGATGAGCGCGCATTTTTTGAGTATAGACTTGACACGGATGACACTTTTTGACCGACTCCATACAATCTTTGAAAATCGAGGGCCAAAAGTACCCAGCACGCAAGATTTTTTGGGCTGTAGCAAGCCTAGATAAATGACCCCCACAAGCTCCACTGTGGGAATCATTCAGCACAGCCTCAGCTTCTTCGAGAGTTAAGCAGCGTCTCAGGATTGAATCAACCCCTCGACGGTATAAAGCATCACCAATAATTAAATATTTTTTGGCCAAGTGACGCAACTTACGACGCTCATCTTTCGAAAAAGTAGAGGGAAAATTCGCAGTCTGGAGATACAAAATTATATCGCCATAACAAGGATCCTGTGAAGAGATAAGAAACAAATTTTCATCCAGAAAGGATTCATCGTAGATCATCTCTTCCCCAAAGGGCAACTCGGAGATCAATTCCGCGAAAACTAATGATTTCTTGGACTTGGCAGACATAAACTCAAGATCAAATTCCTATAAAATCACAATCCATCTATTGTATTTGCCCCCAATCACTTGCCTACTGAGGACAAACTGAAATGGATTGGCTGCTGCCAAAACATAAGTTTTTCGAAGAATAATGTAATGCCGGAGTCGCTACACAGCATGAACTGCTGCTAAAGCTAACTTTTCTATCGGAGTGTGACGGAGTTCAGGTCCTACCAAGCCTCGACTAAGGTAGTATATAACATGCTCTACAAGAGCATCATCCTCCTGAACTAGAACCATACCAATATTAGATTCTGCTGCTGCCATATACAAAAGGAAATCCCTGCTATAATCAGGTGGATTCAATAAAGGAGCAGAGGTCAATGCTTTCTTCAAAGCATCGAATGAGCGTTGAGCGTAGTCATCCCAAAGAAATGGAACTCCCTTCTTCAACAATATCATAAATCCCTTTGTAACTTCAGCATAATTTACGATAAATCTCTAAAGAAAATTAGACTTTCCTTGTAGACTTTGAAGCTGAAGGATAGAGGACGGGGGAGGCAACCGAAGTATTGCCTCAACCTTGAAGGGATCTACCCTAATCCCTTCCCTAGACACAATGAATCCCAATAACCGACCGGATGTAACTGCGAAAACGCACTTGTTCGGATTCAATCTAATCTTATAGAAACGACATCTTTCAAATATTTTTCGGAGGTGAGCAGAATGATCCATCCTCTTTCGAGAATGAGTATCTAAATCATCCAAGTACGCCTCAATAATCTTTTTGATGTCGTGGAAGGCATATGAAATGGCCCGCTGATAGGTAGCCCTAGCATTTTTAAGACCAAAAGGCATCTTCTTGTATGCAAAAGTACCCCAGGGACAAATAAAGGCAGTCTTATGCTGATCTTCAGGACGGATAGTAATTTGATTATATCCGGAGAAACCGTCCATGAAGGAGAAAATCTCATTACCGGCACACTCGTCAATGATTTGATCGATAAATGGTGTGGGGTAATTATCTTTAGGACATGCTTTATTTAGGTCTCTGAAATCGATGCAAACTCGAATCGTTCCTTTCTTTTTATCTACGGGAACGGGATTTGAAACCCATTCAGTCAAAGGAACAGGGAAAATGAATCCCGCCTTAAGCAACTTCTCAACCTCAGCTTTGATAGCTACTGCCTTCCTAGGATTGACCGGATGAAGTTTTTGCCTCACCGGCTTAGTGTTTTCATAAGTCTTGATCTCATGCTGGACAATAGATGGATCTATACCAGGCATTTCCTCATAAGACCAAGTGAATACATCCCTATACTCTTTAAAGAGTTCGGTGTAAATTTGAATCTCTTCACGGGAACATTCAGATCCGATGAAGACATTCTCAATAATATTGGGATCCCTGGAAATGTTCACCGGGATAGTAGGAGAAATCACATCCATGTTCCCTTCAGCATAAACCTGTGTTGGTGCTAAAGGGTTCAGGACTGGGTGAACAGGACCAGGAGACTGAGGACTTGGAAAACTTGTTTCAACTTCGCTCAAATTAGGTAAAAGTTAAGACCGATGATGCAAATCATCCCATGGTCTATCTATACCAATCATGGCTTCCAGGATGGACTCTTCAGATGGAAGAGTGGTATCAAGGCAATCCTGGGTTGAAGAAGAACTAAGTGTCCAAGCCGGAGCCACATCGCCATCCAACTCTTCTGGTGACAGAGGAGCTGGGATGGAATCTGCAGAGTCAACAATAGACTGATAAGCAATCTCAGCTGTAGAAAGAGGAAATTCCATCCCACCCACTTGACCTTCCGCTAATGTGGCATTAGGGGAAGGTAAGGTCCAAGGGTTCGAAAAATAATGAGTTCTGAAGAACTCTCTTCGAAGAGGAGCCTTGGAGGATGAAATTGCATTAATATGCACCGTAGGAGGAGGAATATCGAAAGTACCCATAAAGGAAGAATACATTCCAACTCCTAAATTCTCAACAGGCGCCTTAGTATTATCCAACTTTGGAACAGATGATTCAGTAGACGCATTCGGGTCTACAGGAGGACAGTCCAGTTGATCCACTGTAACAATCCTCCCTTCGTGGGGGAAACATATAATCCGAAATAATGAGGATGCAATGGCATCCATCTCATAAATCCAATTTCTCCCCAACAGAAGGTTGTAGTCCAAGCTTGCATCCACTACCTCAACCTCTATATTTACAGTTTTTCCCCCAACACAGATGGGCAAAGCTGGGACAATACCATGGGGTCTGTGAGAATGACCATCGAATGCAGTCAGAAGAGTGGTAGATGGAACATATTTGGGAGATCCAATTGTCTTCCAACATGTTAGAGACATCACGCATGTGGAAGCACCCTCATCAACAACCGTTCGAAAGATATTACACTTCCGGTACGATGATTTAATATGAAAATCCATGTGATGGGGGAGTCTCTTCTTAAAATTACTCATATCAAAAGTAATCAAAAGAGAATTTTTCGGATCAATAGCCCCAATGGCAGTGAGCAAAGCACTGCGCTGAGCCGGACAAGACTGGAGTACCTCTAAAGCCGACATAGCACAAGGACTCTGCACCAGATCTTCCACAATCGAGTAGTTCTGGGCAGCCCTAACATTTGGATTAATCATCGAACGCTTAGAAGATGCTTTGGGCATCCAAGGCATAGACTCAATAGTAGGCTTCGTAATGTGAAGCAGCTCAGTAGCATCAGGAGTATCCTTAGCTTTCGAAGACTCTTCTCTGCCATAATCATGGGATCTCGTAGCGATATCCACGTGAGTACTCATCATGAAAATGTTCGATGGAATTTCCCCCTCCTGGGTGCCCCCAGAGGAAGCCCCAGGATTTTGATTCGCGCCAACAACCAATTGTTGCCCTTGGGGAAAGGGGTTTGTTAACACAGCCTAGGAACTAGAAGAACCCTGCTGTGCTAACAAGCGTTGCGCATCCTGAATTTTAGGGAAAAGGTGCGTAAGATGGTCTCCAGCACACAGCTTGCATGGAAACTTCACTTTCCTTTTCTCCTTTGGACCCTCACCAACATGCTCGTTGGTTTTATTCGCATTACCCTTCCCATTCTTGCCCTTTTTCTTATTATTTTGTCCCTTCTTCTTCCCTTTGGATTGTTGATTTCCTTTGGGATCAGAAGCTTGGACAACATTTATGGACAATGAGGGGGAAGGCGATGACTCAGCAGGCACAGCCTGACCAGAAGGAGCAGATTTTAAAGACAACTACTGCAATTGAGTAAGTAGGCTAGCTGCACCACTATTGATCGATCCGATAAGCCCATCACCATGTGGACCAGGCTTAGTTTTGGATAAATCTAATTTGGAGCGAGGAGCGTTAGGAAAATATTTATGGAGGACCCCAGACTGAGAATAGATCAGTTCCAGCTGCTGGGCCCTAAAAATGGCCTGCTCCTCAAAAAATACCCCAGAGAGGGATACATCTTTCGAAATATCTGACTGCAGGGATTTCAGAAACCATTCCAAAAGGAATTCACCTGGAATATGAGCTTTAATAAGCCTCTTCCTTCTCCTCCATTCCTGAATATGGTCAGAAATGTGGGTTGCATCGTCCTGCTTAAAATTAGCTAGGATTTCAGTCCCAGCATCATATCGGACAGGAAACTAAAAATCGTTCAGAAATGTAACAGCCTGTTCTCCAAATGTAGCAAAACTGCCCCCAGTTAGCTCAATATACCATTTGGCAGCGTTTCCAGTTAGGGTGCGTTGAAACAATCTCAACCTAATCGAATCATCGATCAGGGAGTTCGAAGAACACCATAAATGGAAAGTAGTGATGTGGTCAGCCGGATCTTCTCCATTCTTGCCTTCAAACTTTGGAATGTCTGAAGGAAGTTTGGTGGGAACCGGAGGCCACCCCGGACTATAACGAATCGGATCATTAGTCAACTTCGACAGATCTGGCAAGTTTAACGTTGCCAGAAAAGGTAAGCGAGGCGGAGCCTAAGGACTCCATCCTTGATGGGATGGATTCCCAACATTCTGAAAAGAATACCCTGGATTTTATGAGGCACCAGGTTGCCAAACAGGACTCATAGAAAAAGGAGAAGAACCTCCTCCCAACGCAGAGTTACCAAAGCCCAGACCAGTTCCCCCCGCTGAAGTATGAAATGAAGAGGAAAGCCCCTGATAGGGGTTCCAGGCATTAGAAAGAGGAGAAAAGGTCTGATAAGCACTCGACGAAGGGAAAGAAGTATTCCCTTGGTGACCAGCGTAAAACTGATTCCCTGCCCCCACTGTAGTGAATACAGGGTTCCATCCCGTAAAAGTGGTCGAATTCTGACCTCCAGACCAAGGATTGAAACTCTGGGTCTGAGAAGTAAACGGAAAGGACCCTACATAAGGATTGGAACTAGGAATGTGCCCAGTTCCAAAGGGGAACCCCTGAAAAGAAGCTGATCCACTAGCCATGGAAGACATGGGTGTAGATCCAGCTACAGCAGTGGAAAAGGAAAAAGAAGGAATCCCACTAGTGGGCATTCTGAAACAGAAGGGACCAGAATGAGAAGCATGTTCTTGGGTGAAACCAGAGCCAAACACAGCAGCACTAGAAGCAATCGAAGATAAAGCAATAGTGCCCCCTCCTTCAATAGAATCAGGAGTCTGAATGCCTGCAGCACTCACAGCAGAAGCCGCGTTCCGAGTCGTGGCCATCGAAAGGTATGAATAATACGGAGGATCTTCCGATCTCTCTGACTCAGGTCCGATGTATTGAACAACGAACAAATAATTAGAAGGAAGAGGAGATGGACCTGACACAGTACTTCCTCAATTTGAAAATCTTCTTCCTGAGGAAACAAAACTCGCGAGGTGAGCGGAACGCTCCTCTCGGAACCAACACCAGAATCAGCTATGAAACCTTCAGACCCTTGTGGAGGATCTCTCTCCACTACGTCAGATGTCACAGGGTGGTAACCACATGCTAAATCACTCCTACGCCTTCTCGAAGAAGGCTCTGGACTCTCAGAAGATAACCCCCGGATTCTCCTCGATCGACGAGGCGCTTGATCAGCCACTTTAACAAATTTTAATTAGACTCAAAAAATATAAAGCTAAGCAAGCTAGGAGCAAAGAGCACTCACTATAAGAAAAATCCCTGAGATACAATCAAGCAAACAACCTTCAAGTATTTCCACTCTGGGTGATGAGGACCGGACACCAAAATATAGGAAAGCGAAATATAGGACCTCCCGAAAGCAGTCTGGGATAATTACGGCCCAGGCCTACTAGTGAAGGTAACAAAAACAATTATGCCGACCTCCTAATGACAGCCTTTGCCGGCTCAAGCACCCAAGCTTCGCAAGGGCACCCCCCAAAAGTACTGCTGAAATTGATGTGACGTCTGCCTCAGGTACCACGGGTATTCCCCCCCCGCAGTCACCTGTGTGGAACCTAGGAGTGGAAACTATGGGCACCAATCCATGTCAGAAGCCGGGTGAAACGGTCTTGAGGTTAGATTCAGCTAATCAGAGAGGGGGTATCCCTCTTCTCAGCCTTCACTTCCCCTCGCGCTTGACTCTCTGGAGGAGAGCTTTCCCGGTCCACCTAACGGAGTTGGATTTCGCTCAATTAATCAACATCTATGTTTTATTTGAGCGGCCTTGGATATTTAACTCTCCACTCACCTAATCCAAGGCCCTACAACCTAGCTAGTTGGTGTATGACACTTAGAAAACTTGCTAGTTTATTTTAAATTAAATCGCTTATTTTAATTGGCTGTTATGTTAAGTCAAAGGGATGCGGAAATGAAACTTATGGTGTTTTGACGCAGAAAGAAATTAATAAAAACCAAACTACATGCAAATGCAGTTATTGTCTTTCGATGAAAAGCAACTTCTACACAGGTTCTACGAGATTAAAAATTGTATTTTTCTTTTCAAATAACAAACTCACACTCACAAAAACTATGAAAATGACTAAATGCTTAAGTGCACCTGATGCAAATCACTACAAGCATGCAAATTCTAAGATGCAAAATCTCCTAAAGCAAAGTGAAATTTCCCAAAGATCCTTCAGTTTTATCTCTTTTTGTTTGTCCAGAAAGCTAGTTCCCAAAATCAAGAACTCTTAATATGAAGACACCAAAAACGCTTTAAAAACAAGAGGAAGAAATCAATGACAACTCCTTTCCAAAATCAAGCCAAAATCCAAAGGTAAGAAACCTCAACAAAGCTTCAAAAGATACAAAGAAATGAAAACAAAAATGCAAAAACAAAAGCAAAAAACAAAGCAAAATGTTTTTTGAGCTTTTGAGTTTTATAAAAGAAGAGTTCGAAAAGACCAAGCAAAACTATAAAATCCCAAGCCAAACAACACTGAATTTCAAGCAAAAACTTCAAAAATGCTCCAAATCTTATAGGGCTAACTAGTAGCAAGATCAATATGAGCAAAAGAAGACAAGAAAACTCAGCCACTCAGCCTAGAAGAATAGTACAACCTTGTCAGAAACAAAAACTTCAAAGAACCAAGAAAGACTCTTCAAAAGTTGCAACAAGACCTAGCCGACTGAACTCAAGAAAACCAACCAAAAAATGGGCAAAAATCGAAGTGCGAAGCAAGACACAAAGGTAGGAATGAGTAAATGAGCAGGAGCTCTCTGTTCTGATGAAGTAGAACAGCCAAGAATCCCCAGAAAGAGATCTTGGTACTCGAACCAGAAATGCCAGCACAAGAAACAATACTTTGCCAAAAAGACTAGTTTTCAATCAAACAAGAGAGAGAAAAGACCAAAGACCACTTTCTTCACATTCCAGAGGACACAAAGACACTGCAGGAACAGGTCTCCACAGACAGAAAAGACTAAAAAGCCAAGAAATCCAAAATTTCAAAATCTGCCTAGGTATACGCAACTTTACAGTTTAGCAACAAGCGTGCATACGCGACTATGCTAAAGGAAACACGCGTATACGCGAGTCCCTTTAACAAAAAATGCGTGTATACGCGACTGTGTGTAGACAAACCCGCGTATATAAAGGTAAAAAATGAAAAACAAAAAGGATCAAGCCTGGATAAGAAACCAGGACTTCAGTCTGACTGAGAAAGAGTAAACTGGACTGGAAATAGAAGTTAAAACTGTTGGAAACCTATCAAACAGCTGAAACCACCCAACAGGGGAATCACAAGAATGCGATCCCCAGTGGAGTCGCCAGTTCTATTTCGGGGAAAATCACCCTAGAGGTTTGTTGGGTTACAACCTCCATAGAGCAGTGCATGCTACTCAAGAAGGACTCACACAACCATACATGTTCATGAAAAACTAAATAGAGCAGATCGAGGAACTTACCCGTAGGTCCTACGGTTGAAGCAGATCCCACGGGGTCCAAACCCCCAACAACCCTTCTTCCTTCTTAACCTGAAAGACAAGAAGAAACAAGCACGAAGAACTGGTTGTACATCATATATCTACTCTAAATGTTAGTGAAATCCATGTGCAACATTAGATAAATCATAATAAATGCTTAAATAACAATATTCTCATATATGCAAGCGGAAACTAACACGTATATTTCGGGAACAAGATGGTTCTTTCGTATTATAAATAGCATGTACAGAAATAACGAGTGGAGAGATCACCTGAATCCTTCCACGATCTTCGAGCAGACCGTCGTCCGGACCCGTCCCGCCCTTGCCTCGCTAAGATTCTTTCCGAACTGGTGCATACGAGATGACATATAGGGAGATGAGCATCTCCAGGAAACAAGGGTTTCCTGTAATGAACTGGGAAGTGCAGGAGGCACGGGAATTCAGAATTGGATAGAGGATTCCAATAGAGTATAATATCAATAATTTCTCTCTCCCTTAGGCCATGCACATGAGGGGCTTTTATACTCCCTCAAAGTAGTTTCATCAGTTGGAAACAGTTGGCCACGTGCTGGGGTGGTTGAACTACCAGAGTAACCATCAACCCAGCCCGAAAATAGGGATTTTTTATATATTTTTTAATGATTTTAATGGCATACACGGGAAAGTACATGTGGACTCGCGTATACACACGGAAAATTCTGGGCATAACCGCGTATGGGGATTTTAACACTGTTTTTTAGTGAATTTTGTCCAAGTCTATAGGAATGGGTGCCCAAATCCATAAAAGCAATCATGAATCATATGAAAGTGAGAAATGATGCTATAACAGTGACGAATACGACGACAGTCGTCTGACATGATAGTTGGGTGGAACTGTTGGGTTTGGAGGTAGACCAGAATGTCCCTGTACAAAGTATCAAAATAAATAACCACATAGATGGATTCATCAAGAAATGGATGATGCGCTACTTCTTCTAGAGTCAATTCTGGGAAGGTCCAACAACAATTCAACAAAGAATATAGAGTTATTTTATTTGGCAGCAGCAAAAACTAAATCAAACTGTTGGAGGATTACAATCCATTTGGAATATTTTCCTCCAATGATTTGACGGGACAAGATGTGTCCTATGGGATTCTCCAAATCAATTAAGGTAGTCTATCGTAGCAATATATAGTGTCAGAGGTGGGTCATAGTGAAGACCACCATGAGAGATAGTTTCTCCACAAGTGAATATCGTAATTCTGGTCCAATGAGTCCTTTTCACTGATAATAAATCACATGATCACTATCGTCATCGTCAACTTGAACCAAAACCATGCCTAGCGAGGATGGTGAGGCTAACAAGTAGAGGAGGAAGTCACATGAATA
Organism: Pinus albicaulis; assembly: GCA_034641835.2. Taxonomy (NCBI): domain Eukaryota; kingdom Viridiplantae; phylum Streptophyta; class Pinopsida; order Pinales; family Pinaceae; genus Pinus; species Pinus albicaulis. The sequence goes on from CM076584.1 coordinate 1,455,773,277, forward strand.
GTTGGGGCCACTAAGAAGTGGGGAAAAATTGAGTGCCCGTTTCAATACATCAAATGAAAATTGAGCTTGAACATCCCATAGATACAATACCCATTTATTGAGTAAGAGCATGAATCCTTTCATCATCTCGGCAAAGTTTACGATGAAACGATGTACGAAGTTTTCCTTCCCTTGCAAACATTGGAGTTGCAGAATGGATTGTGGTGCAGGTAATTCAATGATTGGCTTAACCTTATTGGGATCAACCCTAATCCCGTGCTTGGATATAATGAAACCAAAAATACATCTAGACTCAAAAAAAAATACAAACTTGTGCGGATTCAGACGTATGTTATAGAACCTACACTGAGAAAATATTTCTTTAAGATGCACAAGGTGATGGGCTCGTTTTTTGGAGTGAGTCGGAAGGTCATCCACGTAAGCTTGTACAATGTGTCTGATATTGTGAAATTCATAGTCCATGGAATTTTGAAAATTTTCTTTGGCATTCTTCAGACCGAATGGGATTTTATGGTACGAAAATGTACCCCAAGGACAAATGAAGGCGGTTTTATGCTGGTCATATTTTTTAATCGCTATTTGGTTATATCCCAAAAAGCCATCCATAAAGGAGAAAGATTCACATTCGGTGTAATCGTCAAGTATATGATCTATGAGCAGAGTAGGATAATTGTCTTTTGGACAAGCGGTGTTTAGATCACAATAATCAACACAGACTCAAATGGTGCCTATTTTCTTATGTATGGGAACCAGATTGGATACCATTCCATCAAAGGAACGGGATAGATGAAACCAGCATGTAAGAGTTTTTTTACTTTTTTCTTGATAGCTGCTGCTTTGCGAGGGTGGAAAGGTCAGAGCCTTTGTGGGGCAACCATGGAATTTTCATAAATCTTGATTTCATGCTCGACTATAAAAGGATATATGCCAGGAATTTCGCCATAAGGCCAAGAAAAAACATCGTGGAACTCCTTAAAAAGGAATGTGAAGCATGAAATTTCCTCTGGACTCTAATCAAATCTAATATATATATTTTCCACGATACTAGTTTTGATCGAGATATCTATGAGCATATTCTTAGAAATATTTCCCATGTTCCCTTTTGAATCGATAGTTTGAACAGTTGTGTAAGCAGAGGGAACGATATCAGGTGGGTTGAAATATAGGATTTGGATAGTGGTCGCGTCTGAATCAATCATCGAAGCGTAATGATGAAACTCTCCCTAAGGTCATTCCTCTAGATACGTGATCTCTCAGATAGCTTCGTTCATAGGCAGGGCTTCATCGAGGAGATCCTTAGAAGGAACTATGGTGGGAGAGAGGGTGGTACCATTGGTTGAAACCAAAGCAATGGAGGGTTCAGATGCTGATTGGATGGCTTAATAATTCAACTCAGCTGGTGATAGTGGCATCTGATCTCCATAGGAACCAATTTTTGAAGGCTACGGTAGGATCTAGGGATTTATAGAGCCATCCCAAATGGTGGATATAATTGAAATCGTGTGTGGAATCTCGGGCAACAGGAGATGACAAAAACCCTTCAAGGAAGATGCTTTGAAAAGACTGGTATCAACACTGACGTAAGAGTTAGGAACGCCTCCTACTAAGGGTACAATGTTGCTAAGTAATGCGGAATAATCAGGGGTGCAAAAGGATAGTTGGTTCACTGTAACTATCTTCCCATCCAATAGAAAAAGGATGAGTGTAATATTCCTACTTAGCCTAAGCTAAGAGGAATATACATTTTTGTCTCATTTTATGTTGCATGAATAAATGAATGAAGGATGACATGTAAAACTCTTGAAAAGAATGAATAAATCAATACCCATATGAAGAAGGATAAATCTGGGCCATGTAAACAAAACACTTGTAGGTGTGAATCGGTTTGAGCTATGAGACTGGGTCAAACATGACCAAATATATAGTGTTTTCTAGATGCAATGTACCTCATGAATGGACAACGTAGTTCTAGATGGAGGCCCCTCATGTGAAAGGCGCTAATTCATTGAAGTGGTTTAGGGTTTGACAAGGCTTTCATCTTATAAAAGGAAGAGGAGAGCGGAAAGAGAAGGTTGTTGATTATGCATATTTTTGAGTATATTGTGTGTTTAGACAAATACCATTCTCTGTTGTTTAGCTGAGAATAGTGCTTCTTAGCACTTGGGAGTTCCTATGCAGGAATCCCACCTCTTCCATTGAGGATTTCTTGGAGGATTTTTGTTGATTTCATCCACTCTCAGACATTTGGCCAAGCTCACCTTTCAACTACAACACTGATCATGTTTAGGATTGGGTTGTCCTTGCAAGCTGCAGCAAGTGGAGGCTAGATCTTCTCATATTTAGGCCATTAAAGGCCCTCTTTTCACTGTGAAAGTCTTCTATCCCATGGGCAAGAGAGTTCTGAACCTTTGGAGCTGATATTTCACATCTTGGCATCAGGCCAACTCAGTGCTTCAAGCTACAACACATTTTCCCTTCTAGGACTGCGTTATTTTCAAAGAAGGATTTGCAAGGTGTTTTGATCCCCTTTTTTAGAAGAGATCTTTGGTGCTGGGCTTTGCCTTTCACTTTGGTGATCCATGGATTAGCTTGCTAATCCATTTTCTGTATATATCTGATATTTTTTTGATGTAAAAAATATTCAGAAATTTCTGAATAATATTGCATATCTACTACTTCAAACTGAGATCTACTCTCTCTATTGCATGATTTGATCAAAACCCCAAGGGGGTATTGTAATAGAGCCTTTCTAGTGTACAGATCTGAAATAGATTTGATATTCTGTACACAGATCTTCTCTAGATCTGAAGTGTAACATATAGCTACTGCAACTCTTATAAAAATGATGTTAAGCCATTTTGCAGTTAATACATGTGTTGCAACCCTCTTTTTTGAAGAAGTTTCTTCTCTTTTGTCTTATACATTCTGCTCTATAATGTAAGGGCATAATTATGGATCTAATTTGCTACTGTTTATTTAAAAGTTGATCCTTATTATTGGCCTCTTGCTCATGCTGTCAAAACTATGTTATTTCTCAAGCAGTTTGTTGCACATAGCTGCAACCCTTCTCTTTGGGTGTTTTTCAGCTAGACTAGGTGATGGGAGATCTATTTAACACACCTAGTTTGATTTTTTTTTTCTCTTCTTTTAGATCTAGACACTAGACCCACTGATCTAAGGGATCCAGGAGCTAAAAACTCATTTAAGTGTACATATTTCCTAGAAGAACGTTATTTCAGCATGCCTTGATGAATATTTTCATTTGGGGATAGTACAATGGTATCAGAGTTTCTTTCTTGGTACAGCATGTGCTTATCATTGAAGATATGAGACCAAGATGGATTCAGGAGAATATGAGCCTCTTACTAATAAAGAGAAGAGATATCTTCATAGAGGACAAAAGAAATTTGATTACACTAATAATGATCAGGACAAGGGTAAAGCCCCTGAATCTGGAAGTGATAACGAAGGATAAGAGTTTGTAAGAACTCTTTTGGTAGCCATGCAAGATATTTCTAGAGAGATCAAAGAGATGAGAATGGAAAGGATGAAGGAATCTCCTAGGAGATTTCATCCTGGAGAAAGCTCTGGCATGTCTCACCACTGTAATGATCAACTAGTGAACTAGCCACAAGCTCCACGAGCTCCAAAATGCTCTACTATGCCTACCTTCTTGGTTGTGGAAAATGAAGGGCCTCAAGAGAAAGCATCCCTTGAATACTAATTTGAGGAATATGAGTCTCAAAATTGGAGATTCAAGGACCACTTGAGTTTTCAATAGTTTTGTCACCTCAAGGACAAAAAGAATACCAAGGCACCAATATAGAGATGGTGGATTCATTCAGAATCATGATTGACATCACTCTATGGGCAGATTATTTTTACCCAAGTTTGAGGGGTCATCCACCAGTTATACCAAAGCGTGGGTAGAAAATCTGGATGTCTAATTTCAGTTGAACAAAGTCCCTAAGATGGAATCCATCGAGATTGCAGCACCGCACTTTGAAAGTGAAGCACACAATTGGTGGTTCCATGGGTTGTCTACATTGGGCCATGCCAATGTGACTGCCTATTCTGAATTCAATAGAAGATTGGTGGAGATGTTTGATAGAAAGGATCCAGAAGAACCTTTCATGAGCCTTGCAAATTTGAAGTAGTCAGGTAATGCAGAATCTTATATCTCTGAGTTTCTGAGATTATCTTTTATGGTTCCTGATTTGTCTACAGCAAGGAGGGTGTACATGTTCATTGATGGCTTGGATAAACCTCTGCATGGGTTGGTTAAATCTACCAAGCCCATCACTTTACATGATGCCATTGAGAGGTCTAGAGACCTCCAAGATGCCTTGCCAAAAGAAAAGGAAAATTTTCAGAACAAGGCCCCTTACCTTTCGAAAGGGAAGGAAGAGAAAGTTGCTCCTTCCAAGGAGATCTCATTCAAGAAGCCTCTTTATATTGAAGTTCGGAGGGAGCTAAGAAAGAATCGGCTATGTTTCACTTTCCAAGAGTCATGGGCACTTGGACATAGATGTGCTGCTGGGAAAGCACACTACATAAAAGTGTTTTCAGATTTCGAGGAGGAAGAAGAAGTTGATGAACCAAGAAGAGGTCATAGCGCTGACAATTTTGAAGGAGATCCAACACCATCTAGAGATGGGAATTGAGCCTTTGCTCCAATAGGAGGAACTCTTGCATATTTTAGAGGAGTACCTAAGTACTTGACCTTACGATTTCAAGTTTCAATCATGAATCATATGGTTTCTGTACTAATTGACAGTGGGGCAACCCAAAACTTTATTGATGCCCATCTTGTGTAGAGGAGGGAAATACCCACTGATACTTTTGAAGGATTCTTTGTTTTGATCCCAGGAGATAGGAAAATGCAGTGCATGCACTATGTCCCATCACTTTCAATCACTATGGGGTCCTACACCTTGGTGGATCACTTTTTTGTAGTTGACATACCAAACACCAATATCATTTTGGGTGTTCAATGGTTGTTTAGATTGGGGAATGTCACCACTGATTGGAAGGCTCTGCAAATGGAATGGGTGGACATGAAGAGTGGTGAACCTCAAATGATCCAATTCATGCATACTTACCCCTGACCTAGCACTTCCACATAAACAACTGAGATGGATTTGTGAAGTGGAAGCAAGGACCTCACAGTCCCTTCTCTAATGTTCATGAGAATTATGCATGGGACATTCTTATCTAGTGGAAAACCACTTGGGAGGCCACCAGATTCAGATCTTGTGGGGAAGGCCTCACAATGTGCTACTCCAAACTTAGATCCAGGAGGGATTGGAGCAGTGGAAGACCAAGCTACAGTGTTGGGAGACTTGGGACAGCTCAAGAATAAGGAATATCTTCTTCCTTTATCACTACCACCCCCTCTCATCTCTATATCTACGCTGTGGGAGGAGAAGAATGGGAGGATCAACCTTCAAACACACATCTTTGGCATGCAAAATTCCAGAGAGGAGATCAGCAACATGACAGAAACTCCTGTGGATGTATCATCAGCGTTGTCATTGTTGAGCAGTGTGGATCTGTACTGGAAATATAAACTACTTGTAGAGTATTCCAAAGATATCCACACATGTATGATACTAGATGACATGCAGCAAGAAGAGGGCTACTTAGTCCAAGGGGGAGTCATCTATCATCATGGTAGGTTCTTCTTATCTAGAGCTTCCAAGCTCAAGCAGAAGATACTACAAGGGGCACACAAAGAGTTCCTTTACATCCATATGCAGTCAATGAATATCTACACCCTAATCATGAGGGGCTTTGATTAGGAAGGCTTGAGAGGGGAACTACATAAGCACTTTCAAGAGTGCATGAGATATGTGGAGTTGAGGCAACGAAGGGACTCTATGAAATTCATTTTAGCCATTTCTTCTTTCTTTTGGGAGAGGGGGAATGCCCATGCACAACTCCATGTGTATGAGGAACTATGATGGTAAAGAATCTGATCATGCAAAGCAAGTTTCATTTTTTTTATTCATCACATTATTTTACCATGTTTTTGTAGGCTATGACTGCTAAAGGGAGTGAGATATCATGTATATCTCATGGCTTTTGTTGGGCCATAAAAAATCTGAACTTGGCCACTCCCTTGTTGTGCAAAGGGAGATTCCTTTTCATGATGGGTGCTTCCCAAAGGAACTAAACATATCTGACATATTTAGCTATGTTAAGATGACTTATGCAAAAAATGTGTGGTGGGAAGGCCACTTACCACACCTTGATCTAATGCAAGCAGGAGATGCACTGCGCTGGAATCACATGTGGGATTTTGACCCACCTCCTCATGCTCAAATTGTTGTTTGTATATATGTCATTTTTCTTCCATACTTGGATGACATAGTTGTGTTATTTATGGGACTGTATGGAGGGAGGATGGGCAGTTTGTATGTACCACATGGAATGGAACTTCTCTATGTACCTCATGCTACATGTTTTAGAGAAAGCATTGCTCTAGCCATGTTTATTTCTGTTGATTTCTTCACTCCTTGTGGGATGAACTATGTACATCTTATAATGACCTTTGAGGAACAATTCCTTATGGGTTGGCTTGGTGAACACTTGGCTTATGAGGAGAGCGTGATCCTCCATGGTGTCATCAATGGAGGAGGAGAAGTACTGCAGCACTCACCCTATCAGTTGCTTGAGGACAAGCAACATTTTGGAGGGGAGGACTGTAATATTCCTACTTAACCTAAGCTAAGAGGAATATACATTTTTGTCTCATTTTATGTTGCATGAATAAATGAATAAAGGAGGACATGTAAAACTCCTGAAAAAGAATGAATAAATCAATGCCATATGAACAGGGATAAATCTGGGCCATGTAAACAAAACACTTGCAGGTGTGAATGGGTTTGAGCTATGAGACTGGGTCAACCTTGACCAAATCTATAGCGTTTTCTAGATGTAATGTACCTCATGGATGGACAGTGCAATTCTAGATGGAGGCCCCTCATGTGAAAGGAGCTAATTCATTGAAGTGGTTTAGGGTTTTACAAGGCTTTCATCTTATAAAAGGAAGAGGAGAGCAACAAGAGAAGGTTGTTGATTATGCATATTTCTGAGTATATTGTCTGTTTAGACAAATACCATTCTCTGTTGGTTAGCTGATAAAAGTGCTACTTAGCACTTGGGAGTTCCTATGCAAGGATCCCACCTATTCCATTGAGGATTTCTTGGAGGAGTCTTGCTAACTTCATCCACTATCAGGAATTTTGCCAAGCTCACCTTTCAACTACAACACTGATCCTATTTAGGATTGGGTTGTCCTTGCAAGTTGTAGCAAGTGGAGGCTAGATCTGCTCAGATCTAGGCCATTTCAGGCCCTCTTTTCATTGGGAAAGTCTTCTATCCCATGGGCAAGAGAGTTTTGAACCTTTGGAGCTGATATTTCACATCTTGGCATCAGGCCAACTCAGTGCTTCAAGCTACAATGTAGTTTCCCTTCTAGGACTGCGTTATTTTCAGAGAAGGATTTTCAAGGTGTTTCGATGCCCTTTTTTAGAAGAGATCTTTGGTGTTGGGCATTGCCTTTCACATTGGTGATCTATGGATTAGCTTGCTGATCCATGTTATGTATAGATATGATCTGTTTCTATTGTAAAACATCTTTAGAAATTTCTAAATAATATTGAAGATCTGCTACTTCAAACTCGGATCTACTCTTTGTATTGCATGATTTGATCAAAACCCCAAGGGGATCTTGTAATAGAGCATTTCTAGTTTAAAAATATGAAATAGATCTGAAATTTTGTACACAGATATGCTTTAGATCTGAAGTGTAACCTAAAACTACTGTAGCTCTTATAAAAATTTTGTTAAGCCATTTTGCAGTTAATACATGTGTTGCAGCCCTCTTTTCTGAAGTAGTTTCTTCTCTTTGTCTTCTACATTCTGCTGTATAATGTAAGGGCATAATTATGGATCTGATTTGCTATTTTTTAGTTAAAATTTGACCCTTATTATTGGCCTCCTACTCATTCTTTCAAAACTGCATTATTTCTGAAGCAATTTGTTGCACATGGATGCAACCCTTCTCTTTGGGTGTTTTTCAGCTAGACTTGGTGGTGGGAGATCTGTTTACCACACCTAGTTTGATTTTTTTTTTTCTCTCCTTTTAGATCTAGACATTAGATCCACTGATCTAAGGGATCCAGGAGCTACAAACTCATTTCAGTGCACATATTTCCTAGAAGTACGTTATTTCAATAGGCCTTGCTGAATATTCCCATTTGGGGATATTACAATGAGTTGAAGAACCGAAGAGACAATGGCAGTCATCGTGTAAGAAAAATTGCAACCTAACAAAATATTATAGTCGAGATGACGATATACAACTTCTATGTCCACAGTTATCGCTTTCCCACTAAGTGTAATGGGGTAGCTAGCGAGGTATATTTTTGGGAGGAAAGTGTGGCCATCGAAATATTTGAGGGAATTCAATGGTGGAGACAAAGTGGGAGAACCCAAAACAAGCTAGCACATAGTTGACATTACGCAGGTTGAAGAACCTTTGTCTATGATAGTGTGATGGATCGGTCTCCATTTTGACACAACTTGAACCTAGAAATAAAGCTAATGTGAAAGGCGAGGTTTTCTGTTTTCCATGTCGAAGACGGCTAGCATATAATATTGGGGGTCAATTCCACCAATGGCTGAAAGAAGGGATTTCCTTTGCACTGGGCAGGTTTTCAACACTTCGAGTGTAAACATAACTGATAGTGCTTGCACCAAATCTTATACAATGTTGTAGTTTTGGTCAGCACGTGTAGAGGTGTTATGAGTCATGCCTCAAAGGGTCCCTTTGGGGGGACGAATGATAGGGTCAACATCAAGCCTTTTGATATGAAAATCGTTAGGCAGTGGTGGATTTGAATTTGAACTAGGTTCTTGAGCCTCAATGACTACATTTCCATAGATTTTAGCTTGGGTTTGGAGTTCAATAGTCTCCATGCCATCAATGGCAAATGATCCTTCACCAGAAGGATGAGCACCACTGTTTCCCCTTTGGGGGGGTTGCGGTGGGTTTGCAACCATGTGTTGTTGTTGTTTTTGTGGATTAGGGAAGGGATTTTGAAGGATGACAGGTGTCCTTCTAGAGTCCTTTTATGTAATAAAGTATGTGCATTCCTGTATTCAAGGACATTTATATGTCAAGTGGTCATCCACACAAATTTTTCAAGGGAATCTCATCAAATTTTCCTTTCCTTTATCGTTCTTAGCAGTGTTTCTTTGACTGGGATGATTCTGAGTATTAGGCTGCTCTTCAGAAGGAGCAGTATTTTTCTTATTCTTCTTGTTCTTGCTGCTAGGTTTTTGTGTAGACTGCAGATCATGTAGCTTTGTAGTGGGAAGAGAAGCTGATTGGGTAGGGGCGGTGGCAGCCAAAGATGGCTGGGAAGCTTGCACACTGAGTTTTTTTATAGTTACACCATAGTTTGAACCAACAAGGCCATCAATGTGCACCCAAGGTAACTGAGTAGCGAGACGATTCAGGTTGCCAGGGGCATGGGGAGTGACTCATGCAGTGTGCCAGATTGTGAATAGATGAGATCTAGATGCTATGCAGGATGGATGGATTGGTCTTCCGTGACCACACTAGATAAACAAACATCTTTAGCAAGGGGTGGAAAGAGTGACTTACAAAACCAGTTCGATAATAGATGATCTAGGATTGGTGATTTTACTAACCTCTACCTACATCTCCATTCGTGAATTTGATCAGAGATATGGGTGGCAGTGTCTTGGCGCAGCGAGGTTAAAATTTCAGTTCCATTTTCGTATCGGATAGGTAATTGGAAGTTCTTAAGAAATTCTATTGCTAAGGCACCAAAAGTATTGACTGCAGCATGTGGTAACTCAATATACCATTTGGCAGCATTTCCTGTGAGAGTACGGGGGAAAAGTCTGAGCTAGATAATATCGTCCACCATGGAGTTAGGAATAGACCATAGATGAAATGTGGTGATGTGTGTAGCTAGATCCTCTCCTTGTTTCCCTTCGAATTTAGGGATGTCAGACAAAATCTTGTGCATTACTAGAGGCTAGAGCAAGTTGTGGTTGATAGGATAATCGGTTAATTTGTAGAGGTCGGGGATGTCTAATGCTGCCAAAAATGGAAATTGCATGGTTGCCACTAAGTCTAGCCAAGGAGGTGTTGGCCGACCATTTGGACCATAGGGTCCGCCCATCACTGTGTTACCAATGGGATAAGTAGGACTTTGTTGATAAAATTTTCCAGTGAGTGGAGGTGTAGGGATGTATGGTTGTTGTCCATAGGGGATATTCTATTGGGGAGAAAACTGCTAGTTTCCCCCAGTGTAATAGTTTCCCCATTTCCCCAATTGGTTCTGGGGAAGGGTTACCCATATGGAAGTGAAAGAGTTATCTTGTGGCATACTACAATTTGTATAGTTGACCATTGGCATAGATCCAACACCTGAAGTTTGATGACTTAGAGGAACGGCCTTAACAATCAACGGTCTTGCTTGTCTTACTGACTGTAGGGGTACTAAAGTGACCCCTCACATATAGGTATTGGTGACACTACCCCATGGCATAGTAACCAAGGGATTTGAACTGATGAATGGATTCCAACTCAAAGGGTTTCGAAAAGGAACCAAAGTAGCCCCGCTAGCGGGAGCGAAAACCGTGGGTCTAGGTGCAGTCACTATAGGAGCAGATCTCGAAGGGTTCAAAGGTCTGCTTACAATTATGGTGACCAGATTGCTAGGACCGGGTATAGGCTAGCTACTGGGCTTGCCAATCAGTTGCACAAATTTTTATACTAATGCATAATCGACGAAGTGAGATATTAAACTGTTACCTCTTTGTAGACAATAGATCCGTTCGAGAGCACTAAACAGCGTGGCTGAAGTCCTTCCTCACTAGCTCCAAGTCTAGATCTTCTAAAAAAATAAAGAATACATGTAATCTTCACAGCTATATCACTTACTAGCAATTGAACAAGCATATTATCAACATTAAACTATGCAAATCTGAGCTATTTATATCATGCTTCATAAACAAGTAAACAATAAATGTGACACTGAAACATCAAATGGACAAAACAGATACAGTCCTATCAATATATAAGAAAGAAGATTACAACCATTGGTTGAACCAAGCCTTCCTCAGTCTTCCAACTCCTCTCTCTCTCTCTTCTATCTCCGAGTGTAATGATACTTAGGCTAAGAGCTCTCAGTGAACCTTTCCAAACCTTAAGCCTCACACTCAACAATAAAGCTCTGATCTACACGCGATCAAACCTTCAACCCTTGACCAAGAGCCCAAGCCTCTAATTTCTAGGAATTAGGGAGGACAAACCTTTTCAATCTTCTCAATCAGTTTGAATAGGGAAAAAACATGATGTTTCCTTGCCATTCGTTGCTTTTTCCCTCTATAGATGCTCAGTTTTGTTTAGCAACGTCCAATAAGAGCCATGCACTATAGGTTGTTGCTTTTGGACTAAATCCTTTTGAGAAATAGTAGGAAATGTCTATCATTTTCCTCGGGATTCGTCCCTTTATTCATGAAAATACGGGTAACGTTGCCCTTTAGGAAAGACAGAGCGTTAACCTAGGCACCAACGCTCCCTTTGAATGGTTGGGATGCGTTATAACTCGACCTGGTTGTCTCTACGGTGTGTTATGTTAGGTCCCTATATTACTATTATAGTCCCTTATTGTTATTATTGTACCCTTTTAACCCCAATTTTGTTATTATTGTGCCTTAAATTATTATTGTTAGGTCAGCTAGGATTACATTGTGGCCCACTAGAATTACATTATGCCACATGGACTCCTATATATAGAAAGGAGGTTTTGTAAATTGTATATCCAAGAATTGTTCATTTATGTAATGTATTGGAGGTTTCCCCCTCGAAGTGGCTTATTTTGAAGGCGTTGATATCTCTTTTCTTCTATTTTTGGAGCTGGTTACATAACATTTGGTATCAGAGCTTTGGATTCTAGGGTTTCGCTGCTCCAAATAGGTCATCGTGGAATTTTTGCTATAAATTTTTTTCTACAAAGTTTCAGAAGCTAAAAATTTTAGAGTGCAAAGCTAAAATCTTGAGGAAGATCATCTAAACATTACAGAGCTTGGTTTGCAATATTTTAGGAGATATTATCTGTGGAAGTTAGGTCTGTTTTCAAGATCCTAAACAGGTCATCGTGGTATTTGCACTATAACTTGTTTTCTATCAAGGTTAAGAATCTGAAATTTTTAGGGTGCGAAGCTGAAATCATGAGGAAACTCTTCAAAAAATTTCAGAGCTTGGTTCACAATATTTTTGGAGATATGATCTGTGGAAGGTAGTGCTTTTTCAGGCTCCTGAATTTCATCTCAAAGAGGTGATCGGTGGGAAAAGTTCAATAACTCTCTCTCTGGGCATCGGATTGGAGTGCTGTAAAAATTGGTTGCAAGTAAATAGAATTTAGTTTCTTTTCCATCAATTTCAGAGACAAAGGACAAAACAGTGACACTTGGCAAGTCGTACAAGTTTGATCTACTGAACCAGTCCATAATTAGGTCATTGTGGGAGATTGGACACAACTTTGTCTTGGGGAATCCAAATCAGGTCAAACTTGTGGCATTCAAAAGATAATTTAGAGGGCTAATTCAATGTTGAATTTCAGATATAGAAGAGCCACAATCATAGAGATAATACAATTTCAATATCGAGCTCCTCAAAAGCAAGTAAAAGGTGTGTATTTTTTTTCCAAATTACATAAGTCTTGTTTGAAGAATCAAGTTGAATTGATTTCAAGGGCATATTGTAGAATAGATATCAGTATTGGATTATAAAATGGCCCCAAAAAAGAATTCAACACCCATTAAGCCTTCAAGGCTCTACTATGACTCATGAAGATGAAGAATCTTGGTAACATGATCTATCAAAAATTACAAGAGTAAGTGCACCAAATTGGCCGCAAAGAGCAAAGACAAAAATGAAATGGAATTTTTGAAGAAAGGCGTGAATCTAAGATGGATGACATGGAAGCTAAGATCGATGAAAAAATGAAAGACAACATGGAAAACATGAAGAATGATCTAAAAGTAGGCATGGAAGGTTTGACAAAGTTGATACAAGAAATGTTTCCTAATCGTGAAAATATAGTAGAGGAAACTCATGATGAGAACAAAATAAATGTTAATAGTGACTTCATAAACTCTAATATTGGCGGGAAGAACCACCATATTCCAAAAATGGATATGAGGAAGTTTGATGGAAAGGATCTTGTAACATGGATACTACAAATGGAGCAATATTTTGATTTCCATAATGTGCAAAACACACAAAAGGTACGCATTGCAACTTTACATTTAGAACAAAATACATTTGTATGGTATCGATGGCTTTGCTCCCGTAAAAACATTGTCACTTGGTCAATTTTTACGGAGGAAATGATAGCACATTATGAGGATACAAAGAGCAACACCTTCTTTAGCCAATTGATAAATCTCAAACAAAAGGGTTTAATGGGGGAGCACATTGAGGACTTCCAAAAATTGAATATAAGGGTAACTAATATTCTAGAGGAACACAGGATTGATCTCTTCATAGGAACTTTAAAGGATAACATCCAACATGAAGTTCGCGTTTTGGAACCTGATTCATTGGAGAAGGCATTCAGGTTGGCAAGAAAATTGAATGTAAAATTATGGTGACAAGGAAGCCTACCACTCACTTCTATAAAGAGGGAAGTGTTGCTACTCCTAGATTTCCACAACCTACAAGGTTGACACCACAACAATTGGAAGAAAAAGAGAAAAAGGGCTTTGCTACAGTTGTGATAGAAAATACACTAAAGGTCATAAGTGTGCTGAGAAGAAATTATTTTACATAGATTGTGAAGAGGAAGAAGAAAAGGAACAAGAAGAGGATATACACCAGGAACCAGCCCCAGAAGAGGAAGAAATGAATCCGACCATATCGTGTAATGCACTGGCAGGAATTACCACTCCTCAAACTCTCAAGATAAAAGGACAAATCAAGAAGAAAAAGGTAATAGTGTTGATTGATTCAGGTAGCACCCATAATTTTATTCATTGTAAGGTAGCCAAGGAATTAAATTGTTTCTTATACCTAGCACCAGAATGTCAAGTGATGGTTGCAAATGGAGGAACTATAAATTGCTCTGGAAAATGCCATAATATCAAGCTAACCATGGGGGAATATGTATTGACTAGTCCAATGCTTTCCATTCCTATGGGAGGTGTTGATGTTGTACTAAGAGTACAATGGTTACAATCTTTGGGGACGGTAGCTTTTAATTTTCAAGAACTTTTCTTGAAATTTTTTTCAGAAGGAAAGGAAGTCGAATTACGGGGTATTGCAGGGAAGCCGGGAAAGATAATAAGCTCTAATGTCATGACAAAGCTTCTAAATAAAGAACAACAAGGTGTAATTGCACAATTATGCTCACTAGAAGTTCCAACATCAAAATCATCTATTTCTGCAGATCTCCAAAAAGTCTTGGACAATCATTCCAAGGTGTTTGAAACTCCCAAAGGACTCCCACCTATTCGTGATCATGATCATGCTATTCATTTGATTCTAGGAAGTTTTCCTCCAAACATCAGGCCTTATAGATATCCTCACTTCCAAAAGAGCGAAATTGAACGTATGATTGCAGAAATGTTAGAGGCGGGTATAATTCAACCTAGTCAAAGTTCTTTCTCTGCTCCTGTAGTTTTGGTACACAAGAAGGATGGATCATGGTGAATGTGTTCGGATTATAGGGAGCTCAATAAGCTCACCATTAAAGACAAATTTCCCATTCCTGTGATTGATGAATTATTGGATGAATTACATGGAGCAATTTATTTTACCAAGTTGGATATTCATTCAGGATATCATCAAATTAGAATGAAGACTGAAGATATTCCAAAAACAGCATTTCGAACTCATGAGGGTCATTATGAATTTTTGGTCATGCCTTTGGCCTTACCAATGCACCTTCTACATTTCAAGGGTTGATGAATTCCATTTTCAAACCCTTCCTTAGAAAATTTGTGCTGGTATTTTTTGATGATATACTAGTCTATAGCAGGTCTTGGAAGGATCATGTTGAACATGTTGACAGGGTGCTCAAACTATTGCAGGAGAAAAAATTATATGCAAAAATATCCAAATGTTTCTTTGGAGTACAAGAGGTGGAATATCTGGGTCATATTATATCTCACAAGGGTGTTAAAGTAGACCCTAACAAAATTAAAGCCATTAAGGAATGGAAAGTCCCCGCAACCATAAAGCAGTTGCGAGGATTTCTTGGGTTAATAGGGTATTATCATAAGTTTATTAATAATTATGGGAGAATAGAAGCACCTCTAACAACATTATTGAAGAAAGATTCATTTTCATGGACTCTTGAAGCAACTAAGGCCTTTGAACATCTTAAAGAGGCGATGTGCCTAGCACTGGTCTTAGCTACACCAGACTTCACAAAAACCTTTATTGTGGAATGTGATGCCTCAAGAAATGGAATTGGTGTTGCTTTAATATAGGAAGGAATACCCATTGCTTTTGAAAGTTGTCCAATCAAAGGAAAGTATTTACAGAAACCCATTTATGAGAAGGAAATGTTAGCAATACTGCATGCACTAAAGAAATGGAGAACATACCTAATGGGAAGACACTTCAAGGTAGAAACTAATCATGATAGTCTTAAATACTTTTTGGAACAAAGACTATCTTCAGAAGAGCAACAAAAATGGGTCACAAAGATGTTGGGTTATGACTTTGAAATGATCTACAAAAAAGGAAAGCTTAATGTTGTTGCAGATGCACTCTCAAGAAAGAATGAAGAGGTGGAAGCATTTCTTTGTGCCATTTCTATTATCCAACCAGATTGGATAACCGAACCAAGAGATGAATGGAAGAAGGACAAAGATGTATAGACCCTCATTCAAAAGTTACAGCAAGATCCTAGTACATCTAATACATTTAGTTGGAAAAATGATTCCTTGTGGTACAAAGATCGCTTATATCTTTGTAAGAATTCCCAACTAAAACAAAAGATTCTTCTGGAATTGCACACTTCTCCTTTAGGAGGACACTCGGGATTTTTAAAAACTTACCACAGGGTGAAGAAAGATTTTTTTTGGGATGGCCTTAAATTTGATATTCAAAAGTTTGTGGCGGAATGTTTGGTTTGCCAGCAGAATAAAGTGGAAACAATTAAGACCCCGGAACTTCTACAACCTTTATCCATTCCAAGTCAACGTTGGGAGGAGATTTCAATGGATTTTATCACAGGTTTACCTAAGTCCGAAGGAAAGAGTGTCATCAAGGTGGTAGTTGATAGACTTACCAAGTATTAACACTTTTGTGCATTATCTCATCCATTTAAATCAAGTACAGTTGCTACTACATTTATGGATAGAATTCAAAAGCTACATGGAAGCCCAAGGGTTATTGTGAGCGACAGAGATCCCATTTTTACTGGAAATTTTTGGACATAGTTATTTTCTTGTTTGGGTACTCAATTAGCTCATAGCTCATCTTATCATCCTCAATCTGATGGTCAAACTGAGATAGTAAATAAATGTTTGGAAGGATATCTTCGTTGTTTTGTATCTGATAAACAAACACAATGGGTCAAGTGGTTACCTCTCGCCGAATGGTGGTATAACACTTCCTTCCATACTGCAGCAAAAATGACCCCATTTATGGCACTTTATGGATATCATCCACCATCCATCACATCATCTTTAAGAAAAAATTCGAAGGTTCAAGCAGTGGAAGATCACATCGAGCATCAGCAAGAAGTTCTCCAACTCTTAAAGGATAACCTGAATTTGGCACAAAATCGAATGAAGCAA
This sequence comes from Pinus albicaulis, assembly GCA_034641835.2. Taxonomy (NCBI): domain Eukaryota; kingdom Viridiplantae; phylum Streptophyta; class Pinopsida; order Pinales; family Pinaceae; genus Pinus; species Pinus albicaulis. Next base: position 1,455,790,137 of record CM076584.1, read on the forward strand.
CAGGCAGATCAACATCGCAGCGAGAGAAGTTTTGATGTAGGAGATTGGGTATTTTTATGGCTACAACCATACAAACAAATGTCCCTGAAGCAAGCTAAGAAGTACAATAAATTATCGCTAAATTACTATGGTCCTTACAAGGTGTTGCAAAAGATTGGTACTATGGCATACAAATTGCAACTTCCTGATTCTTCGCGAGTGCATCTAGTTTTCCATGTTTCATGCTTAAAGAAGGTTATAGGTGAAAATATTCTAGTTCAAAAAATATTTCCAAAACTTGATGAGGAAGGAAAAATCATATTGGAACCTTAAGAGTTCGTGAAAACAAGAACTCGACAGCTACGGAATCGATCAATTTCAGAGTATCTCATCAAGTGGAAGAATTTACCCACTCAAGATTCTACATGGGAGGATGAGAAGTTTATACAGAAGCACCCAGAGCTACTCAAGCGTTGAGGACAACACTTTTTTCAGGGAGAGGGGCATGTTAGGTCCCTATATTACTAGTATAGTCCCTTATTGTTATTAGTGTACCCTTGTAACCCCCATTTTGTTATTATTGTGCCCTTAAATTATTATTTTTAGGTCGGCTAGGATTACATTGTGGCCCACTAGAATTACATTATGGCCACATGGACTCCTATATATAGAAAGGAGGTTTTTTAAATTGTATCATCCAAGAATTGTTCATTTATGTAATGTATTGCAGGTTTCTTCCTCGAAGTGGCTTATTTATAAGGTGTTGATATCTCTTTTCTTCTATTTTTGGAGTTGGTTACACAACATGTTACCTTGGAAAAATGGGTCTCTATTTCGATCATTTTCTTTCTTCCATGTTTCCTTCTCCTCTGAGCTGGTGAGGAGGTCATTTGTCCTGTAACAAATACCATGTGGTAGGATGATTTCATCATGACAAAAGAAGTGTCATTAGCTAATGATGTGGCATAACATCAGGATTTGTGTCAGTTGGTGGTGTTTTATAAATAAATTTTCATGTTATCTAATTATTCGAAATCTATTGAAGTTTGGAAATGGGCCTGAAACAAGTGTTGTTCTCCAATTTAGTATTCGATATGGTTTTCTCAAGCGTAACACCAAATAAGGAACAAATTGTAATAGGAGCATAAATTCATTGTGTTAAATTTTTTATTACTATTGTGGTCTTATGAAATAAAATGAGCTCAATCTGACAAGAGCTTAGATAGTTAAGAATTTTGTGTCGAGATCAACTATGAAAGAAAAGTTTCATTGCACAGTATGATAGCTTATAATGGAACAAACATGGGATATAATTTGTTGATCAAAATTGATGCATAACCATCTGTACTGATCCAGATTTATGCAAGAATGCAACGAATACACATGTAACCATAAATACAAATATGCAGCAGAAATACCACTTCATTTCATTAATATCAAATAACTAGCATTTTCTTATAGACATAATAGAAATAAACTAGCTAGGGCACTGGTAGCTTATCTCTGAGAAGAGATGTGGCGGCTAAAAGCCTCTGAACTGTGTTATAATGAAGCTTAGGGGCCTATTTATTATTGAGAAACAATGGAAAACTCCAAATGTCCAAAAACCTAACCCTAGGAGATGAAGCACCAAAACTATGGGCCCCGTTTGGGTAAATTGGTGTTTCAACTTCCCGGGGACGTAAATTTGGCATAAGATCTCTGTTTTATGCGCTCAATAGCTCGTTAGAAATACCTATAGGCTTGGTTGCTCTTGGTTTTCCCAAAAAACGTAGTTTAGGGCCTCAAAATGGCTCGGGAACTTCAGGACACGAAAAACTGCCAAAGACACTAAGTTGTACCGAAACTGAAAAAATGAAAGAGGCAATGGTGGGGCCCCAAGTGGAATAGGTGGGTGGCCACTAATATCCACCTAGATCATTAAGGCTCGAAAACAGCTCCAGGAGTGCAATACTCGAAAACATGCTAAAAATAATAAGTTGTGTTGAAAGTGAAAAGCTACAAGAATTGATGGTTAGGGTCCAAATGGAATAGGTGGGTGGCCACTAATATCCACCTAGATCATTCTTCCCTCCTTAGGAAGCAATGGTCCCCATTGCATTGATATCCTCCATGAGATGAGGCAAATGTTGTTGAACTAGGCATTAGATTTGTTGGAGATGTCATGGACCCACGAGCCGACATGCTGGATGCCTTTTGGAAATTTGGTTTCTTTATTAGCCTCAGAGAGTACATGTGTGGATTGTGTATGTGTAGTTTTCGGAGGTATGGAAAAATTAAGCGGTGATGCGTTGGGGGTCAGATCAATAGAGTACTTGTCCTGACAGTGTAGAGGAACCTCTGTGAGTGAGGAGAAAATTTCCTCCTATTCCTCCACGACTTTATCTTTCTACTACAGTTGTGTAGGGGAGCCCTATTTCGAGGTTGTGGCCACAATTTTCTTCTTTCCCTGTGAGTGAGTTGTGAGGAAAATAAACTTCCACGTTTGGGAAAAAATATTACTGCGTTGTTTTGCAGTAGTCAAAGTGATGACAGGAGGTGGTACTACCTTTGGTATGCTATACAAGTTATTTCCCAAAGTAATAACAACATCATGAGGCCTAGACTCATACACAGTATGTTGGCTCCATAAGTATGGTTGGCCCAATAATACATCAGCTACATCAAGAGGAGCAACATCACACAATACCTCATCCATGAATGGCTTGATACTATACAGAAGGTGGCATTGTTGGCGGATGTGGATATCTCTCCCTGGGTGAAGTTACCTGATGGTATATGGTTGTGGGTGTGCTATGGTTAGTAGGCCAAGCTGCTTCATGAACTCTGCTAAAACGAGGTTCTTTTGGCTTCTGCTATCGACAAGGAATTGTAGTGGAGAACTCTTCACCCACATGTGCGAATGGAAGAGGCGCTCCCCCTCCTCTGGATCCTCAAGATCCTCCCTCTGGATCTTAGTGGTGGCAAAAATTGCACTGGGATCCACATCAATGATCTTCTTCCCTTTTTCATTACCTTTTTCTAGATCTGACTCAGGATCAGAAAATGCATCTGATTCAAAGTGGCTTTAGTTCGGCCACCAACGACTGTTTGGCGCAATACTCGTTTGTGCTATGAGTGGGATTTTTATGAAATTAAAACAACTTCCCCGTGCCCTTCCTTGGATTTTTGGTTTTGTTATGAGTCATGCCACTTTGGCCTTGCCCCTTGTTCTTTGGTTCGGGGGCACCTTTCCCTGGATTCGAATTTGTAGATCCAAAGTCTCACTTCTTTTTCTTACATTCCTGCTCGATATTGCTGGCATAGCGATATGTTGTGCCAAGCGATGTAATGTCAAGGAACTCCATTTCCTCTTGAATATGTTTGTGGATACAATCGTGGTACTTGAGCACCAAATGTCTCTCTTAATATTTAATACCCAACTTTGTGCGCAGGGTATGGAATAAATTCGTTAGTTCGTGCACATCTTGATCCCTTTGCTACCGCAGCATGGTCCATTGGATGTATTTGTCCTCATAGCTCCCCACTAGGTAATATTTTTCCATGATGCCATCTCAGAACGAATTCCAAGTGGGTGTGGCCGAGCATAGAGAGGGTTCCCCTTCATCCTCCTACTCACAGTAGGTTTCCCACCAGTCTTTAACATGGGGGGCAGCTTTGAGCAGTGCAAAAATAATCTTTTCTCAGTTGGAGAAATCATGGACCGAGAAATACCCTTCTAGAAAATTTAACCATATATCTATGGTGTCTGCATCTATCTGGCCTTCAGATATGGGAATGTCAAAGTTTACCTGTACCTTGAAGGGAATGGCACCTCCAGAGTGGTTTTTGGATGCAGATGTTCCGTAGGTGGGCAGTAGTTGAAGGATCTGAGCAAAGTTATCCATCATCACATTCCTTTGCTTCTCGAAGGCCTCCTCGAGCAATATTTTTATAGGATCTCCTGATCCCTCGTATTTATTTTCTTCCACCATGGGAGGTCGTCGAGGTTTGCGAGGCTGATCTTGCAACGGTTCAACCAGATTGAGCCCTAACTCCTTATACCCTAACAGCGTTGGGGACATGCAAAGAAAAACATAGAAAGAACAGACCGCTTTGATACCACTGATCCAAATTTATGCAGGAACACAACAGAATACACATGTAACCATAAATACAAATATGCATCAAAAATATCACTTCATTTCATTAATATTAAAGAACTGAAATTTTCTTAAAGACATAATAGAAATAAACTAGCTAGGGCACTGGTAGCTTATCTCTCAGAAGATATGTGGTGGCTACAGGCCTCTGAACTGTGTTACAATGAGGCTAGAGGACCTATTTATTATTGAGAAATAATGGAAAACTCCAAACGTCCAAAAACCTAAACCTAGGAGATGAAGCGCCAAAACTATGGGCCCTGTTTGGGTAAATTGGTGTTTCAACTTCCCAGGGACGTAACTTTGGCATACGATCTTCATTTTACACACTCAATATCTTGTTAGAAATATCTATCAATCGCTGTTGGTTTTCCCAAAAAAACGTCTTTTAGGGCCTCAAATGGCTTCGGAAGTTCAAGACCCAAAAACTGCCAAAAATAGTAAGTTGTGTTGAAACTGAAAAATTGAAAGAGGCGATGGTGGGGCCCCAAGTGGAATAGGTGGGTGGCCACTAATATCTACCTGTATCATTAGTGCCCCAAAATGGCTCCGGGAGTGCAGGACCCGAAAACCTACTAAAACTAGTAAGTTGTGCTGAAAGTCAAAAGATGCAAGAATTGATGGTGCAGGTCCAAATGGAGTAGGTGGGTGGCCACCGGTATCCACCTGAATCATTACCCACCTATTCCACTTGGGGCCTCAAGTGGAATAGGTGGGTGGACACTAATATCCACCTAGATCATTAAGGCCCCAAAACGGCTCTTGGAGTGCAGGACCCGAAAACTTGCTAAAAATAGTAAGTTGTGCTGAAAATGAAAAGTTGCAAGAATTGATGGTGCAGGTCCAAATGGAATAGGTGGGTGGCCACCAATATCCACCTGGATTGTGTAGAGGATGTGACACAAGAATGAGCTTTCTAGTTGGCACAATCGCAACTGAACATAGAGAATATTTAAAGGAAAAGTGTTTTTGGTGGAATTAAATATGAAGCTAATTGAAATTATAAAGTGAAGGAATACAGTTTCAGAGGATATTTATAGAAAACTACAATCCTTGAGTAGTGTGTAATTGGAATGAAAAGGAAGAGAAATAGATAAGTGAATGCATGTGAGGTATAGCCAAAGTGAGTGGATAGAGTGAAGAGAACACAATTCTAGAGGATTTTAACTAGATAGTGAGTGTGTTGTAGAAGAAAAACGTTGTGTATTTCATTTGTACTTGTTCCTACAAAAGAGTGAAGAGCCCAAAAAGGAATATGTGAGTTGTAGAAGCTGAAGTTGTTGTGTGTGAGTTGTGATAACAAAATTTAATTAAATTAAAGAACATTTTTGGAGGTTTCAATATTAAAATCCTATGAAAGAGTAGATCTAACTGGAAGTATCAGGATGGTTCCTATACAAATAGGAGGTTGGTGTTGTTATCACTCCATCGGATCTCCAACGGCTAAGAAGGAGACTAGAAATGGTAGCCAAAGACTGCTTTGGCCAAGTAGCTAGCCCTGATAAGTAGGAGAGGGCTCTCTCCAAGATATCATAGCCAAATTGACTGGATAATAATGATTTTAGGCTAGGTATAGTAGCACTAGGGTTTTGATTGATTGATTTTGGGTACTGGATGGTGAATTAGGTCAAGGAAGAAATAGGTCAGGGCACAGAGGATCAAAATTGTAGAGAGCTTATGGGGAAATGTAAACACATGCTTTAACAAATTTAGGTATCAAGATGAGTATGAGAGACTACTAGGGTTTTCAAAAAGAGAATGGAAATCATGAATTATTTTCAATCAGAAGAAAATGAAACATAACTATAATAATTGCTCCAAAACAGAGCATCAAGTAATGAATTCTTCTTATCTAACTTAGGAATTAATCACATTGAGATATGGCATGAATATGGAAAGAATAAAACATCCAAAAATATGGAAACATAAGAGGCAACACCGATAAAACACATAACCATAGGAATCCCACCAAAATAGCTGCAACTCTATCTATTAGTTCCTACCAAAAATGTTTGATTAGACTAGTGTTCAAAGTTCAATTACATAGCATCCAACCCTTGAAATGACAAAGGAAATGAAAGATATAAACCAAAAAAAATTATCCCCGCTATTAGTGGTCGAATCCATGACTTGTGGAGTTGTTCCCCGAAGTCCTCAACTGTAGTCCTAATGACTAGGGACATCAACAAACTCATCCCTATCTTTGATGAAACTAATTCACTTGACCCAAAATTACATATTTACTTGATGTATCTAGCTCTAGTAACTATAAAAGACATAACTACAATTAATTTTACATTTACATCATTCAATCTCCTTGCAATCCATCAATCAACTAAGAGAGAGTGAAAATTAAGAAGAAATCAGCAGACTGAAAAATGCGTAACATCCTTGTAAAAAGCGCAGCGTGGGCCTTAAAATAAAAATTTTACTACCTTCCTAAAGTTCAAATTGAGCCAAATATGGCTCATTGGAAATCTCTTCCAATATAGCTTTCAAAAATATCCTCACACTTTGAAAATGATGGATTGAAGCTCCTCAAAAATGAAATCTCCCAAGACTGGTCAAAAAGCGCAGCGTGAGGCTGGAAAAGGTGGCAGAAAGATGTTTTTAGGGGGTTTTTGGGATTTTCCACTTTTCAAAAGCTCAGTTTTTTGAGCACCAATAGTCAAATAGTAATGTAGATACCATTCTCTATCCATCCATGTATAGTTTTTAGCATTTAGATGCCTCCTAAGAAAGCCACACTAATTTTTTTGCAGGATGACTATGCAAAATGTCTGTAAAATTTTACCAAAATGCCCAAAAGATAAAAAAGTTGCTCAAAAACATTAAAATTTGATGGATGTAGTACTGATGAATTATTTCAAGCTACCAAGGAGGCATAAGAAAGAAACTCAAGTTTTCCCTTCTCCTTTTAGCTGATTAGGGTTTCCTTGAGCTTGTCCTTTAATTGCTTTACCTTGACATTGCAAATTTTGTTTCTGGTGTCATAGTGATTAGCCATGTGCCTCAGCATCTGATTTTCCTTGTTGTTCTTATGAAGGAGCTTCTCCAGGTCCATCTTCACTCTGTCAAGCCAAACTTCTCTGTCATCATTGATTTCTCTTGCAATTCTTTCCTCAAAGTTGAGTTCTTCTCCCTCATGTTTTTCCTGCTCCAATGCTCTTTTAATACCCCTTGTTTTTGGTATTTTCTTGGTGATTTGGGTCTAATCCTCATCTGACTCATCATTTTCCATCACTACTTTTCCTTTGAGATCTTTCCTCTTAGCCTTCAACAAGTCCATTTCCAAGACTACTTGTGTATCTTTCAACTGCTTGTTTTCTTTCTCAAGAAAGGAGATGACAAATTTTTCCCTTGACAAATTATCTTGCAGATCTATGGTTGTGGAATATTTATCTTTGATGACCACATTTGAGATTTCATCATAATCTCGGACATCCAAGTCCACTAGGTCAAACTCCTTTTCCTCCTCATGGTGAATTTTTTTTTTCCCCTTGGACAACTTCCTACTGTTGTTGATGATATCCATGTTTTGTTGATGTAGAAGGCAATGCCCCTTCCAAAATGTGTGGAGAAAACAATTTCCTATGTCCTCTCTGGTTGGCTTTGAAATATTTGTCCTTTTTAGTCTTCTTGACTATAGCCATGATAGATAACCTATTTTTCTTGTGAGAAAATGATTATGATGGTGGAATAGGTCTAGTAGGCTGATTTGGTGGTGTAGTAAAGACCGCTACCTCAATGAAAGTCTCTCATGCAATGTTCAGTTGCTTGAGGTTGTGAAGGACAATGATTTTAATGAGTGAATGATGGAAGAGACTATTCATTTTAAGGTCATACTCTTTGTTCTGCACTATGTAGGCCATCTTATCAATGATCTTATACAAATAGTAGGGAAATTTTAGCAATTTCACCCTAGTGAAATGCATGAGTAACATGATGTGATAGTTGTACAACCTGGATAATCTGCCCTCACAAGTGAAATAGTTTGTGATGATGTTCATCATGGGATAAAACCTATTCAACAACTGACCAAAAGGAAATATTTTCTTGATGTTGTCTTTCTATGGTGCTTTGAGGTAAGGTTCATATAGGTGGGCATCCAAATCTTTAATTTTGAACCAGTTTTCACCTACATTAGGTGATCTGAATGTGATCGAATAAAGTGCTTAGGTAGTTTGATTAGTTTGTCCTTTAGACTGACAGTTAAAAGAAGAAATATTTTAAGTAAAAAATGACATAAACTAGTAGCAAATAAATGATTACATTATAGCAATAAACAGAGAGAAGAAGAAGCAAACAATTGATTATGGAGTTTGTCCCTAATGGACTACAACTTCGGGTCCACTTTCCAGTGGGTTTCCATTTTTATTAGGATTGATCTTGAGGAATTTATTTACACAGAAATGAATCAGAATGACTATGCTCGTAGGCACTTCTGGACTCTGTAAATATAAATTACTCTCTCTCGCCTTTCTGACACCTGTCTCTGCGCTCAATTCTAACTCCCGACGGTCGAGCAATGCTGTAAAAATAACTGCCTATGTCCTGCTAAAACTGCACATTGAATTCTCTCCAACCCTTCAAAAAAAAAGGATGAATTTCATGAAGAATTTCCATGGATTTATAAGGACTGATTCGAACCATGGATAGCCAATTTTGACACTTGGTTGAGCAAAAGAGGGTCTTGATCCTATAAAAATGTGATACATATAACCTAGGGATAAAATCATGGAAAATTTTAGGGGCTAATATTCGTAGGTGGGCTAATTTTCCATGGTTTTTCCAAAAAAAAGATTCGCCAATTTCCATTTTTTTATAAAAATGATTCGCCCAAATTTTACAATATAAAATTATTTTACGTTAAAAATCGCCAACATTATATAGAAAATATATATAATATCATTATAAATTTGAATAATTTTACAAATACATCAATAAACATTTTATAGTTTTCATATTAGGGACTAGTGAGATTCGCCTTTTTTTTAAACTTCAAGATAATTTTCCATCCTTAAAATTATCCCTGGATAAAATCCCCAAACCTTAGAGCTGAATTAATTTTAAAAGCCCAAAATTGAGCTTATGATAAAATTTCAGCTCGATGGTTAGGCTAACCGGGTCGAGGGAAACACCCATCGACATGTGAAAAACTCCTTTGGTGGCTATGGTTGTGGTCAGATCCCAGTGGTTAGGGTGGCTCCGGTGGTCATGGCCTTATCATGTCGCATGGAAATCAGCAGGTTTTAACATGCAGCTTAACTATCGTTTTAACAATTGTTGTCACATTTTTACATAACCTGATGGTTCACATAAATCAACCTGACGTGGTTTATAACACGGTCATAACACTTTTGATAACACTGTGGGTTTTGTTTATAAAGTTTATTAATAATGTTTTTAACACCTGAACCTTAAAAGGCTTATGTAATGTTTTTAACATGATTTAATATATGGATTGCACTAGGAATTTAGCATAGGTTTAGGACTTAGGAATAGGATTTACCATAACGCTTAGGTCCTAGGTTGTCACTTAGGTGTTAAGACTTAGGTTTATGTGTATAGGGTTTTAGGCTTAGGCTTTTAGACTTTACAATGTCTTTTTAAACCTTAGTTTAGGTACTTAGGTCTTTTACATGTATTAGGTATTTTACCATAGTTATTAACCCATTTTCTACCCAAATTCATACACATATTGACCATAACACTGAAGGACCTTTCACTGGCAAAACTGACGGATTGGAAACTGAACCAGACATCAAAATTCTAGAGTTGGCTGGAACTTCTCTGTTGATCTATACTGAACAAGATCCTCTTGGATCAATCCTCTCCACTTGAAATATTTTGGACCACAAAAGCTTGATTTTAAGCAGAAAATGAGAGAGAATACAACTCCTTTAGTTTCATCTTGACTTTGATGATATACAACCATACCTGATCACCAACCTGAAACTGATGATTGAATTGATGCTTATCATGGTGCAACTTGTACATGACTTGACTCAATTCTTGTCGTGGCACAGAAGAATGTAAGGCTTGATTGTAAACTTGATGCACATAAGTTAAAAATTCATCCCACAACTTAGGATTTTTATTGCAGTTACCTCGAAGAATATGTATCCCGGTCCTGTTCACCATTTCTTCCTATCCTTCAACCAAATCGATGCTACCCCATGGTTGCAAAGGAACTGGAAGTGGCATGTGCAAACCAATCTTTCGAATGCTTGGCTTTCTCGTCGAACACATTACACATCCCTTTATGTACTTCACAATTTTTTCATACATGTGAGGCCAGTAACAATACCTTTGAGTTTGTACCATATTCTTGGTTATGCCAAACTGTCCTGCAATTCGATAAAGATGAACTTCCCGAATAACCTACACTTTTTATGTTTGTGGTACACATAACTTACCCAGATGATATAACAACCTGTCATAAATATGATAATTTATTTCTTCTATATGAGCATCATGAGTTAATTATTCATAATTATCTTCGAAATCATCATCAGTACTATATTGTTCTACATAAATTTCATGTTTCAATGAACTATTATGTAGTACTATTGAAGCATTCAAAGATAGTCTATACATCATATCAAATAATTTACTTGTTACACATTTCTTTTCCTTAATTACTAAGTGAATTTGTTGAAGAAATCCCATCCAATTGTCGTGATATTGTTGCAACTTAGTATATGACTGAAAGTATTGAAGTAACTGATAATCTATGTGAATCACTATTTCCATTGCATTATTACTAGCATCTGTTTTAACTTCAAGTGGATGGTGATGATCTAATAATGCTGTGAACTTTTTTTGCTTAACTAATTTTAAAACTTTAAAATTGACACACATTCCCCATGTCTTGTTTTGCTTATGAGCCAAAATTATGGGTGAAACTGTGTCATATGAATTCCATCCCTGAAATTTGTTTCTTTATTTCTTTACACTCTATAACTAACTTGTGACACATTCCATTATTAGAGGAATCAAACATCAATTGCATCTCATGTGATATTTCCTTTTTATGAAGTAGACATTTTGGTTCTTTAACTAGATCTTGAAATGAATCTACCTTTTTAACCAAATTACCTTCATACTTAAATTCACAACCTAAACAAGTATCCTTAAGATCCTTATGTTTCTCTTTTATCGACATGAGTATGTATCTCTTACTTGAACTAATTAAGGGCTTCATCTAATTAGCATTGATTAAATTCAAGTGATTTTGAGTTTTATGTGCCCGAACGATGTACTTAATCCCATATTTTATGAGATGATACATATGTTCCTTCCTATAAAATACTGCATCATGGTTATAGAGATAAGGGATTCCTAAGACAATTCCACATATGTCTAATGGTATCACATCTAGCTCCACTTCATCGATATAGTTAGCTGTGATTGAAAATTTTAACCAACACTGTTTGGTAACATGAATTTGACTTTGTTCCTTTAACCAACCTAAAGGATATGGTTTTGGATGATTATGTGTTTTCAAACACAATTTTTTAACCAATGACTCAGAAATAAAATTTGCATGAGATCCCGTATCATACAATGTATCTATCTTAGTATGTTTTGAAGTTACCCTGATACGAAATAACTCGATTATTTTTCCTTCATTCAATTGTGTGATATTAGAAGAAGCAGAAGTACTAGCTTTAGAAATTTTACCTGTTGTAACCATAGAAGTGATTTTTCCTTCATCACCTGAATCTGATCCCAAGTCCAAGCCTTTTTGGATTGTTGTTTCAGCCTTCTTTTCACCCTTCTTCATTTGGAACTTCTTTGGCTTTAGTTCCGGATGAAGTTTCCAACACCTAGCTTCATCATGGTTGATCCTTTGGCAATGTGTACAAGTAGGTCTATCATATTCCTTCTGAGATGTGATAGTCTTCTTTCCCTTTGACTTGCCCTTCTTTTTGATGTCTTTGGTTTCCATCTGCTTGGATGTCTCTGGTGTAAAATTGAATGGTCTACCACCTGACTCAACATGAATAGCTTGAACACAAACTTCATCAAAATCATTAGGATTGAACGTTAATAATGTATTCTGCAAATATGAATGCAAACTACCAAAATACTTCAACAAAGTTTCTTTTGTGTCCAAAGAAATACCAAGTGCTAACGCTTTCTTTCTGAATTCTTGTGTGAACTCTTGAATATTCTATCCCTTACATTATCGCAAGTGATGCCAATCAATTACAACTTGTTGTGTGTGACCCAGTGGATAGAATTGTTTCTTTAGAGCTTTTATAAACTTATTCCATGAGGTGATAACTTTTCCTTTACGCTTTAAATATCTATGTGTCTTACTTTCCCACTAGATCAAAGTAGTACCCCCCATTCTAAGAGTAGCTAATTGGATCTTTGTCTTATCATCACTAATATCTTGAATACAAAAATAGACTTCCAACTCTTTTACCCAATTATCTAGTTTCTCAAGGTTTATTTCACCGTCATACACAGGTAATTCAAACTTAACATCCAGTTCCAAAAGTCAACTCTTAGGTTTCTTTTCTTTTTCTGATTCATAACTAGAAGTAGAAGAGGAAGAAGAAGATGATGGAGATGATGGAGGAGAAGGAGATTTATCTTCCTTGCCTTTACCCTTATCAATCTTTGATGCCTTCGACGATGAGGTTGCATCCCTCATCTTCTTGTCTTCATCAAATTATACTAACATTTGATGCATGTTTCAAAACATCTTCTAGATTTTATTCTCATCCATGGGTTTCTTTTTAGTAGCTTCAAGAGTCTCAAAAATAATTTCCTCTTTCCGATCTCTGGATCAAATTTCTCAAGATCTCCTTTTCCAAACCTGGTTAACATCCAATGACAAAAAAACTACAAAGCACAACCTGCTCTAATACCAAATATGATTTGAATTTGATCGAATAAAGTGCTTAGGTAGTTTGATTAGTTTGTCCTTTAGATTGACTGTTAACTGAAGAAATATTTTAAGTGAAAAATGACATAAAATAGTAGAAAATAGATGATTAAAGCACAACAATAAACAGAGAGAAGAAGAAGCAAAAAATTGATTACGGAGTTTGTCCCTGGTGGACTACATCTCCGGGTCCACTTTCAAGTGGGCTTCCATTTTTATTAGGATTGATCTTGAGGAATTTTTTTACACATAAATGAATTAGAATGATTGTGCTTGCAGGCACTTCTGGAATATGTAAATAGAAAGTACTCTCTCTCACCTTTTCGATGTCTATCTCTACGCTCAAATCTGACTCCCTACAGTCAATCAATGCCGCAAACAAAACTGCCTATGTCCTACAGAAACTGCACATTGAATTATCTCCAAACCTTCAAAAACAAAAGATTAATTTCATGAAGAATTTCCATGGCTTTATAAGGATTGATTCGAACCATGGATAGCCAATTTTGGCACTTGGTTGAGCAAAAGAGGGTCTCGGTCCTATAAAAATGTGATACATATAACCTAGGGATAAAATCCCCAAATCTTAGCACTGAATTAATTTTAAAAACCCAAAATTGACCTTTTGATAAAATTTCAGCTCGACGGTTAGGCTAACTAGGTAGAGGGAAACACCCATCGACATGTGAACAACTCCTTTGGTGGCTATGGTTGCTGTCAGATCCTGATGGTTAGGGTGGCTCTGATGGTCACGGCTACACCTGGTGGTCACAGTCTTATCTTGTCACATGGCAATCGACGGGTTTTAACATGCGGCTTTACTGTTGTTATAACAATTGTTGTCATAGTTTTATATAACCTGTTGGTTCAAATGAACCAACACGATGTGGTATATAACACGGTCATAACACTTTTGATAGCGCTATGGGTTTTTTTTATAAAGTTTATTAATCACATTTTTAACACCTGAACCTTAAAAGGTTTATGTAATGTTTTTAACATGATTTAATATATGGATTGTGCTAGGAATTTATCATAGTTTAGGACTTAGGAATAGGATTTACCATAGCACTTAGGTCCTAGGTTGCCACTTAGGTGTTAAGACTTAGGTTTATGTGTATATGGTTTTAGGCTTAGGTTTTTAGACCTTACAATGTCTTTTTAAACCTTACTTTAGGTACTTAGGTCTTTTACATTTATTAGGTATTTCACCATAGTTCTTAACCCATTTTATACTCAAATTCATACACATGTTCACCATAACACTAAAGGACCTTTTAATGGAGAAATTGACGGATTGGAGACTAAGTCGGACATCGAACTTCTGGAGTTGACTGGAACTTCTGTACTGATCTATACTGAACAAAATCCTCTTGGATCATTGGGTATCCATGTTGCTGCTGCAATGATGTCTATAGAAATGGTGAATGTTACCCCTGCAATGGTCACTTGGTCTTCTTATAGGTTGGTGATGAATATCCTGGTCAAATTGGGATGTCTTTGCACTCTTTGGACCATCTCATGAAACTCAAAACAACCTACATGTTGGAAAAAATTTAACTGCTAGGGATGATGACATCAATTCCCTAGTGTCTAATGGATCTGACCTCAAAATTATCCCTCCTTTATTATATGTCTTCTTCTCTTCTTTTGTGTTGTTTCTCTCCTCCTCCATTATGTTTAGTTTTGTTTAGAAACCCTAAGGGAGAAGGGGAAGGAAAAGGGAGTGTGATTGTAGGGTTAGGGAGTTGGGATAAGTGAGGGAAAATTTGGGGAAGTGTGACAGGGAGTTAGGAAGCTTTGGGAAGTGATGGGGGGTTGATATGATAAGGGGAATAGGGTAGGGGATTCAATTATAGGGATGTTATCTAGTTTCCTAGAAAAGTGCAACATAGGGGTAGGGTTTTAGGGAATATAGCTTGGGAATGGGGAATGAAGGGATGTGAGGGTAGTGGGGAGTGAATTAGAGTGTGAGGAAGGTGAATGGGTGTAGGGAAAACAAATTACACTTTAAAACTTGTGAAAACTAGGGTTTAATTACTATAACATGACATGGATAGTAAAGGAGAGGTTTCCACCATAAAATTATGACCATGAGCTAAAAGGAGGAGCTTGCAAGATGTAACTTAGTTGTAAATGAGTGTATAAACCTTTCTTTGCAGCTTAGAACCCTTGGAGAAAAGATTTGAAGTGGTATATCCTTCACTGCAAAATGAATTTTGAGCTTTAGAAAGGATCAACGAACACTGAGAAAAGCACAATGTGCTTTAGAAAAGCGCAGCATGCCCACTGCAAAAAACACAGCGCATGTGGAAAAAGCACAGTGATGGACCCTGAAACTCGATTCTTTAAAGATAAAATTGGTTTTTTAATTGAAGAAGCTAATAGCTTGATGCTTGAGAATGAAAATGAATGAATTTTGGTCTTTGAGGGCCCTTTATAATTGGATAAATATCATTAAATAGACTTGGACCCACATTTCCTTTATTCAAAATCAATTTTAGATTACATTTTACCTTTAACCTTTGAACGTTATCTTTAATGGCTTAGGAAAACTGATGGATTTTTGGAACCTTGATCATTTGCTGATGGAAACTCGAGTATTGTAGCTACTTAGAACTCTGAATTACTTATTACAAATTAGGAACATAAAATTATGTTTTTCCTTGAAATCAAATTTACTGATGAAATCTCTTTATTGTCACTCTACTTGTTGGAATTTATGAAATGAAATGATGATTTGATGACCTTCGAAACCCTAATACATAATGGAGACTCTCGACTGAATGAAACTGTGATGAAAATGAATTTAATGATGATGACAACTCATGAATGATGGTACACTCAACAAAGAGGTGAAATGAGCCAACAACTAGTAAAATTTTGAAAGGAGTGAAATCAGACTTAGATCTACATATAGTGACCAAATTTTTGCATGATGACCTAATGGAATGAAAAAAATGAAAATAGGACCCTAACAAGAAATGATAAGAGTATATTTGAGCACTGGTGGTAGGATGCAAAAACTAACACTAACATTGGCTCCAGCTAGGGATGGTAGCTCCTTGGAGGTGTCAAGAACGCTGTAGACAAAGTAGCCTAACCATTGGGCATGGAGTCAAAAGCTAAAAACAAAATGAAAGCTGAGAACTTGATATAATAAAATGACTCAAAAACTGACTCAAAACTAGACTGACTTGACTTTGACTAAAATTTGAAAATAGGATAAAACTAGTGAAACTTAATGGCCTTCACCTCGGGCTCCAAGCTCCGACAATTCTTTGCTTCACACTTTGTAGAAAATTTAAACTGATATTTAAAATGGAATTGGGAAATATTAAATATGCATCGAAAAAGATAATTCTTAAGGATCCTACCATTGACTGGTCCTCCTAATCACTATTCCCCATTCATCTCCTTCAATATGAAATCACGTTGTCTGCGAAAGGATGCAATCGTGTATGGCCCCTTCCACAGGTTCTCAAATTTTCTGTGCTTCCCTTTTTCCTCATTCCTAGCATTCCATCGGAGGTCCACATATTCAAGATTAAAATCATCCACCTTTGTCTTGTGGTCATATACTTTCTTTATATTTTCTTGAAGCTTTGAGGTGTTCTGAAAGACCTCATCTCTTGTTTGCTGGAGATGGATCATCTGATTGATCCGACGTTGTACATATTTTCTTCACTTCCTTCTTCTTGTAACGTCTTCATGACTGAGACTGCAAGTGACATAGGAAAAACAATGAATACACCATAAATCAACTAAAAAGGGGACATTCCTATTTATTTCTTACTACTCACCCTGTCTGCCCACAAAGCATTAACAAGATTTTTGTGCAAGTTCTTCTTGTTTTCGTCCATCATATTCTTTATGATATTAATCAAAGAATTATTAGAACATTCTTCTAAGCCATTATCTTTTGGATAATAGGTGGTTAAGTGCCCCAATTTGATGTTGTACTTGTCACAAAACTCAACCATTTTCTTCCAATTGAATGCAATAGCATTGTCAGTAATGATCTTATGAGGACAACCAAAATGAGACAAAATTTTAGTCTCCAAAATCTAAATAATTACTAAATATGTTTCTTGCCCTCTTGGGATCACTTCGATCCATTTGGTGAAGTATTTAGTGGCCATTAAGATCCATTTATGTTGTGAAGATGATGTAGGGTGAATATCTCTGATAAAGTCAAGGCCTCACTACTGGAAAGGTGCATGTACTGAAATAGGTTTCAAAAGTAATGGAAGAAGTTTTCTTTTACCCTGAAACACCTAATACTCATGGTAACTCATATCTATTTTATATAAATCTACAAATAGAGTTGGCCAATAATATCCCACCCTCAACACTTTGTTAGCCATGGTTTTCCAAAACAAGTGGCCTCCACAATATCCCCTATGGAAATCATTCATTACTTATTTGCCTTCATTTTCAACTATACAGTTCAACAAAATAACTCCTGGGTCTTTCCAATAAAGAGCACTGTCCAAAATGCAGTATTTGGAAACCTTCAAATTCAATGACCTACCCTTACTCTTAGACATGCTTGGAGGAGGATTTAAATGTTGAATAACACATATAATGTTTGAATACCAAGGAGATGAAAGAAAAATATTAGATACATGTATGAGAGTTCCATCCTCTTCTTCATAGGACAAAGTTGAAATGAGGCTGATGTCTAGAGCGTGTAAATTTGATTCATCAATGAGCTTGGATAAACCTTGACCTTTGATTGACATTATGGGCTTGATCTTGAGTTCATATTCTAACATTACTGCTATCCAATTCCCTCTTCTACCTTCCAAATTAGTCTACATGAGAGCATATTTTACTACTACATTGGGGACATAGGCTAGAGTATGTGAATGTAATATGTGTACATGGAAGTCTTTCAATGCCTTTACCAAAGCTAAGGCTTGCATCTCAGTGATATTGTACCGAAGGGCTGCATCCCTCATGGTACAGTTGAAGAATGCTATGGGTTGCTCAGTCTTATCCTTCTTTTGCATCAAGACCGCAACCAAGGTATGTTCAAAGAAAACGGGAATATGATAAAATCAATAGAGTAATCAGGGCTAATTAAAACAAGGGCTATAGTTAAGGAAAACTTCACTGAGTTAAAATACGTTTTGGCATCCTCGGACAACTTTACCTCATTGTCTTTATTTAACATGTTGGTCATTTCTAGAAGATGCTTGTCCAGATTTGGAATAAATCTCCTTAAGAAGTTCATCTTACCACTGAAAGCTTGGATTTCTTCCTACTGCGTGGAAATTCAAATTGCTGAATAGCCTCAACTCGAGAAGGGTCAATCCGGATACCATCCTTCAAGATAATGTGACCGAGAATCTTGCCCTCCTCCATGGAAAAAATGATCTTTTTTGGATTAAGAGAAATTCTAAATTTCCTGCATTTCTGAAATACAATTCTTAAGTGATACAAGTGTTCATCATCAGAATGAGAAAATTTTCAAATCATCAAGATATACAACTAAGAAAACATATTTCTCATCTGCAAAGGCTATGTCCATCGCCCGCTGAAAGGTGGCCCCTGCATTCTTGATTCTGAATGGCATCTTAGCATACTTAAATGTGCCCCAAGGTGTCATGAAGGCAATTTTGTCTTGGTACTTCTTATGCACTAAAATCTTATTGCATCCTGAATATCCATCAAGAAGTGGCATTCGAGAAGCCCCAACCGCTCTCTGTAGGATATCATCCATTTCGAGAAGGGGATAATTATCCCTAAGAGACACCTTGTTAAGTTTATAAAATCAATGCAAAGCCTGATTTCTCCAATTTTCTTCCTTACCAGAAGTAGATTTGATATCCAGTCAGAAACTATGATAGGAAAAATGATGTCGGACTTATAAATTATGTTCACTTCTTTTTCTATTGTTGGAAACAACCCCGGGTTGATTCTTCTTAGCCTTTTTTTGAAGGATTTTTAGTCGGGCTTAGTTGGAATGATATGTTGAATGATATTCTTATCATAAACTTTCAATTCTGCATAATCCCAAGGAAAAACATTAGAAAATTCAAACAATAAATCAATGTATTTGTCTTCTACCTCAGGAGATAAATACTTGGACAGTTTGACCATCTTAGGTTTGTCCGTTGTTCTGATGTTCACATCCTCTGCACCTTTCTCTATAGGAAACAATGTCGAATTCCTAGCAACATCATCCTTATCAAACAATTCTTCCAAAGGTATGAGACCTCTTGGAATATTATTATCCTTCAGCTGTAACATATCAACCCAAGTGGCTTCAATTACTTGCTCATCCTTGTCATAGACTTCATCAATGAAAGAATTCTCAAATTCACCTTCATTTGGCAGAAATTTTTTTACCTGGCTGTCATATTAAAACACTTGCCAATACTGCAAGTTATCAGGGATAGTTGACCAATGTTTAACACGGATTTCAAAATTCTTATTGGAAAATATATCAACCTTGAAATTACTTCCTGTTGTTGGCTCCCCATGATTTTCAAGATTGGAAAGAACAACTCTGCAGGGAACCACATCAAACCACTTTGGAGTCGAAGGACCTAGCCTTCTTGGACTCAGAGAGGGCTCTCTCTATTTATGTGTTTGTAAATGATATGTCTTTATGCTTTTTTTCTCTAATTTTAGGCTAGTTATGGAGTTCTTAGGACTATTTTTTTAGTTTGATTAGATTGGTTGATAGATTAATGGTGTGATTAATTGATAGAGTGTTTTAGTTGAATAGATACACTGTGAGAAGAATTAATCCATTGGGCTATGGAGTCATAAAAAGATTTAATTTTTCATCAACTTTGTAAGGGTTTTCATAGGGCAATCAAACTATATCAAGTGGATCTCTTAGACTGTATGAAATATGAAATTATAGTAAGTTGTGAAAACAACAAAACTAAAGGGAAATTAAGAATCCTTTAACTCTACTTTGACAAGAAAAGACTTTTAGGTAACTGTTTAAGACAAACCAAAGGATAGGGCATACCATAGACTTCTTTGGCCAAACACCTTTTAGGTAATTTTTTAAGACAAAAAAAAGGATAGGATATACCATCGATTTATTTGGCCAGACTCTAATAAGAAAACCTTTAAGACAACAATACAACAATCCTAGAATTACTTTCAGACAAAGAAAACATTCAAGATAACAGTCAACATAACTAAGGAGAAATTAAGAATTCTTTAATAAACTGAAAAGAACTTTGTAGCATCAGGTCAAGACATACCAAAGGACTGGGAATACCATAGAATTCTTTGGTTTGGGCTCTACCAAGTATACTTCAAATAAAGGCCTTAAAAATAATATTTTAAGCTACACCAAAGGACAGGGCATACCATAGACTTCTCTGGCTTGACTCTACTAAATCAGTTTCAAGGAAACAAGCTAGGTGGAACCAAAGAGCAACTAAGAAATCCCTAATCAGACCTTGTAGAAGAAAAAATTAAGATAAAGAAAGAATATAGAATTAGGGTGCTAAGACATCATATCCTAATCTAAAATTTTTATTCTTTTATTAGTGAAATAATGGACAGAATGGAAAACAAAAGGAAAACATTGACAAAGAAGGATAACTTCACCATTAACATATCTCAAGAATCCTGTGAACATGATTGTATTACTAAAGTTCAAAACAGTTGCATTACTCCAGCACAACGTTCTACGCAACTCAAAGTTTTCTCAAATCCAACCCAGTAGCTCATCGACTAGCTCAACAACTCATCAACTTATCAACCAAACAACCAACACTAA
Source organism: Pinus albicaulis (assembly GCA_034641835.2). Taxonomy (NCBI): domain Eukaryota; kingdom Viridiplantae; phylum Streptophyta; class Pinopsida; order Pinales; family Pinaceae; genus Pinus; species Pinus albicaulis. Next base: position 1,455,810,916 of record CM076584.1, read on the forward strand.
AAATTAATAATAGATGTAGTATTTATCTGCAAAATAAGGAACCTAAGCTAGGGTTTCAGAGTTGTATTTATTACAGATTTAATGTGTTTTTAACCTTTAAGACCATGCAAGGCCCAAGGAAAAATATCTGAGACTGAATCATTGTAATAATAACTGCTAAAATTTAAATTCTGAGTTAACTTTGGGATATGTTTGACTTTAAGGCTTTCTCATTAACTTTTAAATAACTACTGAGTAGATGAGAAATATCTCTGACTTTTTTTAATAATTGTTGATGTCTTTACTGAACCGATTCACGTTGTAGGTGTCCAAATGTACTTTTGAAGAAGTAAATGTTGTCTTTTCAGTTATTCACATCTACTTCTGTGTTAATCTTCCTTTGATTTATTATTTAAGCTCTGTTTAGGCCATTTTTAAACCTGGATTCATCTTCACTGTATGTGTTACTGTTTTACCTTTAATTATGCTTGTATCACTAATATTTGTCCTTTAATTTATGATTAACCCTTTTAACCCCCTGATTAATTTTTACTATCACGGTCTATTGACTTTGTTCTTCCTTTTACTTGCACTATGTGTTATTTAAAACATTTCAGGCTTATCTAGTACGTTTTAGTGAGCATCGATGGTCATGATCCATTGATTTGATCTGGCGCCCCTAGTCCTATAAAGGAAAGAATTACTAGATCAACACCCAGGGAGTCTTTTTGAACCATTTCGGGACCTTAGAATGTTATTTATGCATTTTATGCCTTGATTACCTGTACAATATAACAATTTGTTAATTTAAAATCCTACATTTGAGGGGTTTCTGAATTCATTTGGGTGTTTTAACGCGTTGGGAGTGCTTGTAGAGGCTCATGGTGGCTACGGAGATTCATCGCAAAGCCATAGGGCTTTGGAATGTTTGAATCGGTCAGTGGTATCAGGTTGTGGAGGGAGGCAGAAAAGCGGTTTTGCGCATGGGAGTGTGGTGGTTTTGACGTGGATCAAAGTTGGTAAGTGGGTTTGGGCTGACAAACAATAAAACCACCCATTTTGTGTGTCTTGGAAGCGTTAAACGTTGGATGGAGAATGGCGTGAAAACGATAGTAGATTGTTGGATCTAAGGGAGAAAGATCCAACGACGATCGGGGGATTTGAAATGACGGGCAAGTCATATGGTGGGACTAGGTTAATAAATAAGAAGAGGTGCTTATTCTAAGGGTAAGGCATAAGGTTATATAGTCATGGGGTTTTGTTTGTATGCAGGTGGGGGCTTAGTAAGAAGGATCCCAGGTTAAATGACAAACAAAAAGCGCTTATTATCATGGTGGGGTTTAAGTGTCATAGGTCACGTAAATAAGGATTTTTAAAGTGGGGTTATGGATATAAAAGGGTGTCAGATAATTAAATACAAAAACAGGGTTTTAGTATGAAACAATGGGGAACGAATGGTAAACATGAAAAACGTTTGGTGTTTACAACAATGTAAAAAGAAGTTTTTACATTGTTTTAATAGAACAAGGGAAAATGACGAAGGTGAGGGGGTTTAGTGGGGAAAATGAGGGCTTTACGTAGGGAGGAAGGTTTGAAAATGAGAGGGTGAAGCCTATGCATGAGTTTTTCAAAGGAGGAGGGTGATTTAGAGAAAGGAAAAATGAGATATAGTGAAGAAGGTTTTATGAAGATAATGAAGGCAATGAGATTTATAAAGGTAGTTGATAGTCAAGAAATGCTATCTTTAGTACATTGTAGAAAATCCATAGTCACCTAGTGAAACTATAGAATACAGGAGGATAAAAATGGCTCCAGCTAGGGAGGGCATCTCCTTTAGGAGGTGTCAAGAACCTCAGAGTTCAGATCTCTAGAATTTGTAGACCAGTGCCTTGTTTGTACTTGGAAATTTTTTTCTTTTTGCAATTGTTGATTTGCTGCTTTTATTTATAACTTGGACCTTTAAAATCTGAAAATCATGCTTGCTGCAACTAATTTTTACCTACCCATCATTATATTCTATAATTTTTCCTTCATTTGGATGCATTTAGACTGGCAAACCCTTGACATCATTTTCTTTTGACAACAGAAAAACTATCTGTTTCTACCCTTATATCATCCAAAGGCTCAGATTAGATGTTTGAGCTCTTTTATTTCTCTACCTAATCTACCTATTTGTTAAGTTTAAACTGTTTGAAATATTTTTATTCTGTAATTATATCAATAGGAAATTGAAAGCATCATCAAATAAAGATTAAGCAATTTGATTGTCATGGATTGTGGCATTTTGGACAAGTTGCACACAGATTTTATTTTTCAAAAAAGTAAAACTAAAAACTGAGGGCTATAATCTAGAATTTTCCATTCATCCCTCTCTTTTCTCTTTGGTACAGATTTGAACTTTGGAACCAATATATTTTCCTATGTAATCTACTGATAAGCCAAGTTTACATAGTTTGGCAAATCCTCATTTTCTAACTTATCATCAAAAAATAAAAATTTTCCCAATCATGATTAGACTTCATGATTGAGCAAGACTTCTTTTTTCAAAAGTATTGGCAATTGGACTTGCACACTTTCAGAAATATTCTTTTTTGGTATGGGGCTTTACCTTTTCTTTATCTGCCCTCGTTTTTTCTTTTCTTTCATTTTGTGTTTTTTTTTTTTGAGTTTTTATCTAGACAATGTTAAAGACAATGAATGAAGATTTAAACTAAAATAATGCCATTGACAGGACCTCCAAATAATTATGTTCCATCCATTTCTTGTAGAAAGAATGCATTGTTACCTCTTGCAGAATGGATGACGTATGGACCTTTTTATAGATTACCAAATTTTCCATGTTTCCCTTTGTTTTCCCTTCTTGAATCCCACTTCAGCACTTTGTCTCCAATGTTGAAATCATTTGCCTTGGTCCTATTATAAAAAATATTCTTGATGTTTTCCTGCACTTGTTGTGTTCTATTGTATACTTCTTCTCTGGTTTGTTGTAGTTGGATAGTTTGGTTTGTTCTTCTTTGCATATCATTTTTTTCAGACTGTACTTCTTGGATGAGCTTCATCACTGGCACTCCCATGCTTGTTGGGAAAACTTCATCTGCTCCATACACTAGCTGATAGGGTGACATAACAATTGATTTTTTATTTTTTAATCTTTCTGCCAATAGTGCATGTACTAGTTTGATGTGCCATGATTTCTTATTCTCTTCTAGCAACTTTTTAATGATGTTCACCAAAAAAATTTCTGAGGATTCAGCCAACCCATTACCTTGAGGGTAATAAGTTGTTGAATGTCACAAAGTAATATGATATTTGTGGCAAAAATCCACCATTTTCTTCGATCTAAAAGTGGCAGCATTTTCAGTAATGATCTTTCTAGGACAGCCAAACCTAGAAAAAATGTGGTTTTCAAGGAATTTGATGATTATTGAGTCTTTGGAAATTCTAGAAGAATTGGCCTCTATCGATTTTTTGAAATAGTATGTTGCAGTGAGGATCCATTTATGTTGGGAAGAGGAGGTAGGGTGGATTTCTCCAATAAAATCTAGGCCCCATTGTTGAAAATGAGCTTCAACAGAAATTGGATGTAAAGGCAATGGCAACAGCTTCCTTTTGCCTTCAAAGATTTGGCACTTATGGTAGGAAATTAACATTTTATGGATGTCTTGAAAGAGAGCGGGCCAATAGTAACCAGCTCTAAGGATTTTAATGACAATGGTTTTCCAATAGAGGTGGCCTACACATTCTCCTTCATGAAACTCATGCTTGATCTTATCTGCATCATCTTTAGGAAAACATTTAAGCAATAAACCACTAGCATTTTTCCAATATAAAAATTTATTTAAAATGCAGAAATTTACAGCTTTCAACTTCAAGAATCTAGCTTTTGTTTTCGACAAACCAGGAGGAACATTCACATTTAAAAGCACATACAATATAACAGCATACTAATATGATTTCAGAAATGTTTCCTCAATAGGTGGAGTTTCCAGCTCCTCTTGTTCATCTAATGAATTAATCATGTTTATGCCTAGTGCTTGAAAATTTGTTTCAGCCATGAGTTTTTCTAGTCCTTTCCCTTTGATTAGCTTAGTGGGCTTGATTTCCAGATCATATTCTAAAATGACAGCAATCTACTTACCTCTTTTTCCATTAGGATCTTGTGTTAAGATGTCTTTTTCCACTGTGTGAGTCACAAATGCAATGATGTGTGAATGTAGTATGTATACTCTGAAATATTTAAATACCTTGATTAAGGCAAAAGCTTGTTTTTCCATTATGTTTTACTTCAAAGGTGCATCTCTTTTGCCTTGCTAAAAAATGCCGTGGGCTAATCCTGTCCTTTTATATTTTTATGCAGTAGGACAACAACAACAATATGCTCTGGTGCACAATAAAATATGAAGAAATCTTTGGTAAAATCAGGGCTGATTAGAACTGGTGCTTGTGTAAGTGCCTTTTTTACCAAATCAAAATATTGCTTTGCTTCTATGGTCCATTTGACTCCTATTTCTTTTTTCAGCATATTAGTGATGTTTCTTAGGAGTTCTACAAGGTTTGGTATGAACCTTCTTAATAAATTTATATCTCTAATGAAAGATTGCAACTCTTTGATATTTCTAGGATGACTGATTTGCAATATTCCTTCAATCCTTTTTGGGTCAATCTTGATCCCTTCTTCAGATATGATGTGGCCTAAAATTTTCCCTTCTTGAAGGCCAAACAAATTTTTCTTGGGATTCAAAGACAAACCATATTTTCTGCATTTTTCAAAGACTTTTATTAAGTGAGCCAAGTGTTCTTCATTAGTTTTGGAGTAGAATTTTATGTCATCAAGATATATCACAATGAAGTAACCTATTTCTTCTGAGAAAGCAATATCCATGGCTCTCTAAAAGGTGGCACCAGCATTCATTAACCCAAAAATAATTTTAACATACATGAAGGTACCCAAGGGTGTGGTGAAATTTGCCTTATTTTGATCATCTGGATGTACCAGCACCTGATTATATCCTTAAAAGCCATCCATAAAATATATTCTTTTAGAGCCTACTACCCTTTGTAGTATATGATCCATTTTTGGTAAAGGGTAGTTGTGTTTTAGGGAGGCTTTGTTTAAATATCTAAATTCTATGCATAGCCTAATTTCTCTTGTTTTCTTCCTCACTGATACCAGATTTGAAACTCATTCTGAGTATCTCAGAGGAACTATTACTCCAGCACCATACATCTTTTTAATTTCTTTCTCAAACAGTGGCAGTTGCACATGTTTATTATGCACAATTTCTCTTTGAAGGGCTTCTATTTTTCTTTGAGAGGGATCTTATGCTGGATTATCTTAGTGTCATATGATTTTAAATCTTCATAGCTCCAAGAAAAAACATCACTAAATTATTTGAACAGCTCGAGATATTTCTGTTTTATATGAGTTGGCAGTGTTTTGGAAAATTTTATTATTTGGGGTTCTTGTTCACTACCTATTTTTCATTCTTCTATTTCAGCTTCAGTGGGTTCCATCTTTGGCTTCCTAGAAACATCATTCAAGTCAAAAAGTTCCTCTAGAGGAACTAGTCCCTTTGGAAAAGTATCATTCATAGACTGCAGTACTTCAAAGTATTTCTTTTCTAAATTTGTGCACAGATCTGTTTTATGTGGGCATTCCTTTGTTAACAGATTTATATCAACATCATCAGGAGGTTCTTCTTTGTAAGTTTGTTCCTCAGCAAAGTAGTATTCTTCATCATCTGAGTCTGAATTTGGCATTTCAAACTCATTTCTGGATTGCAGGAAATATCCTATCTGTTTATATCCTTCAAAAAATTGCCAATATTTTATGTTATCTAGGAATGTTGGTCTATATTTGACTTGTACTGTGTATTTCTTCTTATGATGAGGTTTTTGACAAGTACTGGTTGCAAATGTTAGACTATTGGCCAGGATATTTTAATTTCTTGGGAAAAGGTTAGGATCACATTCTTGGAAGGTATTTAGGAGGTCAATGGAATCATCCCTATATGCTCTTAGTCTAGGATGTTTGGCTGTGTATTCTCCCTTAATTTTCCTAATGACAAACTCAGAATCTCCATGGACATAAATATTATTGGCTCCTATTTTCTTCAGTTATTGTAGCCCTAGAAGGAATGCCTCATATTTGGCTATGTTATTTGTACATTGAAAATTAAACTTATATGAGTGACCCTCTACATGATTTTTTTCTGTGTTGTGTACCCAAACATCTGCTCCTGAACCAGTTTTTCCACAAGACCCATCAAAGCTCATACTCCAAAAAGGTTCAATTTCAGATTTTTCATTATATTGGTCATTATGGCTACCACTATGTTTTCTATTATGTTTTTCTTTATGGTCTCCACTATGTTTGTTGTTATATTATTTTTGGGCCAATTGTTCTGATTATTTCTCCTCCTTTTCCTCTTTTTGTTCAGCTGGTTGCTCATTTTCTGTCACTTGTTCATTAATGTTTCCATTATTGTAAAGGATAGATGAATCAAGATCAGTATGAATAGAATAAAGATGGGAGTTATCTGGCTTTTCCTGACTACTTACCATGTATTTCATGTGAGTTTCGCTATATAATATTCTTGGTTGGCTAAAGATAGGTATGGTAGCGTAGGTCATGTCCATTTGGAGGGTACCTTAGAGTTTAGCTCCCCATGAGTGTGAAAGGAGCATGCCATATTTAGGACGAATATCAGCCACTACAATATCTATTACTATGGTCTTGGCTGGTATTTGTGCTAGATTGACACAACTATCTTTGATTAGGCCTAGGCATTTAACTCTACTAGAATCGAAAGAGTATAGATCTTTGTATGGTCTAGCTATCTCATGGCCTAATATTTCCATTACCGCCTTTGGAATATGGTTGTGTGAAGCTACTAAGTCTAGCATGGCATTGTGGAGAATTTTATCATGGCTGTTTAAATTGAAATAAAATGGAGGAATACCTCTCTCTCTTGAAACTTTCCCTCTACTTCTGGTCCAAATAGAAGTTCAGGCTTATCATCATTCAAATTTACATAATCAACATTTTATCCTATGTTTAAATCTTTCAAAAGTTTGTATCTATATGTAGCTTGAGTGACTAATTCAGTAAGAGGTATGGACATATTAATCTTGGCAATTTCATTCTCTATACTTAAGGGATTCTGTGTTTTTAAAAGGTTTAAATCAGTTTTGTCAAACACTGTTTTCACAACAATTTCAACTTGCTGGTTTTTATTAGGGAACTCAGTTGAAACAATTTTGTTAGGGGCACTAGCTCCAGTACTAGTGCTACTTTGGTCACCATTTAATTTGCCACTAGGTTGGATATTTTTGTTTCTATTCTTATCAAAACTTTCAGCCACTGTGTTTGGACTTTCTGATGTCTTTTTAGAAATTTTTTCAGTGATATTCCTAGTAGAAATTTCATAGTTCTTTCTCTTGGGAGTATCTTGGGTTTTCTTGCTTTTGAGGTCATATTGTCTATGTACTTCCATGATGGAATTTTCAAATCCTTGTTTATAGTCTCTGGATTCTAGGCTTTCTTCCTCATTTGGTAAAAAGATGCATTGTTCTTCCTCAGTGAGGAAAAAATTATCCTCATTATTTACTCCCATTAGATTGATATGACTTTCATATCTTTCTTAAATCACCCCCTCATCCTCATCAGCATATTTTTCTTGGAAATAAGGCATGATTTTCCAATCAGGACCTCTTTGTCTTATTTGAGGGGGGTTTCTCCTAAAGTTTTGTTTCTGGTTCTGATTTTGATTTATGTTTTGAGAAGCTACTTGATTTTCCCTGGGTTAAGCTCTCTCATTCATGTTTATTCTCTCCATCATCCTCTCCATGGTTATAACAAGGTTATCAATCTTAGTGTCCGATGATGAAGGTGTAGCTTCTTCCCTATATGTGACTCCTCATTTTTCATTCTAGCACTCTTGGTAATTAGATTTGCCTCTACACTTATTGCACCCCTCTACATATCTTCTAATGTGATAAGGTCTCTTTCTCTTATTTGGTAAGCCATTTCTGGATCAAACCCATCTAGAAATTTCATTAGAGCTAGACCTTGTGGAGGTTTCATGTGGATAGGGAGGGCATTATATACAGCATTGAACCTAGTGCAGTATTCTTGGACACCCTCTCCAACATTCCTCTTAATGTTTTCATACTCTGATAAGATTTGGAGAGGTTTCTTCTTAACTTCCCATTTGTTTAAGAATAATTGATGAAAAGTAGGGGGGTCATTTATACTATTAGGGGTTAAGCCTTTAAACCATTTTCTTGCTTCTCCCCCTAATATTTGAGCAAACATTCTGAGTTTAACAGTATCATCATATATTTCTTGTTTGTCAAAATAGTCATTCATTCTATCACATGTTGTTTAGATTCATTCTATCGCATGTTGTTTAGAAGTAGTAGAATCAATAGCATCATATAAAGGAATCTTGGACTGATAGTCCTTTGGTAGAAAAATTAAAGGCAATAGTAGAACTAGTGGAGCATACCATGTTGTCGTGATATGTAGTTGGGGAAAGAAAGGAGGGTTAACAAGTGGAGGGTTTACAAAAGGAGGTGGAGCGTTAAATGGAGGAAGGTGAACAGTGGGGGATGAGGCTAGTACAACAGAATTCTGCTGTAAAGAAGATGGGTCTAAAACTATCTAATTTATCCATTTCTGAGACCTAGTCTTAGACAAGCTTTGTTCTAGGGGTGAATCAGAGAGGATATTCTGCAAGTCTTTGAGGTTTTCAACTAGGGAACTTGCTTTGTGGATTCGTCCGCTAACAGTTTGGATTTTAGATCTAGGAAACTTCCCAAGGATTCTTTCAAGATTGTCAACTATTGCAGGAGGATTTGGGTCTAGATGAGTTCTAGTATAGATTCTTCTAGAAGCCAGAGTTTGGACCCAAAGTTTCAGAAAGGTTGAAAGTTTACAAAAGTTTTGAAAAAAAAACCAATATGTGAAAGAGATACTTAATCCATAAAGAATTCTTGACTGGGTTTTGTTTGAGGTTTGATGATAAAGTAATTTTCCCAATGGAGTCTATAGAAAACCAATGGAGTTAGCAGGCCTACTGAAAACTAGTGGAGTCACGAGGTGAAGGTTTTTTATTTTATGGCTAGCTATTGTCCACCATCAACAACCAGATACCATTCTTGGCTAACACTTGATTCATATAAGTTAAAATGAGGTTATCTGAGCTCTTGAGGTAATATTAGGTTGTTTAATACTCTGAGTCCCCAGTATGATCGCTAGTATGTTGGCTCCCCATTATTTGCAAGATTGGCAAGAAAAAATCTGTAGGGAACCACATCAAACCACTTTGGAGTCCAAGGACCTAGCTTTCCTGGACTTAGAGAGGGCTCTCTCTATGTATGTGTTTTTAAATGATATGTCTTTATGCTTTTGTTCTCTGATTTTAGGCTAGTTAAGGAGTTCTTAGGACTATTTTTTTGTTTGATTGGATTGGTTGATAGGTTAATGGTGTGATTAATGGATAGAGTGTTTCAGTTGAATAGATAGACTGTGAGAAGAATTAATCCATTGGGATATGGAGTCATAAAAGGATTTATTTTTTCATCAATTCTGCAAGGGTTTTCATAGGGCAAGCTAACTATATAAAGTGGATCTCTTAGATTAGATGAAATATGAAATGACAATAAGTTATGAAAATAACAAAACTAAAGGGAACTTAAGAATCCTTTAACTCTACTGTAACAAGAAAATCCTTTTAGGTAACTGTTTATGACAAACCAAAGGACAGGGCATACCATAGACTTTGTTGGCTAGACTACTTTTAGGTAATTTTTTAAGAAAAAACAAAGGACAGGGAATATCATAGACTTCTTTGGCTAGACTCTAATAAGCAATTCTTTAAGACAACAATCCAATAATCCTAGAATTACTTTCAGACAAAGAAAACATTCAAGATAAAAATCAACATAACTAAAGGGAAATTAAGAATTCTTTAATCAATTGAAAAGAACTTTTTAGCATCAATTCAAGACATACCAAAGGATAGGGAAAACCATAGACTTCTTTGGCTTGGGCTCTACCAAGTATACCTCAAATAAAGGCCTTAAAAATAATATTTTAAGATACACAAAAGGATAGGGTGTACCATAGACTTCTCTGGATTGACTCTACTGGATCAATTTCAAGGCAAAAATCTACGTGGAACTAGAGAGCAATTAAGAATTCTCTAATCAAAACTTGCAAAAGAAAACATTAAGGTAAATAAAGAAAACAAAATCAGGGTGCCAAGACAACATATCCTAATCTAAAATTTATGTTCTTTTATCAATGAAATAATGGATAAATGGAAAATATAAGGAAAATTTTGACAAAGAAAGATAACTTAACCATTAACATAGCTCAAGAATCCTGTGAACGTGATTGTATTACTGATGTTCAAAACAATTACATTACTCCAGCACAACGATCTCTGCAACTCAGAGTTTTCTCAAATCCAACCAAGTAGCTCATCGACTAGCTCAACAACTCATCAACTTATCAACCAAACAACCAACACTAAAAATGAAAAATACATGCACTATTTATCTGAAAGATGAGGAGGTGGTCCTAAGCTAGGGTTTTAGAGTTGTATTTTTTACAGAGTTAATATTTTGTTGACCTTTGAGACCATGCAAGGCCCAAGGAAAAATATCTGAGACTGACTCACTATAATAATAACTCCTAAACTTTAAATTCTAAGCTAACTTTGGGATATGTTTGAATTTAAGGCTTTCTCATTAACTTTTTAATAACTACTGAGTAGCTGAGAAATACCTCTGACTGTTTATAATAACTATTGATGTCTTTACTCAAATGAAACACGTTTTAGGTGTCCAAATTTACTTTTGAAGAAGTAAATGTTGTTGGCAATATGTTGCAATATGTTTTCCTTGATGGAAACCTACTTGATGAAGTTGTTCTTGACGGAAACCTACTTGATGAGTTGTCTTTTTATAAGAAACCTATGTGTTAAAGATGTTAAAATGATGTTTCTACAGGTTAGTTCAGATGTGACAGAGAAAATAATTCCAGTAAGTGCAAGAGAAATGAAACAGTACACAGTTTTGATGAAGGAAACTTGCATATGGAGGCAATGTATACGCTACTTTTATGAAGGAAACCCGTGTTTACATTCAGAATTAGTATATACGCAGTTTTTATGAAGAGAAGTTGCGTATACACGTGGATACGAACGATCCAAGTCACGTATGCCATTTGCGCTCTAAATTTATGATACCAAGGGGCATTACCATGGTATTAGCCCACAATATTGAGAATTGTATTGTCTATTTGATTTCGTCCAAAAATACCATCAGTATTTGTGTGGTTTTGACTCATGGTATTGGTAAAAGCTAAATCCATATAAGGAAAAGAAGATCATAGTGCAAAGGTGTGCATAAGTAAGGGTTGTTACTGAATAATTTTCTCTAAGTTATATATGCATGGGATGAACTCTATTTTAATTGATAGACCTGAATCTATGATGCACCCATGGATACAATGATGATTTAGGATCTCTAAATCTGAAATTACTATGCTCTTGTGTGACCCATTGAAGAAATGATTAGATTTATGACCTGGTGCAACTTTGCTGAAGTGAAGTGAAGAAATATGGGTAAGTTCTATGGATCTGATTCATTCTGCAAAGTTTATATTTATAGATATATACACTAGTTCGTCTCAGTAAAAGCGCATATATACATGGGTTTGCTTCAGAAAAGGCACGTATGGCAGTTAGGGTTTTCTTAAGCTTATTGCATAGGTCTTTTTATGTTTTTCCTGCTATATGTCTGATATATTTCAATGAAGTCTTCTTATAGATCTGGGTTGTTTGAATACTGTATATGATGCTAAGTTGATTATGTACAAATCTGATCAATGAGAGAATAAACATGGTTGATGGTGACTAACTGATGAAGGGTTCTGCATTTCTAAAGATATTTGACTAAAAGGCTCAGATCTGGATCTAAGACTGATTACATTCTAAAAAACAGTATTCACAGAGCTATACATAGGTTGGTGTGAAGGAAATTCCATATATATGCAGGTTCAGTGAAGCGAAGTAGCATATGCATTTTAAGTTGATGAATGTTTAGGGTTGAGTTTGTATCTACATATTTATTCTAAATTATGGGTTATTTCTAAGTTCTGGCTACAATGGTCTCACTGTTCTAATTGAAGTATTGGGTAAAGTTTATGGTTGTTGATGTTTATGAAGAGTTGTGTTGATGCTGTTTGATCCAGTATGAAAATTGATGAAACATGGTCTGTAGTGGTTCTAAGGGTTGAAGCCTTCAGTATGGAAGTAGAAGCTTCCTGCCAGTAGAAGCTGGTGTTCTAATCAGGGGGTTGAAGCTCCCTTCCAGTAGTGGCTTGTAAACAATATTAGGGGGTTGTAGCTCCCTTCCAATAACAACTAGAAAATGAGAGAAGGTTGTAGCCTTCTGTAGATAGATGCTTCCATATTGATATGAGTCTGCATGAGTACAATATTGTAAACAATTTTCCATATAATAAATATTGAAGACAGAGACAAAAACAGCAGTGGTTTTCTCCCAAAATGGGTTTCCACCTTAAATATTGGTGTTCATGTGTGTTTCTCTTGTGTGATGATTTATACTGTTGTTACTACTCATAATTAATGATTATCTAACAGATGCATGACTAGTAAACTGACTTAAAGATTGTTCCTGAAATTTTTTTCTAATCTGCAAAATTATATCAGTATATGCTAGTTTCTTTTTTTATATGCCTGTATATACGTAAGTTGGGTTCATCAAAGCCATGTATGGAATTCTGTAAAGAAAAATTTAAAATCTTTTCAGTAAGCTCTAAATACTGATTCACCCCCCCTCTCCCCCTCTCTCAGTATTTTTCCCAACAATTGGTATAAGAGCAAGTTCTTCTAAAGAAGCTTAATCACTAGAAGAAAGATCAACTAAGATGAGAAATCAAGATGGGACAGAATCTGTCAGGCCTCCTCTCTTTAATGGAAATAATTTAATATTCTGGAAGACAACGACAAAATCCTATCTTCAGTCTCTTGGAGAATATGTATGGTCTATAGTTGAAGTAGGTTATCAATATCTAGCATCAGTTCCAACAGATGCAACAGAAAGAAAGAAATATGAAACCAATGCAAAGGTGGTCAATGCATTATTGGGAAGGCTGATTGAATCAGAATTTGTCAAATTCATGCCGTTGAATACAACAAAGGATATATGGGACAAAATCATTCTAAGCTATGAAGGTGATACCGAAGTAAAAAGTGCTAAACTCCAAACTCTCAAACTTCAATATGAAAATCTCAAGATGCATAATGAGGAAATGATTGCCAGTTTATTTTTACATCTAGATGATATTGTAAATAGTATGAGAAATCTAGGTGAAACCATAACTTACACTACTCTGGTAGAAAAGTTTTTAAGATCTCTAACTCCCAAATTTGAATCAAAAGTGTCCGCTATTGAAGAGAAGCAGGATCTACAAAGTCTTACTATTTTTCAACTTCATGGTATTTTGAATTCTTTTGAAATGAGAAAAGGAGGTCCATCTGAAGTCAAAGAAGTTGTCTTTAGAGCTGCTGCAAAAGGAAAAGAAGTAGAAGAACAAGAAGGATCAGGGTACGTTTCAGAAGAATATGAGATGAATTTTGTAAAGAAGCTACAACTTGGCACTAGAAGATTCAGAGGTAAGCTTCCTTTTAAAAAATTTTCTTGTAGAAGTGTTGGTCATTATGCTGCTAAGTGTCCTCATAAAGAAAAACATGAAAAAGGGAAGGAAGTGACAAAAGTCAATAAGAGTCGGTTTATCAATAGAAAAAGTTTCTATACTCATGAAGATAGTGATGGGCTATCAAAACGTGAAGAAGGAGAATCTGATCAAGATGTTAGACTACTCCTTTTGAAAAATATTCTAGTGATGCTAAAGGTACCTTTATGGATGCACTAGAAGAAAATGATTTTCTTGAAGAAATTAATCAGCGCAAAATATGTTTGGAAGAAAACAAAATTGCCATAGATACTCTAAATAATAAGCTTATAGAAAAGGAGAAGCACAATGAGAAATTAGAATGTGAAATAGTAAGTCTAAGAAACGAAATTGAGAAAGAGAAAACTTTAAATATTAGATTTTCTAAAGGAACTGAAACCTTAGAATCAAGGTTCAACGCTCTCCTTTTGTAAAGAAAGGTCTTGGATATATTAGAGAATCCTCTCAGTCTTCAACACCAAGCTATCTAAATGTAGCTAAAGCCAGCCTACAACATACTGTCACTCAGCAAGAAAACAAAGAAACTTCACATATAAAGCATGCCCACTTCAATACAAAGAACAATAGAAGAAATATCAAACAGAGAAACACCAATCTGGAGGTAAACACAAATATAAGGTGTTGGGGTTCCCATGTTTTGGTAAGGTTGGAAATAACAAAAGATGAGACAACATCAGAACCACTTTCAGACCTTAGGATCTAGCCCTCCTGGGTCCAGAGAGGGATCTCTATATGTTATCAAAGGTTTATATGTCTTTGAAGCTTGAATGTTAAGATGTTAGGCTAGTTATAAGGCTCGGGGTTTGTTTGTTTGATTGTTTGTTTGGTTGCTGGCTATCGGGAAAGAAGGGTTCAATGTAAGGAAAATATGAGCAAAGAAGGATATGGCAGAGGTGAAATGTTCCAGGAAATATTCAAAACCATTGGGCAATGGAGTCAAGAATGGATTTGCTTACTATCCAATAGGCAGGCTTTCAATTGGGCTAGTCATCTAAAACATAGGATCTTTAAACATGATTGTGATATGGAAAGGTAGGAGGGAAGGAGATAACATAGATTTCAAAGCACAAAGTTAAAGACCAGTTGGTCACACAAGAATCCTAGTGGACAGGGCTAACTCTAATCCCTAGTGTTCCCAAATCTTCCAACTAAATCCATAACAAGAAACATCTAAGAACAAATACATTTAATTCATATATCAGAGAGTAGGCAATATCATCCACTACACTGGTTAAATTAACTGAAATCAATTCTTGGATAATACTTTCAGAAGAGAAACATTAATCGCAAGGAGAGCAGAAACATAGGGTACCTAACAAGGGTAAATCCTATGCCAATATTCTAATGCAAGCCAGTGGAAACGTAATGAAATGAATGTAAACACAAAGATAGGAAAACATCACCACTGCTTGAGATCAGGATCCAAATAAATGTGCTTGTCATATTAAACAGCAATACCAATCAAGTACAACATGCCAATGGCTGAATACTCAGTCTGAAAACATCTTCTTCAACCTATCTTACAGCTTTACATAGAGACTTTGTCTCAAAGAAACTACTTGCAGTTCTCTGATCACTGATCAACAACCTTTACAATGAGTTTCTTCCTGAATTTATACCTCCGGAGGAGTAGAGGAGGTAGGTGAAGAAATAAATGCAGTATTAAGCTTCTGAAAATAAAGAGGGTCGAAGCCCATTCTGTTCAAATCCCGAGCATTCAATTCCTGTCACTCTTTGGATGGAAGAGTAGTCTTCTTCGGGCCTCTATTTACTTCGGTATGTCTCTTGATGTACTTGGGTTGTAGTGCTCTGTAGTAATATTGGTGAATAAATAAAAGATAAATGAATGATGGAGAAGTCTGCCATACTTGTGAAACAAATGCTCTGGTAGCTTCGAACTGTTGTCGGGGTGGAAATTCTCTCCAGAACATGGCATGGATTGAACACTGCATGGGCGCTCTATCCTTTATGGAGGAAAAACATTCTGCTACTGTAGAAACCCCTGATATACATTGATTTCTGTGTGCTGTACTTTCTGTGTGCTCCATGGGATCATTGATCTGGTACTTTTTCCTCTAAACCGTTGTATTAAAGCTCAATCCTTCAATACTGAATGCTGAAATCCTGGATCATTAGCTGGTTTTTCTCCACCGCTCCATAAATGTCTCTATCTACAAAATCTGGGCTTTAATGGCACCGGATAGATTTCTTGCGAAGATTAAACTATCCTTGGGTAATATTCATGATGCCGCTACCATTTCCGGGCATTTCTATTGTAGTACCAGCTTCCAGATTTAATTCTATCTACGCAACACGCCATTGAAGTAGTACATGTGAACCATGGTGGTTTTCCGCCTCTGATAGCCCTGCAAAAATGCGAAACCTGTTATGAAATCCATGGATGGGAGCGGATTATGTGGATGATAGTGGGACTGTGTAGAAATGGCAGAAAATGCCGTGGAATGGTGGAGAACAGAGATGGCGCAAGGTTGGTGTAATACGGAACCATTATACGTGAAAACCTTATAAACATCAACCCTTGAATGAATTTATGCAATGGGATGGCGGAGGTACGGTGGATACACGTGGAGGTGACGTGGCAGGACCGGGCAACGACGGAAGAGTCAATAGGGGAGAGACAATCTGGACCGTCGGATTTGAGAGGAGATCAATGGTGGGAAACACGGTGGGGGGCAATGAATGGTGGGCCAGGGGTACGTTTATTGTGGATTAAAACCCGCGCAACTCTATGGAACGGCAACCGTTGGATGGGCCAAGATAGATTTGATGGCTGAAGGCGATATCGCTCTGCGTCCTGTACAGAAAAATAACGCGCAATGGGATAGCGGTTTTGAAATCATACAGGAGCCACGCTTCGAGAGGTGTCTGGAATCGCTGGCCGATGAGAAAATACCACCTACCCCCCGATGGCGGTGCGATAGAAACTGGGTGGTTTTGGTATAGTGCACGACGGGGGCCACAGGAGCAGAGGATCGCGGACCGTCGGATCTTCAGGTAAATGGACGGCGATGGCATGATCGGAGAAATGAACTGTGAACATGGGAAGTTGCGGGGGCCGCGATCGTCATTTGATCTGCGCAGATCAACGACTGAGAAATCTCCCGATATACATAGGAGACTAGCGCCTTAAGGGTCAGCGTGTGGTTTCGGCGCTGAGGCTACACGGCGGGAAGGAGCGGGGGCTAGGTCGAAAGGGGCTAGGCCTGGACTTATGCAGAAAATATGGTTTTGGCTCATTTTTAAAGCATTTTAAGGCCAGCCAAGGGCAACGATAGGGGAATGAGGGGGATTTAGACATAAAAAAAAGGAGTAAGGATGTTTTAGAGGGTATTTCTGGGATGGACAAGGGAAATTAGGGGGAAGAAAGGGGAATTTGAGGAAAGGAACAAAGGGGTGAAAATGAAGCATTTTGCAAGGGTATAAAGAGCAGAATAAAGCCTTTAGGAGCATGATTCTTTGTCAGAAAGGCTTAGTTACTCATAATAGTAGAGGGAAATAGTCACAAGGCAGGGGACATGAAAAGGCTGCAGGGATGATGTGTTTTCAAGGGAAATGCATTCCTTGCAGGCTTATAAAACAGATTATCCCCTTGCTTGCTTGTCAAGAAATTTATAAGGGGCTAACAGTGGCTCCACATGGGGATGGCTTCTTCTTGAAGGAATCAAGAATTCAGATAATAGATCTTTGGAGTAGGCTAGTTTCCTACTGCTTGGTACATCCCTTTCTTTATTTAGATCAGCTGCCACAATATGAAGACATTATATTAGCAGAAAAAATTTCCCAATCAATCTACCTACCCACACTATAATCCTAGAATTTTTCTTCCCTTAGGGTGCATTTGAGCTAGCAGAACCTTTACATCATTAATTTTTACAAACAGAAAATAAACCTATTCTAAATCTACCCTTATTACTCCTTGAGACCAAATTAGACTATTGGTCTCACACGTTTCTCTACCTAATCTAATGTCTGCTAGGATTAAACTGTCTAGCAGACTTCTTCTCTCTATTCTAAGACAGAAATTGAAAAATAGTCAAGCCAGGATTAGACTGTCTGACTTGCTGTGGATCCAAGGCATAAAGACAGTTGCACATGGACAAAATTTGTAGAAAACTGAAAACAAAACTGTGAAGGCTTGAGATCTGAAACTTGAAATATCCTTCTTCTCTTTGTGACTCAAGTTTTGAGCATGATGGAGTCACTTATTTTCTTCATCTCAGCTCTGGCTTGGGAATGTTAGAGGTGATTCTCCTTTTTTCTTCGCTGGTCCATATTTTGGGCATGTTAGGATCAGCTGTTTACTTTCTTTGGCTCAGGTTTTGAGCTTATTAGAGCCAATCTTTTGCACATCAGAGGTTCATGTTTTAAGCATGTCTGAACCTCTCCTTTCTCTCTGTTTTTTGAAACATTTTCTCTTTTTCTTTGAAAATAAAAACTGCAATGGTATGTACAATGGGGGTGGAAACTGGAAATTGTAAATTAGTAGAAGTAGTGTTTGAGCATCCTTCCATTGACAGGACCCCCAAACAGCTCAGTACCATCTAAGTCTTGCAGGAAGAAGGCATTCGGGCCAACAGTGGCCTAGATGATGTAGGGACCCTACCATAAGCTATCAAACTTGTTGTGCTTTCCTTTATCCTCCCTTCTTGAGTCCCACTTCAGAACTTTATCCCCAATTTTGAAATCAGTAGCTTTGGTCCTTTTTTCAAACAATTTCTTTATATTTTCCTGAACTTTCACTGCTCTGTTGTAGACCTCTTCTCTTTTTTTCTGAAGACGAATTGTTTGGTTTATCCTTCTCACCATACTATCTTCTTCTGTCTGTATCTCTTGAACTATCTTGATCACTGGTATCCCAAGGCTGGTAGGGAATACTGCTTATGTTCCATAAACAAGCTGGAATGGTGACATGCTAATAGATTTCTTTGTTGTAAGCCTATCAGCCCACAAAGCATGCACTAACTTGTTATGCCATGATTTTTTGTTCTCTTCCAATAGCTTTTTGATGATGATCACCAGGCTCTTGTTTGATGATTCAGCTAATCCATTACCTTAAGGGTAATAGGCAGTTGAATGACCAAGTGCTATTTGATACCTGTGACAAAAATCAACCATCTTCTTGGATCCGAAAGCAGTAGCATTATCGGTGATTATTTTCCTTGGGCAGCCAAACCAAGAGAGGATATGACCTTCTAGGAACCTAATGATGACTGAGTCTGTGGCATTCATAGTAGGTATGGCCTCTATCCACTTATTGATGTAGTCTGTGGCTGTTAAGATCCATTTGTGTTGTGCAGAAGAATCAAGATGAATTTCTCCTATGAAATCTAGGCCCCATTGCAGAAAGGGACTTTCAACAGTGATGGGTTGGAGAGGTAAGGGGAGGAGCTTTCTTTTGCCTTCAAAGATCTGGCATTTGTGGCAGGAAACTATCATTTTATGGACATCATTGAAGAGTGTGGGCCAATAGTAGCCAGCTCTGAGTATTTTGTTGGCAGTGGCTTTCCAACTCAAGTGGCCTCCACATTCTCTAGCATGGAATTCTTGTTTAACCCTCTCTGCCTCATTCTCAGGCAAACATTTAAGCAATAGGCCATTAGGATTCTTCCAGTATAAGTTTTCATTCAAAATGCAGTAGTTTCTGGCTTTTAGCTTTAAGAATCTGGCCTTGGTCTTTGATAGTTCGGGAGGGGCATTGAGGTGTGTAAGCACATATAAAATGTCAGCATACCAAGGAGAGCTTTGAAACTTTTCCTCAACAGTGAGATCAGGAAATTCTTGTTGTTCATCCAAGGTATTTACCATGTTAATGTCTAGGGCTTGTAAGTTTGATTCAGCCATTAATTTATCTAAACCCTGACCTTTAATCAGTTTGGTGGGTTTTATCTCAAGGTCGTATTCTAAGACCACAGCAATCCATTTGCCCCTTTTCCCATCTGGGTCCTGGGACAGTATATCTTTGACTATCATGTTGGGCACATAAGCTACGATGTGAGAATGCAATATGTACACCCTAAACTCCTTTAAGGCCTTGACAAGAGCATAAGCCTGTTTTTCCATTATGTTGTACTTCAAGGGTGCATCTCTGAGTGCTTTGCTGAAAAAGGCAATTGGCTGTTCCATTCCCTCTGTGTTTTTTTGCAGCAAGACTGCAGCCACTATGTGCTCAGAGGCAAATGAAAAGATCAGGAAATCTTTTGAAAAATCAGGGCTAATCAAAATAGGATCTTGGGTGAGTGCAATTTTTACTGATTCAAAAGATTGTTTAGCTCCAACAATCCATTTAACTCCTTCACCTTTCTTCAGCATGTTAGTCATGTTCCTAAGGTGTTCAACTAGGTTTGGCATAAACCTCCTAAGGAAGTTAATCTTCCAAATGAAGGACTGTAATTCCTTGATGTTTCTTGGGTGTGTGATCTGTAGTATTCCCTCAACTCTCTGTGGGTCTATCCTAATCCCCTTTTCAGATATAATATGGTTGAGAAGCTTTCCTTCTTGTAGCCCAAACACAGTCTTTTTAGGATTCAGTGACAAACCAAACCTTCTACATTTTTTAAACACTTTTCTCAGATGTTCTAGGTGTTCTTCCTCAGTCTTGGAGTAGACTTTTATGTCATCCAAATAAATCACAATGAAGTGTCCTATCTCATCTGAAAAAGCTATATCCATTGCTCTTTGGAAGGTGGCTCCAGCATTCATCAGTCCAAAGGGCATTTTTACATACATAAAGGTGCCCCAGGGGGTGGTAAACGCTGTTTTGAGTTTATCTTCTGGGAGTACTAAAACTTGGTTGTATCCAGAAAAAACATCCAAAAGAGAAATCCTTTTCGAGCCTACTACCTGCTGTAGAATGTTTTCCATTTTTGGCAAAGGGAAGTTGTCCTTGAGTGAGGCTCTATTAATATTTCTGAAGTCTATACACAGCCTGATTTCCCCTGTTTTCTTTCTCACAGCCACTAGTTTTGATACCCAATCAGAGAACCTCACCGGAACTATTATGCCTGCATCATACATCTTTTTAATCTATTTTTCAACTGCAGGCAATTGTTTTGGATTTATCCGACGAAGCTTCTACCTGAAGGGTTTCTGATTTTCCTTTAAAGATATTTTGTGTTGTATGATGTTTGTGTCATAGGCCTTTAAGTCTTCATAACTCTAGGCAAACACATCAATGAATTCATTAAAAAGGTCAATGTATTTTTTCTTCATGTCTGCAGGTAAAGACTTAGCCAGTTTAATCATTTTGGGTTTAGCTTCAGTGCCTATGTTGCATTCTTCCACATCAGAGTCTGCATGTTCTATAGTGGGATTTTTTTCTACATCATCAAAGTGAAAAAGGTCTTCCAAAGGGGCCAGACCTCGAGGTATGTTCTTGTCTTTGGTCTGCAGCATCTCTACTTCTTCACTATCTGCATTTTCACAACTTCCGTTCAAATTTCCAGTCTGTTCATTTAAAGAGTTTATTTCTATGTTACAGGGTGTTTCTTCCTCATCTGAGGACTCATCACTTAGGCAACTACTGTCAGATTTGGAGTCTAAATCAGAAAGCTCAAACTCGTTTCTGCCTACCAGGGAATCCTCAATCTGTCTATCACCTTCAAAGACCTGCCAATATTTTTCGTTGTCTGGCACTACAGGTCTAAATTTGGTCTGTATGATGATCTGTTGGTCGATTGGAGTCTTAGGGCATGAACTAGCCAGGCAAGCTAATCTATTTGCAATGACATTTTGACCCCTAGGTACGAACACTAATTTGTATTCAACAAATGTTTTCAGTAGATCCATAGTGTCATTCCTATATGCTCTCAGCCTAGGATGTTTCACTGTGTATTCACCATTCACCTGTTTAATAATCAGCTCAGAGTCTCCATGCACAGTTATCCTATGGACCCCTAATTTTTTCAGCAGAGCTAAGCCTAGGATCAGGGCCTCGTATTCTGCAAAATTGTTTGTACATTTGAAGTGCAGGTTGCAGGCATGGATTTCTGCATAATCACTATCTATGTTATGTATCCACACTCCTGCCCCAGTAGTCCTCCTTGTGCATGACCCATCGAAATTCATTTCCCACAGGGGTTCACTCTCATTTTTGTTATCATTCCTTTCCCTACAGTTGGTTATGCCATTGTGTTGTGTTATAGGGTCTGCACTATGCTGTGGGTTGTTTTTTTTTTCGTTATGGGTGTGGGAATCAGAGAGGTGACTAGTTGGATGATTGCATTCTGTTTCTGGTTCATCTTGCGTTGTTGTTTCAGTGCACTGTTTAGAGTTTTCTACGTCTTCATCCTCTGAGTCTAGGGTAGCCATTATGTTAAGATCCATTGGCTCCATTTCATCCTGTGTACCTTTGCTGGTATCCACATCTTCAGATTCTAGATTCCCTAAAGATTCATCATTGCAGAAGATAAAGGAATCCAGGTCTGTATGCATAGAGTATAAAGGAGAGTTTTCAGGCTTTTTGGGGCTACTGACTAGGAATTTCATTTGTGCTTCCTTGTACAGTCTTCTAAGTTGGCCAAATATTGGGATTGTGGCATAAGCCCCATCCATCTGTGTTGTTCCTTGTAGCTTGGCTCCCCATGATCTTGATAATAACATGCCATACTTGGGTGGCACATCTGCCACAACAACATCCATGACCATACACTTGGCAGGAATCTGAGCAAGGCTCACACATAAATCTTTAATCAGGCCAAGACATTTTACTCTACTAAAGTCAAATGAATATAGGTCTTTATAGGGATGGGTTATCTCCAGGCCTAATCTTTCCATCACTACTTTAGGCATCATGTTGTGTGATGCTCCAGAATCATGCATTGCATTGTGGAGAATCTTATCATGGATATTAAGACTGATGTAAAAAGGGGGCACTACCCCTTCCTGAAACTTTCCCTCTATCTTTGGACCAAACAGAAGGGCAGGTTGATCATCACTCAGATTTACAGTGTCACTGTTCTCACCTAAGTTTAATGCTTTCAAAATTTGGCCCTTATATACATCCTGAGTGGCCAGCTCAGAGAGTGGGACAGGGATTTTAATTTTTGCAATCTCACTCTCCAAATTGAAAGTGGACTGAATCTTGGGAATGCTCAACTCTGTTTTGTTAGCCACTTCCTTAGTGGCTGAATCAGTGTGTTGATCCTTGTTATGTACAATGTTTGTGAAAGTTTTATCAGGAGCACTAACTGAAGTGCTAATGCTACTAGCTGGTTTACCTTGTGTATTAGTGTTTTGGTTGTCCTTCTCTTTATTCTTTCCAGAACTCTTACCTACTGATTTGTTACTTTCAACAATCGCTTTAGAAGTTTTCTCAGGTCTTTTCTTGATGGTGACCTCAGAAGCTTTGGGTTTGGCAGTTGCCTAGCTCTTTTTACTCCTGAGTTCATATTGTTCTCTGACCTGCATCGTGGCATTTTCAAACCCTAACATGTAGTCTTCAAATTCTAACCATTCCTCCTCCCAACCAGAGGGTGAGGGATGATCTTCTTCTGAGTAACAGTTATGTATTGAATCTTCTATTTCAAACATGTTTATTGTGTTCCCTTCAGACTCTTTTATAATTCCCTCATCTTCATCAAGAAAATTCTCTTGGAATGGGGGAATAACTTGCTGATCTGATTCTCTTTGTATGTTGGGAGTGGTATTGTTTCTTTTAAAGTTTTCATTCTGGTTTTGATTTCTATTTTGGTTACTAACTATGAAAACCATTTTTTCCATCATTTTCTGTAGTCTTTCCACGTTTTTAGTTAATCTATCATAATTTGGATCAGATGTGGAAGCTGCAGTGTAATCCCTATATGTTACCGTCTTCTCAGATCTCAGTCTTGCTCTTTTCTCCATCAGATTTGTCTCTATGTTTACTGCTCCTTTCTGCATGTCCTCCAATGTGTTGTATTCCTTATCCCTAAGTTCATAGGCCATGTCAGCGTCAAAGCCTTCAGGGTATTTTGCTAGGGCCATGCCTTGTGGAGGTTTCATGTGTGGAGGGAGGGCATTGTAAATTCTGTTAAATCTTGTTGTGTAATCATGGACACTCTCTCCTACGTTTCTTTTAAGGATCATGTATTATGCTAGGATCTGGCAAGGGTTAGCCTTAGTCTCCCATTTGTTTATGAAAGTTTGATATAAGGTTGGGAGATCATTGATGCTACCCGGAGGTAGGCCTTTAAACCATTTCTTCACATCACTCCCTAAGCTCTGGGAAAATATTCTCATCTTTACTGTATCATCAGCTATTTCCATGTAGTCAAAAGCATCTTCCATCTTATCTACATGGTGTTGGGCTGTGATGGACTCCTTTGCAGTGAAGTGTGGGATCTTTGATTGATAATCATTTGGTAAGGGTACTAGAGGTTGAAGTAAAACTAGAGGTGCATACCAGGCTGCCATGATGATGTTTTGATGAGGTAAAGGGTTAACTTGGGCAGCTGGTATATGGATGATAGGGATATTATGACCAGAAGAAGACTGATGAGCATATCTAGGGTGATTGAGCCCCAAGTTTTGTATAAAATGTATATCAGGAGGTGTAGAAGGAAGGGTATGTCTATTCCCAAGATATCTACCACTTTGGGGTGGTGAACCAGGAAGCTCAGGGTATGGATGGTCTAAAGTATTGAATGACCTAGTTATAGGTAATCTATTAGGTAGGTCTAGGTCAAGGTGAAAGTGTGATAGAGCTGTAATATCTTCTGGTGCAGAGTTAGCTCTATGGATGTGTTTGGAAATAGTTGGTTGTTTATGTGTATGAGATCCTTTGAGGATTCTCTCAGGGTTGTCAACTATTTTAGGTGGGTCTGGGTTAGGGTAAGCTCTTATATGGATGGTTCTAGAAGCCAGAATGTTGTTTTCTGACCAAGAAGCTTAACCCTACTTGTTACTTCTACTGTGGTTGATTTTGTGATGGAGACTGGTCTCCCAGTGGAGTCTAATGTGAAACCAAGACAATCAACAGGCCTACTGATCACCAGTGGAGTCTTTAAAATGTTTAGGGAATATGGAGTCGCCAGGTGGAAAGGTTTAAGATTTTTTTTGGGGGGTACACTGTCCACCACAGTTCTTATGAGATGTCCTCTTTCAAGGATATCTTCCAAACACAGCAAACTCTAACCAGAGATTGACTGGGAGGGTTTTTACCAGATGTCACCTCTGAAAGAGTGTGAGATATGAAGGCTACCTGGCCCTTTCCAGACTCTGTCCACGAGTATGGGAAAACACAACAAATGGTATAGAGATTGATGTGAGAATAGGAGTGTTTAACTACCAACCTAACCAGAGATTGTAGGATTTTTGAGGCTTATGATATAGTAAGGTGAGGAAAACACAGAACTTCCCCAGCAGAGTCGCCATTATGTTGGGGTTCCCATGTTTTGGTAAGGTTGGAAATACCAAAAGATGAGACAACATCAAAACCACTTTCAGACCTCAGGATCTAGCCCTCCTGGGTCCAGAGATGGATCTCTCTATGTTATCAAAGGTTTATATGTCTTTGAAGCTCAAATTTTAAGATGTTAGGCTAGTTATAAGGCTCGGGGTTTGTTTGTTTGATTGTTTGTTTGGTTGCTGGCTATCAGGAAAGAAGGGTTCAATGTAAGGCAAATCCGAGAAAAGAAGGATATGGCAGAGGTGAAATTTTCCAGGAAATATTCAAAACCATTGGGAAATGGAGTCAAGAAAGGATTTTCTTAATATCCAATAGGCAGGCTTTCAATTGGGCTAGTCATCTAAAACATAGGATCTTTAAAGATGATTGTGATATGGAAAGGTAGGAGGGAAGGAGATAACACATATTGCAAAGCACAACGTTAAAGACCAGTTGGTCACACAAGGATCCTAGTGGACAGGGCTAACTCTAATCCCCAGTGTTCCCAAATCTTCCAACTAAATCCATAACAAGAAACATCTAAGAATAGATGCATTTAATTCATACATCAGAGAGCAGGAAATGTCGTCCATTACACTGGTTAAATTAACTGAAATCAATTCTTGGATAATACTTTCAGAAGAGAAACATTAATGGCAAGGAGAGCAGAAACATAGGGTACCTAACAAGGGTAAATCCTATGCCAATATTCGGATGCAAACAAGTAGAAACGTAATGAAATGAATGTAAACAAAAAGATAGGAAAACATCACCACTGCTTGAGATCAGGATCCAAAGAAATGTGCTTGTCATATTAAACATCAATACCAATCAAGTACAACATGCCAATGGCTGAATACTCAATCTGAAAACATCTTCTTCAACCTATCTTACAGCTTTACATGGAGACTGTGTCTCAAAGAAACTACTTGCAGTTCTTTGATAACTGATCAAAAACCTTTACAATGAGTTTCTTCGCGAATTTATAGCTCCTGAGGAGCAGAGGAGGTAGGTGAAGAACTAAATGCAGTATTAAACTTCTAAAAAGAAAGAGGGCTGAAGCCCATTCTGTTCAAATCCTGAGCATTCAATTCCTGTCACTCTTTGGATGGAAGAGTAATCTTCTTTGGGCCTCTATTTACTTCGTTATGTCTCTTTATGTACTTGGGCTGCAGTGCTCTGTAGTACTATTGGTGAACAAACAAAATATAAATGAATGATGGAGAAGTCTACCATACTTGTGAAACAAATGCTCTGGTAGCTTTGGACTGTTGTCAGGGTGGAAATTCTCTCCAGAACACGGCATGGATTGAACACTGCATGGGCACTCTGTCCTTTACGGAGGAAAAAAATTCTGCTGATGTAGAAACCCCTGATATACATTGATTTTTGCGTGATGTACTTTCTGCGTGCTCCACGGGATCATTGATTTGGTGCTTTTGCCTCTAAACCACTGTATTAAAGCTCAATCCTTCAATATTGAACGCTGAAATCCTGGATCATTAGCTGGTTTCTCTCCACCGCTCCATAAATGTCTTGATCTGCAAAATCTAGGCTTTAATGGTGCCGGATAGATTTCTTGCGAATATTAAACTGTCCTTGGGTAATATTCATGACACTGCTACCATTTCCGGGCATTTCTATTGTAGTACCAGCTTCTAGATTTAATTTTGTCTGTGCAGCACGCCATTCAAGTAGTACATGTGAACCATGGCGGTTTTCCGCCTCTGATAGCCCTGCAAAAACACGAAAACTGTTATGAAATCCATGGATGGGGGCAGATGATGTGGATGATAATGGGACTGTGGAGAAATGGCAGAAAATGCCGTGGAATGGTGGAGAACAGAGATGGCGCAAGGTTGGCGAAATGCGAAACCATTATACATGAAAACCTTATAAACATCGACCTTTGAATGAATTTATGCAATGGGATGGCGGAGGTACGGTGGATACATGTGGAGGTGACGTGGCGGGACCGGGCGACGACGGAAGAGTCAACAGTGGAGAGACAATCTGGACCGTCGGATTTGAGAGGAGATCGACGGTGGGAAACACGGCGGGGGGCAATGAACCATGGGCCAGGGGTACATTGATTGTGGATTAAACCCCACGCAAATTTTTGGAACGGCGACTGTTGGACGGGCAAAGATGGATGTGACATCTAACGGTGATATCCCTCCACGTCCTGTACCGAACAATAACGCGCGATCGGATAGCGGTTTTGAAATCGTACAGACACGCATCGAGAGGTGTATGGAATCGTTGGACGAGGAGAAAATACTGCCTACCGCCCGATGGTGGTGAGATAGAAACCGGGTGGTTTTGGTATAGTGCGCGGCGGGGGCCACAGGAGCATAGGATCGCAGACCGTCGGATCTTCGGGTAAATGGATGACGATGGCACGATCGGAGAAATGAACTGTGAACATGGGAGGTTGCGGGGGCCATGATCTCCATTCAATCTGCGCAGATCAACGGCTGAGAAAGCTCCCGATATACATAGGAGACTAGCACGTTTAGGGTCAACGTGTGGTTCCGGCGCTGAGGCTACACGGCGGGAAGGAGCGGGGGCTAGGTCGAAAGGGGCTAGGCTTGGACTTATGCAGAAAAAAAAAATTTGGCTCGTTTTTAAAGCATTTTAAGGCCAGCCAAGGGCAACGATAGGGGAATGAGGGGGATTTAGACATAAACAAAAGGAGTAAGGATGTTTTAGAGGGGATTTCTGGGATGGACAGGGGAAATTAGGGGGAAGAAAGGGGACTTTGAGGAAAGGAACAAAGGGGTGGAAATGAAGCATTTTGCAAGGGTATAAAGAGCAGAATAAAGCCTTTAGGAGCATGATTCTTTGTCAGCAAGGCTTAGTTACTCATAATAGCAGAGGGAAACAGTCACAAGGCAGGGGACATGAAAAGGCTGCAGGGATGATGTGTTTTCAAGGGAAATGCATTCCTTGCAGGCTTATAAAACAGATTAGCCCCTTGCTTGCTTGTCAAGAAATTTATAAGGCGCTAACAGAAGGTTTCATGATCGCATAAATTTCTTCTTTAATGGGCAATGTTTCTCATGTCATAATTTTGGTCATAATGTTGTTCAATGTTTTGCATACAAAACCATCATGACCAGAGAAGCAAGAAAGCAAAGAAATGATATTGTAATAAAGAAGAATACTTATAACAAATTTTCTCCTCTTTAAAATGAAATTGAATGTTCTTATTGCAATCACTTTCGTCATGGAGAATCTGAATGCAGGAGAAAACTCCAACCAAAATATCATGTACCTTCAAATTCCAAGGTATGGAGAAAGAAGGATTTACAGGTTGAGAATTGTGGCATAGCCTTATTTTCAGAAGGGGAATAAAATCAATGTTACATTGATAACAGATGCTCAAAACACATGACAGGTGATAGAAATAAACTCCTTGCATACAATGCTCTAGAAAGATAAAAGAATGTTACCTTTGGAAATGATACTCCTACTGTCATTAAAGGAAAAGGTTATGTTTTTCTAAAAGAAAAGGTAAAAGCTAACAATGTTATGTATTTGGATGGATTAGAAGATAACCTGTTAAGTGTCATTCAAATGTGTGATCAAGGAAATGAATTTGTCTTTAGTTCAAAAGAATGTGTGGTACGTGAACTTAACATAGGAAAAACAGTAATAAAAGGAACTAGAACACCAAGCAATATGTATGTATTGAAATGTTGCAAAGAACAATGTTCCTTGGGTAAATATTTAG
Source organism: Pinus albicaulis (assembly GCA_034641835.2). Lineage (NCBI taxonomy): Eukaryota > Viridiplantae > Streptophyta > Pinopsida > Pinales > Pinaceae > Pinus > Pinus albicaulis. The sequence continues at coordinate 1,455,839,806 of CM076584.1, forward strand.
AAAACTAGTTATGTCATAGAAGATTGGGGCATTTGATTTTCTCTCAGATCAGCAAATCTAGCAGACTGAAAGCAGTTCATGATCTTCCTTGCATCACTCTGTCTGAAAGTACCATATGAAAATATTGCCAATTTGGTAAGAAAAATAGATTACAATTCAATGCCAAAGAAGGATCAGCAAGTAAGCCTCTCGAACTCATACATACTGACTTATGTGGACCTATGAGAAAAAGTTCACCTCGTTGAGAACAATACTATATTATTTTTATTGATGATTTCTCGATAATGTGTTGGATTGGTTTAATAAAACACAAAGATGAAACATTTGAAAATTTTCAAATCTTTAAAGCCCTGGTTGAAAATGAATTAGATCTAAAAATAAAATGTCTCAGATCTGACCGAGGAGGGGAATATATATGAGATGAATTCTTTGATTTCTATGAACAACATGGCATAAAAAGATAGTTTTCTGTAGCTGGAACCCCACAACAAAATGGTGTGGCAAAAAGAATGAATAGAACAGTTCAAAAAATGGCTCATTTTATGCTTGATAATTCTAGAACACCTTATACATTTTGGGGAGAAGTGGCACATACCATTGTAAATATTCTTAACATGGCTCATGTTCATGTAAACAGTGATAAAACTACTTATGAGCTCTGGTATGGTAATCTTCCAACTATAAAGCATTTTATGGTTTTTGGAAGCAAATGTTTTATCAAGAACAATGATGAAAAACTTGGTAAGTTTGAACCTAGAGCAGATGAAGGAATATTTCTTGGCTATTATTCAAGAATTAAAGCATATAAATGTTACAATAAAAGACTTTGAAAGATTTTTGAATGCATTGATGTTGTAATTGATGAGTCTCTCTGAGCTCCAAAAGGAGAAACACGAATAACAAATGAAGATGATGATGATGAATATCTTCCTGCATCAAATAGCAACAATATAGAAGCTGAACTCAATGAAGCACCAGAAGAAGATATATCTGAAAAGGCTCCATCCAGGTATGTTCAAAAGAATCAGCTAGAATCTCAAATTTTGGGAGAAAAGGGATCATGTGTCCAAACAAGAAGAGATCTTGTAGGATCTCCTAGTTATCTAGCATCTATATCCACTATTAAACCATAGAATGTCAATCAAGCTAGCAAAGTTGAGTGTTGGATTCAATCCATGAATGAAGAACTTGATCAGATTGAAAAGAATCATACTTGGGAATTGGTTCCAAGAACTCATGATAAAAATGTTATTGGAACAAAATGGATATTTAAAAACAAGTTAAATGAAAATGGAGATGTTATTAGAAAAAAAGCTAGACTTGTTTGTAAAGGGTATGCTCAACAAGTAGATAAAGAATTTGAAGAAATATTTTCTCTTGTAGCTAGACTTGAAGCCATAATAATGTTTCTTTCCTTTTCAAGCTTTCAATAATTCAAAATTTATCAAATGGATGTTAAATCTGCTTTCCTCAATGGTGATCTAGAAGAAGAGGTTTATATAGAAAAACTAGAAGGATTCATTTTCGGAAATGATGAAAAACTTGTTTGAAAACTTAAAAAAGCTTTATATGGTCTCAAACAAGCTCCAAGGGCATGGTACTATCGTCTTGACAAATATCTTCATCAACAAAGTTTTTCAAAGGGATCTGCTGATAGCAACTTATACACAAAAATTGGAAATGATAAACTATTGATAGTAGTTGTATATGTTTATGACATCATTTTTGGGAGTAATGAAGAGTCCATGAGTCAGAAATTTGCTTCTGTTATGCAGCAATAATTTTAAATGTCTTTACTTGGGGAACTCACACTTTTTCTTGGCTTACAAGTGCAACAAGCAACAGATGGCATATTTTTATCACAAGCAAATTTTGAAGAAGTAAGGGATGGAAGACTGCAAACCGGTAAGTACACTAATGGTAACTGGGTGGAACCTTAGTTCTCATGAATATTCTCCCACTGTGAATCAACCAGAATACATATCCATGATTGGAAGTCTTCTTTATCGAACCAGAACCAGACCAGACATTATGCACGCAGTTGGGATTGTTGGACGATTCCAAGCTAATCCAAAAGAGTCTCACCTTCAGGCTATAAAAATAATATTAAAATATCTACAAGGGACTCAAGACTATGGTCTATGGTATCCAAAGAATTTTGATCTCACTCTTCATGCTTATACAGATGCAGATTGGGCTGGAAATATTGATGATCAAAAAAGCACTAGTGGTGGTGCATTCTATATGGGGCCTCGATTGGTATCTTGGTTCAGCAAGAAACAAAGCTCTATTGCCTTATCTAAAGTAGAAGCAAAATATGTGGCTACCGCATCATGTTGCATACAACTACTTTGGATGATGCAAACTTTACAAGACATTCAAATTGAATGTTCACCTCCCATATCCATTTTTTGTGATAGTAAAAGTTCCATTAGTATCTCAAAGAATCATGTTATGCATTCCAAGACCAAGCACATTCCTATCAAGTACCACTTCCTACGTGAACAAGTGCTTGAAAAAAAGGTTAAATTGGAGTATTTTCCCTCCAAAGAACAAGTTGCTGATATATTTACTAAACCTCTTCCCAGGGAAGCATTTGAATATCTCAGACAGAAGCTGGGAGTTGTCTCTGCGTCTTTGATCAAAACTACTTAATTTCAAAAGATTAAATTCGATACGAAATTTTCATAAAGGAGAATCACATATATACGCGAGTTTCAGTGCATAAAATCGTGTATGGGCTCTGCTGATATAATTTCTCTGGGTTAGCATTTCAGAACAGTTGTGATACTGTTGGGTAATATCTATTGTTGTTCCAGTATTCATATTTATTTATCATACTCTGATATTTATCTCCTTGATGAAGATGCTTTGATGATTTGGTTGTTGAAGGTATTCAGGATGCAAAATCTAAGGGGGAGCACTTGTCCTGTGGAAAAGGATGCATTGTTGGCATTCTGATTGGTTGCTGTGTTATGATATGATGTTTGAGATTATTTGGTTTTGGTCATAAATAGTCATATCTGTAATTTAATGAAAAGGTCATGTTGAGACCTATGATGTAAAATTTTTATATTCAGTCATGTAAGGACTTGTTCAAATTTGTAAACCCACTTGGTTGGGAAGTTGAGTCGAATTTGTAATTCCACTTGGTTGGATCATTGATGTAAGTATGAGTCCTTGGTGATAGGAAAAGTCATACTCGGTTGAGTCATGTACTTCATTAAAAAATATGTTTAAAGATCCGGCATGAACTCAGGGGGAGCATGGTAAATTGAGTACACATCAGATCTTCGGAGCTCATTTTTCTACAAGGGAAGAGAAACCTTGTTTTGGTTTTGATCTACCCTTTTCCCTTGATGTCAAAGGTAGAGAGTATTTTGGTGTTTGAATAATGGTTATGATTGATGTATTTATCTATTGTGATGATCAAACACAATCATGGTTTCCATCAAGTCTAAAGGGGGACATTGTTGGAATTATGTTGCAATATGTTGTCCTTGATGGCAACCTACTTGATGAAGCTGTTATTGATGGAAACATACTTGATGAGTTGTCTTTTGATAAGCTATTAGGTCCCTATATTACTATTATAGTCCCTTATTTTTGTTATTGTAACCCCCTTATTGTTATTGTTGTACCCCAGTAACCCCCATATTGTTATTATTGTGCCCTTAAATTATTATTGTTAGGTCAGCGAGGATTACATTATGGCCCCATGGACTCCTATATATAGAAAGGAGGTTTTGTAATTTGTATCATCCAAGAATTGTTCATTCATGTAATGCATTGGAGGTTTCCCCCCCGAAGTGGCTTATTTATAATGATGTTGATATCTCTTTTCTTCTATTTTTGGAGCTAGTTTCCCAACATTTGGTATCAAAGCTTTAGATTCTAGGGTTTTGCTGCTCCAAACAGGTCATCGTGGAATTTTCGCTATAAATTTGTTTCTATGAAGGTTCAGAAGATGAAATTTTTACAGTGCGAAGCTAAAATCCTAAGGAACATCATTGCAAAATTTCAGAGCTTGGTTCAAAATATTTTCGGAGATATGATCTGTGGAAGTTAGGTCTTTTTGCAGGCTCCTGAATTTCACTTAAAAATGTCATCGCGGAATTGTCGCTATAAATTTATTTCCACAAAGGTTAAGAAGATGAAATTTTTAGAGCACGAAACTGAAATCTGGAGGAACATCGTCGCAACATTTTAGAGCTTGGTTGGCAATATTTTTGGAGATATGATCTGTGGAAGTTAGGTGTTTTTCAGGCTCCTGAATTTCATCTCAAAGAGGTGATCATGGGAAAATCTTCATAAATCTCTCTCTGAGAATTGGATTGGAATTTTGTAAAAAGTGAATGGAAGTACACAGAATTTAGTTGTCTATCTATAAATTTCATAGCCAAAGGAGCAAACAGTGACATGTGGCAAGCCATACAATTCGCTCCACTGAACCAATCCATAGTTAGGTCATTATGGGAGATTGGAAATAAATTTTCCTTGAAGAATCCAAATCAAGTCAAACCTGTGGAAATTGAAAGAAGATTTAAGGGCTACGTCAGGGCTAAATTTCAGATATTGAAGATCCAAAATTATAGAGATAATTCAGTTTCAATATCGAGCTCCTCAAAATCAAGAAAAATGTGTGTATTTTTTTTTTCAAATTGCATAAGTCTTGTTTGAAAAAATAGTTTTAAGTGATTCCAAAGGCCTATTGAGCATATATATCATTATTGGGTTCTAAAATGCCTCCCAAAAATAATCCAACACCCATTAATCCTTTAGAGTACTCTACTATGAATCATGAAGATGAAGAATTGCAACATGATCTATCAAAATTACAAGAGCAAGTGCACCAAAATTTGCTCTCTCAAAGAGAAACAAAAAATGAAATGGATGTTTTGAAGAAAATCATGGAAGATAAGATGGATGGTTTGAAGAAATGCATGGAAGCTATGATGGATGGTTTTAAGAATGGTATGAAAGATAGAATGGATGGTATGGAAGAAAAAATGGAAGGTTTGAAGGAAGACATGGAAGGTTTGAAGGAAGGTTTGTCAAAGTTGATACAAGAAATGATTCCTAATGGTGAAAAGATAGTAGATAAAAATCATGATGAGAACAAAATAAATGTTAATCATGATTTCATAAACTCTAATGTTGGATTAAAGAACAGCCATATTCCAAAGATGGATATGAGGAATTTTGATAGCAATGATCTCGTAGCAAGAATACTACATATGGAGCAATATTTTGATCTCAATAATGTGAAAAACACACAAAAGGTACGCATTACAACTTTACATTTAGATCAAAATACATTTGTATGGTATCGATGGCTTTGCTCCCGTAAAAAAATTTTCACTTGATCAATTTTTACGGAGGAAATGATGGCACATTATGAGGATACAAAAAGCAACACCTTCTTTAGCCAATTGATAAATATCAAACAAAAGGGTTTAGTGGCAGAGCACATTGAGGACTTCCAAAAATTGAATATAAGGGTAACTGATATTTCAGAGGAACACATAATTAATCTCTTCATAGGTACTTTAAAGGATAACATCCAACATGAATTTCATGTTTTGGAACCTGATTCATTTGAGAAGGCATTCAAGTTGGCAAGAAAAATTGAATGTAAAATTATGGTGACAAGGAATCCTACCACTCACTTCTATAAAGATGGAAGTGTTGCTACTCCTAGATTTCCACAACCTACAAGGTTGACACCACAACAATTGGAAGAAAAAAGAGCAAAAGGGCTTTGTTATAGTTGTGATATCAAATACACTAAAGGTCATAAGTGTGCTGAGAAGAAATTATTTTACATAGATTGTGAAGAGGAAGAAGAAAATGAACAGGAAGAGGATATACACCAGGAACCAACACTAGAAGTGGAAGAAATGAGTTCGACCATATCGTGTAATGCATTGGCAGAAACTACCATTCCTCAAACTCTCAATATAGAAGGACATATAAAGAAGAAAAAGGTAATAGTGTTGATTGATTCAGGTAGCACCCATAATTTTATTCATTGTAAGGTACCCAAGGAATTGAATTGTTTCCTATACCCAGCACCAGAATGCCAACTGATGGTTACAAATGGAGGAACTATAAATTTCTCTGGAAAATGCCATAATATCAAGCTAACCATGGGGGAATATGTATTGAATAGTCTAATTCTTTCCATTCCTATGGGAGGTGCTAATGTTATACTAGGAATACAATCGTTACAATCTTTGGGGATCATAGCTTTTAATTTTCAAGAACGTTTCTTGAAATTTTTTTCAGAAGGAAAGGAAGTCGAATTTTGGGGTATTGCGGGGAAGCTGGGAAAGATAATAAGCTCTAATGTCATGACAAAGCTTCTAAATAAAGAACAACGAGGTATAATTGCACAATTATGCTCACTAGAAGTTCCAACATCAAAATCATCTATTTATGAAGATCTCCAAAAAGTCTTGGACTATCATTCCAAGATGTTTGAAACTCCCAAAGGGCTCCCACCTATTCGTGATCATGATCATGCTATTCATTTGATTCCAGGAATTGTTCCTCCAAACATCAGGCCTTATAGATATCGTTATGTCTAAAAGAGAAAAATTGAACATATGATTGCAGAAATGTTAGAGGTGGGTATAATTCAACCTAGTCAAAGTTCTTTCTCTGCTCCTGTAGTATTGGCACACAAGAAGGATGGATCATGGCGCATGTGTCTAGATTATAGGGAGCTCAATAAGCTCACCATTAAAGACAAATTTCCCATTCTTGTGGTTGATGAATTATTGGATGAATTACATGGATAAATTTATTTTACCAATTTGGATCTTCGTTCAGGATATCATTAAATTACAATGAAGACTGAAGATATTCCAAAAACAACATTTCAAACTCGTGAGGGTCACTATGAATTTTTGGTCATGCCTTTTGGCCTTACCAATGCACCTTCTACATTTCAAGGGTTGATGAATTCCATTTTCAAACCCTTCCTTAGAAAATTTGTGCAGTATTTTTTGATGATATACTAATCTACAACAGGTCTTGGAAGGATCATGTTGAACATGTTGACAGGGTGCTCAAACTATTACAGGAGAAACAATTATATGCAAAAACATCCAAATGTTTCTTTGGAGTACAAGAGGTGGAATATCTGGGTCACATTGTATCTCATGAGGGTGTTAAGGTAGACCCTAACAAAATTAAAGCCATTAAGGAATGGAAAGTCCCCACAACCATAAAGCAGTTGCGAGGATTTCTCGGGTTAACAAGGTATTATTGCAAGTTTGTTAAGAATTATGGGAGAATAACAGCACCTCTAACAACATTATTGAAGAAAGATGCATTTTCATGGACTCCTGAAGCAACTAAGTCCTTTGAACATCTTAAAGAGGCAATGTGCCTAGCACCGGTCTTAGCTACGCCAGACTTCACAAAAACCTTTATTGTGGAATGTGATGCCTCAGGAAATGGAATTGGTGCAGTTTTAATGCAGGAAGGAAGACCCATTGCTTTTGAAAGTCGTCCAATCAAAGGAAAGTATTTACAGAAACCTATTTATGAGAAGGAAATGTTAGAAATACTTCATGCACTAAAGAAATGGTGAACTTACCTAATGGGAAGACACTTCAAGGTAAAAACTGATCATGATAGTCTTAAACACTTTTTGGAACAAAGACTATCATCAGAAGAGCAGCAAAATGGGTCACAAAGATGTTGGGTTATGACTTTGAAATAATCTACAAAAAAGGAAAGCTTAATGTTGTTGCAGATGCACTCTCAAGAAAGAATGAAGAGGTGAAGCATTGCTTTGTGCCATTTCTATTATCCAACCAGATTGGATAACCGAAGCAAGAGATGAATGGAAGAAGGACAAAGATGTATGGACACTCATTCAAAAGGTGCAGCAAGATCCTAGTACATCTGATACATTTAGTTGGAAAAATGATTCCTTATGGTACAAAGATCGCTTATATCTTTGTAAGAATTCCCAACTAAAACAAATATTCTTTTGGAATTGCACACTTCTCCTTTAGGAGGACACTTAGGATTTTTAAAAACTTACCACAGGGTGAAGAAAGAATTTTTTTGGGATGGCCTTAAATCTGATATTCAAAAGTTTGTGGCGGAATTTTTGGTTTTCCAATAGAATAAAGTTGAGACAATTAAGACCCTGGGTCTTCTACAACCTTTATCCATTCCAAGTCAATGTTGGGAGGAGATTTCAATGGATTTTATCACAGGTTTACCTAAGTCCGAAGGAAAGAGTGTCATCATGGTGGTAGTTGATAGACTTATCAAGTATGCACACTTTTGTGCATTATCTCATCCATTTAAAGCAAGTACAGTTGCAACTACATTTATGGATAGAATTCAAAAGCTACATGGAAGCCCAAGGGTTATTGTGAGCGACAGAGATCCCATTTTTACTGGAAATTTTTGGACGGAGTTATTTTCTTGTTTGGGTAGTCAATTAGCTCATAGCTCATCTTATCATCCTCAATCTGATGGTCAAACTGAGATAGTAAATAAATGTTTGGAAGGATATCTTCGTTGTTTTGTATCCGATAAACAAACACAATGGGTCAAGTGGTTACCTCTTGCTGAATGGTGGTATAACACTTCCTTCCATACTGCAGCAAAAATGACCCCATTTATGGCACTTTATGGATATCATCCACCATCCATCACATCATCTTTAAGGGAAAATTCGAAGGTTCAAGCAGTGGAAGATCACATCGAACATCAACAAGAAGTTCTCCAACTCTTAAAGGATAACCTGAATTTGGCACAAAATCGAATGAAACAACAGGCAGATCAACATCACAGCGAGAGAAGTTTTGATGTAGGAGACTGGGTATTTTTACGGCTACAACCATACAAACAAATGTTCCTCAAGCAAGCTAAGAAGGATAATAAATTATCGCCAAAGTACTATGGTCCTTACAAGGTGTTGCAAAATATTGGTACTATGGCATACAAATTGGAGCTTCCTGCTTCTTCACGAGTGCATCCAGCCATGTTTCATGCTTAAAGAAGGTTATAGGTGAAAAACTTCCAGTTCAAACAATATTTCCAGAACTTGATGAGGAAGGAAAAATCATATTGGAACCTGAAGCGGTCACGGAAACAAGAACTCGACAACTACGGAATCGATCAATTTCAGAGTATCTCATCAAGTGGAAGAACTTACCCAATGAAGATTCTACATGGGAGGATGAGAATTTTATACAGAAGCACCCAGAGCTACTCAAGCATTAAGGACAACACTTTTTTGAAGGAGAGGGGCATGTTAGGTCCCTATATTACTATTATAGTCCCTTATTGTTGTTATTGTAACCCCCTTATTGTTATTATTGTACCCCTGTAACCCCCATATTTTTATTATTGTGCCTTTAAATTATTATTGTTAGGTCGGCTAGGATTACATTGTGGCCCCATGGACTCCTATATATAGAAAGGAAGTTTTGTAATTTGTATCATCCAAGAATTTTTAATTCATGTAATGTATTGGAGGTTTCCCCCTCGAAGTGGCTTATTTCTAAGGCATTGATATCTCTTTTGTTCTATTTTTGGAGCTGGTTTCCCAACGTAATCAACCTGTGTTAAATATGTAAAAATGAGTTTCTATAGGTCAGTTCAGATGTGATAGAGAAAGGAAATCTAGTAAGTGCAAGAGAAATGAAATAGTACACAGGTTTGATGAAGGAAACCTGCGTGTGGAGGCAATTTATATGCTACTTTTATGAAGGAAACACACGTATACATTTAGAATTAGTATATGCGTAGTTTTTATGAAGAGAAGTTGTGTATACACGTGGATACGAATGATCCAAGTCACATATGCCTTTTGCGCTCTACATTTATGATACCAAGGGCCATTACCATGGTATTAGGCCATAGTATTGAGCGTTGTATTGTCTATTTGATTCCGTCCAAGAATACCATCAGTAGTTGTGTGTTTTTGACTCATGGTATTTGTAAAGACTAAATCAATATAAGGAGAAGAAGATCATAGTGCAAAGGTGTGCATAAGTAAGGGGTGTTACTGAATAATTTTCTCTAATGTATATTTGCATGCGATGAACTTTGTTTTAATTGATAGATCTGAATCTATGATGCACCCATGGATACAATGATGGTTCAGGATCTCTAAATATGAAATGACTATGCTCTTGTGTGACCCATTGAAGAAATGATTTAATCTATGACCTGGCGCAAGTTTGCTGAATTCAACTGAAGAAATATGGGTAAGTTCTATGGATCTAGTTCATTCTGTAAAGTTTATATTTAGAGATCTATACGCTAGTTCGTCTCAGTAAAAGCGCGTATATACGCTGGTTTGCTTCAGAAAAGGCACGTATGGCAATTAAGGTTTTATGAAGCTTATTGTAGAGCTTTTTTCTGTTATTCCTGTTATATGTCTGTTGTCTGTCAATGAAGTCTTCTTGTAGATCTGGGCTATTTGAATACTATATATGTTGCTAAGTTGATTATGTACAAATATGATCAATGAGAGAATAAACATGGTTGATGGTGACTGACTAATGAAGGGTTCTGCATTTCTAAAGATAACTGACTGAAAGCCTCAGATCTAGATCTGAGACTGATTACATTCTAAAAAACAATATTCACAGATCTATAAGAAGTTTGGTGTGAAGGAAAGAGCATATACACGCGGGTTCAGTGAAGTGAAGTAGCATATGCATTTTAAGTTGATGAATGTTCAGGGTCGATTTTGTATCTGCATATTTATTCTGAATTATGGGTTATTTCTAAGTTCTAGCTACAGTGATCTCACTTTTCTGATTGAAGTATTGGGTAAAGTTTATGGTTGTTGATGTTTATGAAGAGTTGTGTTGATATTGTTTGATCCAATATCAAAATTGATGAAACATGGTCTATAGTGGTTCTGAGGGTTGAAGCCTTCAGTATGGAAGTAGAAGCTTCCTGTCGGTAGAAGCTGGTGTTCTAATCAGGGGGTTAAATCTCCCTTCCAGTAGTGGATCTTAAACGAGATTAGGGGGTTGTAGCTCCCTTCCAATAGTAGGTGGAAAACGAGAGAAGGTTGTAGTCTTCTGTAGGTAGATGCCTGCATACTGATATGAGTCTGCATCAAATTATAAACAATTTTCCATATAATAAATATTCAAGACAGAGACAACAACAGCAGTGGTTTTCTCCCGAATTGGGTTTCCACCTTAAATATTGGTGTTCATGTGTGTTTCCCTTGTGTGATTATTTCTATTGCTATTAATGCACATAATTACTAATTATCTACCAGATGCATGTCTAGTAACCTGACTTAACGATTGTTCTTGAAAAGTTTTTCTAATCTGCAAAATTATATCAATATATGCTAGTTCCTTTTATTATATGCGCGTATATAAGCAATTTGGGTTCATCAAATCCATGTATGGAATTCTGTAAAGAAAATTTTAAAATATTTTCAGTAAGCTCTAAATACTGATTCGCCCCCCCCCCCCCTCTCAGTATTTTTCCCAACAAATATTGTTTGTTCAATTATTTAGATATGCTTTTGTGTTAATCTTCCTTTGATTTATTCTTTAAGCTCTGTTTAGGCCATTTTAAACTTAGATTCGTCTTCACTATCTTTCTTATTGTTTTCCCTTTAATTCTTCCTTTATCTATGATCTTTGTCCTTAATTTATGATTAACCCTTTTAACCCCTTGATTAACTTTTACTGTCATAGTCTGTTTATTGTGTTCTTCATTTTGCTTGCACTGTGTGTTATTTAAAACATTTCAGGCTTCTCTAGTGTGTTTGAGTGAGCATCGATGGTCATGATCCATTTATTTTATCTGGTGCCCCTAGTCCTTTGAAGGACAGACTTACTAGATCATCACCCAGGGAGTCTGTCTAAACCATTTTAGGACCTTAGAATGTTATCTATGCATTTTATGCCATGATTACCTATACAATACAATAATTTATTAACTTAAATCATGCGTTTGAGGGGTTTCTGCATTCATTTGGGTGTTTTCGGGTGTTGGGAGTGCTTGTAGAGGCTCATGGTGGTTGTGGGGCTTCATTGCAAGGCCACAGAGCTTTGCAACGTTTGAATCAGGTGGTGGTATCGAGTTGTGAATGGAGGCAGAAAAACAGTTTTTGCATGAGAGGGAGGTAGTTTGCGCTTGGAGAAAAGGTGGTAAGCGGCTTCAGGCCGATGGATGCGATTATATTGGGCGGGAAACACATGGCAGAGGGTAAAAACAATAAAACCACCCATTTCGTTTATTTTGTAAGTGTTAAACACCGGGTGGAGAATGGTGCGACAACGATCGTAGATCGTTGGATCTAAGGGGGAAGGATCCGACGAAGATCAGGGGATTTGAAACGACAAGCAAGTTAGACAATGGGGCTGGGATAATAAATAAGTAGAGGTACTTATTCTGAGGGTAAGGCATAGGTTTATATAGTCGTGGGGTTTTGTTTCAGGGAAAATTTGAAGGATATAAAATTATCTTGAAGTTTAAAAAATTGGCGAATCTCACTAGTCCCTAATGTGTAAACTATAAAAATTTTATCGATGTATTTATAAAATGATTCAAATTATAATGATTTTATATATATTCTCTATATAATGTTGGCAATTTTAACATAAATAATTTTATATTATAAAATTTGGGCGAATCATTTTTATAAAAAATGGAAATTGGTGAATTTTTTTTGGAAAAAACATGGAAAGTTAGCCCGCCTACAAATATTAGCCCCTAAAATTTTCCATGTTTTGTTTGTATGTGGGTGGGGGCTTAATAAGAAGTAGCTCGTGTTAAATAAAAAGTGAAAATTTCTTATTATCACGATGGGGTTTAAGTGTCATAGGTCACGTGAATAAGGCTTTTTAAACCAAGGTTATGGATATAGAAGGGTGTCGGGTGATTAAATACAAAAGCAAGGTTTTAGTATGAAACAATGGGGCCCGAATGCTAAACATGAACAAAGTTTGGTGTTTAAAACAATGTTAAAAGAATTTTTTACATTTTTTTAATAGAACAAGGGAAAATGATGAAGGTGAGGGGGTTTGGTGGGGAAAATGAAGGCTTTAAGTAGGGAGGAAGGTTTGAAAATGACAGGGTGAAGCCCATGCATGAGTTTTTCAAAGGAGGAAGGTGATTTATAGAAAGGAAAAATGAGATATAGTGAAGAAGGTTTTATGAAGATAATGAAGGTAGTGAGATTTCTAAAGATAGTTGATAGTCAAGGAATGTTATCTTCAGCAGATTGTAGAAAATCCATACTCACCTAGTGAAACTGTAGAATATAGGAGGATAAAACCTGCTATAGAAAGAAAATCTACCACAAGATTATGACTTCTCAACACTACTAAAAATGTATATTCGAGAAACATATTTAGGATATCCAGTACAACATTCTTGTACACTCTCATTCGTGGATTCTTGGCCTGGTATTCCCCTTTGACCTATTTTATCACAAGTTCAGAGTCGCCATAAACTGAAATTATTCTTGTGCCCAAATTTTTCAGGATTTTGAGGCCAATGATCAATGCCTCATATTATGCCTCACTGTTAGAAAAATAAAAATCCAACTTATATGAACATAATCTTACATTTTTTGGAACTTTACCTCACCGATGAAGAGGACTGTGGATCCAAATTTCGATGCCTATCCCGTCTTTCCCCATGGCACCATCAAGCTCCATGGTCCAAAGACCATTTTCATCATCCAGATGTTCAAATTATGACTTCTATTCTTTCTCATGTTTTCGGGCCAATTATTCATTATGTTCTTAAATTTTTTCTACCTTATCTGATGAATGTTATGAATAAATAGGAAAATTTCCTTTTCCCTCATCTAAAATTGCTTTGACACAATTGGAAATTTCTGGAATATCTTCTACTTCTACAAGCTGACTATCTACATCATTCAAACCGATATCATTGAACAAAATAAATGATTCTAGATTTGTATGTAAGACATTAATTAGATGATTGTTAGGCTTCTCTTTGTTGGTAATCATGTATTTCATCTTCATTTCCTGGTACAACTTTCTCAATTGTCTGAAAACTAGGATGGTGGCATAAGATAAATCTAGTTGCAAAGTGCCTCTCAACTTCGCTCCCCAAGATCTTGACAACAACATACCAAATCATGGTGGTATGTCAACTACCACCACATCCATTAGGACATTCTTTATGGAATTTGTTTAGGGGAAACTACCAAATATTTTATGAGACCAAGACAATGAGCTCTACCCGAATCAAAGGAATACAGGTCATGGTAAGGGAAAGTTATATCTAGGCCCAATTTCTCCATAATGTCTTTCAACATAAAATTATGGGAAGCTCCACAGTCGAGCATGGCATTTTGAAGGATACATTGGTGAATTCTCAGACTCAAATAGAATGGGGGAACTTCACTATCCTCTAACTAACCATCTATGGCTGGACCAAAAATGAGTTCATGTTGGTCATCTTCAACATTTACCATATCAGATAATGGGTCTACTTTCAACATTTTGGCTATGTTAGACTTATATTGATTGTTTTTGACAAGTTCAGTTAAAGGGATGGAGATTTTTAATTTAGATATTTTAGTTTCTAAGCTAAAAGGAATGGATTTTTCTACCTCTATAATGACAGTGTCTCTTTTGTCGAGTTGATCCTTTGGTGTAGCTTCATTCTTCTTAATGTCCTTTTATTTTCTCGGCGTGGTTGAAGATGGTTGAAGATTAAATTTGCTGTAGTTTTCAGCTGCAGGTTCCTTTCCTTTGTTCTAATTACCTTGAGTATTTTGCTTCATTTTAGTATTGTTTTGTTGGGATGCCCACTTCTGAATAGGATTGGTTGGGACATCTTTACTCAGTGAGTATTGCCTCTACTATGAACTGAGTGCATTCAAATAACCCCGATGATAACCATCTGACTCACGTCCAACTCATGATCATTGGCTAGTATATAATCTTCATCGATAGGCACATCTGTCTTCTTAACATATTCTTCATTTTCTGTCAAAAATATGGGCTGGCCATTTGCTGTAAAAAAGTGATTTTCTTCAACAATATGATCTTCTTCTTCCTCAACTCCTTGAGTATAATTTTTCTACAAGGGTTTCTGAATCTTCTGTTGTTGTGCTAGTTGCTCAAGATCCCTTTTTTCTCTTTGTTTGATCCTATGTTGTTGTCGTCCAAAGTTAGGATTTATAACCTGTTCTTTCAGTTTTCTTTCTGTAATGGTCATTATGTCAACCATTCTTTCTATTGTCCCTATCAAAGTGTCCAATTTTACCTCAGAGGATGGGGATGCTTCTTCTTTTATGATTACTTTTCTCTTACCCTTCATATTTGAATTTTTAATTGATAAGTTTTCTTCCACACTGACTACATTCCTCTGCTTGCCTTCCAATGTTGCATGATTCCTCTCTCGCAGCTGGTATGTCATGTCTGGATCAAATCCATCCAGATAATGAAATAGAGCCAAACTTGGAGGAGGTTTGATCTCAATTGGAATTGAATTGTATATTCGGTTGAAACGAGCAATGAAATCCTGAACTGATTCATTTGGATTCCTTTTTAGATTATCATATTCAGAAAGAATCTACGAGGGGTTCTTCTTCACCTCCCATTAGGCTATGAAGGAATCTATTAGCTGGTGTGGAGTAGCTATAGAATTTGCAGTCAAATATCTAAACCATGTTTTAACATCTATAGAAAATATTTGAACTATGATTCTCATCTTGGCATGGTCAGAATATATTTCTTCCAGGTCAATAAAGTCAGTGACTTTGACTATTTTTTGTTTTTCACTATTTTGAGAACTCTCATCAAAGAGAGGGAGGCTCTAGCCATAGCTTTGTGGTAAGGCATTGATTTGAGCTGGTAGAATCAAGGGTGAAAATATGGCCATGATTCTTGCTGAGTTAAGTACATGAGTGACAATGGAAGTAGTTGAATGAATGGGTAATGAAGTGGAAGGTGTAGATGAAGAAGCAACAACTAACTAAGATTGTGTCATAATGGGTAATGATTCTTGCTAATATTGGATTATGGCCTTTTCAGATTGGTATTGAAGTTGGTTAGCCAAATTTTCAAGCCTATAGAATTGACTCCAGACTTTTGTGTCAAAGTTTGATTCAGATTTAGTTTCTTCAGAAAGTAAATTATCTTCGAGTTTTAAAAAATCAAAATTTACCTCAAATAATGATTTTTCTTCAGAAATTCTGAATTGGTAAAATACTATATCATAAAATGAGGTTTTAGAATTTTATCGAAATAAAGACAACTCAAATTTCAAATCAAAAGTTATGTCTTCGAGAGATAAAACATTTGCAGGTAACGAGGAAGATCTTACCAATGAAGAAGGATTTGACTGAAATTATGTGTGTTGAGATCTCTGTTTCCAAACAAGTCTCTATATATCTTCAACTGGATCAGCTGGATGAGGATATGGATTAGATCTGGTGTCTCTCATTGAAGCTAGAACGTTCACTGTTCAACAACTTGGTTCTTTGCAACTTTCAGATTAGCCTTCAAGAAAACTTAGACCTATCACCCACGAGCCAATAATTAGATGAAATTATGGGACAACCACGGAGTATCTGCCAATTTCTTCTCCATTATGGTCTCCAAGATGTTATCACTCCACCGGATCTTCGAAGGCTAAGAAGTAGACCAACAAGGTAACCACAGACCGCTTTGGCCAAGTAGCTAGCCCTACTAAGCAGGAGAGGGCTCTCTCCAAGAGATGACAGCCAAATTGACCGGATAATGAGGATTTTAGGCTAAGTATAGTAAGACTAGGGTTTTTATTGATTGATTTTGGGTGCTGGATGGTGAATTAGGCCAGGGAGGAACTAGGCCAGGGCATAGAGGATCATAATTGTAGAGATCCGATGGGGAAAGGTAGGCACATGATTTAACACATTTAGGTATCAAGATGACTATGAAATACTAATAGGGTTTTAAAAAACAACATGGAAATCATGAATTTTTTCAATCAGAAGAAAATGAAACATAATTGTAATAATTCCTCCAAAACAGAGCATCAAGTAATGAATTATTTTTATCTAACTTAGGAATTAATCACTTTGAGATATGACATGAATATGGAAATAATAATACATTCAAACATATGGAAACAAAAGAGGAAACATAGCTAAAACATTTTACCACAGGAATCCCATCAAAATAGCTGCAACTCTATTTTTTAGTTCCTACCAAAGATGTCTGATTACACTAGTGTTCAAAGGTCAATTGCACAACATCCAACCCTTGTAATGACAAAGGAAATGAAATATATAGACCAAAAAAACTTCTCCCCACTCTCAGGGGTCGAATCCATGAATTGTGGATCTATTCCACAAATTCCTCAACTGGAATCCTAATGACTAGAGAGATCAATAATCTCATCCCTATCTTTGATGAAACTGATTCACTTGACCAAAAATTACATTTACTTGATGTATCTACCTCTAGTAAATATAAAAGACATAATAGAATTTCATTTTTACATTTACATTAATAAATATCCTTGTAATCCATCAATCAACTGAGAGAAAGTGAAAATTCTAAAGAAATTAGTAGACTAGAAAAAGCACAACGTCCTTGTAAAAAGTGAAATGTGCCCAGGAAAAAGCACAGCGTCGGCCTTCAAATAAACTTTTTATTTCCTTCTTGAAGTCCAAATTGAGCCCAATATGGCTCATTGGAAATATATTATAGTCTAGTTGTTGAAAAATTCCTGAAACTTTAAAAATCATGGAGTGAAGCTCCTCGAAAATGAAATCTCCCAAGGCTGGTCAAAAAGCGTAGCGTCAAGCTAAAAAAGGTGGCAAAAAGCTATTTTTTAGAAATTTTTTGGGCTTTTCCACCAATCAAAAGCTCCGTTTTTGGAGTTCCAATAGTCAAAATTAATGTAGAGACCATTCTATATCCATCCATGCAGATTTTTTAGCATTTAGAGGCCTCCAGAAAAAGCGCAGTATGGCCCACACTGCACTTTTTGCAGGCTCACTATGCAAAAAGTCTGTAAAATTTTACCAAAATGCCCAAAAAGTCAAAAACTTGCTCAAAAACCTTCAAAATTGATGGATTTAGTCCTGATGAAGTATGTCAATCTACCATGGAGGCATCAACAAGTAACTCAAGTTTTCCCTTCTCCTTTTGGCTAATTAGGGCTTCCTTGAGCTTGTCCTTCAATTACTTTACCTTGACATTGAAAATTTTGTTTCTAGTGTGACACTGATCATCCATGTGCCCTAGCATCTAATTTTCCTTGTTGTACTTATGAAGGAGCTTCTCCAGGTGTATGTTCACTCTGTCAAGCCAAAATTCTCTGTCAACATTGAATTTTCTTGCAATTTTTTCCTCAAAGGTGAGTTCTTCTACCTCATGTTTTTCCTACTCCAATTCTCTTTTAAATCCCAATGCTTTTGGTCTCTTCTTGGTGATTTGGGCCTCATCCTCATCAAAATCATCATTTTCCGTCACTTATTTTCCTTTGAAATCTTACCTCTTAGCCTTCAACAATTCCATTTCCCAGAGTAGTTGTTTATATTTCAACTGCTTGTTTTCTTGCTCAAGGAAGGAGATGAAAAATTGTGCCCTTGCCAAATTATGTTGCAGCTCTCTGATTTTGGCATCTTTCTCTTTGATGACTAGGTTTTAGGTTTCACGATCATCTTGGACATCCAAGTCCACTAGGTCAAACTCCTTTTCTTCCTCATGGTGAAGGTATTATTCCTCTTAGACAACTGCCTCCTTTTGCTCATTGTATCCCTGTTTTTCTGATGTATAAGGCAAGGCCCCTTCCAAAATATGTGGAGAAAACACTTGCCTATGTCCTATCTAATAGGTTTTGACCTATTTTTCCTTTTTAGTCTTCTTGACTGCAACCCTGCTAGATAATGTAGTTTTCTTGTGAGAAATTGTTGTTGATGGTGGAATAGGTCTAGCAGGATGATTTTTTGGTGTAGTAAAGAGTTGTGCCTCAATGAAAGTCTACCATGCAATTTTAGCTGCTTGAGGTGGTGAAGGACAATGGTTTTAATGAGTGAATGATGAAAGAGACTGTTCATTTTAAGCTCATACTCTCTATTTTTCACTATGTAGGCCATATTATCAATGCTCCTGTACAAGTAGTAGGGAAGGTTGAGCAATTTCATGAGTAACCTGATGCGATAGCTGTGCAACCTAGAGAATATCCCCTCACAAGTGAAATATTTAATGATGATCTTCATCATGGGAGAAAACCAATCAGCAACTAACCAAAAGGAAATATTTTCTTGATGTTGTCTTTGTATGGTGCTTTGAGGTAAGGTTCATACAGTTGGGCATCCAGATATTTATTTTTGAACCACTTTTCACCTACATTGGGTATCCTTGTTGGTGCTACAATGATGTCAGTAGAAATGGTGAATTTCACCCCTGCAATGGTAACTTGGTATTTTTGTAGGTTGGTGATGAATATCCTGGTCAAATTTGGATGGCTCTACACTCTTTGGACCGTCTCACAAAACTCAAAACAACCTACATGTTGGAAACATTTAACTTCTAGGGGTGATGACATAAAATCCCTAGTGTTTGACAGCTCTAGCCTCAAAATTTTCCATACGTTATTATATGTCTTCTTCTCGTGTTCTGTGGTTCTTTCTCCTCCTCCATTATTTCTAGTTTTGTTTAGAAACCCTATGGGAGAAGGGGAAGGAAAAGGGATTGGGATTGTAGGGTTAGGGAGCTGGGATAAGTGAGGGAAAATTTGGGGAAGTGTGAAAGGGATTTAGGAATCTTAGAGAAGTGATGTGGAGTTGAAGTGATAAGGGGAATGGGGTAGGGAATTCAATTACAAGGATGTTATCTAGTTGCCTAGAAAATCATAGTGTAGGTGTAGGGTTTTAGGGAATATAGCTTGGGAATGGGGAATAAATGGATGTGAGGGTAGTGGGGAGTGAATTAGAATGTAAGGGAGGTGAATGGGTCTAGGGAAAATAAATTAAGCTTGCAAACTTGTGAAAACTGGGGTTTAATTACTAGAACATGACATGGATAGTAAAGGAGATCTTTCCACCAAAAACGTATGACCATGACCTGAAAGGAGGAGCTTACAAGATGTAACTTACTTGCAAATGAGTTTAGAAACCTTTTTTTGTAGATTATAACCCTTGGAGAAAATATTTGAAGTGGTAGCTCCTTCACTGCAGAAAGCGCAGTGAGTTTGAGAAAGGCACATTGAGCACTAAGAAAAACACAACGTGTTAGAAAAGCATGGTGTGCCCACTGCAAAAACTGTAGCGTTGGACCCTCAAAATCATTTTTTTGAAGAAAAACTTTGTTTTTGACTCGAAGAAGCTGAGACCTCGATGCTTGAGAATGCAAATGAATGAATTTTGGTCTTTGAGGGCCTTTTATGCTTGGAGAAATATCATTAAATATACTTGTACCCACATTTCCTTTATTCAAAATCAACTTTACATTACTTTTTACCTTTAACCTTTGAACTTTATCTTTGAACTTTATCTTTAATGGCTTAGCAGCATTGATAGATTTTTGGAACCTTGATCATTTGCTTATGGAACCTTGTGTATTGCAGATACCTGGAACTCTGAAATACTTATTACAAATTAGGAACAGAAAATTACATTTTTCTTTGAAATAAAATTTACAAATCAAATTTATTGATGAAATTTCTTTATTGTCACTCCTTAACTTGCTGGAATTTATTACATGAAATGATGATTTTATTACCTTGGAAACCATAAGACCTAATGGAGACGCTAGACTGAATGAAAACATGATTAAAGTGAATGTAATCATTATGACAACTCATGAATGACGGTGCACTCATAAAAGAGGTGAATTTCGAAAGGAGTGAAATCAGGCGTTGATCTACATCCAGTGACCAAATTTTTGCATGATGAACAAATGGAATGAATAAAATTGGAAAATGTGACCCTAACAAGACATGATAAGATTCTATTTGATCATTGGTTGTAGGATGCAAAAATTGACACTAACAGGTGCCTCTAAGAAAGTTTGTGATTACTAATTTGAGGGGTTTGGATAATCTTGTGTGTGGTTGCTCACAAAATAATTGATGTTTTTTATTTACATCATAATACAAACAAATATTTTGTTTTTTTTCTCATGGAAGGGTTTCCACATCAAAATCATTGTGTACAATTGTGAATGCATTCTTATTGTGTGATTCCATGTTAATTGTTTAAAGAAGTAAAAAAATTATAATGATTGATTCACTCCCCCCCCCCCCTCCCTCTCTCTTGGTAATACCTAGTTCCCAAAAATTAGTAGTAGATTTTTTTCCTTCATGGAAAAATTAAACACTATAAGGGAGAGCCATATCGAATCATGTCAAGTCAGGAAAATTAGGACATCTACAGAAGAAGAGTACTAGTTTTTAAGGAGTTAATTATGTATTCCAGAGATTCATAATGGAATAATATATCATGTCCTTTACTGTGGATGTATGTGCTTCAATAGAGTTCAGATATAAACTTTGACCAACTCCACACATAGATGTTGATGAAAGGAGAGCCTAAAAATAATAATGCAAAGGCCAAGAACACAATTTTAGCTAGTCTCTACCAATCCCAGATTTTAAAGGTGATGCATTGGGAAAACTTAGAAATTGTTATGAAGGAGATGATAAGGGTAATAAAGCAACACTCCAAACCTATAGGATGAAATTTGAGAGTCTTAGTATGGATGAGGAAGAAAGCATAGTTGAATATTTACTTAGAGTAGATGAAGTTGAAAATATGATTAGAGGTATTTATGAAGACATTAAATAATGGTTAGTTTTGTAAAATATCTTAAGATTTCTCCTAATGAAATTTAATGCTAAGATCTCATCCATAGAATCTATGACAAAATTATATACTCTAACAATGGAGCAACTGCATGGAACCCTCACTTCCTATAAGATCAAAATTGGAGGAGAGAATATAGAGCCAAAGGAAGTTGTGTTCAAAGCCTCAGAGAAATCCAAAGGGCACAAAAGGCACCAATATTACTCTAGTTGTGACTCATATGAGGAAATGGCTCAGTTCATAGGAAGACATAAAAGAGGCTCATATAATTATAAAGGTAATATTCTAATAAGTGTTTTGAATGTGGTATAGTAGGATATTTTTCTTTTAAATGTCCATTTAAATCTAAGCAACAAGAGAAGGAAAAATAATATAAGAGCTAAGAGAAATCTTAGAAATACCAAAGGAAGAATACTAAGAAGTAAAAAATAACTTTTACACTAATGAAGACAGTGAGTCATTTGAAGAATCCTTTGAGGGATAAAAAGAGGAATTCATGTTCATGGAATTTGAATTTGAGACTAGTATTTAAGAAAAGTAAGATTTTGAAGGAGTGGTGGACCTTGAGGAAGAATTGGTTAGTCCACTTGAGGAGATGAAGAAGTCATGGAAGAAGAACAAGTTGTTGAAAAAGAAACTTCAAAGAGTTGAAGAAGGTATGTATAACTTTTATAATGAGTATTATAACCTTCAAAAAGTAAATTTATAAGAGGTTGTAATACTTAATGACATTTGAGTTCAACAATTAAAGGATAAAAAAAAGAGTCATGATAGATTATGGGAAGAGAATGAACCCATGAAGCTAGAATTTTCAAAAAGGAAAGGAAATACTAGTTTGGATGCATATGATGGACATATAATCTCTCTAAAAAAAACTTGAAGAATCCAAGAGAAAAGATAAAATTCTTGTGAACCAATTAGTTGAATGGGAAAAGAACTACCAATAATTGAAGGAAAACATTGTATATATGAGAAAATTTCTTGTGAAGACCAAGTCTAATATGGTTTTACTCCTGAGATTTACTAAGGCTTTAGAAACATTAAATGATATCCTCAACTCTTAATGAACATCAACAACAAAATATTGTCTAGGATATAGAGAGACTCAACAAAATTTGAAAGGAGAACCAATCTCCAGGTCTCGATGAAATAAGGAGCCGCAAAGCTATGCATAAGAAGTTAAAGGAAGAGTTTGTAAGGATCTACAACTCAATGCATACCTTCTCATTATCAAGCATGATGGAATAATTTCAATAAATATACCTGACTACAAAAGAAGCATTATTTCAGATAGTTGAAGTCTAAATATAAAACTCCTCAAAAGAAAATAAAAGGTGGAAAAAAAAGATATAAAATAAGGAATAATGTGGTGTTTTAGTATATGCACATCACCAAGAGGAGAAATTGTATGTGGAAAATGAATTCTCCAAGAATATGACAAGAGATAGAAGAATGTTCTTATTTCTTAGAGAAAACGAGAAATGAGGCATAATGTTTTGGAACAATGCACCAACTGAAATAAAAGGGAAAGGAAGAATTACCCTAGATAAGAAGACTAAGGCTCAGAATTTCCTATATCTGTACAACCTCAAACAAAATCTTCTAAGTGTTAGCAAAAAGTGAAACAATTCTTATGATTTCATTTTTCTATCAAAGGATTGCGAAATTAGAAAGGAAGAGAATATAAAACTAGTTGGGAAAGTAATGAGAACTACCAAAAACGTTTATGTCTTCGATGATTCCATATTGAAGTGTTCTCTAAGAAACAATGATATGACAAGGCTATGCCATAGGAGGATGGGTCATGTTAACTTCGAAAACTTGGTGAAGGTCAACAAAAAATAGCCAGCAAGGGGCTTGCCAAAACTATGGAAAGCATATAGTTCAATATATAAGTCATGCTAGTGTGGTTAACAAACAAGGGTGTAGTTCAATGCAAAGGAGTGTTCTGCATCCAAACCACTAGAACTAGTTCATATAGCCACTTCTGTTCCATCCAAAGCACAAATTCCAAGAGGTGAGAGGTATTTTATTTTGTTCATTGATGATTTCACAAGAGCCACATGGATCATGTGTTAAAAGATAAATTAGAAGCTTTGAGAAAATTTAAAATATTTAAAACATAGGTTGAGAATGAAAATTATTTGAAGATCAAGTTCTTGCAATCAAACTAAGGAGGTGAGTACACTTCAAGAGACATTGAATATTTATATGAAAAACATGGTATTAGAATGAAATTATTATTTTTCAATAACCCCTCAATAAAATGGAGTTGTAAAATGAATTAATAAAACCATTCAATATATGGCCAAGGCCATGATGAATGAAGCAAAATTTACAAACACTTTTTGGGGAGAAGTGGCTCAAGTTGTTGTTTACTTGGAAAACATAACTCAACTCAAACAAAATACTAAGAAGACCCCCTATGAGTAGTGGAAAGGGAGATGAGCCTTAGTGAAGAACTTGAAAGATTTTGGGAGAAAGTGTTATATCAAGAGGAATGACAAGAAGCTAGGTAGGTTTTATTGTCATGGAGATGAAGGAATTTTCCTTGTGAACCAAATAATAAGAAAAGGATAAGAGGGCTATAAAAAATGACTAGAAGGATTGAATATTACATTGATGTCAGAATAGATGAATATGTACACCATAAAACAAAGCCTCTAGATAAACTAGAAGTGGATGGTGGATCTATGTCCAAATATGACGTATCTGAAGAGATGGAGGACGAAGAAGTTGAGGATTTACAAGAAGAGGAAGATGAGTATTTACAAAATTCATCTCAGAAATATGAAACTCCATCCAATATGTGCAGAAGAAACATATAAAAATGTAGATAATTGGAAATAAATATATTTGTGTGCAAACTAGAAAATTTTAGGGGTTAATATTCGCACGTGGGCTAATATTTCATGTTTTTTCCAAAACAAACTTTCGCTGGTCTCCATTTTTTTAAAAACAATTCACCCAAATTTTATTCTATAAAATTATTTTACCTTAAAAATCACCAAAATTTTATATAGACTATATAAAATCCTTATAAAGCTAAATATTTTCAAAAAAATATTTCTAAAGATTTGATAGTTTTCATATTAGATACTAATAAGATTCACCAATGTTTCTAAACTTTTATATAAATGTCCATCCTTAATTTTCCCTGATTTGAAGGATATTTAAAGACAATAAAAAACAAGCAAACATTTCTCTCGTGTAATAAATAGAGCCCAATAATTTTAGCGAAGAAAGTGAAGACAAGTGTTGGGTTAAGGAAATGGAAAAAGAATTAGATTATATAGAGAAGAATAGTACATGGTAATTGTTTCGTAGAAAAAAAATATAAGAATTTCATTGGCACAAAGTGGGTATCCAAGAATAATCTAAATGAAGATGGCGAGGTTGTGAGAAACACAGCTAGGTTGGTTTGTAAAGGCTACGCTCAAGT
This sequence comes from Pinus albicaulis, assembly GCA_034641835.2. Classification (NCBI taxonomy): domain Eukaryota; kingdom Viridiplantae; phylum Streptophyta; class Pinopsida; order Pinales; family Pinaceae; genus Pinus; species Pinus albicaulis. The sequence continues at coordinate 1,455,865,047 of CM076584.1, forward strand.
AGAACGTATATATTTCAAGGAAAAAATTTCCCCTGTAGACAAAATCGAAGTCATTGGAATGTTTTTGGCATTTTCTAGTTACAAGAACTTTAAAGTTTACCATATGGTTGTCAAGTCAACCTTTATCAACGATGAGTTGGAAGAGGAAGTGTGTATTTAGCAACTAGAAGGTATTATTCTCTTGTAAAATGAAATTATGGTGTGCATATTGAAAAATAACGGTATGGGCTAAAGCAAGCTCCACAAGAATTGTATGATAGGATAGATAAATATATACAGCAACAAGGGTTCAAAAGAGGATCAATGGATAATAATTTATATATTAAATATGAAAATGATAGTTAGTTGATTATTGTTGTGTATGTAGATGACATCATATTTGGAAGTTATTTCGAGTATATGGGACATTAATTTGCCAAATAAATGCAAAAAATGTTTGAGATGCCCATGCTAGGAGAGTTGTCATTTTTCTTGGGTTGCAAACTACATAGTCATCCAAAAGTATTTCCATCTCCCAGTCCAAGTACCTAAAAGAAACTTTGAAAAAGTTTGGAATGGATGAGTATGAAACTATGTGTACATGTTGATGGGGGAAAATGTTCCACCAATAGTTAGGGGGTATCCTCGGTGTTAAGTCCCAATTAGATGTCACACTATTTGCGATAGGAGCCCCATCCGATATGTGGGCCCAACTTCCACCATCTAAGTTTTCCTCCTAGATATCATATGTGGAGATGTTAGAGTGAGGGAAAGAATTAAATTCTTGGAAAATGGGGTTGATGTCATCTCACAATAAATAACCAACAAAATGGAATACAAGAATGTAAAAAAAAAACAAAAAAAAAATTGAGCATGGAAGAAGAATGCCTCAAGAAAGAGTTAGTGAGTTAAAACCATCTCATACATACATAAATAGAAATATGTCAAAGGTCAATTGCAGCACACTTCACAATACGTTGCTGGCATTTGATGAAATAAGAAAGAAATCATTCAAAGAATACATTCAAGCCATAAGCCACAAATGAGTTCATGAACATATCTCCCACATGAAATCACACATACAAACACAATGGAAATACATGATATCCAATACAACCACCATAAATATGCATGAGAATCCATGCCAAGTGAAGAACTTTGAATAATCCATGTTGTGAATTCAAGTCCATATTTATCAAGTCCATCAAAGCCCAACAATGGAATATGTGTTATTAATACAATATTCCGAAGAAAAACCCTAGCATCATCACGACTCACCCTAGTAGTTGCCAATACCTTAGTGCCTCTAGCTCCTTAAGCACATAAAAAATATCTAAAGCTAGTCTAGCTCAAGTGCTAAATTCCCCTCCCCAATGAGGCATGAGGGTATATTTATATATTTGAGTTGGTTTTTCACCTACCATGTGACTCTTCAAATTCCTTATGATCTATTCAACTTATAAGAAATTTTACATGACTTTAACATTTTACCATTCATAATTATAATAAGATATTTACAACAAGATAGAAAGAGAACATGTGTTGTTAGAAATTATGAATTAATTGTTGTTGGTGATGTTGAAAACGTTTTAGAGTGCCTGAAATAAAATGCATACAATGTGATCCTTTAGCTGAGGAAATCATGATACATTTTGAATATTTTACCATCTCATGGTTGGAGAGTGTGAACGTTTTGGTGGTAGTATAGTTTCCATCATGGTAGACAATACTTAAATGTCATGTGAAATTCTACCCCCAAAATGTTCCACAAAACTTCAAGGGAAATGCATCCTAGTGTACCAATAGTTGAATAATTTATCATGTGCTTATTCCTCTGATTTAACATCCCTGTGAATATAATTGTGCTTGTGAATTGACTCAGAAGACAAAATTTCTTGTCCAACATAAAACCTTTCCTCATCCTTTTTCAATGTATTCTTCCATATCAATAGCTTCATTTAATCTCCTCTAGGTACATACTACATTATCATATAGATTTATTCATCATCTTGGATGGATCAAGAGGTTTAATTATTCAATCATGGTATATTTTGGCAAGAAGATTCCTTTCTCCCTTCACATGATCTACTTGACCTTGATGAAGCATATAAAAATTTATTCTTTTCATTGCATAGGCCTTACATTTTGTCTCTTAGTGGAAACCATTTTAATATTCTTCTGATTATATAAGACAGTAAAAACTACAGTAGACAAAAACACAGTTTTAATCATCAAGGATCATCTTTAAACCAACCTTGGTTTGGATGGGAACTTAATGTAAAATTTGATTCGGGGTTTCGTGTCTGCCATGATATTTTCCAATGGGTGTTCCTTTCTTTGGAACTATCTCTTTAGTTCCTATATTTACAATTCAGTGATTGGAAAGCTCAGGTTTCTAGATCATCCATGATAGCTAAGCTCACCATACAACTTGTGAGGGCTTCCATAAGGGATATTTTTCGTTCATTTACCAGTTTTATTGTGACACCACAAAATCCACTTGTGAGGTACTAAATTAAAGGAGTTAAGGAATTTTATGCTAGAATGCAAAAGTCTAAAAAACATTTATGGAGGAAATGACCATAACTCATATGCTTACTTAATCTGAATCTATTAACCTTGAGATTTATACAATGTTTAAAAATATAGAAAGACAAAATCGGAAATCAAGGAGACAAATAGATGCAAGTATTCTCAAGATGAAGGTGAGTTGGCTATTATTGATTGAGGTTTCCTATGACCTTTTTATTTGAACCAGTCCACTCTAGATTTTTTCATAGGGCATTTATATTCTTCATATGGCTATTATGCTAAATTTGGAAACCAAACTTTATCTATGTTTTCAAATAAGTAAACGATATTGATGAATAGGTTTCATCAAGTTTTATGATCAAATATATGTATACTTCCTTCAAAATGTCATATGATTGCCTCCACAACTCCCTTGAATATTTATTTATGATATTTCATGCATGAGGAAAACTTAGTTACATTGCCTAGAATTATGTGCAATCACTCTGAATATCTTTCAATAGCAAGAAACCACCATTAGGATATAAAATTTCAACTAGAAAAATCACAAATGATAATGTGACTAATGGATAGGTTGCAATAGGAAATGTGATATAAGGAAGGGAAATTTCAAATGAGAATGTGACTGTTGGACATGCCCCAATTTTAAAAATCAGAGCAAGTCGCAAATTAAATGAAGAGCAGGTCATAGGTTCATAAGATAGGGTAGGCCACATTTCTCATTTTAGGTGTCCCAAAAGAATGACGTTGTGACTTGCAACCTCATGGGATGGTATAATACCTAGTCGTAGTTCTAATCAATAGATCAGGCCACACTTCAGAGTTACATTGCATGTCGCATATTGGGAGAACATTACCGTTGTCAATTGGAAATGCGACTAGAAACTGTAATAGGTTTAATACAAAGGTTAATCAAGCCTTTTGGTTTTGGTTTCACTACAAGCTATGGATGTTATTTTTCGTTTCTAATGTAGTCTTTTTTTTGTAAGAAACACATGTTCTAGTTTCATTGGGTTTTAGAGGTGCATTTTATAACTTATATATATGTTACCCATCCTATTTGTTGTTCATATTTCTTAACCCTAAAGTCTCCCAATCATAACTTATGAGAAAAGGAAAAGGGTTAGTTATATGGATGAAATGCACAGAGCATGTAGCAGGTTGAGATTCATCGATGGAAGGAGGGGTGAAGCTTTATGGTAGTTTTGTTGGAATATCATGTGTTTTATACCACATAAAACAAATAAAACCTTATTTTGGATGAATTCATGCTATTCCATGTCGCAAATCATGTCACCAAAACCATTAATGAATTCAAAACTGATTTTAATAAAAATTCCAATGGGTAATTTGATATAACGTACCATAAGAAGTTCAAAAAAATATTGAATTGACAAATAAATGTTGGGAGATAATTTGGGCATGTGGGATCAAAAGTGTGAGGTGTGAGGATTGAGGTAAAGTTAATGTATCTTCATTAGGGGAATTTGAGGTCTAAAATGGGCCTCCTAAGAAAAATGCACAAAAAAATTAAACTTTATAAGAACCAATAGGATTCAAGATGATGATGTCAACCATGGGGGATGGTTCACCATTTTTTAAGTAAAAGGGTAAAAATATTAAAAATAATAAAATAATAAAACTACTTTTTCAACTCATATTTTCAACTTATCTCCCAAAGTTTTTACTAAAATTTCGGCAACGGTACTCATTGGATGCAAAATTTAATTCCTCATCCAAGAAGCACCCATGTTGCATACTTTCGATGGACCCTTCTACACGAAAAATGAGAAATACATGAAAAACGTGATTTCAATCACGTTTTTCATGTATTTCTCATTTTTCGTGTAGAAGGGTCCATCAAAAGTATGCAACATGCATGCTTCTTGGATGAGGAATTAAATTTTGCATCCAATGAGTACTCCTGCTCGAAATTTGAGTAAAAAAATTGGGAGTTAAGTTGAAAATACGAGTTGAAAAAGTAGTTTTTTCTTTTGTCCATCTAAAATTTGATGATGTCATCAAATATTATTTTATTATTTCCACTATTATTTTATAATTTCCTTAGGAGGCCCATTTTAGACCTCAAACTTTCCCTAACATGAGATCAGAGTTTGGTTAATACACGGAGAGTCTGAAGAAGAAATTTTGATGATTGTGCTCAGAGATGTTAGGAAGAAAAGTATGTTGGAGGAAGAATGAATTGCAGTGTTGAGCAAGTTCAAATATATTAGAGTTGGCATGTGGGTAGAAGGTCAAAGCTTGGAGATGCGCACTAGATTTATCACATGCATTGGAGACAAGGAAGACACAATTTAGGATTCTATCTCCATTGATTCCTAGTGATGTGATGTGTGACCAATAGGGTGGAGAGATAAAGTCAGAATGTATTCACCAATGTTGGTAACATATGGTTGGGGGTGGGAACTAAAACCTGGTAAAGAAACAACATTGTCTTCTTTAGCTGACATCCAATATGATATGCTAGATACATCTTTAAGCCTTTACCGAACTTTTATTATCAAAATGCCATAGATAAGTTCATTGAAAACATTTGAAAAATCTCCAACCTTTTGAGACGTATTTGGAAGAGCACGAAGTCGAGGATCCCTTACCTACTCCAGTAGACTAGAAAACCCCCTATTTTTTTCAAGTTCATTAGTTAATTGGAAAGATACCATATCATTTCTAGGTGAACCTTCTTTTGATAGTTCTTCACTTCCAGTAACATCTATGCTAGAAGCATTGGTTGGACTAACATTTGCATGAAAACTAAAAGGCTAATGGTTGGTGTTTAATCTTGTGAATGTAGCATGCAAATATGCTTTAAAAGTAGATGAATGGATGCTTAGACCATCTACAATAATAAGAAGCAATTTCATCCAAAATAATTGTATGTTCCAATTTTCCATACCTCTATTTATAACTCTCATATGGTGAATAAAGAGACCTTAGAGTATTTTCCAAAACTATTATACCAGTAAATATAAACACGTGATTAATATTTCTAGCAAAATCCCCGTTCATATTATGAAATTGGATTAATATCTTAAGATGCTTAGCCTTAATTCCAATGCTTCGTAAGGTTTCTCCAGCTGATAAATCCAACAAACCTCTTGATAAAGTCTTTATTCCAAATGAGGTTTTCCCAAGAGTACCATCAATCATTAGATAATTTTTTACTCTTAAAATGGCCCTCCTAAGTAATATTATATAATAATAGTGGAAATAATAAAATAAGATTAGATTACATCATCAAATTTTAGAGGGAAAAAAATAAAAGCTACCTTTTTCAACTCGTGTTTTCAACTTATCACCTTATATTTTTATTCAATTTTTGAGTGGGAGCACTTGTTGGATGTAAAATTTAATTCCTCGTCTAAGTAGTACCCATGTTTCATACTTTTTATGGACCCTTCTACACGAAAAATGAGAAATACATGAAAAAACATGGTTGTAATCACACTTTTGATGTATTTCTCATTTTTCACGTAGCGGGGTCTATAAAATACATGAAACATGGATACTACTTGGATGAGGAATTAAATTATTCATCCAAAGAGTGCTCTGACTTGAAATTTGAGAAACAATGTTAGGAGATGAGTTGAAAATAAAAGTTGAAAAAATAGTTTTTCTTTTTTAATCTTTTAACTCTTTTACTCCAAAAATGGTGAATCCTCCCCCATGGTTGACATAATCATCCTGAATCCTATTGGTTCTTATAAAGTTGATTTTGGTTGTACAATTTTAATTTTCAGATCTATTTTTTACCTCAAAATTTCTCTAATGACAAGCAACAAAGCTTGCATATATCATTGACATCGTCTCAATTAGAAGATTTGGTACCAACAACTTATAATCTTCTAGAAATGTTTTCATGTGCCTACTAACATACAACTCCAAGTTTCCACCTTAATATTTATATAATTTATGCCTAGTTGTACATGTAAGAAATGAGGAAATGCTTACTACACATCAAATAAAGGTGATGAAAAAATAAAAACAAAATGATATTGGTTCCGAGTTGTTTCCACATCCAGGCCTTTCTCTTAAATTTTTCTAATAGAAATTTATTTTGGTGGTGATAAGTACTCTAAGTTGGTTACATTCCAGTTCAAACCCTGGGAATAAAAAAATTCCAACAAGTTCATGATCTATGTACTAAAATACAAGGTGCAGACTAGAGGATACCTCTGAAGTAAACAATCCTTCCATTTTGACAATATTTGGATGATCTAGTTTGTGTAAAACAATTATTTCTTGTGCCATAAATCACACACTTTCAACATTCAAATTGTCAAAACATACATTATTCAGGGTAATAATTTTTCCATTATAAAGATCACAAGATTTATACCCAATGTTGTAAGTCCCCTGAGGAATATATTCAAGATATAAGATTCTATAAGGAACCTGGAACTTTATCACTTTGGGAAGCTAAATTTTACCACAACAACATGGAAACAAAACTTTGGTAAAATGACTATATGATATTGTTGAAACACTATATTTAAAGTCATTAATGATTTTCTCATGCAGTGGATAAAATGGGTTTCTTTTCTTCCATTTTGTATGCCCTCAGCAATGCCTCGTAAACAACACTCTCATAACTAGGGAAATTTTGAGATGTTGTAATTGGGTCACTAGTGAACCATGATATATCTTCAGATATTGCTCTCTTGGTAGAACCAAATTTCAATTAAGAATGTTTTCTAATCGAGTGATCCTTATGTTCCAACCACAACTTCGTCTAAAACCTAAACATACAAGACATATATAAGAACATTCCTCACACCTTCTTAAAACAAAGTACCCTTCACCAATGTAATCACAATTGGAGAAGCAACGTTAAAACATCATTTTATTAATGAATAAATAAAAAATATTGTAAACCTTAATGTCGAGGATGGAACAGATAGGAAAGAATAAGAGATGGAGATACATGTACTTATAGCCTTGATGAAAAATGGGTTGCTAAAGGAGTGTGACTGTTAGAATGGAAAAGGAATTTCTTAAGGCCTTGAAAAGCATAGGGGGGACCGAATTAGTGTCGGACTAAGTTTTTGGGTGTTAGTGTAGTGGTTACAAAAACACACCTATGGTGACTAAATGTAAAATAAGAAAAGAAGATGGACCCCCCACTATAAATAAAATGACATACAAATCAAATTTTGGAAGTTTATTGTACCTGTTGTCACTCTGTAATTCTCAAGGCTGAAGATAGAACCATGGAGGGAAACATCAAACCGCTTAGGAGTCTAAGACCTAGCCTTCCTGGACTCAGAGAGGGCTCTTGCTATTAGATATAGCTTTGTTTATAGGGGAATTTTAGGATAGCTATTAGTGCATAGGTGTTGGTTTGAAGATTTATGGTTGAGGTAGTAGAAGAGGGCCATCGGGCTATGGAGTTGAACAGGTGTAAATAAACTCAAATAGATGGATAACTGAGGTCAGGTGAAACCAAGCAAGCTAGCCATCTCAATGGATCTTTATAGCTTGTCAAATGGAAAAGAGGAGGACATTAAGGTTTAACAAGAATGCAGAGAAGACCATCTTTGAATTCTACATTAAGGTTTCAACATGGATGCAGAGCAGACCGTCTCTGAATTCTACATCCAAGTCTTAGAGGAAAACATAATGTACTATTTCAAGACTGAGCATGGTACCCTATGGTAAATCCTACACAAAAATTTCTATCCGCAGTAAAGAAAGAAAATAGTATGTAAAATAGAAGAATCACAAATTACATGGGAGAAGCACTTCAACACATATCATAACACAAGAATTTGGAAAACAACATACTCATTCATTCATCCAAAAGAGAGTGCTTAAAACTAGCAGAATATATTACAATGGTTTTTCCCCTTCTGGGCCTCCTTCATACTACAAATGTATGTAGTATTTATACAAAAAATTAAGCCAGTTCCTCTGTTTGTTACAATGATAATTATTAATTACAATCAAACTAAATCTTCACCAAGTGTAACCATGTAGGTGGTGATAATACAAGTTTGGTCATAACAGTGGCTTTAGCAGTCCGTTATTAATTGAACAATGATCAGGATATGGTTGGTGTGATGCCAAAGAGGCAAGGAGGCTCTGAAACCTTGGCTCTTCATCTCCGGAAAATCATTGTTTGGTTATTAAATTTATGAGGTGCTTGGATCAGTAGCTGCGCTAACGTGTTTGTTGCCCCTTCAGCGTCTGCTGGTATATCACAAAATGCCTGGTTCAACCTTTTCTATTTGTTTCTTTGTGAAATTTAGCCTCTCTTTGCCTTTTTACTTCTTTTCAGGTTCTACCCATGTCCTCCTACCATGTGAAAAAATAACACATAAACCCATATGCCCGAACATGGAGGGATTATGGTTGGTGGATGTGGACATATGATGGAGGAATGTGGTGCGGTGGTAGCAGTTTGGGGAATGGCGCAAAGGGATTTATGAAGGGGGTGAGAGTGGTAAGCGGTGTTTGGAGAGGGTGTGTGGAATATCCCTGGGCACAACACGTAGCCGGATGGGTCGTATGGGATACCATCCATTTCAGACTCCCCCCTTTCGTTAAAATTTGGATGCTACTCGGTGGGACCCGACTTGACCCTTTTTCTACCCAAGTCCTTCCTTTTTTCGTTTAACCCTTTTTCAAGTGAAATAACATAAAAAACCATTTACCTGGACTTGCAATATTATAAAATTCATCTTGGAGACGCATCACATCCATGCACTTCTCACAATGCAAGACTTAACATTTACGCTTCGTACTTATCCTTTAATTTTTACGATTTTCGATTTGCAGTCTCGTCTCACCACATCGCATATCGCACTCCGGAAATTATAACATTTATCTCCTGCAGTTATCTATTAAAACTTGTGATTTACAATTGGGCCCCACCATGGCATCACATATCACACTTCGCGATTTTAGCATTTTACCTTTGCAACTTATCTTTTAAGTTTTGAAATTTTCGATTGCGATCGGGTCCCACCATGGCATTGCATATCACACTTCATTGAATTTAACCTTTACCTCTCATGGTCATCCTTTAAATACCGCGATTTATGATTGCGATTGAGAAACATACCCCACCGTAAACTTTTTCAAGTAGAAAAGTGATTTTATTGAAGATATGGAAAAAGTAGGCCGAAACATGATATGAAGGGTTTCAAAGCATTCAAGGTGTATACGAGGATAATATGGGTCCCACGAGTCTTGCATATCGCACTTAGGTGACTATAACATTTACCCTTGGGTGCTTATCCTTTGAATCTTGTGATGTGTGATCGCGAAGAGAGGTAGAGGTTTCAGACTTAGGATATAAAGGAAGTGTGGTTTTTATTGCGGTTTATGTGACATATATATATATATATATCAAGCAGTCGACTGTGGGACTGGAGCTGTGAATAAGGCAAGTTTAAGTGAAAAAATGATATGGATGCTAGTGGGTGGGCGGAGCTATAACCATGGAATTTCATACTTTAATATAAAAGGGTTTATAGAGAAATAAGTCCCAAAGGTTATGCATGTGGGTTTTGGGGTTTGAATGGGATTCAAAGAATTTCAGAATATGGAGAAAATGAGGGGGAAAAGAGGGTGAATGAAATGGAATGAGGGCACAAATGAAGTTTGATTCCCATGACACCTTATCAGAAACACTTCCTTCCTTCTACTGAATATAAAATTAGATTGGTTCCTTTGACGCTTTTTACAGTTAGGAGTTCCCTTTCTTTCTCTGAAAATAAATGATAGCCATGGAATATTATTTTCTGTAAAAAATATAAGCAATAATCAGTCACTTTGTGATATTGTAAATTATAGGACTCTAATAGTACCTAACTACTTTTAGGATGAATATTATGTAAGCAGTAGGACTGGTGACTTGATTTCAAAACAATTCAAAAGAAATTCATGTTAATGTAGAGAATCGGATATTCAAGTATATTCACGGCACAATAGACTATGGTCTATGGTATGAAAGATGTAAGTAATTTTATTTGGAGGCTTATACTAATGTTGATTGGGCTGGAAATAATCATGAGAAGAAGAGTACCAATGAATAAACCTTCTCTCTAGGGAATTTTCTAGTGTATTGGGTAAGTAAGAAACATAACCCTATTTCCTTATCTACGGCTAAAGTTGCATACATCGTTGCGACTACTTGTTGTACTCAAATTTTGTCGATGAAGAAGACATTAAAGGATATAAAAGTTAATCTTCATGGCCCAATCCTCTTTATGTGTGATATTCCATCAATATTTCCAAGAATATTGTTTTGCATTCAAATACAGAATATATCCCAATTAAATTTATTTCTTGAGAGATCAAGTTGTTGATCACGTTGTGAGATTGGAATATGTGGTTACTAATGAATAGGTTGCATATACTTTTACAAATTTGATACCTAGGGAGCCCTTCAAGTTAAACATAAATTGGGAGTGATCTATGCCTCATCAAAATGACTCAGAAGTGAGTTGCAGGAGAAGAACAATGAAATTTTCAGTTTTATATTCTATTTGTGTGTCTACATGAATAGTTGTCATTCAATCCCACTCTTCAAAGTGAAGAGGCATGATCTCAAGGGGATATATGTCAATTATATATACCCTTCACCATTGATTTTAAATCAGGAAAATATATAATGCTCAAACATTTCCCCAAAAAATGGGTTGCGAAGGGAGAAGATTGGTGCTCAGACAATTAGATGCGGTGCACAAGGTAACATATTTCCTAAAATATTGAGATGTAGGGGGTGAAGGTTATGAAAACACCATGAAAGGGGGAGTATATACCACTGATATTTAGAGCAAGTAGCTCAGTAAGGCATAATACTTAGTCTACCATGTTAAGTATCCCATTCAAGGTGAGTATTGAACGTCACAAAGACTAAGTTCATTTGGTGTTAGGGGAGTGTTTTTGCATAGTGTGTGTTGTTGTTGCATGTCATTTCCATCAATTCCTTAGATATGTTTGGTAAAATTTCCATCAATGTTTCTAAAGGGTAGATTCCTAGACACAGTGTTGTCATTCATTTCCACCTGTGATTGGTCTTGGTGATTGTTGTGCAGTCATCGATGTCAAGGGTAGTATCAAGCTATTTTTTTGGGTCATTTTTGGAGAACCATCATAGTAGTAGAATAAATGAAGAATCCTTAAAAATATCATGACTAGACTAGTGGTTGCATAGTTCAGAGACATTTTTGTAGCATATATTTTACGATTAGAAGATCAATTCAAATGTCCCCACAAATTTCCTTAATGGAAATTCCAATGCAAGACCTTTCCAATGGTATATTACACTAAAAAAATCTCCTAAGGGTTGAAGAGATGTTGAAAGTTGAACTTAAGCAGTTAGCCTTGGTTGAACAAGTTCAGAGGTTTGGGCTTCTTGAGAATAAAATAAGGAGTTCATCATAGAAAGGGCCAAACTACAGACTAGTTCATGGCATCCCACTATTTGGTCCAGTCGAGCAATTCGAGGATGTAGGTGCAGAAGAAGTCATGAATTTGAGTTGTTTGAGGGTGCAAGTGCGGGTCCCGAACCTGAACTCATGAAAAAGGTTTCGTGTGATGTCATAGCTATAAAATAGGTCGGGCATTTGACCATGGAATTTGTTTCAAAGGAAAACACAGTAAGAACATCCGAACTTGACCTTCCTCTTTTACAGGTTGATTACATGGTAGAGGGATGTGTCCAGTGAGGTGGCACTGACTAGGCATGGATGATGAAATAGAATCTTGTGTAAGTGGCACTTTATGAGCATTTTTTGTGATTTCAGATGGAAAAGTGGCTCAAATCCATGTAAAATTTTGAACCACTCAGAGAATGCCATGTGGTATGATGATGTCATCATGATGAAAGAAGTGTCAATAGTTGATGATGTGGAATAGCATCAAGGGTTGTTCCAATTGGTGGTGTTTTGTAAATGACTTCCTCTATTATAATTCTACTGAGGTTGGGTAGTGGGAATAAAACAAGTGTTGTTCATCAATTCCAACTTTGGGATGGTTTTCTCAAACATAACGTCAAATAAGGCCCGAACCCAAATAGGAGACTAAGCACATTCTATGTTAAGGATTTTGTAACCGGTGTGATATTATGAAAAAAAAAGAGATAAAGTTGACCTGAGCTTGGATAGTTAATAATTTGGCGTTGAGATCAACTATGAAAGAAAAATTTCATTGCAAAGTTGGGTAGTCAATAATGGCACAAGTACGTGATTAATTTTTTGATGAGAAGTGATGGATAGCCACCTATAGAGAATGAAACACGAGATTGAGTTTTATAGTTGGAATTATCAAAACTAAAGATAACAAATCTTTAAATGAAAAGCGCAGTTGGTGGGATTAAATATGAAGTTTCTTGAAATTCCAAAGTGACAGAACAAAGTGTTAGTATAGATCTACAACAAATTGTCATTGGAATGAATTGAAGAATCTCCTCGATCCGAGGAAGGATTAAATGAAGTACTTGTTCTTGAGTAGTGTGTATTTGGAATAAAAAGGAAGAAAAACAGAGAAGTGAATGCATGTGAGATATATCCAGAGTGAGTGCATAGAGTGAAGAGAACATGGTTTAAGAGTAGCTGAACCTAATAGCGATTGTGTTATCGAGGAACATTGTTTTGGATTGTTTATGTGCTTGTGCTTCCAAAAGAGAAAAGAGCCTAATAAGGAATATGTGAGTTACATAAGCTAAAGTAGATGTGTCTGAGCATTGATAACAAATTTTAATTATATTAAAGAATGTTGTTAGAGGTATTAGTTTGAACATTCGATGAAAGAGTAGATCTAACTAACATTAGCAATTTGGTTCCTATAGAGATCTAAGGTTGGTGCCTCTAAGAAAGTTGGTGCTTGTTGGCCTGAGGTGGTTGCAGTCTCCTATGAGTGGGTGCTGATAAAATAATTGATGTAATAAAATTTGGTGTTATTGGTTTACATCATAATGCAAAGAAAGCTTTGGTGGATTTTCTCCTCAAAGGGTTTCCACATTATAATCACTATGTACAATTGAGAATGAATTCTTGTAGTGTAACTGCCTATTAATTTTATAAAGAAATTTTTTTATAATTTCTAATTAATCCCCCCTTTTAGTAATTATTGATTCCTAACAAGATTATGGAAATATGGCCATGGAAACATGGGGACTATGGCAGAACTAGATGCTTGGACGTTCTAAGAGGGTAATGGAACTACTTGAAGTCATAAGACTTCTGGTTGTAGGTTATAGGGCTTGGTACCTTAGCTCTATGATTCCTGGAAGGGTACCTGAAATTCTTATGAGGGGAATGGAACTCTTTGATGTCACAAGACTGTGGGTTTAATGTTAGTAGTCTTGGTACCTTGGTTGCTAGTTGTTGGTATTGACTATATACCATGTTTTTTGGAAAGTTGATGCTAATATCCATGGAGTTAAAAGCCCCAGTTAAGGGGTGACCCATTTTTAAAAAAAATGAACAACATGATTCATGGTTGGGTGAAACGTCGAAGGTCTACAACCAATTGCACCATTTAAAAGATGGGAAGTTTTTTCCTCTATTGTATTGGATCTACATTACAATGTTTATATATGTACATATGTTTATTTTGTCAAATGTAACTACATGTTAACTTTAATTAATTAGGATAGGATATTTTTGTGACTATGTTGTTCATATGAGCTTGCATTTAGACATGTATTTCATTATGTTGATAAATGCGAGAAGAAAATGGAAATTTTCACAACACATGTTGCCATGAGTTATTTGGCATGGAATTGAGCCTCGAGAGAGGAAGGAATGGGCCACCAATGGTTGCAATATGTTACAATAAAGATGTAATTATAACATTAAAAATAAAAATAAACTTTTTATTTTGAATTAGTTATATTTAACTTTTGGAATTTGATTTGAGTGAATTTTTTTATGAAATAGGATTTTTTTTGTTATTAATATCATATTTATTATTTTAATCATTTAATGAGTTTATATGAAGCTCTTGATCTTAAAGGAAGACTTAAACTTGATGAAGAAGTTTTTAAAGGAAAAAATTGTTTATCGCCAAAACTTATGTTACTTCTAGAGTTTGTGAAAAGTTGAGAAATGTTATATTATCATAACTTTATTTCTACAAATTTTGTTTTTTCTTAATTTAATATTCTTTCCATTCACACCATCCATATTCATTTAAAACTAAATAAAAACTAAATGTCACATTCTTTGTTATTGAATTTATATGATTTATAATTCTTTATTTCAATTTCATTTGTATCATCAAATTTTTTCTCAATTCTCATGGAGAACATAAGAAAAGAAAATTCAATGAATCTCCTTAAGATGAAACACATTTGGCTTTATTTCACTCCATCCCTTATATGTAATCATACCCTTCACACTCTTTGTGGATACAAATTAAACAAGTAAACTATGAAATAATTTCCACACCAAAGGAATTTGGAGGATCTTTGGCCTTATTCACACTTTACACCATTTTAATCTGTCAATGATGTAATCTGGCTTTTGGTTACGAATACAAATTCCAACAATTTAAAAAAAAAATACTTTACACCATTTTAATTATTATTTATTTGTGTTCTACTACCTCACTTTGTAAATGGGTATAACTTGTATTGCACTACATCTTTACACTTTTTTCATTTAAAAAAAAAACTTTGAACTAATTGGAGATAATTATCCTATTCTATCCCATACAACAACTTTTTTAAAACATTGATTATGTTTCTTTGCAATAAACTACTCAAAATATTTCTAATTAAAATAAAATATCTATATTTTTCTACTAAAGTCATTAATAAAATTAATAAAATCCTCATACTTACCAATAATTAGTTATCAATAAAATTAATAAAATTGTCATACTTAACAATAATAGGTGTTTATATTTAGCAATATATTTCCATAACTTTAATGCAATATATATTTCCATGATTTGAATGCAATATACCTTTCCATGATTTAAATTAAGAGATGCCTTAGCCCTCCACACTAACTTCCTATTGGGAAACAATTTTGTATTTTTTCCCCAAAAATGTAATCTTCACATATCTCATTTTTCTTTCATTCTACATTAGAAACCATTTTTATTAAATATTTATGGCAAAAAAATATAAACCATAAAAAAGTGAAATGAACAAACCCCATATACCACAACCAAGGCTCATCATACAATTTTTTTAAAAAAAAATGAGATGTTTTACTTAAAAGCCTTAGTGAAAACATATGGTTTTTAGTCATGAAAACCTTTACATAAATTTATAGCTACCATCTCAATATATATATATATATATATATATATATATATATATATATATATATATATATATATATATATTTCTTTTTATTTTTATTTTTTCATTGATATGATGTTGTTACTTGTTATCCATGTCAACCCCCATTAAAATTTTTGGCCATCAGCCCCTCCTGAACCTTTCAAATTTCCTATCGCGGCTTAAGAAATTCATTTTTTCTCACCATGCCTTTCCCACCCTCTGAAACACATTAGTAAGCACCACAGACGCGTATTCGAAATCATAGGAGGCCTAGTCCCTTTCAGCCCTAGCCCCTCATATCTTATCGTCTATATGACTGAAGCTCATGATCGAGTGTTAAGTCCCAAGGGTGCCTAACGTATATATCTATCACGCCCGCTCCGGACCGTTGGATCGAAACACAAATCAATGGCCCAGAATCTCCTTTGCTTAGGTGGTCCCCGCGCCCACACCCACTCAGAAACAAGAGTTGTTTTCATCGCACCACCTTTCAAAGGCAAGCGGTTTTCTCCAAATCGGAGCGATTCCATTGGGCGCTCGCCACGCGTCCTAGTGCACGACTTCAATACCACCCTCCATCGCACACTATCTTTCGATCAAATTTGTGCAGCGATATTAATGTTGGCCGTCCGATCCAAAGAGCTCCATCCAACGGTGGTCGCTTGATGTAATTACACGGGTGTTAATGTAGGTCTACAGTGTCCTGGGTCCACCATTCCATCGCTGTACAATGCATTCCTAACCGTTGATATCGCTCTGAAATCGTGTGGTCCAGATCATATGCGTGATTTACTAATTGACCGAGTCTACCACCACGTATTGTCCCACGTGTCAATCTCATTCTCCCTTCACCATCTGTATATTCCATTCATATTTGTATATCGCATTCATCGGTCTTGTTTTAGTGTTTTTACGAAGAGAACCTTTGCCTAGTCCGTATACCACTACTCCACCGCATCTTTCGCCACTACCCTGCGTGCTTCCACCAGTCCACAATGTCACGCCACTTCACAGTCGCCTCCATTGCATCACTCCCCTCCCATGCCTTTGTTTTCCTAACAAGTTTGTGTATTTTGCAGGGTGAAAAGGGGGTAAACCGCCATTAATCTCCACCTCCGTTACAGAAATCGAAGACACATCAAAGGGTTAGCTTGCAGAGGCGAAATTTATGAAGAAATGCCCTGGGTAGCTGCTGAGACATGACCTTCATTAAATAAAGCAGAATGGAAATATGTCAAACTCTTCAAAATAATTCGAAAGGCAGATTTCTACAGATAGAGACATTAATGTTGTAGCAAAGGGTATCAGTTGGAAATCAAGGAATTCGGTGTCCGGCGCTGAAGATTTTTAATAGCAATCCAGCATTCAGAAGGCAAAGAGTACAAGTGCATAAAAATCATATCCTCTAGGTTTTACTTCAATAGATTTTTCTCTCAAGAAGGTACAGAACGTCACATATTTTATTCTTCATACCTCACCCCTGAAGAAATCTGCACCTACAGCATTCTATAGCCGTCAAGCAGTATGGGCGTGAATGTTTCCGCCATTTATGTTTTAATGAGATAATTAAATTTTCTCACCTAATTTTTTTTCATAGTGTCTTTTCTTCTTCCTCTATAAAAATAGAGAAGAAAGACATTGTAAGGGTTCCAGATTTTTATCAGAGAACTGTGCAGTGAAAGGCATTTTTTGTATACATCTTGTGAAAGCTCTTGTATGAAGGTCAAAGCCTGTAGGGTCTTAGTGAGGAGGAGTTCTATCTGTATTAGAGGATTCTGGTCTTTGGTATCCCACAGTATGTAACTTCCTTTCATGTGTTTAATACAAGATTTCATTTTATCCATCTTCTTGTATCATGTACTGGAATGTGAGTGGCTCACTGGTTTTAGGTAAGGATTTATCCCAGTTGATACCCATACTTGGATAGTCAAGCGCTTTAAATATGGCTCAGGCGTGATATGCTGTTCCATATTCATCTAAACCGTATTTCTGCTATATTAGTTGCTTTGGGAGGGTGCTTTTAAAACGCCATTGTCATGTATGGATTCTTAGAATGATAAGCCCATATATGGTTCTGTTGTGTATCTGGGTATCAGACCAAGGTTAACTAATATAATCTTAACATTTCTTTCACCGCATACACCTTCTGATAACTTGATTTCTATGGCATATCACTTGAATCGGCCCTCTTTACAGTAAATTGTCTCTTAACTATCTGATGCTTTTATATTGGAGCTTCGCATCTTGTCTCTACAACATTACTTCCCCTGTGGCAGTTTCTGTGAGTCTGGTCCCATTTGAAATCAATTTCCTTGTTTACAAGAGATAGCAGGAGAGCCTTTGGATTGACACCCAAGTTATATTATACGCTCCTTGCTATGATAATATGTCCTAGGCACTGGTCTATGGCAACTCTATGCTGTCTTTAGGAGTGACAATTTATGTCAACAACATCTTTCTGGCGCCATTGCTGGGGACGAATTTAAGAATATCAGTTTCCCTGGGCCTCGAAAAATCATATTCACTCTCTAATCAAGTGAGCACAGAGATTTGAAGAGTTGCATATCTCTCACCTTGGCGACTCCACTGTTGTTTATTTGATAAATCTATTCGTAGTCCTGGCTCCCCGTAAGCCACACCTGTCCAAGACACCTTCAGTGTCTGACCTTGAGAATATTATACATAGCAGAAGTTGGAAAG
Source organism: Pinus albicaulis (assembly GCA_034641835.2). Taxonomy (NCBI): domain Eukaryota; kingdom Viridiplantae; phylum Streptophyta; class Pinopsida; order Pinales; family Pinaceae; genus Pinus; species Pinus albicaulis. Next base: position 1,455,883,522 of record CM076584.1, read on the forward strand.
AAAATAAATCAGTCTATGTTGAAATCCCTAAGTTTTTCGTAGAAGATTACCCATCTTTTTCTTCTCAAGAAGTTCTAGAAGAAAATCTCGACTCCACTGTGGGAGACACAAAATATTATTCAGATAGCCCGCCGAGGGGAGGTGCTAGAATTAAAGCTCATATTCACCCCACTCCTGAGGTCGAAGAGGTTAAAGAAGTCACCGAAGTAGCTATTGTTAACTGCGAACTATTCCCATCTACACCTCAGGCCGCTGTGCAATATATTCATGTTGTTATTCATACTCCACTGCCACCTCCTCCTCTATCTCCATTTGTACACCAGATTGCTGCACAACCCCCACCTCCTCCAATGGCTAATGTTCCAGCCTTTTTGTTAAACAAATATGCTCCCCTGGCATTACCTCAAGTGTTGAACGATATGCCACAGGATTATTTGAAGATCTTGCCCAGATTCACTGGGGAAAATGAAATTGATGCTCAGAAACATCTTGAGACTTTCTGCTCTTTTGCAGAAAACTTTAATGTAGAACATTTGGATGTGGTCCTAAGACTATTTGTGCAATCTCTAGATGGTGAAGCCAGAAAATGGTTCAAAACATTAGGAAACCGTTCAATAACCACTTGGGACGATATGGAAAATAATTTTCTCAAGAAATGGGGAGAAAAGAAAGATCATGGGTAGTGTCTTACTGATTTCAATACACTCAAGAAGAAACATAATTAAGGGGTGTCAGAATTTATCAAGAGATTTAATAAGCTATATCTAAATCTCCCTACAGATATGAAGCCTCATCAGAATACTGCCAAAGTTGTTTTCATAGCAGCCTTTGACTCAGATTTTGGTTTTTCTCTCAGGGAAAGAAAGCCTGCCACCCTAGATGATGCTCAGTCAGATGCTCTTGAGTTGGAAGAAAATTTTTCCTCCATTGGAAAATTAAAATGGAAAGTCGAACATGATACCAAAAGAAGGGGTAAAGAAAAAGTATCTACTTCCAATCAGGATAAGGACTCAGATAGAATTGAATAAATGAACAAAATGATTAAGAATCTTTCTAATAAATTGGTCAAGCTTGAATTGGAAACCAAGAATTCAGCCTCCAAGAACTTCTAGAATGCTCCAAACAGGGGTTACAATCCTCAGTATAGGAAGCCACCCCTGCAAATATTGCCAAGGGAGGCAAAGGAGCAACAAGATCAAGTTCCACACCCATTATACCTGGAAGGTCCAGTAGATGACTCCACTAAAGATGCTGCCTATGAATTGCAAGATGAAAATCTTGCTTTCTCTAACAATGATGAAGTTGAATGCCCATTGCATGAAGAAGGAGAAGAGCTCAGAGACATAGAAGATGCAGAAATTGATCACTATTGCAAATAGTTTAATGATTTCATGCAAGCACATTTTAACAGAAAATATGATCTCAGATCTTCAAGGAAGAGAACTCGGACTCAAGATCAAGAAGAGGAGCCACTTCAAAAGGGAGTATCATCTCAAAAGGAGTCAACGATGCAGAAAGCCACAGACAAAGGTAAGAGTCCTCTGAACAAACCTTTGCAGTCTAATGATCAAACTCCTTCTTCTTCAAAAGTAGTCACTCCTCCTAATGTTGAGTCCGTATCAAAATAAGTTAAACCTTCCGCTGAAAATAAAGAGTCAAAAGAAGTTGTAATAGAAAATCCCCCTCTTGCTTTCAATTTGCAAAAAGAACTTGAGAAATTCAAAATCCCAGTTCCCCTGACTGAGTTGTTGAAACAACCCGTATATCAATCTCAAGTCACTTCTTTATTGCTCCCTCCTGAAGCACCAATAATTCCAGACAGTCTTAATCTTCAAGAAGAAAGACCCATGGTAGTTTTTGGCCCACATGTTGAGGAGATAGACCCATCTACTCCTCCCTTCTATGTGTATCTAGTGATTCATGACCTGCTGCTACACAATTGTATGTTAGATTCTGGAGCTTCCCATAATCTTATGCCTCTGTCAGTCATGGAACAACTAGGACTACAAATCACATGCCCATACAAAGACCTCTATTCATTTGATTCCAAAAGAGTTAAATGTCTAGGGATGATCAAGGATTTGGTAGTCAATCTGGCCCAAATCCCAGCAAAAAGTGTAGTAATGGACATTGTGGTGGCTGACATCCGAGCTCGCTTTGGCATGTTGCTGTCAAGGTCTTGGGGAACAAAGATCGGTGGGTCACTCAAATTAGACTTAACATATGCCACCACTACAATTTTCAGTGGCCAGGAGAGGAGGTTATATAGAGAAACCAGATTTGTCAAAATGGTGACCAAAGCTGACAGCTCAGAGAATTCACCAGTCTACAGCAAGGAAGGAGATTTCTCATGTTTGATGTTGGAAGAAGATCAAAATTATGCTCATGAACCTTCCTTTTGTCAAATCAAGACTGAGCAGCCTTCAGGGAACCATGAAGCAGGAGTATGGACTTTACATTTTGATGGAGCAAATTCAAGAGAAGGAAACGGGGTTGGAGTATTATTAATCTCTCCTACAGGAAAATGGGCCCCACTGTCTTTTAAATTGGAATAAGAAGCTACTAATAATGTAGCTGAATATGAAGCACTACTATTGGGATTACAAACAACCAGGAGCATGGGCATACAGTGTTTAAAGGTCTTGGGAGACTCTGAGCTGGTGGTCAGATAGGTCAGAAATCAATGTCAAACTAAACATCCACGGCTGAGAGCTTATAGAAATGAAGTATGGGACATGGTGGAGAACTTCTTCTTGGCATTCAATATCCATTTCATGCCCCGGGAGAAGAATAGAATGGAGGATTATCTTGTTGTAGCTACCAGTACATTTCGTCCTCCACAGAACCCTCTCTTGAGGTATGAAGTCGAGGTACATTATAGACCATCAATCCCAGACAATATCAAGCATTGGCAAGTATTTGAAGATGAGGAACAAATGAAGAGATTCCTGGAAACAATGGGGGAGTTCTCCAATATGGAAATTGATGACTGTGATGAAGAGGGGACTGAGAATGTTACAGAAAATAAGTGGGAGGAGAAAATGGTAGGAAGTAAAGTGTTGCATCTGAAAGGAAATGTCATCCCTAGAGGGCTGGTGTCTCTAGAAAGATTATTTGACAGGAATGATGTCCCAGCGCAGCCTAGTAAAGTGGTAGAGGAAGATCAGGTGGAAGATCTGAATCTGGGTACTGAGGCTGAGCCCAAGAATGTTAAATTATCTAAGAAGGTCCCAGAGGAATATAAGGAAAAATACTTGAAATTATTTCTGTCATACAGGGATGTGTTTGCATGGTCCTATCAGGACCTTAAAACTTTTGATATTAGTCTAATGCAGCATAAAATCCCTCTGAGGGAAGATGCAAAACCTTATAAGCAGAAGCTTAGACAGATAAATCCTCTGCTGCTTCCCTCTATTGAGAAAGAAATTAAGAAGCTGCTGAAGGCCAAAATAATTGTGCCTTTTGAGATATTTTGAATGGGTGGCAAATTTGGTCCCCGTCCGAAAAAAGAATGGAGAAATAAGGCTGTGTGTGGATTTTAGGAATTTAAACAAAGCATCTTTAAAAGATAATTATCCACTACCCAAGATGGATCACATCCTGCAGAAAGTGGTTGGAGCCTCTAGAATGTCAATGATGGATGGTTTCTCCGGTTATAACCAGGTTGCTGTACTTCTGGAGGATCAGAAGAATACTGCTTTCATCACACCATGGGGAACATTTATGTACGCCAGGATGCCTTTTGGACTGATTAACGCAGGGGCCACTTTCCAGAGGGCTATGGACATTGCTTTTGTTGGGGAGAAAGATAAATTTTTAGTGGTGTACCTTGATGATATTACGGTGTTTTCAAAAAATGATGCTGAATACATTGAGCATTTACGAAGAACTTTTGAAAAATGCAGAAGGTATGGCCTTTCCCTTAATCCACAAAAGTCTTTATTTGCATTAGAGGAAGGCAAACTTTTGGGACATATTGTGACTAAATATGGGGTAAGGATAGATCCCAAAAGAGTAGAAGTCATAAATGGTATTCCTCTTCCCAGGAATAAAAAAAAAGTACAGGTATTTTTAGGCCGGATAAATTTCCTGAGAAGATTTATTCCTGACTACGCTGAGATAGTTAGGCATATAACAGATATGCTAAAAAATAACAATGAAGTAAAATGGTCTCAGGAATCTAGAGAGGCATTCACCAGGATAAAACAGGCATTTTTTGAGGCTCCTGTGCTAGCTGGACCAGATTATGCAAAGCCATTTATGATCTTTTCCTTTGCATCACGACATACAGTAGCTGGAGTGTTATTACAAAAAAATGAAGAGGGATATGAGCAGCCTATTGCCTTCTTCAGTCAGGTTCTCCATGATGTAGAACTAAAATATAATATATTGGAGAAGCAGGCTTATGCCCTGGTAAAATCTCTCAAAGCTTTTTGCATATATATTTTGCAGTCTCACATCACTGCATTTATCCCTGCAACAGCTATTAAAGACATTCTTATTCAGGGAGATAGTGAAGGAAAAAGAGGGAGATGGATTGCAAAAATACAGAAATATGATCTAGATATCCACCCTACTAAGGTAATCAAAGGACAAGGACTTGCTAAAATCTTATCTAAATCAAACTATCAGGCTCTGGGCATAAATTTTTCTATGATTTCAAATGAAGATTCTGAGAGAGAAAAAGTGCAGCAAGGTCTGGAGATGGCTATTCAGAGAGTACACATAAAATATCTCATCATTCCATGGTACAAAGAAATAGTTGAATATCTTTTGACGCTCAGCTGTCCTCCAATTTGTGATAAAGAAAAATACAGGGCTTTAAGATTGAAATCACAAAAGTATGTAGTTGCTAATGGCCAGCTATATTGGAGGGACCCTTCAGGCATTTTACTCCTGTGCCTTATAGAGGATGAAGTAGAAATTATAATGATAGAATTTCATGAAGGAATCTGTGGAGGACACTACAGCTGGAGGGCTACAGCTCATAAAATCCTAAAGGCTGGTTTCTACTAGCCAAAATTATTTGGAGATGTTTTTTCTTGGGTCAGAGCATGTGATAAGTGTCAGAAATTTGCTGAGAGACAGAAATTGGTAGCTCTGCCCCTAATTCCAGTTAATGTGAATGAGCCATTTCAAAAATGGGGGATAGATTTTATAGGTGAAATTCACCCACCCTCAAGTGGACAACATAAATGGATATTAACTGCCACAGATTATTTTACAAAATGGGTGGAAACCATACCTGCAAGGAATGCTACATACACTGTCATCATAAAGTTCATGGAAGAAAACATCATTTCCAGGTTTGGCTGCCCTGCTAGAATAGTGACTGATAATGCACAGGCCTTCAAGTCTACAAAATTTGTAAATTTCTGCCAGCAGTATAATATCACATTGAAGCACTCCACAGCTTATTATCCATAGGGAAATGGCTTGGCAGAATCTTCCCACAAAACTCTAGTGAGGGCCTTGAAAAAGACTATTAATGAAAATCAGAAAAATTGGGATTCCCAATTGAGATTTTCCCTATGGGCTAATAGAATAACTAGCAAGAGAGCAACTGGAAAATCTCTTTATGAATTGGTATATGGATGAGCAGCAGTGTTTCTTGTGCAGCTTGCCTTACCAGTAGCACGTTTCATACAAGAAAGTCAGGAGGAACCTGATGATATGGTCAGGAGAATCAATCAATTAGTAGAATTAGAGGAAACACGAGGACAGGTAAATCAGAGGTTAATAGAATATCAGGAGAAAATGAAAAACGTCTTTGATCAGCATGCAAAAGACAGGAAATTGTAGGTTGGTGATTTGGTACTCAGATGGGATATCCGGAGGGCTGAAAAAGGAAAGCATGGGAAATTTTATCCCCTATGGTTTGGTCCTTTCAAAATAGCAGAACAGAGAGGCAATAATACTTTTATGTTGGAAAACTTACAGGGCGATCTGCTTGACACCCCTGTAAATGGCCAATTTCTTAAGCCATACTTCCAGTTTTGATTCAGGCTGGGAACGCCTTATGTATTATATTGTACATTAGTTTCCTTTTTGTTTTTGATTAAATAAGGCGTGTGCTGACATGTTATGAAGTAGAATGCAGAGGGACTAAATGGCAGAGTCGTCTAAAAGAGTATCTGAAGGTCTGCGGAGTTCTCGACACGTTCAGGGATGAACGCGTCGTCCCCAGTTGGAGCCGATGTTATCCATGTCAGCCCCCATTAAATTTTTTGGCCATCTGCCCCTCCTGAACCTTTCAAATTTCCTATCGCGGCTTAAGAAATTCATTTTTACTCACCGTGCCTTTCCCGCCCTCTGAAACGCATTAGTAAGCACCACAGATGCGTATTCAAAGTCATAGGAGGCCTAGTCCCTTTCAGCCCTAGCCCCTCATATATTATCGTCTATATGACTGAAGCTCGTGACCGAGTGTTAAATCCCAAGGGCGCCTAATGTATATATCTATCGCGCCCGCTCCGGACCATTGGATCGAAACACAAATCAATGGCCCAGAATCTCCTTTGCTTAGGTGGTCCCCGTGCCCGCGCCCACTCAGAAACCACAGTTGTTTTCATCGCACCACCTTTCAAAGGCAAGCAGTTTTCTCCAAATCGGATCGATTCCATTGGGCGCTCGCCACACGTCCCAGTGCACGACTTCAATACCACCCTCCATCGCGCATTATCTTTCGATCAAAGTCGTGCAGCGATATTAACGCTGGCCATCCGATCCAAAGAGCTCCATCCAACGGCGGTCGCTTGATTTAATTTCACGGGTGTTAATGTAGGTCTACAGTGTCCCGGGTCCACCATTCCGTCGATGTACAATGCATTCCTAACCGTTGATATCGCTCTGAAATCGTGTGGTCCAGATCATATGCGTGATTTACTAATTGACCAAGTCTCCCACCACGTATTTTCCCACGTGTCAATCTCATTCTCCCTTCACCATCTGTATATTCCATTCATATTTGTATATAGCATTCATGTGTCTTGTTTTAGTGTTTTTACGAAGAGAACCTCTGCCTAGTCTATATACCACTGCTCCACCGCATCTTTCGCCAATACCCTGCGTGCTTCCACCAGTCCACGATGTCACGCCACTTCACAGTCACCTCCATTGCATCACTCCCCTCCCATGCCTTTGTTTTCCTAACAAGTTTGTGTATTTTTTAGGGTGAAAAGGGGGTAAACCGCCATTAATCTCCACCTCCGTTACAGAAATCGAAGACACATCAAAGGGTCAGCTTGCAGAGGCAGAATTTATGAAGAAAAGCCCTGGGTAGCTGCTGAGACATGACCTTCATTAAATAAAGCAGAATGGAAATCTGTCAAACTCCTCAAAATAATTCGAAAGGCAAATTTCTACAGATAGAGACATTAATGTCGCAGCAAAGGGTATCAGTTGGAAATCAAGGAATTCGGTGTCCGACGCTGAAGATTTTTAATAGCAATCCAGCATTCAGAAGGCAAAGAGTACAAGTGCATAAAAATCATATCCTCCAGGTTTTACTTCAATAGATTTTTCTCTCAGGAAGGTACAGAATGTCACATATTTTATTCTTCATACCTCACCCCTGGAGAAATCTGCACCTACAGCATTCTATAACTGTCAAGCAGTATGGGCACAAATGTTTCTGCCATTTATGTTTTAATGAGATAATTAAATGTTCTCACCTAATTTTTTTTCATAGGGTCTTTTCTTCTTCCTCTTTAAAAACAGAGAAGAAAGACATTGTAAGGGTTCCAGATTTTTATTAGAGAATTGTGCAGTGAAAGGAATTTTTTGTATACATCTTGTAAAAGCTCTTGTATGAAGGCTCAGAGCCCGTAGGGTCTCAGTGAGGAGGAGTTCTATCTGTATTAGAGGATTCTGGTCTTTGGTATCCCACAGTATGTAACTTCCTTTCATGTGTTTAATACAACATTTCATTTTATCCATCTTCTTGTATCATGTACTGGAATGCGAGTGGCTCACTGATTTTAGGTAAGGATTTATCCCAGTTGATACCCATACATGGATCAGTCAAGCGCTTTAAATATGGCTCAGGCATGTTATACTGTTCCATATTCATCTAAACCGTATTTCTGCTATATTAGTTGCTTTGGGAGGGTGCTTTTAAAACGCCATTGTCATGTATGGATTCTTAGAATGATAAGCCCATATATGGTTCTGTTGTGTATCTGGGTATCAGACCAAGGTTAATTAATATCATCTTAACATTTCTTTCACCACATACACCTTCTGATAACTTGATTTCTATGGCATATCACTTGAATCGGCCCTCTTTACAGTAAATTTTCTCTTAACTGTCTGATGCTTTTATATTGGAGCTTCGCATCTTGTCTCTGCAACATTACTTTCCCTATGGCAGTTTCTGTGAGTCTGATCCCATTTGAAATCAATTTCCTTTTTTACAAGAGATAGCAGGAGAGCCTTTGGATTGACACCCAAGTTATATTATACGCTCCTTGCTATGATAAGATGTCCTAGGCACTGGTCTATGGCAACTCTAGGCTGCCTCTAGGAGTGACAATTTATGTCGACAACATTACTCATCATAAGAATATTTCTCTTATTTACAACCTTAATTTTAGACTCATTTAATATGGAGGTTTTGCTCTTATTCCTTTCCATATGATTGGTATAATGATTATTTAGATATTAAATATTTTTTTAAGATTTATTAATAGAAATAAAGTGAAAATATATAAACTAGTCTAGACCCATCTTAAATCTAGATCACCGAAGAGAGATCAAATATCTTTTCATTCTAAAAGAGATTTGCACCTCAAATGAAAGATTTCATCTGTGTGCTTGGTAGATCTAGAGTTAACATGGATCTAGGCTGGTCTAATTATTGCCCTTTATATAGGCCACATTATAGAATAATACCATGGGAAAAAACTACGAGTTAGATAATTTTATGTTTTCTATCTTTTTAAAATTTAATTTAACTTTGTTTTATTTTGACTAAGTCATAATGTTAAACATTACATTTCTCTAATACTAAGTTGGAATCGCTTCTTGGTGTAATTAAATTTTCTATTTTTTTCTACAAAATTAATCACCTTATTCATTTCATATTTTTCAATCCCATATTAAAATTCATAATGCCTATTTTTTACAATATTCACATTAATTAATTAATCAAAATATTGATTTTTTCTATCATAGTGATTTTTTTTCTTTACCTAGACTTTTTGTTTGATATAAATTCACCTTTTTCTCGCTTATTATATCATCAAACCAAATTTATCTTTTCATGAAAGGTGTCTACATGATTCTTTATTCCTGTGTTATTCCCTATATTGAAGAAACGGGGAGATCCATTAAGCAGCGAATCTAGGAGCATAGTGCAGACATTAGGCACAAGCGGTTCCGCACCTCAGCTCTTGTTGAGCATGCAGAAAAATCTTGTCACCATGTTTGCATTGACGACTCCAAGGTCATTGATAAGACCACTTCCACCATAGGGAGCTTCAGGAGACTATTGAGATTGAGAGGCATTCTAAGAATCTAAATAGGGATGATGGTTGGAAATTGAGTAAGATTTAGACTCCATCTCTCTCAATTTGATTCTTTCCTCTATTATGCCCTTTATTCCCTTAGGTCTATGTAGTATTTTTCTTGGTTTTTTCTCTTCTTCCTCCTGTTCTTTAATTTTTTTCCCCTGTTTTTTGTTAGTTTTTTCCTCCTTCCTTTTATTCCTCCCCCTATCCTTATGGGTTTCTTTCATTTCCCCTCTTCCTTTTCTTTTTGGCTTGGTCTTGACTTTGTCCCTTATTTATATTATTATAATATAAAATTCCCTCTTCTTTTATTATATAAAGTTTTAATTCCTTTTAATTTAATCAAAATAAAATTTTTAATTCCTTTTTAATAAATATTGATTATAAGTATTAAGTTGTTTATCATAATAATTAAAATATCTATTAAAATATTTTTAAGTGTTAAATGGATTATTAAAATACTTTTAAATAATTAAATTATTTATTAATTTTTTAAAATTTTTTATTAATTAATTAATATATTTTAATAATCAATTAACTAATTAAATAACATCTAGATTTTTAACAGTTATATTTGGGCAATGATATATCCTTACTATTTATTCCGATGATCGATCTGACTTTTTTTATCTTATACTTGTCCTGAGGATAGACTACATTATCTCATTCAAAACGTCAAACAATTCATAATAATATGATTAATCCAAAAATCATTTATCTATATAATTACAAAATAAATATTTTTTAATTAATTTAAAATTACATCATAAAATCATCATCTTACCCCATTACCAAATCATTAATTCTTTTAATCACAACCACACCTAAATCAAATCGTAAAATCAACTTTTTCAATATTTAATCATTTTGATAAATTCTCAAATTCCTCATCATTTAAAAGTCACAATTTAAAAGTCATATACCATGTAAAATATCCATCATTTAAAAGTCACAATTTAAAAGTCATATACCATGTAAAATATCCAAACCTTTTGACTAACCACTACAATTCTCAAAGAATTTTGATTCACGCATAAGTTGCAAGGTCTTTATGATCTTTTAGCTGATTGGTAAAATATCCAAGCCTCTTGCTTGCCCCTACCATTCTAGAAAAAAAATCGATTCAAGCATAGGTTGTTAAATGCATAAAAGAACTTCTGATTTGACTAGACCCAATTCTCGAAAATAATCGATTCAAGCATAGGTTGTTAAATGCATAAAAGAACTTTTGTTTTTTTTATTAGTCTCTTTCATTCAATATTTGTGAGCCCATTGGCACGAGGTATTTTGTTTAACTAGATTCCGTAGAGAATCAGATGAAAAAGGACATTTAACTTGGTACCCTAGAATTTATTAATTTGCCCCCCTTGAATCGAAGGATTTGATGTGTAAGCTGAAGTTAAATTCGTTGGTGGCCATGACATGATGTTTGAGGGATCAACCTTTGAAAATACTGAAAATACTCGTAACTTTTGGGACTCCAAACATACTAATTATAGGTCATATGATTGTCGTAAAGGAACGGGTCTGATTATATAACCCTACAACCTTATTACTATTTAGCATCATTAATTTTAATAAAGTGAGTATATGTATATATATATATATATATATATATATATATATATATATATATATATATATATATATATATAACATTATTATTATTTAGCTAAGTTTAAAAAGCTCATTTTACAGTGCACTATGAAGGGTGGGTTGACAAGTGTTTATCTAAAATAAAAATAAATTATGATTTAAACAGAAAAATAATGTGAGGCTTGAGCTATAATAAAAAAGTTAAATATATATCATGAAAAAAAATTATGGTCAAAATGTTAACCTTTTTTTATGGTTAAAATGTTTATTTGATCTTATATAAATTCTATATAGCATTTAAAAATACAATTTCAACAATGAAAAATTACACATTATATTTACACTTTAAAGAATTTGTTCTCTCTATACTCATGTTAGATCTGTATTTAAGATAAATCTATGCTTATAATAAAGTGGTTATATATATATATATATATATATATATATATATATATATATTACTTAGGTTATTAAAAATCAAAAAAATATTTATTATTAATAAATATGTATCTGTTAAATATTGAGATGTATTAAATATCTTAACATGCAATTTTTTTAATGAATGTAAAACTTTAGAAAATATTTGTATTTTCATAAATTTGATCCCTTTTAGGTTTGGATCTCTATAAATTTGATATTTTTTACCTTGATAAATCTAAAGATTAAATAGACCTATCTTGATTTTTTATAATAAAATTTATATTTTATATAAATTTCACATGTTTATATATAAAAATATTCTTATTTTAAACTTTATTAACACACTCATAATACATACATCCACATACATTTACATATTACAATTGTCTTTAAAACAAGAACACATATATATCCATTGGGAGATTCAACTAGTGATGGATGTGCAAATGAAGTATTATGTGGCACTAGGACCATTGTTCAAAACCACCCGATTACGTGTGGAGTGGAGGGGGCATACGTATGTAGCTAGAGGTTATAATTACTGAACCGATTCTTCTAGATACCAAAAAAAATAAAAGAACACACATATATAAATGAGTCATGCATTTTTATAAACCACGATATTTGTTAAACTCAGCTATGGCGAAGACACACAAATAGGAAAGAACAGAGAAGATAAGCATGAGTTGTGTTATTATTCACAAATATGCATATATATAATACATTAGGTGACCCTTGGTTTCACATTCCAAGTGGTCTCTAGGACTCATTTTGTCCAGTCACCTTCTAAACCCACCCATAGAGGATTAGGTGTCCAACACCCGCCCCCCCCCCAATCCGAAGGGGTATGTGTCAGTCCAAGAAGAGAGATGTAATACAAATATGCAAAGTATGCATGATAGTACTTAGGCTGAATGATATTTCTGTATTGTTGTCATAAAGAGGTGGTTTAAGGATGACCACCAACACTGGAACGCTTAGTGTAGTTCCCAAAACTCTTCCAAATCTGGCAAGAAGATGAGGTCTTCTGTTAGAGGAAGTGCTCCTCATATTTTGAAGAGGGAGACCTTCAACCTGGAGGAAGGGAGGTCTACAACCTGCGATGGTTTAAGGATAACCACCAACTCTTGAATGCTTGATGCATTTCATGGAACTCTACCAGAACTCGCAAGAAGTTGAAGTCTTTTGCTAGAGGAAGTGTCCTGAATTCTTTGAAGAGGAAAAATATGAACCTCGCATAGATGCTTTAAGTCTGACCACCAACCAAAGGCATGCTCATGGGCATTTGTGTCTCTGGATACAACTCTGAATATGGAATGACAGGTTGTGGCTCAGGCTCGCTTGAACTTTTGTGTCTCTGGCTACAACTTTGAATTTGGAATGACAGGTTGTGGCTCAGGCTCGCTTGAACTTCTGTGTCTCTAGCTACAAATCTGAATCTGGAATGACAGGTTGTGGCTCAGGCTCACTTGATGTTGCTTTGAAACTTGTAGATAACCATCATTTCCGCCCCTGTTAGGTAAAAGGTGAGATGATGGAGAAAACTCAACTGCAAGACCTTTTAATATTTTAGAAGAAATTATTTCATATGACTGAAACATCTTCTTGTTTTTTATATGTCCATTTCCAAGAAGAGATCCATCCAAGATGAATCTTTGTTCTTGTATGAGGTTTGTTTCTGAAGCATCTGTGTGATGAATGGTTGTGTCAACCATAATGCTTGCATGGGTGAAGATCGAAACAGTGATATTTCGTATGACCAACTCAATCACAGTGTTGGAATTTTACAATCTGTTGTTTCTGTTGTTGAAGAGGGGCATAATCTAGAACAGCTGAAGGTGAGCTATCATGAAGAAATCCGGCACTCTGAAATTTGATAGGCTTGGACTAGTCCAGAATATGAAATGACACCTCCTTTTCATATCCAAGACCATTTTTGTGTTTGTTATGGACAAGCTCTTCCCAAGGTCTGATGATGGGCTTGGAAAGTGTAGATTGAACTTTTGCATTTGTATGTAACTTTGCTGCTTCATTGGGCACTGGATTTGAATCAAACTCAATTCTATATTCTTGGTGCTTATGGGAGTTTGTCTCAATGTTCTGAATAAAAAAAAATTCAGAATGATGACTCCACTATTGTAATTCTTCTTGCTGAAGTTGAGACTCTAACTGCAAAAAGTCAATCTTTTACTGTGCATTTTGTAGACACATTTGAATGTCAACAAGAGTGGCTTTGCTGATTTTGATAGTGTCACCAATATTATATTGTATCAAAGTTTCCAGGGAGTCTAATACTTCATAAAATTTGCCCATTTTACAAACAACTCAAGCTAAAGAAATGAAGGGTGTCGGCTTCAACCGATAATACACCTGTTTACAATGTAAACAAATTGTGAACATTCTTTAGTTTAGTTTCAATCAGTCCTATTAAAAATTCCTTTGTTAGAGAAAAATGGGCAGTTGAAAATGAACTTCAACATTCTCCTTCCAAATCACAATTCTCTCTCATACACACACCAGACCTTCTCAATTGTAAAACTAGAGTTTTTCATGGTTGACGTGGTTACTATTTAACGAGACTTTCTGCTAAAGTGACCTCCACTCTAGCCTTCAACACACAGTTTAAATGCACCATTTAATGTGGTCAGAAACAGTATGGCCCCAGTCATTCAATGCACTCTATTTGGTTGCGGGTTCGAGTTTTTCAAGTAGTCCACAATGCTTTTTTTTATTTCTTCTTTAAGAGAAAAGAAGAATGTGTGGAGGTCCTATCATCTCAAACTTTATAATACCCCCTGCGAGCCGAGGTCAGTGGGTGACTGCTCGAGATATATGACCCGATTTTGATAAGTTCTTTGATGTCAGCATTAATGTCAATGATGATGAAGATGATTTCGGTGATGAAAATTTCTTTGATGAATATCAGAGACACACATGGACGAATATCATGAAAAGGATAGAGATTACCGTTGTCGGAGTCCCAGCCAAAGCCTTAGTCCTATTCATGATAGGATTCACAGTAGAAGTAAATTGAGTGATGAGCCAAGGAGAAGGTCAAGAAATCATTCTTTGTAAAGTCTTTCTCTTGCCTGTCACAGCCATACACCACAAAGGAGTCTATCTCCCCGGGATGGTAGTCCGGCTCAGAGTCTTGCAGCAAGATCTCCTGATCATGCAAGTATGTCACAAGTAGAATTGTGGAGAATTGGCGATGCTTTGTTTGGAAACCATGTCGGGTTCACCATACATGTGGAGTGAGCGATTGATATGAAGAGCCTGGCCACAAGGAATGAGAGTGCTGCAAATCTTATGAAGGACAACCTGTAGCTGCGGGATCGATGCCTTGAATTGGCTCAAACGATGGCTTAATGCCACAATGAGAGCAGGCTGCAAGAGAGGAGTGTTGGTGCTCCGATGGTCTGGCCGCAAGCAAAGTTATCACGATATAGAGCAAGGAAACACCATATTGAAAAGGTCTCGGCTTTGAAACAATGGCCAATGTACGGAGTATAGAGCCAAGGGCTTGACCTGGGACCTGTTGAATATATTTATGCCAAGGATATGCGTACTTAACTCACCAGTAAGTGATGGTAAGTGGTGCGGTAACGATGCAAGTTCGATGATTTTTCGTGGGGAATATGAGAGACCGTTTTAACAATGCCCAACAAGGACAAGTTTGAGTGGTGTGAAAACATAATGTTGACTACAGTTCGAATTATAGTGCACATACCATTCATAGGGAGCATACCATTCACAGGAGCTCAACACATAACATAAGGAGCATTCAATAAAGAGCAGGTACAAATGATACAAAATGGCAGAGGGTGTGAGTTATGCTAAAAAACAAAGTTGAGAGAATTTGAAAATGGTAGGGCCTGGGCTGAGCTCTCATACCATGCTAAACTCAGTTATGGTGAATGCACACAAAAAGGAAAGAATAGACAATATAAGCATGAGTTGAATTATTATTCACAAAGATGCATATATATAATACATTAGATGACCATTGGTTTCACATTCCAAGTGGTCTCTTGGACTCCTTTCGTCCATTCGCTTTCTACACCTATCCATAGAGGATTAGGTGTCCAACATTATTGGCCAATAATATTGTTATAAAACCTATTTACAAGTTACAAATTTCATAGTGAAATGGGAATATTATTTTCATAGTGAAATGAAGGATTATGTGCAAGAAGGTTTACTGTTTAAATCCTTTTGATTAAGTTATACATGTGAAAAAGACATATCTATATGGTTAAATGTTATAGTGATTATATATATATATATATATATATAATTTTACTTGTGAAATGAATTTTGGATTTTTATAATATTGAGTAATAGTATGATAACAAAATCTATTTACACAAGGCAAAGTGAAAATGAATCTTCATTCTCACATAAAATATGGATAACCTATATTGAAAATATCTCGTTCAGCCCAACAAGACTGCAGAAATTAGAATTTATCAGCTCTGTTATCTGAAATTATTTAGTATAGTGATCACAACGCTGACGGTGCCGGTTGAATTAAGGTACAGAGGCTTCTCATATTAATTAACAAGTAATAAGCTGTAACGAAATATATGAACGAAATGTACGTAAATAATAATAAAAAGGTAAATAAAATCTTTCAGAGGACAATAAATGTTAATAACAGAGTGAGGAAGGACACTCATTCATCCACCAGAGTTGAGTTTTTAAGGACAATGATGGGAAGTGGTGTATGCATGACACTTATTCTTCAATAGTGAGCAAGGACACCGCTACTGTTAACGTATACCAAAGGCAATTCATCTTTTTGTCTGAGCAACCCACTGGTCACTCCAACAACTTTAAACTGAAAATGTACGAGATGGTCACGAAATTCGCCATTCCTGTACCTTTTAATTTACAGAGTTGACGAAGAAACAATGATCGTGGAAATGTTTACACTTTGATCTCGTTCCAGGAATTTTTATCATGATCCTTACAGTAATTTTTAATTTGTGCATTCAACAAGGAGGAATTTTAAATTTGGTCATAGTTAAGAAATTCTAATTTGGATACTAGTTCGAATTCAATTCAATATTGATTATCTAAAAGTAAAAAAGAAAATTAGATTATTTTTAAAATTTTAAAATTATATATATATATATATATATATATATATATATATATATATATATATAATTTTTTAGATAGCACAACTACATTAATAAATATGGTTTATATTTGTGATTAATAAATGTAAATGAACATATATCAATCATATTTATTAATAATAATTAACAATAAATCATTATTATTAATTATAATTCTTAATAATTAATAATAATTACAATTACAATTACCATTAATCCTAATTCTAGTTAAAAATCATAATTATAATTATAATTATAATTAAAAAATTATTAATTAATAATAATTAATTATTAAAATTAACCATTATTAATCATTATTGTTCATAGAGCAATACATATTATAAACAAAATAGATTGATGTTATAAACCATGGATTGATGCTATAAATCATAGTGATATTAACAATAATCAATTAATTAATTATAATTAAATATTATTATTATTATTATTATTATTATTATTATTATTATTATTATAAATATTATTAATATTAGTATTATTATTATTAATTAATTTTTTAATTATTTATTAAGAAATTTTGTATTAATATTAATTTAAATGTCAATTTATTATTATATATTAATATATAGTAAATCCAAGGATTTATACTATAAATTTTAGGGAGTAGTATTATAAATGGAAGGGAATAATATTAGGCCCAAGGGATTATTATTATAGGCCCTTCAAATTTATATTATAAAATCAAGGGATTATTGATATTATTGATACTATAAACCCAAGGAGTTATACACCCAAGGGAATAATATTAAACCCTATAAATATGAACTGTAAAATAAACATGGTTTGCTCTAGTTGACCATGGTTAATTTTCATATTTAGATAATCCTTGTCACAATGTGACATTCAACCATGGTTGAACATGCTTGAGAGTGATTGATTTTCAAATCGAGAGAATATTTGCAATGCAACATTAGACAATGATTGATTCTCATATTGAGACCATATTTACCACAATGTGACATTTGACCATGGTTGATTCTCATATGAAGACAATATTTGTCACAATGCAACATTTAACCATGGTTGACCATGGTTCGTTATGATTGGTTGGGATTATAAACTTAAGCGAATAATAATATACCCTAGGAATATGAACCCTTAAATTAATAAAGCCAAAGGATTGATATTATAAATCCAAGTGAATAATAAACCCAAGGGATTAAAATGATAAACCTAAACTATCTAAACCCTAAAATAAAATGGTTTGACAATGGTTGATTTCCATATTGAGACATTATTTGTCACAATTCGATGTTGGACCAAAGTTTACCATGCTTGACCATGATTTATTTTTATATCGAGACAATCGTTGTCGCAATTTGACATTTGACCGTGGTTGATTTCCATATTGAGACAATATTTGTCACAATCTGACATTTGACCATGGTCGATTGTCATTGACAATGGCTCATTTTCATATTGACACAATCTCTGTCACCATGCAATGTTGCACAAAATTTGACCATGATTGATTTTCATACGGAGACGATCTTGGTCACAATGCAATGTTGGACCTTGGTTGACCATGGTTGATTTTCAAATTGAGACAATCTTTGGCACAATGTAACGTTAGACCATGGCTATCCATGGATAACCATGGATGACCATGATTGTCATAAAGTGACGTTAGATGAAGACACAATCTTTTTTGTAATGTGACCATGATTATTGACCATGATTTACCATGATTGACCATGATTGACCATGGTTGACTATGATGTTTTTCATATTGAGACAATATTTGTCCCAATGTGGCATTGGACCGTGGTTGACCATGATTGACCATGAATTATTTTCATATTGATCATGATTGACCATGGTTGACCATGATTTACCATGATTGGCCCTAGTTGACCATAATTGATATTCATATTAACACAACATTTGTCCATGGTTCACCGTTGCTGACCTTGATTGAACATGGTTGGCTATGGTTGACATGTCTAATTTCCATATTGAGAGAACCTTTATCACAATCTGATGTTGGATCATGATTGAAAATGTTTGACAATGGTTCAACATGGTTGATTTTCATATTGAGACAATCTGTGTCACAAAGAGACATTAGACCATGGTTGACCATGATTATAAACCCAAGGGATTATATTAAACCCTAGGATTAGTATTATACCCTTAGAATATGAAAAATTAGATTAATAAACCCAAGAGATTGATATTATATACCTAAGGGACTAATAAATGCAAGAGATTAATAATAAAAACCAAAGGGAACAATATTAAAGAAAATAGTTTAATATTATAAATCCTAAGATAAATATTATAAACCGTAAAATAAAAATGGTTGACCAAAGTTTACCATGGTTGATTTTAATATTGACACAATCTTTGTCACAATGCAACTTTGGACCATAGTTGACCACGATTGATTTTCATATTGAGATAATATTTTTCATAATGTGACATCAAACCATGTTTGACCATGGTTGATTATGGTTGATTTTCATATTGAAACAATCTTTTTCACATTGTGACGTTGGACCATGGGTGACCATGGTTAACCATGGATGACCATCGTTTGCATTATGTGACATTGGACCAAGAGACAATCTTTGTCACAATGTGACCATGGTTGACCTTGAACGACCATGCTTGAGCATGGTTAATTTCCATATTAAGAGAATATTTGTTAAAATGTGACGTTGGACCATGGTTGACCATGCTTAAATATGGTTGATTTTCATATTGAAACAATCTTTGTCATAATGTGACACTAGACCATTGTTAACCATGGTTTACCATGATTGACCATGATTGATTTTCATATCGAGAAAATCCTATGAGAAACCCTAAGGTAAATATTATAAACGAAGGTATATAAACCCTATTATAAATATTATAAATGATAAAATAAAAATGGTTTACCATGGTTGATTTTAATACTAAGGCAATATTTCTCACAGTGCATCGTTGGACTATGGTTGACCATCATTGATTATCATATTCAGATAATCCTTGTTACAGTGTGATGCTAGACCATGGTTGACCATGGTTGATTTTCATATTGAGACAATATTTTCACAATGTAACATTGAACCATGATTGACAATGATCACCCTAGATCCATCTTAACTTTGGATCTACTAAGCACCAAGATAGATCAAATCTATTTTCATTATAAAAAATATTTTCTCCTCAAGAGAGAATTGATCTTTCTCTCGACATGATAGATCCATAATTAAAATGTATCTAAGATGATAGTTAAAATTAGAACTTCTCATATTATGTAATGAAAAATCACAATAAATTATATTACATCTTAATGTTTTATATATTTTAAATGAAAAAATATTATAACTTTTGAAGTTAAAAAAATAAAAAATATTATGGTATATGGTTTTGATGTTTGAGATAAAGATATATATTTTAAAATAATTTTTCCGTAAATAAAAACATAATTTTTTTTTTTCCGTATTCCTTTTTATTAAAGATTATATATTTCGACTAAATGCAAATTGTTAAAATGAATTTATTCTATATAACTAAAAATATTAAAAGAAGAACTTTGATAAATAATTAAAATTTTGAACATCTTCCTTTTCTTGGACAAGAATTAAAATTTGAAAAAAAATAAAAAAGTATTTAGTAATAAAAATATTAAAATATGTTATTATAAAATATTATTAACTTTGTAAATTAAAAAAATGAAAATGGTTATATAAATGTCTAACAAACCTGAGGTATAATAAAGAAATGAATATTACGTTAAGAATATTTATTAACATTACTTTATTTTATTTGATATTTGTATATATTATTTAATCATGGTTTTTCATTTGGAGGTCAATAAACATTTTTTAAAAACAATAAATAAAAACAATAAAAAAATTCAATTATATACTCATGATTCAAAACACTCAAAATTTAATAGGGAGTGTATTAGGGATACTAGTTCTAATAAGGAGTGTATTTGGGATACTAGTTCATATGTCTATTTTGAAGAATAATAATAGCATGATCATAATTGATTTTAAAAAGAAATTAAGGGTTTCATATATGCGGTGACATGGAAGCGATAAATGAGAAGGAGACATGGCCATCATGTCACTATGTAATAGATGGGTGGGATTTTTCGTGCTACTCATTTTTTGAACTAGCTATTTAGATCTATTGTGAATTTAGGTATATAGAAAAATCATTATGTTCATTACCTACCTGGGAATCGATGACATGGAAATTTGGTCACACATTATTCCATGATTAGGGTGTCTTTATTTTCAATTTCATTTTTGGAGACTTGCTTCCTGCATTTGATGATATATAGCGGGAAAGATTTCCCACTACATAAATTCTCTCTTTGTATTTTTTTTTTTTTTTTTTTGTGGTTTTCAATGTTTCAATTCTCCAAAATCTCTCAACTAAAAATATATTTTCCTTAAAAATTATATTTTCAATAAAAATATTTTAATTTATTATTAAGAAAAAAAATTAAAAGTTCAGTTAAAAAAAAATAATAATAATAATATTGATTCATTTTTTTCAGGAAAAATTCATAATTTTATTAATGAAAACAAAATTACATGTTGCACTTGCAAGTATTGTTAAAATACAGGCTATTAAGTTACATCATAGAACCTTTAATACATGGGGAGAAAATTAAACTTTTCTCCCTTTCTTCTTTTCGACCTTGCGCCAAGGACCTTGTGTTAATGTGGCAGAAATAAGGGCAAGATGATTTTCTACTGTGGTTGCTCCATTGTACTTATCCAAATATGAAGTATCTCAGTTGCGTTGTTTTTTGTTTCCTCCACTATTTGGTGTGCCATTGTCCTTTGTCAGTGGGGCCGTAGTGGTAAGTTATGAAAGATCTTACATTTCTTGTTCGTGTGTCTCCGGTTCAGTTACTGTGTGGTTGTTTTCATTTGGAATGGGTCCGTCCTCTTCTTATTTCATCTCCTTCTCTATTTCTTCTGAAGGGAATTGTTAGCCCTTGGTCGCTTTCCCCGTCTTTTTATTTTTTCTGTTGTCTCTTTTTGCTTCTGGGCATGTGTTTTGCAAATGCCCAGTGTTCCCACATATTCTTCATCTGAATGCAGTATTTTCAAAGTCAAGATGATGAGTCCATTTTTGTTGTTTGTGATTCAGTTGGATGCACTCTGGAATCTCTTTACCGAGGTCCACTTCTACACAGATGCGTGAAAAAGTGTAGATCCTGTCCTCTAATAATTGGGTGTCAGTTTTTATGTATCTCCCAATGATGTTGCTTGTGCTTGCTAGAAAAAATTCATTCCAAAAATGAAGTGGGAGGTTGTATAGTCAGACCCAGACTAGCATTCTGGTGACCTCCATAGTATTTGCGTCAAAATATAGAAACCATGGTATGGTGAAGAGCCTGATAGATCCCTAGAAGCACGATCCAGCCCTAGGAATGTTGTCTCTAGCCTCCAAGGATCACAACTTGACAATGAAAAATCCCTTTGAACAGAGATGGATTTCACACTCCACAGTCCAGTTGGTGAAGATCCAATGAAAGAGCTCCATTTGTTTGGGCCAGAAAAAATTAAATCTGCAGATTAGTGCTTGAGATTCGAAGTTGGATCGATGTTCGTCAATCTCTGGAATATATATTTACAGTTCTGGCACATGATTTAGTTGTTCCACAATGTAAGGTTTGGGGCCATTTTCTTATGGTACTGTTGGAGATGATGTTTTATTTTTCCCTTGTAATATGTTCCTGTAAGAGGGACCTTTTGGGAAATCATTTTTGGATGTGATGGGTCCCCTGGGACCCTAATATTTGTTCAGCACAACTGATCCACCTCTCAATCGCAAATTGAGATAAATGGTGGAGCCAGGGCGAATGGAGTATTCTTTGAGTGTGCTGGAATCTTGTAAAGCTCTCCCAAAATATATTAGGGAATGCAAATAGCCTGGATATCCGAAGGATATCCATCTATTTTTCATCAGGTGTGTAACTTCATCAATGTCCTGTATCCAAATCAATAAACTATTCCCCACAAGGGGTTTTATAAAAATCTGAAAACGATTTGTGCTTACTCGATTCACCTTTGTTGTGACGCTAAAGTCGACTCTTATTTGTTTTGTTATGTCTGTGGAGATAGGGGCCAAAGCGAGTCTAGTTCCAATGCTCGACAACGATCAAGGTTTGAAAACAGGGCTGTGCAAACTAGAATATAACGCTGAGATTTGGGCACTCTGCTGCTAATAAGCCCTAGAGCAAGTTCAGTAATATGTGGGTAGCAGTGTACCCAGTCCCATCTGGTGACCAGTGGCCTCATATGAAAGCCCCTGCCACTGACCCTCAGAACCCATGATGTGGTGCAGAAATATCTCGGAGAAGACAGACGCGGGTGAGATGTCGTCGGAGCAGTCCATGGCTTCTGTGGGGAGGGGTGACGTCGATTTAGGTCAAGGCATTTGATGGGGTATCGAAAGTTGGTCACGGCGGGGTGTGAGAAGCCCCATAGTCCCAATACCATTGTAGTGGTCTGTGAAGGTTTGTCTCCTGACTGTATGGCTGCCATGAGAGGCTACAGAAGAAACAACACAAAAACCAAATCGTGAAACCCTAAACCTTCCTTTTTCTGCCATCACTGACTAAATAAAATTGATTAATTATTAAAATAACCAACACCATTATTTTGAAAACTAAGATAATTTATTTATTCTTATTAAATTTAACAAAATAATTAAAAATTAAAAATTAAAAAAACCAAGAATAAAAAAACTAAAAACATTTTTCCCTTATAATTATCAAATTTAAATTTAAAAAAAATATTAAATTAAAATATTTCTAATATACCCACTCATAGAAATAAAAATAAGCAAAATTTAAATTAAAATATATATATATTAGACTAAAATATTTATAACATAATATACCCACTCATAAAAATTAAAATAAACCTAAATTAATTAATTTCATTATTTAATTATTTAATATTAAATTTTAAAAAAATATAGTTCGTGGCCATGCTCCCATTCGACCGGTTTAGTAAATACGAGAACCTTGAAGGTCCCTTTCAAAAATCTCTCTTTTTGTTGAGAGGAGAAAAAATGTTGTTTTGATTATAGTAAAAAGAGTACATTTTCAAATATATGGGAATGCATGTATTAACTGATCAGAGAAACTCACTAAGACTTGATGACAATGTGGGCAAAAGATCTAGATGGTGTGTCTATGCCACATTGCTAAACTTAAAGAAGTACATTTTTAACGAGTCAATAAGAGAGATACAATGAACAATCAATCAAAAAGTTTGCAAACTGTAGAGAGAGACATTAAACAAAAATTAGGACAAAACATAATAAAAAATTGTAAGAGTCATTCTCCTACGTAAACACAGAATGTATTGATGCAGAAACTGATTAATGGTAGTGGCAAAGTATAGGAGTCCATCATATTAGACCTGCGCAAAATTTGGATGTGTATGCACCCGTTTAGATAAGCTGTCTGCACATGTTAGCCTCTCTATGGATTTATTGAAGAGGAGGGGAGTTCATATGCCACCAGAGATCATGTATTCTGTTTTTCTAGCTAAGAAGTCTTAGAGGTTGAAAATATGATATGTCGTTTATCCCATCAATGACAATCTTGGCATCACCATATATAGATAGATTCTGGATCTGAAAGTTATAGGTAAACCATAGTAGACTCGAAAGTGCAAGCAGTTCCGACTTTGTGTTGGTATTTGGACCCCCGTTCCAGTGAATGTAGTATTGTTCTCCCTGCTCCATCTTGATCCAACCGTTGCACACACAGTTACCCTGTTGTTCTTCTCCATCGAAGTAGCCAACTGGGATGCTAACCGAGTGAGGCAGAAGTCTAGAGGATAGATCTATGGAAGAATAGGGAGGAGCCTATTGTGTGTTTATCCAAGCCATGATCATGTGGAAGATCTTGTGAGGTGCCAACTAGATGGCTCCAAAAATGAGTTTATTCCTGGCCAACCGGACATCCCAAAAGAGGAAGAAAGGCAACGAGCTATATCTGTGGTCCTTATGTTACCACCTGTGGATGCATTGTAATATACCAACAGGCCTCTAGTTTTGATATTGCAAAATATTAGCAAACATGGTCCAAATATCGAGTACAATAGACCAATTTAGAAATAGATGAGAAACAAATTCAGAATCCTGTTTCCAAAAAAGACAGATCCCAAGGCCCTGGAACCCTCTCTTGGCCAAATTGTCCTCGGTGAAAATTTGGTTTTTCAAAGACAACCAAGTGAACAAGATGATCTTCAAGGGAATATTTTTCTTCCAGAATGTTATGAAGAAAGGTTGATTGTCACACAACTGGGATGAGGAGATCAAGTTGTTTTATAAATCTAGTACATTAATGGCTCCCTTTTTTTTTCCATCCCAATAGATTTAATCTCCCAAGGGATTGTGGCATAGACTAACTTTTTTTAATTCCATAGCTACCTGATTCCATTGTGCTTGTGCGTGTCCAATTAGACCAAGATTTTGTGCATCCTTCCAAAGAGGACACCGCTATTGCTAAAACAAAATGAACTGAGATAGAAAATACAACCCCTTCTGCACAAGAGCATGTCTAAGAAGTTGAGGTATGTGAAAATCCGGAGGGAGCCCCGAGATACCATCAACACCCATAATTCTATTGTGCCCATTCCCAAAATTCTAGAGGAGCCTATCTTAGACAATTGAAGAGACGTGTCTAAAACCAAGAATGATGATGGAGATGCTTGAGGTACTAGGAAGTCCCTGTCTAAGAAAATACTGTAGGTTGAAATGGATTTTGTACTTACTCCTAAAAAGAAGGGCCCAGATACCATCACCAGAAAGTGCCCTCCATAATGATTTGGCAAGGAGGGACTGAGTGAAGATTATGATAAATAATAAACCCTAGCTCCCCATTTGCTTAGGAAGTGTGATCCGATCAAGTCTGCAAAGGTGAAATTTGGCAGGCCCCTTTTCCCCGGACCATATGAACCTTGCCATGATCCTGTGGATTCAAGATATGATATAAGTCGGGAGAAGGAAGAGATGTGCCCAGTAAATGAAGAACTATTGAAGAATCGCTTGTGTTAAAATAAGTCGACCCCCTAAAGGTAGCCACCTATTAGACCATAAGCCGAATA
Source organism: Pinus albicaulis (assembly GCA_034641835.2). NCBI lineage: Eukaryota > Viridiplantae > Streptophyta > Pinopsida > Pinales > Pinaceae > Pinus > Pinus albicaulis. The sequence goes on from CM076584.1 coordinate 1,455,909,274, forward strand.
TTTTCTTAAATGTTTCTAATAACCACTACCAGTCCTTGTTGGAGTATGTGCAAGGCTTGAGGTAGAAACCCAAGTATGTGAACCCCTCATAAATAGGCACCAGAGGCATATGGAAAAGGCCTGCTATGATCTGAATCTCGTCTGGATCCCCTGTACCAGCGAGAATGAGAGATTTTGTACTGCTAACCATCAGGCCCGAGGTAGAACCAAAATGAAACAAGGTATAGTGGAGAGCAGACCAATGTGCACAAGATATGATTCCAAAAATTAAAATGTAATCTACAAAAAATGAGTGTGATATGGTGATATTTTTGGAGATGTTAATGCCGAAGAACAAACCTTTGTGTTTCAAGTTCTATATATGGAGACTCAGACCATCCATGATGAGGATGATATAAGTGGGGAAAGGGAGCAACCCTACCACAGACCCCACCCAGCCCTAGAAAAGTCAGATGGAAGACCATTAACTATGACAGAGAACCAAACCGGGGAGATGCAAGAAAGAATCCAACTAATATTCCGAGGTTCTAGACCAAATTTGTGCAGTACAAGATGAACAAAGGACCAGTCAATGTAGTCATAGGCCTTGTGTAGATCGATCTTCATGATAACTGTATTTAATTTCTTGGAGTGGATTGAGTGTAAACCTTCCTATGAAAAAGCTATTGTGTCATGTATAAGTATGCCTGGGAGGAACCCCTACTGCTCACGAGAGATGTGCGAAGACAAGGACCCAATAATACGATTAGCTATCACCTTGGATATAAGCTTGTAGATCACATTACACAGTGAAATGGGTTGAAATTCAAGGGAGGATTTAGGTTCAGTTGTCTTTGAAATTAGCACAATGAAAGTAAATTTATATCATCCAGAACGTTGCCCGAGATTATGGGCTATTCCATAACTTGAAGTAGGTCATTAGAGATGATGTCCAAATAATGAGTGAATAATTCCAATGGCCAGCCATCTAGACCGACGCTTTTATTAGCAGAAAAAGACTTGAGAACCACCAATATTTCTTGCTTGTTCATTGGAGCACTCAACTCGAAATTTTCAGCCGCATAAAACATTTTAGGATATTTATCAAGGGCCAAAAATTAATCCCCAATGCTTACCCCTTCTCTATGCTTGTAATGATCAGAAAAATACTTACAAGCCGCTTTTCTGATTTCCCACAGACAGTGGAGTGTAGAGCATCCTCCCCTTTGATCTGCTAAATGATATTATGGTTCTTACGACCATTAGCAAAATGGTGGAAAAATTTAGTATTATGGTCTCCCTCATGAATCCAACCGTCCGACTCTTCAGCTTCCAAGTGAGCTCCTCTGCTTTGAGAATGGCCAATTTTTTGTCTTCAAGTGTCTAAATATTTCTCATTGCTTGTCGATCAGGTGACCTAACAACCATTTGTTCATAAATATTCCTAATTTCCCACTTGATGTTTCGGAGCTCCATTACCATCTGAGCCTTTTTTTGTTTCTCCCAAACCTTAGTCCATCCCATCAGTTCACGAAGTGTTTTAGTGAGAAGGGAGTGTCCCGAATTTTCCCCATGGAGAGTCCATATTTCCTTAACCATGTTCAGGAAGGTGGGGTCATCACGCCAAAGTCGATTAAATTTAAACAAAATTCCTTTCTATAGCAGAAAAAGTATCCAATATAAGCAAACAGGTCGGTGATATTAGATTTGTGAGGATAGTGTTACATAATGCAAGTCCCCAAGTATCTATAGAACAACTGTTGAGCCCCAAGATTGTGATTTATTTCATCTTACTTTACCTCATTTTCCTTTGTCCACTGTTATCCCAGACCCAATTGATCAATGAAATTGGTTAAAATTACTTTTAGAATGATTAAACATGGCTAACTTGATAATTTTTGTGATTTTGTCATTATAATGCAAACTGGCTACAGAATGCAGGCATTCTGTAGCTAACCGGAAATTCTGCAGCTGTCTTCACGTTCAGGCATGTTCCTGGTATCCTCTCAAGAAAAACCACACATGGGTATATTCCACGTCATGTCCGCATCGTTCATTGCTCACCATGAAGGAAGAAACGAATTCTGGACGTGGTTTTGGTACGTGGGAACACATTTAGGAAGGCATACTTCTAATAGGACTGTCCTAGTCCAGATGTCCTTTTTCTCTTTACGTTGCCATCTTCAAGAGTCCTAATGTGATTTCGATAAGGAAAGACAAGGATCCCTGTATTGTTGCAAGTTTTGTTATGTAAATTTGTTATAAAAACACTTGGGAAACCAAGAGATAGGCTAGATTTTGCTTAGATTTCATGCTATATTTCTGAAGACCGAGACTACTCTGTTTCAAGTTATTTTTCATTTAATGAAGAAGACAGTATTTCTTTGAACGCGTTGAGTTGATTTGGAGTTAGATTCCATCTGGTGGTAGAGGGCCCCTGCCTCCTGCACGGTTTTACTTTCGTGATTTAGATAAGTATCTTAGTTGTTTTTATGTTTTTGAAGTTTGAGTTCGTAGTTATTTTCATTAGCCACTATAGTTATACTTGTTCTAAGCACTCTTCCAAAAGAAGAAACTCTTCCAAAAGATCATGATAATGAACGGGAAATGGCTATAGTGTTGTAGGATTTAATTGTAATTTATTTTGTCCACTATCATAGTTGAACTTATACTAAGAAAACTCTTCCAAAAAATCCTTATGATGTATAAGGCATGACTGTGATACTGAATGTTTCAGTTGTTTGATTGCACTAAGTAGCATAGCTAATCTTACTCTTAAAACGCCCTTCCAAAATATCATAATGATGGGTAGGAGATAGCTGTGATATCTTAGTTTTTAAATTGCTTTCAGTCTTTATGTTTGCATTTGCACTGAATTGTACAGCCAGGATTGTTCTAAGAAGCTCTTCCAAAACACCATTCATGATGGACAAAACAGGCTGTAGAATCCCATATATTAATGCATGATAACTTAGTTAGGGTACTCCGGAGTCAAATTGCATTCAATTCATGCTCTGTTATTTTGTTTTAAGTTTGATAATGGCTTGTTAGCTCAGCACTGTTTTAGACTAGTGACATCTTAAGTTCAGTTTTAGCTTAACTTATTGCATTTTTACTCCACAATTAGTTGTCATCCACTGCATATTAGATTAAATTAGTTGTTAAACTTAACAATACGGCCTTCATTATTTACAAAAACTCTGCTTGTTCCAAATCTATAATTGATTCATAACCATATGAACAGAAGACAATATCATTTCAAAGCATGAAGTACTTTTGCAACTTCTTTTCTACTTCATGAACAAAGCCTTTTCTCAAAAGACTACTTTGAAAAGAAATCTATAACTCTTGAGTAAGGTTTAGTGATTTTTAACTAAGTTGCAGAATAGAGTTAGGAACTAGTCTTAGAGTAGAGATCTTATGATGGTATCAATGTTTTCCTCCAAATATGCTTCAACAAATCTTTAACCATGGATAAAATGTTGCATCATTATAAGCTGGTTTTTTAATTGTTTAGTTAGGAGAATTTGTATACTTAGCTGACCATTTCTCAAGCTTTTTCAAAATACCGTTGATGAAAGAATTGGACAAGTTAAGTTTATGTTTTGAATCATTTCCTTAAAAGTCATTATCAAGCTTTGTTTCTGCTTAGTCATAGTTTAGATTTGATTCTGTTTCAGTATTTTCATTTGCATTTGTCATTTGTCATCAACCAATTAGGTTTCACTCTGTTTTTAACCAGTAGCTTCTTTCCACTAGCTTTTTAGTCATTTTCCTTGTGAACATAAAAACCATCAAAAGACCAAAAACATCATAAATCATCATAAAAGACCAAAAACATCATAAAAACACTAAAAACAATGCATTAGGAAACAAACAGCTAGGTACATAGAGTACACTTCACTTCAGCAGTTTACCAACCCTGGTTGACAATTAAATGAACTCAATTTAGGAGACTAGGTTGAGACCAAACATTTTGGCGTCGTTGCCGGGGAAAGTGAAAACTAGGTAACCTTTGTTTCTTAATTCCAAAAAAAAAAAAAAAAACAATTATATGCGTAGAGAGAGAGATTCAAGGGGTAGATTTATAAGCAGCAGAAACAGAAATTTGATTTCTAGAACACCACTTGTTTCATCTAGACCAAGAGTTAGTACACCTTCAACTCAGACCCACATTCCATCCTTTACTGATCCTGGACTTCTAGAAGACCTAAGATCAGATATTCCATTAGAAAAACCTTCCACTTCATCCACTGAATCTGTCTTAGAAGAAAATTCAAGGACTGCTGTTAGGGATACAAACTTTCCTACTATCACAGAAGAACCAACCATGGCATAAGAAGGAGGAGGAGGAGTTTTTATTGGATAACACACATTATTTGGAGGGGGTAGAGGTAGAGGTAGAGGAGAAGGAGGTAGAGGTGCAGATGGAGGAAGAGGTAGAATAGAAATAGGAAGCTCTTTTGGGTTCCCTATAATTGATGAAGAAACCAATACAACCATGAAAAACATTTCACCCTCTGTCCTTCCAAACTTCTATGGACTTAAAAATGAAGATCCTGAAACCTTCTTATTTGAATTTGAAGTTCTGTGTAGAACTTATGACTACTTACAAGATGCTCAAAAACTGAAATTATTCCCTTCAACCTTGAAAGGAGCAGCATTGAAGTGGTTTATGAGTCTGATCAACAGTTCTATTAGGACATGGGAAGACATGAAACAAGCATTTCTAGAGAGGTATTTGGATTATTGTATGCCGGTTAATCATAAGGAAGAAGTGTTTAAGATGTTACAAAAGAAGATGAAAACTTGGAAGATTTGTTGGAGAGATTTCATTACAACATCAAAAGAGAAAAAATGGAAAACCTGGATCAAGACACCTTAAAAGCTCTTTTGTTGAAAACAATTAGGGATGAATGGTTGGATATCCTTAACATGATGGGAAAAGGGGATATATCACAGCTCACATTACCTGAAATATCTGAGTTATGTATCAACTTTTCAAGAGGGAAATCTAAAACTGTCAAAGGTCCAATTTTACCTCGGCTTTGCAAGGGTGGGGCAAGTTTGCTTCTCGATATGATCGAACAGGACACATGTTGATGATTTTAAATTGGACATCTTAGGGGAGTCTTAGTGAACAAATAGACACCCTTAAGATACAAACAAAACAAAAAGTCGAACTGGCGCCTTGGTACCCTCGTGTCCCAAATGTAGAAAGAAACATGCCCTAAGAGAGTGTCCTTTGGATGTAAAAGTTATAGAAACCTGTGTCATTTGTTCTGAGAAACATGAGACCAAGAATTGTCCTTCTCTTCCTGGTCTCAAGGCTGTTTTTCAGGAAGAAACTCCTACAGATTCCATAGAGTCTCTTAATTTTGTATCTAGAAGACCTTGGCAGGGACCTCAGACACAAGGATTCCATGATCAAATGTATAATCAACCTCCACCTTGGAATTCTTGGCAGCAACCTTGGCCCCAATTTCAAAATCAATCTCAAGCTTGGGCACAAGGATCACAAGGTCCCTATGGAAGATACTCTCCATATTATCAGTATCCACCATCCTATCCACTATATCCACATTTTTATCCTCAAAATCCTCAACAAAATTTTCCTCAAAATCTTCAACAAAATTTTCAACAAAATCCTCAACAACATCATCAGAACCAACCACATCAAAATCAACCACTTTCATTACCATTCCCTCAAAAATCAAATCAATTGCCTGCTCAACCCATACCAAACCCCAATAATAAGAACCCTCGGAATACATACATGATAGAAGGCCAACAATTTCCAACTTATTTAATTACTCCTTTAGACCTTAGTGATGTTCAACTGAGGTCTGGAAGAATACTTGAAAAGAGGAAACCTTCTGTGATCATACAAGAACAAGATAACTCTAAGGAAGACTCTCTGCGGGTGAATAAAAGTCTTGAGGAAGACACATCTTTTCAAGACCCAAACACTAAAAAATTAAAGCAAAAGGATCCAATAATTTCAACTCTTGTATTAGAGCAACCATCCACATCTACTTCTATACCTCCCTTTCCAGAAAGATTACAAATTTATAGAGGTGTAGAAAAACAAATTATGGTGCCTAATTATGATTTCCTAGATGAGCTGAGAAATGTTTGCATTAAAATTCCATTATTACAAGCCATCAAGGAAATTCCAATTTTAGCCAAAACAATAAAGGAGTTGAGTATGAAGAAAAAAAGAAAAAGAATAAGAGAAACAAAGAAAATTCAACTGGCAGGAAAAATAGCAGACATTATGATGGGCAAGATTGCTATTCCAAAGTATCTTGACCCAGGAAATCCAGCTGTTAAAATTCACATCAATGGAATTGAAATCCAAAACACACTCATTGATTTAGGAGCAGCAATCAATATCATGAATAGACAAATCATGGATAAATTGAAACTTCCTAATCTTCTCTTTACACCCACATTATTACAATTAGCAGACAGATCTATGATCAAACCAGATGGGGTAATAGAAGACATTCCAGTGTCCCTAGATTCTTGGGAGTACCTTGTGGATTTCATGATCCTAACTCCTAAGAATAATCTAGGAGGACATCCTGTTATATTAGGAAGACCTTGGTTGGCTATAGCTGATGCTTTTATTAGTTGTAGATCCGGTGATATGTACATCTCTGATGGTAGTTCAACTAAGAAATTCACTTTATATCCTCCAGCTAGGACAATTACAAATTTAGATGACACTCAATAGATAGAGGATGAAGAAGATTTACAACCTCTCTTCACAATTTCAGAAATTAGTGAAGATAATCAAATTCTGAATACTCTAGAAAACTTTGAATCCTCTCCAGAACACAAACATGAATCATTTCAAGAGGGATCCAATATTGAGTTTTTGCCACCAAGACAGAAGAGGTATATATTAGTTTGCACTGATTATGTTACTAAATGGGTAGAAGCCAAGCCATTACTTGTTGCTAATGAAGCATCTGTAGTTACTTTTCTTTTTGAGGATATTTTTACTCGTTTTGGTGTCCCAAGGGAAATTGTTACAGATCAAGGAGCTCAATTTACATCAAGGCTAGTGGAGCAAATTATGGAGAGGTACAAAATCAGGCATAGAAAATCTACTCCTTATCATCCACAAGCAAATGGTCTAGTGGAATCTACTAATAAGGTCATTGAAGGAATCCTAACAAAGACTATTCATTTACATAGAAGATATTGGGTAGATAAGCTTCCTGAAGCCTTGTGGGCCTAGAGAACTACATGGAGAAACACAACAGGCCATACTCCTTATGAACTTGTTTATGGAAAGCAAGTTTTGTTCCCCATAGAGTTCTAGATCCAAACTTTCAAAATGGCAGTTCACCTAGGACTTGATTTAACGGAGGCACAAAAGCATAGACTGGAGCAGATTAATGAATTGGATGAGATCAGACAAGATGCAGTTCAGAAAACAAGTCTAGTCCAACAAAAAAAGACTAGATGGCATGACAAGTACATCAAAGAGAAGAAATTCAAAGAAGGTGACTGGGCTCTCTTGTTTGATTCAAAATTCAAGGATTTTCAAGGTAAATTTCAAACACATTGGCTTGGGCCATATGAAATTGTTGAAATTTTTGACAATGGAGCAGTAAAAATAAGGACAATAGATGAAGAAGAGGTCACTTTTCTTGTGAATGGTCATAGATTAAAGCTATATCACAAACCACTCTCAAGAGAAGAATTTGTCAAGAAGTTCCAAGAAAACAGTGATGTGAAGTTAATGAAGAAGAATCTTTCTTCTTCATCAACTTGATTGAATTTTCTGAAGTATTGCTTTGAAAAAATAAAAAATTAAAAAAAATAAAAATTAAAAAAATAAAAAATAAAATAAAAAAAAAGTAATAAGGTATAAACATGAAAACCAATCATTGATTGGCATGTTTATACAGAAAAGATAGGGTGAAAATCAGATTCTCTCTGACACTCTAACTTTTCCATTTTGTTTTTGCAAGTAGCTGTTACAAAATCATAAGTTCAGATCCATTGTACTTATGATCCATCTCATTTCATTTCACTCCATTCACTTATCCATCCATACTCCATTTCATTCATTCATTCATACTTCACTTCATTCCATATATCATTAATCTCATTCCATACTCCATCCACCTCATTTCCATGTCAAAATTTAAAGTTTGATGTCTTTCTGCAAATGAACAACACATGTCATGGATGGCAGGCCATTTCTTATATTCTTCCACTCCATTTCATAAATTGAATCCATTCCATTTCATCATCCACTTCATACATATCATGACTCATCATCCATCTTCATTCATGCCATGTAACATTTCACTTATATCCCAAACCACTCCATTCCATGATTAAAATTCTCTACAGCTACATTCTGCAGCTTAACAGACATTCTGCAGCTGATCAGACTTTCTGCAGCCAGAAAGTCATTCCGCAGCTACAGATCCTGAAGACACTAATCAGCAGACATTTGAATTGCAACACGATGATCCAGTATATCCATGAATAAGAAGAATCAAGAAGGTTTATGAAGACTCTTCCAAAGGAGAACAAAGAAGACAAAGACCACAAAAAGCAAATGAAAAGCAGAGGTAACAAGTTTTGATTATAATGGCATTTCATAAAAACTTTAGTATAGTTTAGTTGTGAATCATTCGAAAAAGTTGTTTTGATTATTTTTATTGATCATACCAAATATACCCTCCACAAACTTTGGATAAAAATATTTCATTTCAAATTCTATACCCGACCACCATTTGAGCGGTTAAAAACGCTGAAGTGTTTGATTTCCTCATGTCACCCAGCCAAATCATTTAATGATGATTTTTAAATCCGTTGTAAAAATCTCCGCAGTCTTTTCACTCATTGATTTGTTTTCTCCACCTCACTGCATTAACTCATTCCGTAACTACTTCCGTCACTCCATTCCATAGCCAGCCCTTCATCATTTCATTCCGAGATATCCCTATCATTGTGAGCAGAGGTATATCAATTTGAAATATGAAACCATTATCACCGTGAGCAGAGATTGAAGCATTATCACCGTGAGCAGAGGCTGAAGCACTATCACCGTGAGCAAGAGATTGAGGCATTATCACCGTAAACGCAGAGATATATCAGTGTGGAATTTGAAGCCATTATCACCGAGAAACAGAGGTATATCAGTGTGGAATTTAAAGCCATTGTCACTATCAACCAGAGGTATATCAGTTTGAAGATTGAAGCCATTGTCACCATGAAACAGAGGTATATCAATTTGAAGGTTGAAGTTATTGTTTCCGTGAGTAGAAAGAGTACTAATCTAAAGATTGAAGAAGGAATTATGGGCTTAATTGTAAGAACTGAACCAGTGAGCACAAAATACTTGGAGGGATACCCTCAAAGTAGAGAAATGTTGCAACAGGTGGGATGGCTACAATTTCTTGAGAAATTTAATGGCTTCCACAAATAAGTCACTAAAACATTTGCAAGGTCATTTCAAGGAGTTGAGGTTGAAGTGGGGGATGTTAAATTCACTGTCACTGAAGTTTTCATTGCAGAAGCAACATGATTGCTTAGAAATGGAGAGAGATGGTTCAAAAACAGAAAATTCCATAATGAATCATGGAAGCAAATTCTAAAATCACCAGGTATGGATGTCACTGTGTTGAAGAAGGGAATTCCAAGTTCTGCATTGAAAAATAAATGGAGAAATATATTGCTTATTCTGCAAAAATTTATCACATGTGAAGGTAGATATGGCACATTTTATGTTTACCATATTAGACTGATAATGCATTTTCTGGAGGAAGAGTTAAACCTACCCTATTTTTTGCTTCAAAGTTTGAAAAAGATGGCTTCTTGTGTTCAAAGAAGGGTCCAATTCGTAGAGACAACTCTATACCATCATGGCTTGGTTAAGATTTTAATTGAACACCATTTAACCAAAACAAATGATACTTGGGATAATTTCTTGATAAGAAATCATTTTGAAGAGCCAAAAGAGCCCTCACCCGAACAACAGCCTACAAGGAGAAGCAGAAAATGGAGAGCCTCAAAAATTGAAATTGACAAAACAATACAGGAAAGTAGTGAGGAAATAATCTCAGAGAAGTTGACTCAAATTAAGAGACAACTTAAGAAAGAGAGGGTAATCAGGAAATCTGCCACAGAAAAAGGAGAGGGGTCATCCCAGCCAAGAAGAAGCCATAGACTAAGGGGGAAACTAAGGAAAACACAGATCAAACAAACAGGGGTGATAAATATAGAAGATGAAGAAACATCTATTGAAGAAGATGTTGAAGAAGAGGATTTTAATGAAGGAACCCCTAAAATTGACCCTGCCCAGAAAGAAGTTTATGACTATGTTGAAACATTGGAAAGGAAAGCTTCAGAGAGTAGAGATAGAACCCCTAGTCCTCCACTGTCCGAAATAGATGTGTTAAGAAGGGATAGGTATGAGCTGGAAATACTTAATAGACACATAAAAAATGAGAATGATATTCTGAAGGAACAAGTCAAAACTCAAAACCAATATGAACTCAACCTTATCTCTACATATGGACAAAGTGGAAAAGGCTAATGAAAAGTTGAAAAAGAGGAACAAGAAGCTAATCAGGGCACTTATCAACTTAAGGTTCAAACTTGTCATCAGAAAACCCAGAAGACCTTTAGCTTCCAGGCAAAGAAGAAGGAAAGGATTAGATGTTCTTGCAGAAGTCTCTGAGTTTATGGAATAAATTGCATGAGGACATGCAAGAAGACAACAGTGGGGGTATGTTGAGCCCCAAGATTGTGCTTTCTTTCATCTTACTTTACCTCATTTTCCTTTGTCCACTGTAATCCCAGACCCAATTGATCAATGAAATTAGTTAAAATTACTTTTAGAATGATTAAACATGGCTAACTTGCTAAGTTTTGTGATTTTGTCATTATAATGCAAACTGGCTACAGAATGCAGACATTTCGTAGCTAACCGGAAATTCTGCAGCTGTCTTCACGTTCAGGCATGTTCCAGGTGTCCTCTCAAGAAAAACCACACATGGGTATATTCCACGTCATGTCCACATCATTCATTGCTCACCATGAAGGAAGAACCGAATTCTGGACGTGGTTTTGGTACGTGGGAACACATTTAAGAAGGCAGACTTCTAATAGGACTGTCTTAGTCCAGATGTCCTTTTTCTCTTTACGTTTCCATCTTCAAGATTCCTAATGTGATTTCGATAAGGAAAGACAAGGATCCCTGTATTGTTGCAAGTTCTGTTATGTAAATTTGTTATAAAAACACTTGGGAAACCGAGAGATAGGCTAGATTTTGCTTAGATTTCATGCTATATTTCTGAAGACCGAGACTACTCTCTTTTAAGTTATTTTTCATTTAATGAAGAAGACAGTATTGCTTTGAACACGTTGAGTTTATTTGGAGTTAGATTCCGTCTGGTGGTAGAGGGCCCCTGCCTCCTGCACGGTTTTACTTTTGTGATTTAGATAAGTATCTTAGCTGATTTTATGTTTTTGAAGTTTGAGTTCGTAGTTATTTTCATTAGCCACTATATTTATACTTGTTCTAAGAACTCTTCCAAAAGAAGAAACTCTTCCAAAAGATCATGATAATGAACGAGAAATGGCTCAAGTGTTGTAGGATTTAATTGTAATTTCTTTTGTCCACTATCACAGTTGAACTTATACTAAGCAAACTCTTCCAAAAAATCCTTATGATGTCTAAGGCATGACTGTGATACTGAACGTTTTAGTTGTTTGATTGCACTAAGTAGCATAGCTAATCTTACTCTTAAAACGCCCTTCCAAAATATCATAATGATGGGTAGGAGATAGCTGTGATATCTTAGTTTTTAAATTGCTTTCAGTATTCATGTTTTCATTTGCACTGAATTGTACAGCCAGGATTGTTCTAAGAATCTCTTCCAAAATACCAATCATGATGGACAAAACAGGCTGTAGAATCCCATAGATTAATGCATGATAACTAAGTTAGGGTACTCCGGAGTCAAATTGCATTCAATTCATGCTCTGTTATTTTGTTTTAAGTTTGATAATGGCTTGTTAGCTCAGCACTGTTTTAGACTAGTGACATCTTAAGTTCAGTTTTAGCTTAACTTATTGCATTTTTACTCCACAATTAGTTGTCATCCACTGCATATTAGATTACATTATTTGTTAAACTTAACAATACGACCTTCATTATTTACAAAACCTCTTCTTGTTCCAAATCTATAATTGATTCATAACCATATGAAAAAAAGACAATATCATTTCAAGGCCTGAAGTACTTTTGCAACTTCTTTTCTACTTCATGAACAAAGCCTTTTCTCAAAAGACTACTTTGAAAAGAAATCTATAACTCTTGAGTAAGGTTTAGTGATGTTTAACTAAGTTGCAGAATAGAGTTAGGAACTAGTCTTAGAGTAGAGATCTTATGATGGTATCAATGTTTTCCTCCAAATATGCTTCAACAAATCTTTAACCATGGATAAAATGTTACATCATTATAAGCTGGTTGTTTAATTGTTTAGTTAGGAGAATTTGTATACTTAGCTGACCATTTCTCAAGCTTTTTCAAAATACCTTTGATGAAAGAATTGGACAAGTTAAGTTTATGTTTTGAATCATTTCCTTAAAAGTCATTATCAAGCTTTGTTTCTGCTTAGTCATAGTTTAGATTTGATTCTGTTTCAGTATTTTGCATTTTCATTTGTCATTTGTCATCAACCAACTAGGTTTCACTCTGTTTTTAACCAGTAGCTTCTTTCCACTAGCTTTTTAGTCATTTTCCTTGTGAACATAAAAACCATCAAAAGACCAAAAACATCATAAATCATCATAAAAGACAAAAAACATCATAAAAACACTAAACACAACGCATTAGGAAACAAAAAGCTAGGTACATAGAGTACACTTCACTTCAGCAGTTTACCAACCCTGGTTGACAATTAAATGAACTCAATTTAGAAGACTAGGTTGAGACCAAACAATAGCCTCCTGAGCAAGGCACCTATCCAGATGCTTGCCAATGTAGTCAGAGCCCACTCTATGATTAGTCCAGGTTGGAAGGAGAGGTGTGCAGTGAATGTCCACTAGATGGTAATAAAAAAAAATGTTAGAAATTCTTTTAGCCAGAGGATCGAACCGACTGTGTGTACCTTATCACTAAGATATTGGCACCGTGGCACTAAGGTGCCCAAGCATAATCAAGTTTGGAATACTGATAATTTTACTTGATTGGATTCGAGACAAAAAATTGACACGGTTGTGGCAAGGGGCATGCATGTTAATTAGGTGGAAGAGGGGAGAGTAGCCAATGATTTTGCCAGATACAAGAATTGCAGAAAAAAAGCTATAAGCATGAAAGTTGGTGAAAGAGGGATCCCACATAAAATTAAGGCCACTTGATAACCCTGATGAGTTAATGCTAGTGATATGCCACCTGAGCCTGATAGAGAGGAAATAAAAAATGGCCTTTGCAATAGAGCACATGGTTTCTTGGAAGAAAATAATAGAGGGAGAGTTTATCGAAACAATGTTTTGAAGGTGCAAGGACTTGTCGTGATTTCCATGTCCATGAAGGTTAAGTGATAGAATTTTATTCATGGATTAGTGGGGGTGGGCGTGGTTACTCTAAGTGCCTAGGGATCAAGAATGGAGATGATAGGAATGTTGCAGAGGCCATCAGATTTTATAGAGAAGAGAAAGCTAGTTTTTTGTCTCCCTATAAAATGGCCACTGTCATTTTTCCCCTGCTTACAGATAGTGATGTTCAAGGAAGATACGAGGGAGATTTCGGGAGGAGCTGCTTTGGCCTGGCCATCGTGGACTGTGAGGGAAGCCATGTCGAGTTCAGGATGCATAAAAAGGAAGTCGTAATCACTTCCAACTAAATTTTTCGGGGAATCAAGGGTCGGATGTGCATCAAGAGTTGTTGCAATCGAGGGAGAGTCATTTTCCAGTGGAGGAATGGTGGGATGATGATCAAAAAATTCCGAGGGAGAGGCAATTTCGAGAGGTGGCATGGATGGAGTCATAACGGTGGCATTATTTTGTAATGGAGGCGAAATGAGTAAGGGTGGAGGTCGGTTATTTAGTGTTCGCTGAAAGACTATCTAGTGTGTGCTTGCACTAGATGGGCGGGTCTTATGAGTCGACTATGGTCCATCAAAAGGATCGGAGGAAATTGAAGTGGGAGTGAGTAGCAAACACAAAGAGGAGTATGGAGGTGAATTGGATGAGGATGTATTTCAATAAATAATTGAGGATGAGAAATAAGGACGATGGGACCATGAAACCATGCCAGTGACCGAAAGCTTCACAGCAGCACGTTGTGGAAAGAGACCGGTGCTGTGAACAATTGCAACAACCTGCTGTGACGAATAGTTGTTTATATGTTGAAAAATGCAAATTTCATAAATGGGCTATCAAGTATCAAATTAAAGGAAAAACTTGAACAAATTCGTTAGTTCCATCATGTGCAGATTTCATAAATGAGCTATCAGGTGTAAAATTAAAGGAGAAATGCGAAAAAGCACTTTAGTTCCATCCCATGTAGATTTCACAAATGGGCTATTAGGCAGAAAATTAAAGGAGAAACTCGAACAAACACGTTAGTTCCATTGTGTATAGTGAAGTTTCTAGGAGTAAAGTCTTGTGTGGCCATTAGGGAAAATTAATCCAACGAGTAGGAGTCATAGCAAAGGTAGCCTATACCTATAACCACAAATTGGATGTGTTAATAAATGAATTTGAAATGTACTGAAAACATTCACAATTTTATGGAATAAGAGCGAGTCACGCAATTATACCTGAAGGGAAAGGTTACCGGAGAATCCACTATAAATATCTGAAAAGATAAACTATCCACATTAGGGATCTTAATAAGAATCAGAGAATAAAATATACAAAATAAATAGGATTATTTGCATAAAAATACAATATCGATATTTGTAAGAAATTAATCCAATTTTAGCTAGGCGCCAAGACATACCACTAATATAAAACACCAAAATAAACTTGCACAAAAACCCAAAAGAGTTTCAGAGAGGAAAAACTGATACAAAGATAATATAGTATGATAGTTTGTCATTTTTAACAATAAGACATAAAGGCGATAAACCAAGTCCTCTACGGGCTGAACTGTCATTCGAGGTCGAAATTGTAGATTTTTTGTGCCGAAATGATCTAGGTGGATATTGTTGGCCACCAACCTATTCTACCTAGAACTCCAGTTAGTTTCATTAGTTTCCATTTTTTATAGCAGCATTTACTATTTCTAGTAGTTTTTTGGTTCTTAAATTTTTAGAGCAGTTTTGACCCCCTAAACGGCTTTTTTTGAGTCCGCTGCAGTCACACAGCCAAAGGCAGGGGATTGAAGAAAGGCCTATCGTACTCAGAGATATATTTCCGATGATATATCGTATGCGTCAAACAAAGATAATATGACCAAGTTATGATCTTGAGAAGTGGGTTTCCCTACTAACCCCAACAGGGCCCATAAACACTTGGTGTTTCATATCCTGGGTTATGATTTTGGTTGTTATTATTTTCCTATGTTTTTCAATAATAAAAAGGCCCTTGAGCCTCATTGTAACATAGTTCAGAGGCTTGTAGTTGCCACATCTCTTCTTAGAGATAACCTACAAGCGCCCTAGCTAGTTTATTTCCATTCAATTTGTAAGCATATTTCAATCATTTGATATTAATGAAATGAAGTTTTATTACTGTTTCATGAGTCCGGATCAGACCACACCTTATATATCAAGTGTCGCCATGCTAAATTACACACAACTCCCTGTCCCAACGTTTGATATCAAAGGGGTTGTCATTGTTGTAAAGTGAATGGGCTCGACAGGATGAAGGAGGAGGCGATAAACTAAATCAACTATAGTGGAGATGGAGAGACGAAAGAAATTGTTTCCATTACCCAAGCTGCCATGTTACCAATGTCAAGAGTAAAAGGACCATGTTTATTCAACCATGCCTCTGTCTATTAAATTATCCCACCATTTTCGAAAATTGACACACAACACCCATTGGCAGGCCACACCTGCCAACCCCACAATTTCTCTTTCAAATATTTCCAAAATATTTTTTGCTGAACCCTTTGACCTCCTTGTAGCTTACCCATCGATGAATGACTAAGAAGAAGAATATTTGAATTATATTTTGTTTAGAATTAATCGCAACCATCCATTAAAAAAACAAAAAAGAATGTCTAATTAAAACAATTATACATATTATAAGTATATCTAATATTAACATAATTCATATGAATTAGTGTATGTATGATACTAATTCATCAATAGTGAGCAAGGAAACCTCCACTGTTAGTGTTTTTAGGATTAACTTTGACTTGAGAATGATAGTCTACAACTAATGGTTTTGGACACATGGTTTTGTGATCTTTGGTTTTATATGACTTGTATTTGCTTGGAATGAAGCCTATAAATAGGCTTATTTATCTCCATTGTAAATGTGCCAGGAATCAAGGTGCCAAGGGTTGAGTAGGGTCTCCCCTGCCAGTGTGAAGAGCCAAGGGTAGATCAGGGTCTCCCTGGTCAATGTATTGGACCAAGGGTTGAGTGGGGCTCCCTGATAAGCTTGGTAAGGGTTTTGGCTAAATCTATTAAAATTCTATTAGGCTATTTTTTTCTCTGGAGTTGTGGTTTTACCAGGTAATTCATGGTGTTATTATGTGTGTGATTTCTTCTATGTTTGTTCATGGAAAACGTTTGATTTACCTTTCCTTTTAACACATAACATAGAAGATGTAATGTTTCTGTTGTGTCTATAGTTTTATTGCTGGTGTGTACAATTGTTGTTGGTGTGTACAATTATGGATCTACAGAAAGAACATTGACAAATCTGCATATGAAGATATCAAATCAACATTGATCTGGTTAGTTCTGCGAATCAACTGTGCGAAGTTTGCTTATATCATATATGTTGTAAAGAAGTCAAATCAACATTGACCCAGTCAAATCTGGTGTGGATCTAAAGTTAGAGTGAGGTTGACCCTAAATGGCCTGTTATTCGATGGCAAGAAGTAGTAATGGTTAAGGCCATGGATCAACTCATAAGGTTTGAGATTCTGCTACGTAGAATATGTTATTTGATGGCAAGAAGTAGTAATGGTTAAGGCCATGGATTAACTTATAAGGTTTGAGATTCTACTACATAGAATCATACTCGAAGTTGTCGAAGACTATGAAGCCCATTGATTGAAAACATGTGAGGGTCTATGCTCATGTTGATAGAATTTCATAAAATGGTTCACAAAGGAAATGACTATCAATGATGGCATAGTGTGAGGCCATAGACGACGCAGTGACACCAATGAATGACCAAGGAGACTCTAGAAAGAGATCTCCATGAAAGTGCAGAAGCCCAAGGTGTCATAGTTATTAGATTGGCCTCAACATTGGTTATAAAAAAACGAACAACAAAAAATGAATCGCGCTAGTTAGTTTATTTTGGTAAGAAGGCCAATTTCACTATGGTCAATGTGTTGCTTACCTATCATATCTATTCCATATGGAGCTATTGTATGCAATGTGGGGCAACGTGATGGGGAGTGTGGTCCATTTTCCCGTGCTTCCGGGGGCTACAATATCATCATTTCAATGTGGGGCAATGTGATGGGCAGTGTGGTCCATTTTCACGTGCTTCGGGGGGCTACAATATCCTCATGAGTCACAAGCTTGATAATGGCACCAATAATCCTCTAGCGTCATTACTGATCATGTATTCACATGGTAATGCTGTGGATTTGGGTGAGATGTTTGAGTGTTTTAGTCAAGTTAAGCCAATATATCCACGTAAATGTGATGAGGTATTTTGACCATAATGTGGATGTCTTGAAGCTACCGACGAGGAGAGGACAAGAGATCATGGTGATTTATGTGCGCTCATACTGCAATGGTGACTCGATTGAGATGAGCCTAATTGTTGGAAGAAGAATGATACTGCATGGAGGCCGGCAGTACTATCTCATCGACACCAGCCCATGAGGAAATTTAGTGGTTAAGGATGAATTACGGAAGATGAGTTCCAACATGACCAACATGAGGTAGTTGTGAGATTTGATCCTCGTATAATATAACAAAAATGTGCATGCGAATAAATTAGTTGATGAACCATGTACCTAAAGAGAACTCTTAAAGAACTCGCGGTTACAACAACAAATGATGCATGTAATTTGGTCGATGGATTCTTTTTATATGGAAATCAATTTCAAGTGTGTGGGGCATGGAGAAAGGAAAAACAAGAGAATGCAAGAAGCAATTAACCAAGAATCATGTTACTTATAATGGAGATGATATAATTAGGCATGAAGAATTCTCGAGTTCTTGGAGCTTTAGGGGGGTTAAATCCATAGGAATTCCCTAGTCAATCTTAAGGGAAGGATTGTTAGGAATAACGTTGACTTGGAAATGACAGTTTACAACTAATGGTTTTGGGCATGTGGTTTAGTGATCAGTGGTTTTATGTGAGTTGTAATTGGTCGGAATGAAGCCTAGAAATAGGTTTGTTTGTCTCCATTGTAAATGTGCCAAGCACCAAGGTGCCTCCCGAGAGAGTGTAAGGGTCCAAGGGTAGAGCATGGTCTCCCCGATTACTATATAGGACCAGGGGTTATTAGTTGAGTAAGTTAAGTAAAGCTCTTGACAGACTTGGTAAAGATTAAATTTGACTAAATCTAATAGAATTATATTAGATTGATTTTTACCCTATATTAAAGTTTGAGTAATTCTTGGTATTCTTATGTATATAGTCACACCAGTATTTTTTTTAATATTTAATTATTATTATTATTCTTTTAAATATTAAATTTTATATTAACAAAATTCTTTACAAAACTACGATAATCTTACTTTTTTAATATATATTTACTATGATTTTATAACTTTATTTAATAGTTTATGACTTTATTTAATATAGAATTTATTTTATTTTATTTTTTTAGTATTAAATTTTATATTCACAAATGCCAGTACCAAATTTTCAGCTGAACCAAATCGAAGGGGCCCAGTTTCAAAATTTTCTTGTTTTACACTATCATATCAAATCTGATACTAAGGTATTTGGATAGTAAATTTCATAAATATATTAAAATGTCATATGGTACGAAGTTATTTAATTATTTGAATGATAGATTTTATAAGTACTTTAAAATTTGATAATCGTACTCATTCATATTCATCAAATTTCAAGGTATTTTCCAAAATCTACCATTTAAATTTATCTATTCCAACCTTCATTTAAATTTATTAGTTCCAACCTTCTAATTCAACACTGTCATGAACTTTCTATCTGTGCTTAAATCTTGGCCCATTCTCATGATGATCTCTTGGGATTTTTCCATTTGAAAATGAGTAATCAAAATATGGAAAACAATAAAAGAAACCGAGCAATTCTGTCCATTAAATGACATGACACTGACATGTGCACCGCTCTATTTCAAGTGTTCCACACTTAATATTTGCCTTGATAAGCGAGTTGCTCTGGTACACCATTAGGTATCTCAGATAACAAACAAAATATTTGCTATTCATCCCCACTGTGCAGTGTGGAGGGCACGGACAGCTATAGTTCAGCTTGTCAGGAGCTCAGCCATGTGATTCTTCGTTAATTCTTGGTCATTATCAAGCAATTTCCTCCGTGGTAAACACTTTCGTAAGAAACTGCAAAAATAGTTCGAGATTTTGATTGATTCACTGTGTTAAGCTTTTACATTCTGGACAGTTTCATAAACTCTTTAAAGAAACCATAAATGAAACCGTATTTCGTTTCAGAAACCATAAAATTAACCGTAATTGAAACCAAACCATGATTTTAGTGGTTGCAATCCATTATCAGAATTTTAATATAATTTTAAATTCAAACAGAATAAATTGGTATATCGAAACTTATGAGAAATTGTTTGTTTATGGTGGCTAAAGGGCCTCTCCACAGAATCTATGATATCTGTCAAATTGGTATATGGAATTGGTTTGTTTATGGTGAATAAAAGGAATTCTCTTTTTTAATAACTTGAGAAAAAATATATAGATGGTAATTTGTGAGTTTGTAATTTGGTATTCAAATTTAACTACTATGAGCTATTCTAAAATAAAATGTTTTTCAAATTCTATTGCTTTAAAAGTGAAAAAGTATACACCTCTTTTTCTCAAGTTTCTTTTACTTTCTTTCACAGTCTCATTTCATACTCGGTTCAAATTCTATTGCTTTAAAAGTGAAAAAGTATAGACCTCTTTTTCTCAAGTTTCTTGAACTTTCTTTCCGTCTCATTTCATACTCAGTTGCTAGTTAGTTCTTAATTAAGCAATAAAAATATTTTATTGCTCTCTACCACAGTTTAACTATTAAAATATATTCAAATTCTTTTATATTTTTATTTTCCAATAAAAAACCTAAAATTCTTGGAATGGCTCTCTCTATACTAAAGTTCAATCACCGCCCTCAGATTCAGAAGTATGTACAGAGTATCCGGTGAAAAGTCAATTACTAATAACAGCGCCTTAACTGTTGATAACGCGGTTATAATAACTCCTGAGTTCTTTGCAAAAAGAAAGTCAGAAAACTTATCGAAATCAGAACATTTATCAACAATAATAACTCCTTTGTTGAAAATAACTCCTATCGTTTCACCTGTCTCCAAATCCAATCGAATTAGTCAATCTTTTCTATGACATAAACGTATTCAATATAATTGTGGAATACTTCCGTGCACTAGTAATTGAAACTTTCAAAAACAAATTTAAGAAAAAACTCAAATTATCCCTGTATGTCCAATGAAATTCGTTCAGGACATCAGCATCAGTTTATTCACTGGAATACAAATGGTTTGTATGCAGTAAACTACTCTTTTATGTTTTGGTTTGGTTTTTTAAGTAAATAAAATTACTATGTTTTGGTTTTTAAAGTAAATATAGTGAAAGAAAATTTTAAAGGTTAATACTAGCAAATAAGTTAATTTTCCATGTTTAAAAAAAATAAAAACAAAACATAAAAACCTTTTAAGGTTCTTCCTTCAGCTCACAGCTCACAATTACAAGTTAATTCTGGTCTTCAATTATCAAAATCAGCACATCAACATTCAGTTTTATATCCACCAAGAAACATGGGCATTTCTCCAATTTATTATAGCAAACTCCATGTTTAAAAATCAGAACATTCATTAAATATCGACTCTGCCATTGTTGCGTACTTCCAGCATTATATATTATGATTTCTGCTCCTCCCATTATTTGAGTACACATCTTTCAGATAGTTTGGTGTTGCTGGTGTTAATCCAATTAGGTGCTTTTAAGAATTCAACAGTACCATTATGAATTGTTTATGAAGCGTGTCTGTTTATTGGATTAATATGGACTTTACCTTCACTCCCGTTCCTCCTCGACCCCTAGATTCCAAGGAACTGTTCCCCATCAACTTACAAGTTGATTAATAAAGACAACAAGGTCTGACATAATTTCATAAGGGATTGACAAAGCACGCGTATTTTAGAGAGATTGGTGTTGTGGGTGTTGATACAGTTATGTGTTTTGAGGAACTTAATAGTATCATTATGGATTATTTATTAAGCAAGTATCTCTTTTAATTATATGGACCTCACTTTCATTCATCTTCTTCGAAACGTACATTCCAAGAACCCGATCACATAACTTCCCAACTGCATGACTGGTGACTTTTTTTTGTACTTAAAAGGTAGGTGCTTCCTATTGCAAGGTAACATGGCTAGATTTAGCTCAACAGAAACACACTTCAAAATACATAAAGCAGTGTGTTTTTTAAATAGTGAAATGGTGAAATTGCTACATATCAAAAGAATTAGCAACTAGGTTTTATAATTGTAATTGTAAAATATATCTTTAAAGTAGTATTGGTTTTAGTATATTAAAGAATTTTGAAAATATCATTTAATATATATTTCAAGTTAAAAATTTAAGAAATAATACAATGTATTATTTATAAATAGTTATTTATAGTGTATAGTTTGTTTTGGATGATTTTTGAAATATTAAATGTTATAACTATATTAAGTAAATATAAAATGGTAAACATATTTATTAAAGATGAACATATAAATTTAAAAATATAAAGAAGTTAATTTCAAAAATTTTATTTATTATGGAAATCAAAAAATTAGGTTACAAAATTATTAGACATTTTTCATGTCAGTTATAGTATTAGTTTATATATATATATATATATATATATATATATATATATATATATATATATATATATATATATATATAACACATTTTAATAAAGAAATGTATCAATTATATGATGTCTTACTCAATTATGAATGCAACAAAACAAAAACAAAACTTGATGTGACTAGTGTACCAAGCTTAAATAACCATGTAATGGAATAATAATAAAAAATTGTTGTGACACTTGTACTCTTGGATCATTATTTGAGGCATTGGAAAATACCATGTCTAAATTGACAACCAATCCCATGAGAGATAAATGGCAATAAAATAAATTGTAAAAAATAAAAATATTTTTTTTTAAAGTTAATAAGAATAGAATTTTTTGATCATGTTCACAAGGCCAAACAACTTATGGGACTCATGGGTAGTTATTAAATAACCACAATTCTTATTATATTTTCTTCTTCAAACAAATTACTCAAGTTGTTCAATTTTAGTGTCTCAATATAATTGATATTTATATCCTTTTAAGTTAAACATTCCATGATGTAATATCATTTTGTCTCTACCACTTTTTCAATGTCCACTCCTCTCTAACTATCATCTATCTTCCTATTTCACATCTAAGTTGTTGTGAACTAGTTCTTAAGTGAGCAATCAACATTTTTTCATTCCATTTTATTTCCATTCCTATATAGATCTTTTGTGTAGGAGTAGGATTATAATGTTTGATATAGTATTTATTTTTCCTCCCAAATGACCATTTCCACATGCTTTCTTTGAATTTTCCTTGCACATAATTTTTTATTTCCCCTTTGTTATTTGGGAATTCACTTATGTTAATACCCACATATGCATCCATTTGATGTTTTTTTTTTATTCATCCAGGTGCTCTTCCTTCTTTCAATTTTCTCTCCAACTACCCTTTGGATAGTGATGAGTCTCCATGTTATCTACTCCTCTTAGATAACTTAACAACCATAACATATCCAATGCTTCAATGGGGAAAACCTCAATTTTTTCCATGAAAATATCATATGAAATAGTTCATTTAATCATGAGGCTATTTGTGATTACATATTTTTGTAGTCTCTCTATATGTCTCCACTTTCTTGTTGAAGTGTTGCTACCCCATAGTTCACATCTATACAGTTCCCTCAAAACCATTAGAAGCCCAAAAAGAGTCAGTTCTTAGTTTTCTAGTCCCATAGCTCATGTCTTACCCATCTATTTTGAAATGGGTATATATTTCACCATCCTTCTTATATCCCTTTTTTATCTACATGTTTCCCAACTATGTTTGGTGTGGAAATCAAGGCCAAGGTACTTATATTCATTGACCACGTATAAGGGGTTGCCTTCAAAAACAAATTCTCTATGAACCTTATTTCTCTTTAAGGTAAAACTATTGACCTTAGCTTTGCTAGTGTTCACTTGCATCCTCACCCAATGACAAAATAAATCTAGAGATTTTAAGTGTTCCTTCAAATATTGTGTTTTTTTGTTTCTATTAACATAAGATCATCAACATAAAGAAGCAAATTTATAACATAACTGGTCAAGTAAACCCCCTCACCAACAAACTTGTCTATCCACTCCTCTAATTTATTAAATTATATCCCAAATAAAGTAAGGGATAATGGGCCTCCTTTCTTGACCCAAATATTACTTCCAAGACATTCTAAAAACCCATGTTGTTTTGAATTTTGGTCCATACTTGGTCATACAACCTATGGATAACAACCTTGTATAGTTTTAGAATTTTTAATTCTTCCATTCTACTCCAAAATTTGCTTCTAGGTACTGCATCAAAATAATTATTGGAATCAACAAAGGAAAAAAAGATATGCACTCCACATTTATCCCAAACCTTCTTGATCAAGTGCCTAAGTGTAATGTAATGGTCGATGGTAGAACGCTTTTGCCTAAATCTTGTTTATCCTCTTTCCCTCTTTCCCTCTCAAACACTAATCCACTTTTCTATCATGCTCCCAAAATGTTTACCAAGAAGAGGATTGATCATTATAGTGTAGTAATTTGAAGGGTTGTTGATGTTGCCACTTTTGAGTAGGGGGAGGACAACACTAATCGTCCAATTTGTTGGAAACTCATTCTGAACGATTTCCTTGAATATTATTTTAATGTAGGGCATGAGCACCACCAAGCCCATTTTATGTATTTTTCATGTAGGCCATCCATCTCTTAAGATTTACCCATCACAATCTTATTTATTCCTTCTTTAATGTTTTTGGAAGAGAAAAGTTTAGATATTGACTTGATTATTGGAAGTTTTTTTTTATCTTCCCCTCTCTCATATAATTGTTTTGCATATTCTAACCATTCAAGATCTACATTAGAGGAAATTTTAGCTTAAAAGTTCCCATGAAATTTTCACGTAATTTCCATGTCACAATATGTAAAGAAATGAAAATAATTTAAATTTAAAAATAGGTACATGCATATATTGGAAAATAATAAAAAATAATTTTCTATTAAATATATTTTTGGCATATCTCCTTATAGGTTTACTCAAATTTCAAGCGTAGACACTCGTTGGATGAAAAATTAAAATATGTATACAATGAGTACCCATCATGCATACTTTTGAGAAGACCAACACTGATAAAAAATTGAAGATACTCTAAAAAGGCATGTTCAACACATTTTTTTTAATGTATCTTCAAGTTTTATCAATGTGGGTCTTCTCAAAAGTATGCATAATGGGTACTTGTTGGATGAAAATTTTATTTTTTCATCTATCGAGTGTCTACACTTGAAATTTGAGTAAACCTGTAAGGAGATAAGCCAAAAATACTATTAAAAAGGTTATTTTCTTCTTTTCCGTCGTAAATTCATAACTTTTATTTTATTATTTTTCCTTAGGAGGCCACTTTTAGGATGAAATGTCCTCTAATGTGATATTATTTTCTTTATTCATGTGTTTTTGTTGAAATTCTTTCGAAAAGCCTTTTGGATTATAAATCCCAAGTGAAATTGATTCCTTTCTTCTTGTTTTCATATAAAATTATTTTTTCCATCTAACTAGCTTTGCATATTCCCTATTATTATCCCATATTTTGGCCATTTTATTTGCTACCTTACAATCGTCATCATATCATAGGTTTGCTGGAAAGTTATTTTTCTTGTTTCCTTTAGGCTTGTACCTTTTGTGAGAATTGAGAGCCTTGAGAATAATAGAGGCTAGTATATAGTTTTCTCCTTTGAATTGACCATATCATTAGTTTCCACTTCGTTTAACTTATTTTCGAGGGCTATTCGAAAGGTTTCTTGGTTTTTTACCTTGAGTAGTCTCTTTCTTTTCATTTTTTTACATACCCTTGTGGTGTTTATTATCTTTTTTGTATGTTGATCTTTACATGTATTGGATTGTGATCTGATTTCATTTCTATGGGGAAATCCTTCACCTCTATGTCTATGAAACGTGTCATGATTTTCTTTGATCTTATAACATAATCCACAACACTTTGACCATGTAGGCGCGACACGTAATGTTCTTGGAGATTGGCCAAGCTTTTAAACCATTGCATATAATCAAATCATACAATTTGTAAACTCCCAAAAATTCTCACCCATATTGTGTGATAACTCTTTTTTCATCTTAAGATACTCTTTCCCACTTTTGGCTCCCTTCCTATTCCAACCATAAAGGATTTCCTCGTATTCTCTTTTGATTACTAAGGAAAAGAGACTAGTAATTTGTAGTTCTAGCATTAAAGTCTCCAATTAAGATTCTTTTTCCTGTGTGGTTATATGATGATATATCATATTTCAAGGCTTCATATGGGTCTTCTTTGTCTAATTTATTCTTCTTATCTAATTTTGAATGACTTAACCTCATTTTTTATCCACAGGTACCACTTACTTGGGTCTTCCTTTTCCACTTGTATGTTTTTTTCCCAAGATTCTCTTACTAAAATTGTTACCCATCCATATCTCTTTCCACTTTCAGTTATCTCATTAAATACTGGCATATTTGTGTAGACCTTAAAATTTGAAACCTTGCAACCCTCATGATCATGTGTCTCAAGGAGGAAAACTATGTCCATTCACTCAGTTATGGACCCTAAACGAGGCCCCCTCCTCTAAGGATAACCCTTGAAATTCTAACTTACTATGGAGAGTTGTGCCTAGGGAGCCCTGCTTTCCTATCTACTATGTGTTGTTTTATTGTTGAACTGAGCTTTCCCTCTATATATCCAAGCCTTGGTATTACCTACATGTAACACCCTCCTCCCACATCTACCCA
Source organism: Pinus albicaulis (assembly GCA_034641835.2). Taxonomy (NCBI): domain Eukaryota; kingdom Viridiplantae; phylum Streptophyta; class Pinopsida; order Pinales; family Pinaceae; genus Pinus; species Pinus albicaulis. Next base: position 1,455,935,686 of record CM076584.1, read on the forward strand.
ACTAATCGACCAACTGGGGTAACACATGCGACGAGAGTATACTAATATGAGATTCAACCTCCTAGATGACCTTAAGGAAGTGGAATTGACAAAAACAAGAAAAGCACACCTTACACAACATCAATAACATCCTCAGTAGGTAACCCAACCTTCCAGACCGTTGACACCTAAGCTAGACTGACTTTTTTGACCCTTTTGGACCATAGCCATAGGCATGCGAAGGCAAGGTAGCACTTGTGAACCTATAGCTATAGGCACACACAAAAAAGATGCAACGATGGCCCCAACTGGCTAGTTCTGTGCCTGCAACTCTGGTATTTGTGCCACCTTTTCAGCCCCAAAGCCTAGGTCACTACCTAGAACTTCATAAAACTTTAGGAGATGATAAATAACACTAAAAAAATGTACACAATCAATCACATCATCAAGAACTCATATGGAACCCTCCTAGCCATGCCAGGAATTTCATCAAACATGTCACAAACATTGCATCTACTAGTGTAAACAACAGATTTAAGCATAGGTGTCCCATAATTATTTGAGAATCACTAAGAAGCATTGCTACCTTACACCATAAAATGAAATTAAATCTATTTGAACATAGATACATTGTGCATTCATTTACAAGTAAAAATATGGATAGAGCCATACATCATCACCGATAAAATACATGCTTATAACCAACATAATAGCAATAGAAATACCATGGATAAAAAAAAATAGAATCCAAATAATAATAAGTGAAATTATGCATCAAATATAAAAGGAATTATATTCTAATTATGAGTGTAAAAACCAATCGAATATGGGATTTCAACGTTCCACTCGACCATAAATTGGATGAACCAAATCTCTCTTCAACCAATCACCCTCGTGCCATATTCCAAGCATGAGTGTGGGACTCATACCGAAAGAACCAACCATGGCATCCTGAGGCTAAACCACCTCACTCTCATCAACCACAAACTAGGCTTTACTGTGATCTACACCCAATCACTAGGCCAACAAAAGTATGGATATCACCAGATTCTCTCCACCTAAGTCATGAGGAATTTTCCATTCTCCTAGTCTCTCAAGATTTACCGCAACCCACATTTTGAATCAAGGGTTGCCAGGCCCTAAACGGAGACATACTCTCCAGGCTTTACCATATATCCCAAACCCGAGATTCCTAGGCATGAATGGAGAGAAACCACCTCTCAAGATTTATCGTAATCCAAACCTGAATTTCTAGGCCCTAAACTAAGGAAACACATGAACGAGTTCCATAATCATTCGGAGATCCACCTCAATCAACTTGGAATTCATCCAGTAATCCATCTAAACCAAATCATGAGAACACCACAACACCATGAATATCCAAAAATGCCAAGGCTAGGCTGAAAACCCAGTCACACCTGGAAAAATCCATGCCAAGACAACAAGAAACCACATGCAATACCATGCATGCCAAATCTAGCAAGTAATAAACATATGAAAATCATTACCTGCAATGAATCCTGATATAGTTTCCTGATTCTACTTTTTCCTGCTTGATCTTTGCCTTCTTGCTCCAAATATCAAAGTATGCCACACTCTCCAAGAGTGCTCCAAGAATGCTCTAAGTGTCCAAGAGTATGAGAGAGAGAATAATGAGAGAGCTCCAAAAATGCACTGAAAAAAGGTTGCAAAAGCTTAACCATCAAAATGTTTCCAATTGATCCTCAGAAGCCTTTTTATCAATGAGGCCTCTATTTTCTTTATTTTCCATTATTTTCCTTCATTTTCCACCTCACATGCAACCTCTCACCTTTCATCTCCCTTTTTCTCCTAATTTCCATTATTTTCATTAATAAATGTGCCAAATACTCCTTTTGACTTTACAAATGCCCTTGACTTTTCCTTTGCCAATTTATTTAGCCATAATAAGCCAAATGAACACCCACTAGGATGTTTTGCCCAACATTAAGCTTGGAATAAGTGTCCCATCAACCAAGGTTATTATTTAACTTTATTACATGAAATATGCACTAGTGCTATTACACTACATGTCTTGTTGCTACAAATTCTTCCTCCTTTCTTCTTTCTTCTAATTGTAATGTGGTTAAATATTCCTCTATCTAAAGTTATGTTCTCTTGAGAAACCTTTTGTTACTCATAATTTTTTCCTTTCCTCTGTGTTCTTTAATGTTACCCTTACATTCTTATTCCTCCTATCTTGTAACACTTTACCAATTATGCTTGCTTGATGGATGTGCCCTACCCACTCCGAATTGTCTTCTAATTTTTTTTTTATTAACTTATTAGTATGCTTTTGTTCTCCTTAGTCCTTTAATAATTTTACTATTATGTTTCATGCTCTATCATTTTGATGTTTTTCTTCCCTAATGCACCTTAATATGCTTCTCTATGAGTTCTTCTTTTCCAACCCTTTTATTTCTTGTGCCCATGATTTTTCCTCTTCTAATTATTCAGTTAGTTTAACTTCCTTGATCTATATATTTGATATTATTGATTTAGTATTTATTTAATAAGAAAAAAACTTCCATTTACTTTAACATAAATACAATTCGAAAAATATAAACAAACGTCAATTAATATATTTGTATTAAAAAAAAATACCTCTCCTTCCTATTGATATTCTAAAACATTATTAACAAAAACAATATTAAATAATAAATTTATATAAATTTACATTAATCATAAAATTTTAATCGTATAATAAAAATAATAATATGGAAGATTGAGATGATAATAATAATAATAATAATAATAATAATAATAATAATAATATTGAGATTTATACTTGCGGAGGGAGAATTATCTATCATATTTATATATTGAGGAAAATGACGAAAAGCGCACCACCTTTATTTCTATAAAAGAAAGGTAAAAACTAGAATTTAATACTTATAATTATTAATAATAAATATTTAATAAATTTAAGTGATGACCTAATAAACAAAGTAAAAAAAAATGGTTATTAAAGTGAAATTTAAATTATTGAAGAGGTTTTCGGATTTTCCACAGTGTCAAAGAACATTTGTCGATGTTTTGAATTCCAACGGGGATCCATCTTCACAACATGAATGGATGAAGGAACGAAAGAAGGAATTAGGTCAAATCAATAGAGAAAGGAAAATTAAAAGAAGCGGACAAGAATTTTACTTCTAGAAACTTATTAATTATCATTTAATTTAATTTTCGATTAATTTTTTTAAATTATTATGCTTATTTTAATTTTTCATTTAGATTAAAATTAATTAATTACTAATATTGAGCTGATTTAGGATTAATTAAGAATTAATAATATCTAATAATAATACTTATTCATAATAATTATCAATAATAATATATATTAATATAATAATTATTAATAATAACATTTATTTTTTATTTCTTTTTATTAAAATTTTTAATTCATATGCTAATTTTTTATTTTTTTAATTTAGATTAGAAATAATTAGTTAATTTCTATATTCAATTGATTTAGGATTAATTAATAATTAATAATAACTATTAATAATATGTAATAATACTATCTATTAATATAATAATTATTAATAAAGGAATGGTTTATAATTAAATTAATTTTAGAATTAGTTTATATTATAAAAGCTACTCATTAATTTTAATTTAGTTCTTTAAAACCATAGATACGAATAATAATTATAATTTATTAATTAATTACTTTCAATTAATTGTAAATAATAATTAATTTACTAATAGGGATAATTATTAAAAGTAATTATTAAATTATTTTTATTTTTATTATTAATTTTGATTTTGATTTTTAATTTTATTTTAAAGTTAGGTCTAAAAATGCCTAAACCCTAGAATATAATGGGAGAGAAAAATGAACCTGAGGTACTATACCTGGGTGGCTGACAAACTAGAGGAACAAATTTGATGAATTAAAGGTCGCCAACTCTCTCTGATTTCACAACCTCCATCCCTGTTGAGGTTTTGAGGATGTTTTATAATCTCAATTTCCTCTATAATTTTTCTTCTCCTATAGTGTTCCTCTCTCTCAATGATTCTGGCATCCTAGAGATGCATATGATGTTTAGTTTTTGTGGAGTGTTCAGCAAGGGTTGAGGTGCGAGATATTTCATTCTTAATATCGAAGCCATTTTCTTTATGACGTATTTCCAACGAATGCCCTATTTCCACAATATAAATTTTCCCAGAGGAACAATCAATATTGTAAACTCCTTTCAGTTGTTCGTGACTAATACTAGCCTTAACTGATCACATACTTTGTCTTATTTTTCTTGTTGCTGAAAATTGTGCGAATATGTCCTTCCTCCTCATATCCTTGGCAATTTTATCAGTAACACCCTTGATGTATGGTAGGAAAATCCTACCACAAATTTCTTGAGGTTCCTTGTGCTTCTTAGACATGATAGAGCCCCTAGCTCTACTTATGGGTTTTCAAATATCCTTCTCATTATAACCTGTACCCCTAAATATAGATGTCAAGTGATTGAGTTCCTCTTTAAGGTGCCCCATATCAGATATCCTCAGGGCTCTCACAGCCAGAGTATTGAGCACACCAAATGTTTGAGCCTGATGATGGTAAGTCTTAGCATGAAGATAGCTATCAATATGAGTCTTCTTTATAAATACCCCATTCTCCAGTGTTCCATCATCTTTCCTAGTAACAAGGACATCTAAAAAAGGAATTCTCTTGTCTTCGTGAACCTCCATAGTAAACTTAATTTCTGAGGAAATTGATTTAAAGTGATTAAAAAATCTCTGAAGATTTTCCTTCCCATGAGTCCATTTTATGTTTTTTCCATCTACAAATCTTTTCCACCAAGCTGATTTTCAGGGATAGGAGGCAAGTGCCTTCTTCTCAAAGTGATCCATATATAAGCTGGGCACAATAGGTGAGAGAGATGAGCCCATTGCGACCCCTGATATCTACTCATAATATTCTCCTTGGACGCTCATAAAAGTGGATCGTATTCATATTTACAATGATTTCACCCTTCTTGTATGATTCCATTTGTGTTCTAAAGATGAATCTCCATTGGGATTTGAAATGTCGACAAATGTTCTCTGACACTATGGAAAATCCAGAAACCTCTTCAATAATTGATAACCACAGGAGCTTGAAAACCAAATTTACTTATTAAATTAAATTGATGATAGAGTTGGAGGATGAAAATAATGTATTTGTTAAAAAAACCTCACTACCACTTATTTTTAAAGATTTTTATTGTAAATAAGAAAACAAAATAATTAAAAAAAAACTAAGAAAAAAAGATAAATTTATGATTAAAAGGTTTATATTAGGAAAAGGAAAGGAATAGAGTTGGAGTGAGGAGATTAAAGACTTGAAATGTTTTTTTTTTCTTTTCTTCTTTTTCTTTCGTAATAATGTAAAATTTCCAACAAAAAAATTTAAAGAATTTGATAAGGGGTTGTTTGGATAAGAGGAGAGGGATTGTTAGGAAAATTTTTGAGATTGTAATTTGTGTTAGTTTAAAGAGCTAAAACACCATTGTAATTATATAATTGTTAAGAAATAAATATATTACAAGCCATTTGTTGTTATAACTTTTCCATAAGCTTTTTTTCAAATAATTTTCTTGTATATTGTACTAATTGTTGTGTGAATGAGATATAATATGTAGCTTCTTTAGTCTGGTGTGATTTTTTATTCCATAATTTAATGTTGTATTCAGATGAAGGATAGAGACAAGATTCCAAAAGTGATAAGAATGGAGAAACAATTCTCTTCATTGATTTTCTAGTATTCCATTTAATGTCGAAGTGAAATTTGAAATACCAATGCATGATGATCAAATTACTAACAAAACATTAAATAAAAATTTGAAACAATTGGAGGTTCATTTTGTCATTTTCAACATAAATAAACACAATGGATTTGTTTTATGGTGGGATAGATATATATGTAGGTGTATTGAAAATATGTTGTGAAACCAGCTCCAAAAATAGAAGAAAAGAGATATCAACGCCTTAGAAATAAGCCACTTCGAGGGGGAAACCTCCAATATATTATATTAATGAACAATTCTTGGATGATACAATTTACAAAACCTCCTTTCTATATACAAGAGTCCATGGGGCCACAATGTAATCCTAGTGGGGCCATAATGTAATCCTGGCCAACCTAACAATACTAATTTAAGGGCACAATAATAACAATATGGGGGTTACAGGGGTACAATAATAACAATAAGGGACTATACTAGTAATATAGGGACCTAACATGCCCCTCTCCTTCAAAAAAGTGTTGTGCTCAATGCTTGAGTAGCTCTGGGTGCTTCTGTATAAAATTCTCATCCTCCCATGTAGAATCTTCAGTGGGTAAGTTCTTCCACTTGATGAGATACTCTGAAATTGATCGATTTCGTAGTTGTCGAGTTATTGTTTCTGTGACCGCTTCAGGTTCCAATATGATTTTTCCTTCCTCATCAAGTTCTGGAAATATTGTTTGAACTGGAAGATTTTCACTTATAACCTTCTTTAAGCATGAAACATGGAAAACTGGATGTACTCGCGAAGAAGCAGGAAGCTCCAATTTGTATGCCATAGTACCAATCTTTTGCAACACCTTGTAAAGACCATAGTACTTTGGTGATAATTTATTATCCTTCTTAGCTTGCTTGAGGGACATTTGTTTGTATGGTTGTAGCCGTAAAAATACCCAATCTCCTACATCAAAACTTCTCTCGCTACGATGTTGATCTGCCTGTTGTGTCATTCGATTTTGTGCCAAATTCAAGTTATCCTTTAAGAGTTGGAGAACTTCTTGCTGATGCTCGATGTGATCTTCCACTGCTTGAACCTTCAAATTTTCCCTCAAATATGATGTGATGGATGGTGGATGATATCCATAAAGTGCCATAAATGGGGTCATTTTTGCTGCAGTATGGAAGGAAGTGTTATTCCACCATTCAGCAAGAGGTAACCACTTGACCCATTGTGTTTGTTTATCAGATACAAAACAACGAAGATATCCTTCCAAACATTTATTTACTATCTCAGTTTGACCATCAGATTGAGGATGATAAGATGAGCTATGAGCTAATTGAGTACCCAAACAAGAAAATAACTCCGTCCAAAAATTTCCGGTAAAAATGGGATCTCTGTCGCTCACAATAACCCTTGGGCTTCCATGTAGCTTTTGAATTCTGTCCATAAATGTAGTAGCAACTGTACTTGCTTTAAATGGATTAGATAATGCACAAAAGTGTGCATACTTGGTAAGTCTATCAACTACCACCATGATGACACTCTTTCCTTCGGACTTAGGTAAACCTGTGATAAAATCCATTGAAATCTCCTCCCAACGTTGACTTGGAATCGATAAAGGTTGTAGAAGTCCTGGGGTCTTAATTTTTTCCCCTTTATTCTACTGGCAAACCAAACATTCTGCCACAAACTTTCCAATATCAGATTTAAGGCCATCCCAAAAAAATTCTTTCTTCACCCTGTGGTAAGTTTTTAAAAATCCTGAGTGTCCTCCTAAAGGAGAAGTGTGCAATTCCAGAAGAATCTTTTGTTTTAGTTGGGAAATCTTACAAAGATATAAGCGATCTTTGTACCATAAGGAATCATTTTTCCAACTAAATGTATCAGATGTACTAGGATCTTGCTGCAACTTTTGAATGAGTGTCCATACATCTTTGTCCTTCTTCCATTCATCTCTTGCTTCGGTTATCCAATCTGGTTGGATAATAGAAATGGCACACAACAATGCTTCCACCTCTTCATTCTTTCTTGAGAGTGCATCTGCAACAACATTAAGCTTTCCTTTTTTGTAGATTATTTCAAAGTCATAACCCAACATCTTTGTGACCCATTTTTGCTGCTCTTCTGATGATAGTCTTTGTTCCCAAAAGTGTTTAAGACTATCATGATCAGTTTTTACCTTGAAGTGTCTTCCCATTAGGTAAGTTCGCCATTTCTTTAGTGCATGCAGTATTGCTAACATTTCCTTTTCATAAATAGGTTTCTGTAAATACTTTCCTTTGATTGGATGACTTTCAAAAGCAATGGGTCTTCCTTCCTGCATTAAAACAACACCAATTCCATTTCCTGAGGCATCACATTCCACAATAAAGGTTTTTGTGAAGTCTGGTGTAGCTAAGACCGGTGCTAGGCACATTGCCTCTTTAAGATGTTCAAGGGCCTTAGTTGCTTCAGGAGTCCATGAAAATGCATCTTTCTTCAATAATGTTGTTAGAGGTGCTGCTATTCTCCCATAATTCTTAACAAACTTGTGATAATACCCTGTTAACCCGAGAAATCCTCGCAACCGCTTTATGGTTGTGGGGACTTTCCATTCCTTAATGGCTTTAATTTTGTCAGGATCTACTTTAACACCCTCGTGAGATACAATATGACCCAGATATTCCACCTCTTGTACTCCAAAGAAACATTTGGATTTTTTTGCATATAATTGTTTCTCCTGCAATAGTTTGAGCACCCTGTCAACATGTTCAACATGATCCTTCCAAGTCCTGCTGTAGATTAGTATATCATCAAAAAATACTAGCACAAATTTTCTAAGGAAGGGTTTGAAAATGGAATTCATCAACCCTTGAAATGTAGAAGGTGCATTGGTAAGGCCAAAAGGCATGACCAAAATTCATAATGACCCTAATGAGTTCGAAATGTTGTTTTTGGAATATCTTAAGTATTCATTCTAATTTGATGATATCCTGAACAAAGATCCAACTTGGTAAAATAAATTGCTCCATATAATTCATCCAATAATTCATCAATCACAGGAATGGGAAATTTATCTTTAATGGTGAGCTTATTGAGCTCCCTATAATCCGGACACATTTGCCATGATCCATCATTCTTGTGTACCAATACTACAGGAGCAGAGAAAGAACTTTGACTAGGTTGAATTATACCCGCCTCTAACATTTCTGCAATCATACATTCAATTTCACTCTTTTGGACGTAAGGATATCTATAAGGCCTGATGTTTGGAGGAACACTTCCTGGAATCAAATGAATAGCATGATCATGATCACGAATAGGTGGGAGTCCTTTGGGAGTTTCAAACACCTTGGAATGATTGTCCAAGACTTGTTGGAGATCTGCAGAAATAGATGATTTTGATGTTGGAACTTCTTGTGAGCATAATTGTGCAATTATGCCTCGTTGTTCTTTCTTTAGAAGCTTTGTCATGACATTAGAGCTTATTATCCTTCCTGGCTTCCCCGCAATACCCCGTAATTCGACTTCCTTTCCTTCTGAAAAAAATTTCAAGAAAAGTTCTTGAAAATTAAAAGTTACCGTCCCCAAAGATTGTAACCATTATACTCCTAGTACAACATCAGCACCTCCCATAGGAATGGAAAGCATTGGACTAGTCAATACATATTCCCCCATGGTTAGCTTGATATTATGGCATTTTCCAGAGCAATTTATAGTTCCTCCATTTGCAACCATCGCTTGACATTCTGGTGCCGAGTATAGGAAACAATTTAATTCCTTGGCTTCCTTACAATGAATAAAATTATGGGTGCTACCTGAATCAATCAACACTATTACCTTTTTCTTCTTGATATGTCCTTCTATCTTGAGAGTTTGAGGAGTGGTAATGCCTGCCAGTGCATTACACAATATGGTCGGATTCATTTCTTCCTCTTCTAGGGCTGGTTCCTAGTGTATATCCTCTTCTTGTTCATTTTCTTCTTCCTCTTCACAATCTATGTAAAATAATTTCTTCTCAGCACACTTATGACCTTTAGTGTATTTTCTATCACAACTGTAGCAAAGCCCTTTTGCTCTTTTTTTCTTCCAATTGTTGTGGTGTCAACCTTGTAGGTTGTGGAAATCTAGGCGTAGCAACACTTCCTTCTTTATAGAATTGAGTGGTAGGCTTCCTTGTCGCCATAATTTTACATTCAACTTTTCTTGCCAACCTGAATGCCTTCTCCAATGAATCAGGTTCCAGAACACGAACTTCATGTTGGATGTTATCCTTTAAAGTGCATATGAAGAGATAAATCATGTGTTCCTCTGGAATATCAGTTACCCTTATATTCAATTTTTGGAAGTCCTTAATGTGTTGCCCCACTAAACCCTTTTGTTTGAGATTTATCAATTGGCTAAAGAAGGTGTTTCTCTTTGTATCCTCATAATGTGCTATCATTTCCTCCATAAAAATTGACCAGGGGACAATTTTTTTACAGGATCAAAGCCATCGATACCATACAAATGTATTTTGTTCTAAATGTAAAGTTGCGATGCGTACCTTTTGTGTGTTTTTCACGTTATGGAGATCAAAATATTGCTCCATCTGTAGTATCCATGTTACACGATCCTTTCCATCAAACTTACTCATATCCATTTTTGGAATATGGTGGTTCTTCCCGCCAACATTAGAGTTTATGAAATCACGATTAACATTTATTTTGTTCTCATCATGAGTTTCTTCTACTATCTTTTCACCATTAGGAAACATTTCTTGTATCAACTTTGTCAAACCTTCCATGTTTTCTTTTAGATCATTCTTCATGTTTTCCATGTTGTCTTTCATGTTATCCATCTTAGCTTCCATGCCAACTTCCATGCCATCCATCTTAGCTTCCATGCCTTTCTTCAAACCGTCCATCTTTGCTTCTACGCCTTTCTTCAAAACATCCATTTCATTTTTCGTTGCTTTTTGCAAGAGTGAAATTTTGTGCACTTTCTCTTGTAATTTTGATAGATCATGTTGCAATTCTTCATCTTCATGAGTCATAGTACGAGAGGCTCTCGGGGCATCTTTTAGAACCCAATACTGATATCTATTCTACAATATGTCCTTGGAATCAATTCAAATTAATTCTTCAAACAAGACTTATGTAATTCGGAAAAAACAAATACACACCTTTTTCTTTCTTTTGAGGAGCTCGATATTGAAATTGGATTATCTCTGTGATTACAACACTTCAATATTTGAATTTCAGCACCAAAGTAGCCCTATGAATTCTCTTTCGAATGCCACAGGTCTAACCTGATTTGGATTCTCCAAGAAAACATTGTGTCCAATCTCCCACAATGACCTAATTATGGAATGGTTCAGTAGAGAAAAATTGTATGACTTGCCACGTGTCCCTATTTCATCATTCGGCTTTGAAAATTGATAGCCAAGAAACTAAAGTCCGTGTAATTGCAACCAATTTTTATGACACTCCAATCCGATGCTCAGAGAGAGAGTTATGAACCTTTTCCCACGATCACCTATTTGCGATGAAATTCGGGAGCTCGAAAAAGCACTACCTTCCACAGATCATATCTCCGAAAATATTACGAACCAAGCTTTGAAATGTTTTGACAAGTTTCCTCAGGATTTTGGCTTCGTACCCTAAAAATTTCAGATTCAGAACCTTCGTAGAAAAAAATTTATAGTGACAATGCCACAATGACCTATTTAGAGTAATGAAACCCTAGAATCCAAAGCTCTGATACCAAATGTTGTGAAACCAACTCCAAAAATAGAAGAAAAGAGATATCAATGCCTTAGAAATAAGCCACTTTGAGGGGGCAACCTCCAATACATTACATTAATGAACAATCTTGTATGATACAATTTAAAAAATCTCCTTTCTATATATAGGAGTCCATGGGGCCATAATGTAATCCTAGTGGGGCCACAATGTAATCCTAGCCGACCTAACAATAATAATTTAAGGGCACAATAATAACAATATGGGGGTTACAAGGGTACAATAATAACAATAAGGGGGTTACACTAACAATAATAAGGGACTATACTAGTAATATAGGGACCTAACAAAATATGAAAACATCTAACGACTAAAATATGTGAAGATTTCATGACATTGTTGAGTTCACAATTCTATCCCACATGCTAAGAATAGAAGTAGCTGAAGAAGTGGTAGTATTTTTGGGTTGTAACAAGAATAGGGGTAGAGAGTAAAAGGATACATGTCATTATTCCATGATCAATCAATTAGTATGGGTATCTCTTTGGAAGAGGTGGGGTTGGTGGTGAAGTACATTGGAGGAATATTTAGTCATATCCAATTGAAATTGTAGCTTCTTAGTGTGAAAAATAAAGATGAAATGAGCTATAGTTTTTTCTACATTATGTTAGACCCTGAAAGGTAAAATCCACAAAATGGGTAAGAAGAGATCAAAAACACCAAAATAAAGAAAATTGTAGCCACTATCAAAAAGAGGAAAGATCCTAATAGGCATTGTAAATAGTGTGGTGTAGGTTGGCACATCAATTAGAGACAAGTTGGAAACTTCATCCAAAATTGTCTCCAAAGAGGTACAAGTTTGAGAAAAGAGTGATGTTGACTACTAATATGGAAAAAATAATGGTAGAGATCACCTCCAATGTGGAAGAGTCCATAACCTTCACCACATTATTGAAACTAAGGGCATTACAATAAAATAATAGCTATTAGAAATCAAAGTTCAAGTGAAGCATCAAAAGGTAAATGCTTTATATTACTTCTTAAAAATGCTTGATTTTTTATTGTTTCATTTTTTTATTTTATGTTTTTATAAGTATTCTATTCAATAACATGGTATCACTAGAGATATAAGGTTTGCAAATAGTTTTATTTTTCAATATATCTTATCTAGTGTTGTGTATATATCTTATCTAGTGTTATGCATAGGACGCTAATTTTTTCCATAATATTTCCTTTAGAAACACACATTTACCTAGCATGAAAAACTAAAGATATTTTACAATTAATAACTTATTATATGAACACAAATTCAAATGATGTGAAGTTTTGATATTTAATGTGTATATGTTTTACAATTAAAAATATTATTCTTAAAATTATTATACAACAATTGTAAAACTTATAGATATCCATTAAATATATAATTAGCATATTATTTACAGATATGAAATCTGTGAAATATATATTTAACACATTATTCTTAGTATTCTAATTTTAAGAATTTTTATTAAAAAAAATCAACTTTCATAAAAGTTGTAAAGCACATTTTTGAGTTACTTCAAACATACATCCTTATTTCAGGAATTAATAAAAGCACATCTTTCATGATAGTCTCCAAACCTATTTAATAATTTTGAAGATGTTTGATAACTAAGAAGAATGTATAAATAACCAAATTAATGCCAATTTCAAATTTCTTATCTATACATAACATTGTTGTTTAAATGGCTTGGTAATAGTAGGATGCATTCCTAAACCTATACCATACAAGAAGGGTGAAATCATTCTAAATATGAAGGCACCTACATCTAGATATAAATTAACCTCTTAGAACCTTTATGTACATATAAGAGGGAGGCTTTGCACATTGTAGAGTGAAACCCCTTCGCACATTCGGAAGAATAGAAAAAATATTATTCTAAAGCGTAGTACATGGTAAAAAGGACCAATTTGAGTCATACGACAGTCAAAGAATTTAAGAAAGGGCAGTGCTCCGCCCAATTAGGATTTATATGACTATTTATGGAAAAATAAGTTAAACAAAAACCTTTTGGATGGTGCTACAATTGGGAGTGTGACGTGACATACCAAAACTTGGAACCCTACTTCCAAAGCAAGTTCATAGACCTTTAGCCCAATTGCTGTTTCTGTACTTTTTCATTTGGGTTTTCTCCAACGTAAATTGTATTGTCTACGGTGTTAATTGTTGTGTGAATGAGATTTATTATGCGAGTAGTTTATAATGTGATTTTTTTCAAGGTTTTTACGGTAGTTTTTTCGGGTCAAATTTCTCTAAATTCCTATAGGAATTTAGTGAAAAATAGAAGTTTAATAGGTAACCTTGCACAATCAAAGTGCCCTAGAGGTTTTTTAGGGTGCTGAATCCATATAAACAGTGAAAAAACCAGTTTAAATAACAGAAATCAAGATTTTACCTCAATTATTTTCACTGGATTTCGGCACGTGAAACTCCAAAAAGTCGCACTAAAGACAACTCCTTTATTATGAAGCTATTTTTTTTTTGTGATTCTTTTTATACTAATTATATGGTGCAATTATATAGTACTGTCTTGTATTTATTTTTAGTATTTATAATTGGTTTAATTGATTTTTTAAATAAAATTTAGTAATTTAATTATCATATTCAAATTTAAAAGTGTTAATTATCATTATAGTTATTTTTATTTGGTGTTTCTTTGTTAGAAAAAATAGTCAATTTTTTAATATTGTGATTTAACAATTTATTTAATTGAAAATTTTCAATAAAGTTTAGTAACTAAATTATTAAATAATTTTTTTAATAATTTTTATTTAATTAAATTAATTGATAGAATTTATAATTCAATTTTTTATATGTTTAATCGTTTATATGAAAAATAATTTTATTTGATGTGTTATTAGTAAACACAACACTATTACAATTTCAATGTTTTTCTTTAAGTATCTATATTTCCAACCTAATTGTTGTTTGATTGACCATCAATGATATATTTGAAATGTGTGTAATAGCACACTCATAACATTTACTTTCAATATATTTGTTGGTTGACAAACTACTCAGAACCTATATGTCGCTTGTTCAAATATCTTGTAACAGTACATCATCTAACTTGTACATATTTCTTATATGTGTAGCTATACCTTATGATTGATCAAGCTGGAACAATCCAAGCACACACAAGGCACCTCTAAGACGATGTGTAACTCCCAAATATCTAGCAACTCCAAAATGAGTGAATGTAGACATTTGTATCATGGAATAGTGATAGCAATGAGGAATAATGTTTTTTTTTAATTGAAACTTTTTTTAAACATACGTCCCAAATAGCTAGCATATCCAAAATGAGTGAATGCACACATTTGTACCATGGACTAGTGATAGCAATGACGAATAATGTTCTTTTTTAAATGCACGCGCGCGCGTGTGTGTGTGTGTGTGTGATTTGAATCATAAAAATAATGCTAGTGTATTAGTGTGTTGGAATATAAATAGTGTAGCTATATAAATCAATAGGAGGCATCAATATTCTTACCTCATGATACATCTCACATAGTCAAAATAATAAAAAAAAATCTAAAAAATTTAAGTACATAATAATTTTATTATTATGATTATTATTATTATTATTAAAACTAATATACGAGTTGAAATATATACATAAAATAATAATAAGAAAAACAAAAAAA
Organism: Pinus albicaulis; assembly: GCA_034641835.2. Lineage (NCBI taxonomy): Eukaryota > Viridiplantae > Streptophyta > Pinopsida > Pinales > Pinaceae > Pinus > Pinus albicaulis. The sequence goes on from CM076584.1 coordinate 1,455,950,781, forward strand.
TTATAATAAAGCAATAAAATATCATCATTGTAGATAGATCCTCTTAACATATAATAATAATCATGTACTATAGAAACTATGGAACTGAAACCCTAAGCATGTTGGCGCCAAGTTTGGATAAAATAAAATTTTCTTTCTCTGAAAATTATTATGGACAATCACAAAGAAAGATGTGCCTAGATCTGAATCATGCTTGATGCAAGGTTCTTTCTACTCCGAAGATGAGGGTTTTACCCTAGATCTGGAGCAATTTATGATATTTGGGAAAATAATCTCCAAGGTTTCTCTCTATTTTCACGTCACAACCAAATATATTGTCTCTTCACTTGCAATACAGATTCAGGATAGGGTAAAAAATCCATATAGTTGTATTTGTCTCCTATACATGGATCAAGAACTTAGGGATCAAAAAAACCTCTGTGAGTACAACATAGTCAAGCATGCCTCGATCCACATTGTAGCAGGAGTAAGAGGTGGAGCTAAAGGATGGGGTGCACCCTTCTCAGACCAATTCAAATCCTTTAAGGAAGTCCTAAAACCCGAACCTTCAGTGTCACCCAAAATATCTCTTTGGGGCGAAATTCCTCATGGAGTATGTAGTGGAAGCCCCATTCTCTTGAAGTAAATTACATTGTTCGTGGATTCTTGACTACATATGATGATGAAAAATAAATTATTTATCAATTTAATGACTTTTGGACCACATCATCTTCTCTGCAAGAGTGGATTCACTTGAATTGTCACAAAGTATTCGGTTACATTGTTTCTCAAAGGGATTATTTATTGTGTAATTCTTCAAATTAGAAGACTAAAAAAAGGTTTTAGATTAGGGAACCAAATTTTGGGGCTAGCCCAACCTCTCTTTCAATCATGGTTTCCAGATTTTAAAATTCTCTCTATGTGAGCTCTGAAAACCCCTGTATGTCACAACTCTCCAATTTTAGTATCCATTTGACACATCTAAACATCCTTGAATATGTGTGAAATTTTATAGGCCAATTCATCAAAATCTAAAATAAAATGATTACAAAAGGAATTGCCATATATGTTTTCATATGTGTTAAATTTGATTTGCCTAAAGGATTTTCGGAGAAAATTGCTCTCAAATGGAGAGATAGTGTTTATTCTCAACTAGTGGATTATGAAAACACAACTTTTGGATGTTGGACTTGTCCACCACCTCGTCATCTTTAGATCCCTATTCACATGGACCCAATTAATAATTAGATGCTAAGAAAAAGAATCGTGAATGGAAAGATCCAAAAGGAACCAAATGTTCCAAGGATATCACGACTCATGATCAGGAGAAATCACAAAGACAAAAGCCTCTTATTGAAAAATCCACATTAGCTCGACCTCATGGTGAACCATGTCAACCCTCAACAAGGGAAGCTCCTCCTTCATCCTGTACTAAAAGAGACTCAACAATAATTTTGGAAACATCAAGGAGTGGTCACAAATGTACTCGTGAATCTGATCACTCAGATCACAACAAGGAGACAAACAAGATGCTAGTGTTAGCCTCTCTCATAAAACAATTATAAATCCAAATAAATTAAATAAATTAAATATTGAAAGTTAGGAATTTACGCCTAACTCTCTAGATTGGGTTATTCCTCTAAGTTAGGATTTAGTTTATGTAGCTCCTATATTAGTGTGTGTGGTTGAGAGAATATCTCAACCAAGTTGTCCAAGATAGATTCACTATCTTGAGACAAATTCCTCATCTATTTAATTGTATTATTACATTATCTTAATAAGAGAGAATATGCGAGGAATGTCGTGAGGCTGAAACCTTTTCCGCCATGTCTCTATTTCTATTTTTTTGGTGTATTTTCTGTGTGTGTTAATTCTTTTTTATTTTCAACATATGGTATCAGATCTGTGGTGATATTTATGGGAGTGTGAAGCAAAGTGGGCAATGTAGTGTGGTGAGTTGTGGTCTCTGTGTTGGATAAATAATGAAACGTATTGAGAAAATGTGTTTAATCATTCACCATTGCAAAGGACCTGATTGCACTAACTGTTGTTGGATACTCATGTGTTGTATCAACATGCTCAGTGCTCTATAGCATAATTTATGCCTGCAACCAGTTTGATTGAAGAAGGAGTTTTTAGATGTGTACTTGGAGGAGACTGAATCTAGATTTAGCATGGCACATTGGAAAAATGAATGCTGAGAATGGAGTTTTGGAAGGTTGTGTAAAATGTGTAGAAGACTAGAGCTGCACATAATCCTAGAACTGCGTTGTGAAAGGAAATGTCAATTGTCTCATATTTTTTGAATTCCTGAAAATTGTTTCATAGAATGGTCTTACAAGGGTTGTATCAACACTGCAACATGGAGTATTTGATACATTGAAACCTGCACTTACCGTTCAACCAGTCGGTGTGAAAAGAAAGTGATGCATTTGTTGTCGGTGTTTTTGACGAGCCTTTCAGGACCTCGATGATGAGACGAAAACGTTTGTTGTGGGCACCTACGAGAAGTGGAACTCATGTGATTATTTCTACAGTTCCTACTGATTCAATTGAATTCTAGAGAAGAACAAACGATGTCTACCTAGAGTTTTTAATTTGGTATTTTTTCTTTAAAATCCGAGTAATGCTAACTATTTGGACCTGTTTGCATTGGGACGAGTTTTCTTGCATAAGAGGTGGCCCGGTGTGGTAAGTGACCATGTGGTGAGCATTTGGTCAAATAAATCTTTGAGGAGTGACCTTGGTCACTTTGGCGATGTCGAGTGAATCCTCGACAATGTGTTTTGGTCGCAGTGTATCATTTGTTGACGTGTCAAATTCATTGTAGAATTTGGTATTTATTCTTTGAGACAAAAATATATTATCGGAAGTCAAATTTCTCTTGGTTTTTGGTGTCATCATTTCCAAAGGAATACGTTGGTACATGTCTTTAAAATATTCAACGAATTTAACTTGAAAGAGATCTCCCTTCGTATTATACACAGTCAAGATATTTTAGTGAATAAATTCCACCTAGGTTCTAGGTTGACTCTATTGAAAACGAAGGTAGAGGGTGATATCACATTCCATAGACCAAATCTCATTTATGAGATGAGATCTATAGTTGAAGGAAATGAGTGCAATAAATTATATTTGAAGGTTTGAGTGCAGAGCCAGCGAATGCCCTTAGAAATGTGGTAACGATACATAAGTACATGAAAATGGATTGTTTAATCTCTAATAAATGGGATCAGTTCACATGTATTGCCACCTCTTTGTCCATTTACAAAGCATAAATTACATTTAAAATCAAACATTTTATTTTCAATGAGAAATGAAATATGAAAAGAGAAGATGTTTCAAAGGTAAAAAAAATTTAACAAAAAGAGAGAAGAAATAAAATAAGTTTTTATTTTGGGTGTGCTGCAACAAATAGGGAAAAGCAATTTGAAGACATTCAAGATTGTAATGGAGATGATGTTTAAGTATGGTGAGTTTACACAAATCTAAAATCAAGATTATTATTGATGATATGTCCTTTTGTCACTTGATGCAAAGAGCTATGTAAGTGTTTAATCTCGAGATATATATGACATGAGTCCAAAGTTTTTGAGATTAGTGACAAGGCTCAAAGTTTGTAATAATATTTAAAAGGGCCAAAATTTCTTGTGTAACTTGAGTTGTTGTATTAAAGGAGTCAATGTCAAGTTGAATTTAAGCATCATGAGGAAGTCATTGAAGTGAATTTGTTGTTTGAAAAAGGGTCCGAACAAGAAAATATTGTAATTGAAAAGTTTCTCTGGGGTGTGAGAGCTAGTTGTAATGCGAATAATAAAAATATTGGTTTTTGGTGAATGTTTCCTAGATCTAGCCAAAATTGAATAAGGGTATCTTAGGTACACCATGTGTGTGTTCATGATGGCACGTGTTTTTATGGCTCCATGATGTTGCTTATGATTTATGTCTAGTTTTGACACATACATTATCTTATTTAACACACAAATAAAGTTCAATGCAAGCAAGCACAACACCTGTAACGAAGTAGTTGCAAGGAAGGATGATTAAACTCAACACATGCATTTGCGCATATACAAAACATAATCAAAGTTTTCAAAATCAGCATTCTACCTCAAAAAAAAATTAACTAAATATAATCAAGTTAAGGGACTTGGACACTCCAACATTTCAAAGAAAAGTCTACATCAACATTCTTGCACATAAATTTAGGAACTTGTAATCTGATTAGGATTGTAAGGGTGTACTCTCAGTTGAAACCAACACCCAAGTTTTGAATTGATAAGAATTCAATAGGGTAAATTCTCTTCAAATAAGTCAAATTAAGACAAGTGAATTCATTTTTTTAAGTGAGTCATTAAAATCATTGTAAGCTTTTTTGGATGCATTTTCGACAGTGTTTCACACCATTCATTTTTCCAATCAAGTTGGTACGAAGTTCATAGCACCAAGTGAGTCAGCATGAAGTTCATCAAAGCAACAATCAAAGCAAGCGAGTGAGTTCAAATCTAACGCAAGTAAATTTACTATTCAAACAAAACTCAAGCAAGTTGAAATCCATAGTAAGCAAGCGTAAATTCAAGAGTTTAGCCAAGCAAGTTCTACAACTCTATAAAGTATTTAAAGAAAGCGCAATAAGAAACAGTACAAGCAATTTTTCCATTCAAGAAACAAATCAATCGAGCGTTCCATTCAAGCAACACAAAAAGAGAGGCTGTCATTCAAGTAACAAAATATAGTGAGACAATTCAAAGCACGACATGTACGACAAGCGAGCCTGAATTCAAGCGAGCGAGTTCACATGGTGAAACACATCTAGCTATTACAAATTCCCCACAATTTGATCCTCTCAAGTGTTGAAGACATGGTGAAAATCAACAAAGCAACTCTTGGTGATATTTCATGACATCTACAATAGCCAAATGAAATGATTGAGTTCCTACAACTGGAGTCGCAACTACAAAGAAATGAGTTGCAAGAGAAGAGTGATCCTTCCAATTATTTGAACCATACACTGATACAAATGATTCTAAGTCATTCATCCAACAACTTCAATTGTCAAATTTTTTCAAGTTCAAATTTTTTCGAAACCAATCATCAAGCCATGGGAAGAAATCCAAAATAAAAGAAATCAACAAGGCTTAGGATATGTCAAAGATGACGCCAACTTGGACATCCCAGATTATTCAAAGCCCATTAAGTTCTTCAGTGCAGGATGTCTAGAAAAAATCAGCTCATCACATTTTGAGAAAGTTGCAGGAAAACATAAATGCACGAAACCCGAAGTTGCAGTTAAACCAAATTGTTCACATTGTCAAAGAAGTGCTCATATGGAAGATTGTTGTTTTTATCTCCATCCTTTTTGCCATTGTGGAAATCCAAATGATTTATCAGATAACTACTGTAATCAAAACCCATCGGCCATATTTAAGATCAATTATGAATGGATTGATCCTTGGGAATGGTCGTCAACATCCAATAGATTGTATAAGTTTTAAAACCGAATTCAATGACACCTAGAGATGTCGAGAGTCAAAAGCAGATGGTACTCTCATGGAGATGAATGAGGGAGTTCACTAGTGAAACTATCTTACACCTGAAGGAGGGGAGTTCAAAAATAATTCCCAGATGATTGTCTCTCCTTTCAGCTAAAAAAGGGGGGAAATTTCAATGAAATTGATGGTGGTTGTGAGAATAAAATTCTTGACAAAAGTAGCAAAAGCAACCAGTGGGCATCTTCAGTAGGAAGTGGGCATCTTCATCAGCAAATGGGCATCAACAAATTTGCTAGTGGTCAATCGAGAGCAAAGCAATATTGAGCAGTTTTCAACACAACAAAAGAAAAAATGAACTAAGATCTATAGCTATAGGAAATTGAGTGCAATAAATTGTATTTTAAGGTTTGAGTGCAGAGCTAGAGGATTCCCTTGGAAACATAGTAAGGATACATAAGTACATGAAAATGGATTATTTACTCTCTAATCAATGTGAACAATTCATAGGTATTGCCACCTCTTTGTCCATTTAAAAAGAATAAATTACATTTAAAATCAAACATTTTTGTTTCAATGAGAAATGGAATGTGAAAAGGGAATATGTTTCAAAGGTAAACAAATTTTAACAAAAAAAAGAGAGAAGTAATAAAATAAGTTTTTATGTTGGGTTTGCTGCAAAAAATAAGGAAAACCAATTTGAAGCCATTCAAGCTTGTAACGGAGATGATGTTTTAGTATAGTGAGTTTACACAAACCTAAAATCAAGATTATTATTGATGATACATCATTTTGTCACTTGATGCAAAAAGATATGTAAGTGTTAGGTCTCGAGCTATATATGACATGTGTCCAAAGTTTTTGATATTAGTGACAAGGACCAAACTTTGTAATAATCTTTAAAAGGGCCAAAAGTTCTTATGCAACTTGATTTGTTGAATTAAAGGAGTCGATGTCCAAGTTGAATTTAAAAATCATGAGGAAGCCATTGAAGTGAATTTTTTGTTTGAAAAAGGGTCCGAACAAGCAAAGTATTGTAATTGAAAATTGTCTCTAGGGTATGAGCTGGTTGTAACGTGAATAATAAAAAGATTTTTTTTGGTGAATGTGTCCTAGATCTGCTTGAAATTGAATAAGGGGATCTTAGGTATACCATGTGTGTGGTTGTGATTTATAGCTTCATGATGTTGCTTATGATTTTTGTCTAGTTTTGACACATAAATCATCTCATTTAACACACATAAAGTTCAATGCAAGCAAGCACAACACCTGTAATGAGGTAGCTACAAGGAAGGATAATTAAACTCAACACATGCATTTGTGCACCTACAACATATAATAAAAGTTGTAAAAATTGACATTCTACCTCAACAAGAAAATTAACTCTATACAATCAAGTTAATGAACCTGCACACTCCAACATTTCAAAGAAAACTCTAAATCAACATTCTTGCACACAAATTTAAGAACTTGTAATCTGAGTTGAATTGTAAGGGTGCACTCTCAGTTGAAATAAACACCCAAGCTTTGAACTGATAAGAAGTCAAGAGAATCAATTATTTTCAACTAAGTGAAATTAAGACAAGTAAATTCATTGTTTTAAGTGAGCCATTAAAATAATTGTAAGATTTTTTGGGTGCATTTTTGATAATGTCTGACACCCTTCTTTTTTCCAATCAAGTCAGTACGAATTTCATAACATCAAGTGAGCCAACATAAAGTTCATCGAAGAAAAAATTAAAACAAGTGAGCGAGTTCAAATCTAACACAAGTAAATGCATTATTCTAACAACACTCAAGAAAGTTGAAATATATAGCAATCGAGCGTGAATTCAAGAGTTCAAGAAAGAAAGTTATAAAGCTCTAGAAAGTGTTTAAAGAAACCACAATAAGAAACTATACAAGAGAGCATGCCAATCAAGCAAAAAATCAAGCGAGTGTACCATTCAAGCAACACAACAGGCGAGCATGTCATTCAAGTAACAAAATCAAGTGAGACATTTCAAACAACGACATCTACGACAAGCAAGCTTGAATCGAAGCGAGTGACCTGACATGGAAGAACACATACAACTGTTACAAATTCTTCACAATTTGATCCTCTCAAGTGTTGAATACATGGTGCAAATCAACAAAGAAACTCTTTCTGATATTTCACGACATCTACAACAGAAAAATGAAATGATTGAGTTCCTACAACTGGAGTCGCAACTACAAAGAAATGATTTTCAAGAGAAGAGTGATGCTTCAAAGTATTTGAGCCATATATATACAAATGATTCTAATCCATTCATTCAAACAACTTCAAGTGTCAAAGTTGTTTAAGTTCAACTTTATTCCAAACCAATCATCAAGCCATGGGAAGAAATCCAAAGTAACAAAATTCGACAAGGCTTAGGATATGTCAAAGATGATGCACTTTCATATCCCATATTATTCAAATCCTATTAAGTTCGCCAGTGCAGGATTTCTTGAACAAATCACCTCAACATGTTCTGAGAAAGTTGCAGACAAACAGAAATGCATGCAACCCGAAGTTGCAGTAAAATGTAAATGTTCACGTTGTCAAAGAACATGTCATATGGAAGATCATTTTTTTTTATCTCCATCCTTGTCGTCATTTTAAAAATCCAAATCATTCATTAGAGAACTACTGCAATCAAAACCAACTAGCCAGATTAAATATCAGTTATGAATGGATTGATCCTTGGGAATGGTCATCAACAATCAATATATTATATAATTTTTACAACTGAATTCAATCACACCTAGTGCAGGCGACACTCAAAAGCATGGTTCTATCATGCAGATGAACGAGGGAGTACATCAGTTAAACTCTCCTACACCTGAAGGGGGGGAGTTCAGAAATAATTCCTAGATGATTGTCTCTCCTTTCAGCTAAAAAAGGGGGGGAAATTTCAATGAAATTGATGATGGTTGTTAGACTGGAAGTCTCGAAAAAACCAACAAAAGAAGCAAATGGGCATCTTTAGTAGCCGATGGGCATCTTTAACAGCTAGTGGGCATCAAGAAATTCACTAGTGGGAAGTCGAAAACAAAGAAATAGTGAGCAATTTTCAACACATCAAAAGCAAAAGTGAGTTATTTTTGACATCATTAGCCAGTGGGAATTCATCAAATTTTTTGTCAGTGGACAAAGGATGTTGATTTCAGACAAAGGAAAAATGGATCTTTTTGTAGCTTGGCATGTGATGAAGTTGTCAAGCGAAATTCAAAGATGAATGAGACATTTCGTTGACTCATGGTCTCTTCAGATTGCAGCTTTTTCGGCATCCAGCTTTGGCGGTTTTTTCAGGTAGTTTTTTTGAGGAGCAACAATTTCAGCATGAGACCCTGGAAGGTGGTTCCTCGTTGTTATTTTGGATTTATGCTTAAGGGGTGGAACGTTAGCCTCTCTCATAAAAAAATTATAAATCCAAAACAAATTAAATAAATTAAATATGGAAAGTTAGGAATTTATGCCTAAATCTCTAGATTGGGTTGTTCCTCTAAGTTAGAAGTTAGTTTAGGTAGCTCCTAGATTAGTGTGTGCGGTTGAGAGAATATCTCAACAAAGTTGTCCAAGATAGATGCACTATCTTGAGAAAACTTCCTCCTCTATTTAATTGTATTATTACATTCTTTTAATAAGAAAGAATATGTGAGGAATGCCATGAGGCTAAATCCTTTTCCTCCATGCCTGTGTTTCTATGCTTTTGGTGTGTTTTTTGTGTTAATTATTTTTTATTTTCAACAGCTAGAGCATTTGACAATGGAAGTACCTCGAGGCAATGTTGTTGTTGTCTTATTTGCATCCACTCCAAATAACCCCTGAGGATGGATAAGCGTCTGGAAGAAAAAAGGAAAGAAGAATAAACCCATGAATAATCCTCAAATCTAAATCCATGAAGGAAGAATATGTATTAATGTCCAATGTGATTCTATAAAGATTTTTATTTTTAGATACAATACAGATTAATTTATAAATACAAAAAAACAACACTAAGTGATAATTATATTTTGTCAATTAAGTTGAAAAGAAAGATGCTGCAATTATTTTTGAGATAAATCTCATTTTTTTTTCTAATTAGTATTACCAATATTTTATGAAGATTAAATCCATGCCACCCAATTAATGATTATGGATAATTAAATTAAAATTTAAAAAACCGTATCGTTTTTACACAAATGAGAATTAATTTTATTAAATCTATACCTTATTTTATTAAGCTGAGTCACAAAAAATACCCTATTTTAAAAACCATATTTTAAAATACACATATATCAATTTAATTATAATTCCTTTAAATTTATGAACCACAATATTTTTTGGTTAGCATAAAAAATTATAAAATGAATTTATTGATGTTTAACATTATTGTTGTTAATCCACAACCGAATAAGCCAAGATTTCAAAATTAGAGTTATATAGAAAATATGAACCTTAATTCATGTTAAATTATATTTTAATTTTATGATAAAAAATTATATAGATTAAATGAATTATACATATAGAGAGAGTGTGTGTTTATCATGGATGGTTGGGTGGAATAGTTAATATCCTCTCTACCTATGTTCAAGTCTAGTAAGTTGACATGTTGATGCTTGAGTAACTTTGTTGCACTCTTAAGTGGGTCTAGACTAAGGTTTGACCTAGTACCATCAACCTTTCTCTTGCCTTCGGGATGAAGAGGAAGCTAAATTTTTTCCATGAACACTACCAATGTCCAAACTTTTTTTTACCTGAAACATGATACCCAATGACCAAAATTTTATCTATATATATATTCGAAATTATCCTTTATTTATTAAAATAAAAATATTTAACTATATAAAAGTAAAATAAATAGATATAAAAAAATTAAATATAATCTCAAGAAATATCATTTTTTGACATTTAATGAAATAGTATTCAAACACTCAAACTAACGTGTCATCAAAATCATTAATTGATATCGCAAAGAGACATGGGCGATGTTGAATATATCTCATGTGATAACTTGTGAAAGGTATCAAATGGCATATTATATTTTGATCATGAACCTAAAAATCAATCAATGCCACAAGGTTACTAAATTTAAAAAATATAATTTGTTTTAGAAATAAAAAAGTTATTAAAATGAGTTGGTGGTTTTATTTATATTTAGTAATATTAAATTTATCTATTGTAAATAAGAAAAAATAGGACTTGTAAAATTATAATTATAATTATAATTATAATTATAATTATATATATATATATCTATATATATATATATATATATATATATATATATATATATATATATATATATATATATATATAAGTTGTTTTTAATGTGATTTTTTGGTCGAAATTCAACAGAAAAATTTGAGGTGAAATCTTGATTTGTGTTATTTAAACTGGTTTTTTGACTGCATATTTGGATTTAGTACCCTTAAATACCCTTAGGGAACTTCAATTGTGCAGATTTTACCCATCAAACTTGTGATTTCAATAAATTTCTATTGGATTTTAGACAAATTAGATCAAAAAAAACAAATATGAAAACTTTTCAAAATTTCACATTAAAAACAACTCATGTGTATATCTATCTATCTATCTATATATATATATATGAAAAAATAAGATTAGTAAACTTATATATAGATTGATTAAAATAATTTATTTTAGAAAATTAAAAAAATTTAATAATAATTGATTGGTGTTTTTAGTTAGAAAGATTTATTTAATCTAAATAAGAATAGATAATTAATAGTTATATGATATACAAATATATATCTCATGTGACATATTACTTGTCAAAGATATCAAATGGCATATTATTTTATGATCATAAATACAGAAATCAATCAATGTCCTAAGATCGGAAAAATTTAAATGATTCGTTATTTCAATATATATATATATATATATATATATATATATATATATATATATATATATATATATATATATATATATATTAATTTTGATTTAAAACATTACTTTTTGAAATTAAATAATAATAATAATAAATTATTCAGTGAGTAACATTAAATTTATGAGTAAGTAAGAAAAAATAATTATTGGATAAATGCTAATAAATAATTATAAGTTATATATTGAATTATTTAATTAGTTTTTAATTGTAATATTTCTCAGTATTAAATTAAATTTATAATAATTATAATCAATTATTCTGGGTATTTTTTTAAAAATATTAGTTATGTTGATAGATATATCTATTTTTTTCACAGTGTGTAGAATAGATGTTGATGGGGTGTACTATTAAGCCACTCTTTGATGTGATGTGAAGGTCACTGGTTCAAAACTACGTGAGAAAAAATCTATTCATGTTAAGGGTTGGTGTGGCCAAGGCTAGGTGCGATCCATGAGAGATTGTTATGGCTTATATTCCCTAAGTCAGTTTCTCAAGCCAAATGTTAAGATTCCAGTCATTTATGGAGGACATAGACAACTTGACAAATAAGTAAAAAGATAGACATATATATTTTCAAAATAGGGATTTAAGAATGTTTTTTTAAATTATCAACTATTGTAGCTATATAAATTCAATGACTAGTAGATGTTGATATACATCAATCCATTATAAACATAAAAATACTCAATGATACATCTCATATTACTAAATTTAAAAAATCATAAAAAATAACTAATTATAACTTTATTTTAAATTATTAGTGTTATTTTTTTACTTTTATAGAAACGGGTAAGGGTTTTGTATTAATAGTGGTTGGATTATGGGATAGAACCCTTACAATGACATTCTAAGATTTGACCATAGATAATTCGTTTTTCCATACTTTCAAAAATATAGCTTGTAATTCTTTCTTATACAAAAAACACTGCAACTAAAAACATGACAAAAGGACCTAAGGATCAAACCAGATTTGTAGGGAAACCTTAGATGATGTTAGAAATTGAGAAAACTAGAAATAAAACCTTTGTTGATGACAACCCTTAGCTATGTCTATTTCCATAAGGATCATCTCTCCATGGGTGATGATATTTTTTCTTCTTAGGAGTTGCACTAGAGCTACTTCCACCCAAGCCATGTTGAACAATTCCAAATATGATATTGCAATGTTGAGACATGCACACTGAGGGAAAATATATCCTCATGTAACCCATTCATAGAAAGCTCCATGTTTCTAAGGTAATGCAAAATATTTTCTTCCAAGATAAGCTGAAAGGACTTTCATTATATTTCCACCATATTGTATGCCACTTTCTAGCTTAGAGTAAGGCCTTGGCTTAATCCAAAATTTTATCAAGCAACAAGCCATCGTTATCAAGCTCCAAAATCTTCAGAGGCTCCACCATGTCCAAAGAGGGCCACTAGGAGCAAGTAGATGACACACAAACTTGGTTGAACCAGTCTCTAGTAAGGAACAATATCCCATAGAATCCCAAGAGAGATCGAGGAGCCATTATATAAGCCACACATGAACTTTTCCCCGAGCCCAAGTGGAGCATATAATCCATAGTCAAACCAGAATATTTAGGAGGGAAATGAGAAGACTGCTGATATGAGTTGCATGGAAATGATATTAAATGCTATCCACTGCACAAATAATATATTGTCTTTTCCACATTAGTTTCCACCAACTCTAGCCAAAGGAAAAATTAATATAAGTATCGTCTGAGATAGAAGATATTTCTGGTCGCCTGCCACTTATTGCGAGGAATATGCCATTGAGGAAGGTTTTTAAATATTAGTGGATGAACCATGCACTTTATCCTAACCACAATGCCATCAACCTTAATAATAACATCGCGACTTGGCTATAGTGCATGGTAGGAAACTTCAACTCGAGGAGAAATAAGCTTCTAATGATAAAATTCACTTGAATGTCATTCATATATATTGGGATTATAAACATGATTAAGGGATAAGGAAATACTTTATTATTCCATGGTTTATCTCTAATTTTCCTTAACTGGGGGAGGATCCTTTCTTCTTCCAACATATCTACCATTGAATTTAAGTGTTTGTACACATGAAAATGTTGCAAGTTCTCTAACTAAGATGTGATTAATGAATTTATTCATTGAAGAATGGGAGGATGGTCTGAGTACATCACTTTCTTGTACATAATAACTTGTCGTACGACACTAATTGAATGACCAATAAATTGAAAAAATTCATTGCAATAGATAGTTCCAGACGTTTCCACAAAGCGAGGAACTCAACTTGATTGCTGGTCGCAGTACTAAGACCCCAAGAAAATTGAAATATGATCTCTTCATCATGGCTAGATAAAATGAATCTCGTTCCAACCTGCCACTAAATTATTAGTATTATTATTAATTATAAAAAAAAGTAATATATAAGTTAAACATATTTACATTCAAAAAAACATGTTATAAAAATTTTAAGCACGGAGATTCGCTCACCATTTCACCATATAGATTCTTAGTCTATAAATAGGATTGCTTAAAATACCTTTGGGAAATACCATGGTTGATCAATACCACATTCTTAAAAAATGATAACTCATTTCATATGACACTTGGTCATATGCCTTTTTTTTAAATAATTAATTTGACTAAAGGAGAAAAAAGGGCATAACCATTTTCGTTATAAATCTCAACTTTTGATTTCTGAATAATATTAAAGATATTATAGAATATCCCATGGAGTTTAAATCCTACAATCCACCAAATAATTATTGATAATTAAATAAAAATTATGGAATCCCTATTCCAAAATAGACACAGTAATAACTACTCCTATGAATGTCTATTTTGGAACAAGGCTTGAGAATTTTAATTTAATTATCAATACTTATTAAATGGATACTAGAGATTTAACCTCCATGGAATATTATAGAATATTATTAGTAGTGGTCACATATCAAAGGTTGATATTTATCTCAAAATTTATTCACTTTATTCCCTTTAAATTAAATTAATTAATTTTAAAAAATGTCATATGAACAAGTGCCATATAAAATGAGTTATCGTTTTTTTGGAATGTGGTATTGATAAGAAATGGTATTGTAACAAAGCCTATGCTAGGTTCATATCTATAACTTCATCACCTCATCCATCTTAAGCCATACTTTTATAAGGATAATAATTTTGAAGATGGTTGCATCGGTTAAGTGGAAAGTTGACCCTTGGGTGCAATTCCCCATAATAATTGAAAATTAATTCATGGAATTTAAAAAGTGCTATAGAATAAATAAATAAAAATCCCCAGGAAAAATCGTAATTTTCATTATGATAAAATATGAAAATTACATGATGTATGGTTCATATGACCTCATACAAAAAACTCATTGGTATCAACTGAATCAATGCCATTAACCTAGCATAGAACTAAAAATATATACATCATGTCATAAGAATTCTTGTGAGTATAATCCAGTATATGGATGTTGATATGATACCAAAAAAGAGGATTAAAACTGTATCAAAAGTGGCTCATAACTGTCCCAAAATTCTATAAATTATGCTTGGTCCTCGAAGTTGCATTTTCTTGATGCATGTCCATGAATGGTTAATGATAGTATTGATACTATCAATTGTTTTTGATATATTTTACATGCCATGTACCATGAATATGTTGTGTGCCTTCTTTGGAAAGCTGGTCCGTAGAGTGGTTCCAGACCCTATAAAGATGACAAGAGAGGAAGTCAAAACATGACTTGAGTAGCAACTTCATCCAATATACTTTTGATAGTGTATGTGAGAAAAGTTGATTTTTATGAGATCCAATCGATCACGAATTTTGAGTCACCAAAAAATTGAAGCTTTGTGCATTGTTTCTCCAGAGAGAAGAGGAGTAAGAGCTTGAGACTATGTAATTCTACATAATTGTTAGTGGCTTGACCCAAACCATATTTTATCTGAAAATAATGTAGTTCAGAAAGATATAGAGAAGCCCCACTACCTTAATGTCCTTTTTGTGAAGATCTGTTGAACTATGTCTCGGGGAATGATTGATCAATGTGTTCCAAGATATGATGTGAGGGAAAGAGTTGTTGTCATATTCCGGGAGTAAGTAGTATATGGCCAATACCTATGTCATTGTTCTCTCGGGGGGAAAAGGGTAGTCATGAATTTTTTTTTGGTTTCTCCCAATCCATACACCCCAACACACTATCAGAGGAATATTTTTATTTTTTTTGGTTTATGATTCATTCCACCAGAAAATCCAATCTTGTGATATGAAGTTTCCTTGCCATTTATTCGATGTTGAAAAATCAGGATAAAAGAAGTTCCATACAATGGACAACATCTGAAAAGATAGAAATAAGTACTATGTGGATTCTTCAAATTGTCAGAATAACAAACACCATGAGGGACCATGATAGGTATGCTTCTTTCAATTTTCTCCAGTTGGTAATTTATTTTCCATAATGCACCAAATAATAATCTCACTTTCGTCAGCTCCTTGAGATTCCATAAGTGTTTCCACCAAAAACTCAGTGCTTCAACTTCTATTGTGCCAATGTTTATGAGTTGACCATCCTTAGTAGTGTAAGAACCATGTTTAGTGAGGACCCAAATTAGTTCATATTCATGGTCATGTTGAGGCCCCGAAAATCGGTGAAACAACATCTGGGAAAACCACCCAGTCAAGGACTTAAAAGCCATCCCTTTTCCATTTGGAAAGGTAACTCTCACTAGATTTATGGGACTAGTTTCCCAGTTTGATATAGCTGGGGTGAATGGATTATTTTATCACTGAATGGAACTTAATATATGGAAATATAGGCAAGCTTACAGTAAACAAGAAATCTATCTATTATGTACACCTAGATGAAATCTAATCTCTGTGCAATCTACAAAAATAACCTTTCAGTGAATCAAAATAAAGATCATACATTCACTTAGAGATATGAAAAAGTCCGAGATATTTGATTTAATTAAATAGTTAATCAAATAATTTTAATAAAGCTTATATCACAACTTTAAAAACACATGTATTGCATATATATCAAATGATAACACCATAACATGTTTAAAAGTGAATTAATGTCAAACTATATTCAAAATATATAAAACACAAAATCATAATATAAATAATTATTTTTCATTTCGAGCTCAAGAAAAACACATAGGATAAAAGTACCATGTATATGTTTACTCTGCTCATCTGAGAAATAATACTTGGTCTAGCCATTTCTATTTATAAAACTTCAAAAGTACAGAAGTGCAACACTAGTAAAGTCTTCTTTTCAAAATTTCAGTACCCCTTCTTCAAAGACATGATGGGGTTTAAATATAAAAATAATATGCCTTAAAATAGTTTTTACAATAAAAAGCTGAGGAGGTTTAAAACATCCCTCCTTAAAGTAAGTAAAATTAAAACATAAATAGGAATTAAAGGGATGAATTGCTTGCAAGTTGTACTGTTGTCTCGTCTTCCATTTGTTCATTGAGATTAAGGATGTTAAGCATAGGCTTAACCTCTGGAAGTTGGCTTGGCCCAATGTGTAGGTGTCCAGTGAAAGAAACATCAGAAAGTGGGGGAAGAAAATAGGAGGATTTCTATGTGAGGCAACACAAAATAGGCCACTGGCTATGAGGCTTTACAAAATATCTCCAATATTTCTCCCATCCATCTTTTCCAGCTTCATGATATTTTCTTCTATTACCTTTGACACTTCTTGCCACTGTCTTATCAAGTATTTTACTAAAGGTAATGCACCGAGAGGACACCTATCCATAATATTTGTTACAATGAGGTTTTAGCTAACTGTCTCCACAATGTTTATAGCAACATCCTTTGCCCCGAAAATGGATCTCTATGCTTACTTCAACTGTATATCTGAGTCTGTGACTAATATTTATTTCTTTGAATCCTCAATACTGGGTAGGTTGGCCTTCATCCATCATCATAATCTTGCCAGGTGACAAACTAGGAGACCTTATCATCTATGTCATCAAAACTAATTCTCATATCTGCAATGTGATTCACAGGTGAATCACTCTGTTCATATAATTCAAGAATACTTGTTAATTTATGACCAAAAGAAACCTGTTGCTATGCCAATAAATTTTTTAGCATTAAGGATTCTTTTTTGAATTCATAAATATTTGGGTTATCTTTTACTTGCTCAATAGAGAGTTGTAATTGGTGAATTGGAGTATCCTTAGAAATAGTCTCACTTTGATGCTGAATTTTTAGTTGGTCCATGCTCTCCAGGAGCTCTACAATCTGTACCTGTAACTGATGACTCGCACTTTTTTTTTTCCTGCTTGTAACTCTAGTTCAAGTTGGATGATCTTCTCATCCTTTTGTTTCATCAGCTGATGAACTTCTGATGCTTTGTCAATGTATGTAGAAGCATAAGCTTTTGAAAACTAAGTTAGGCGAGTTAGATCCTGTGAAGGATCTACGTGAGTTTCTTTCCATACAATATCCATTGAAACATCCCCTTGCACAAGGGGTAGGGTTTGCTCTGGTCTTCTCCTTTTCTTCTGTCGGCTCATAACCTCCTTGTATTTTCGACTGTAGAAAATGTACAAAGGAGGCATTTCTTCAACGTTAAGAAATATTTCAGTCGTGGGGAAGCTCGGGATGATTTCCACTCTTTCTGTGCTTCTTGATTTGTCATAGGGCTCAGCAATAAATGAGTCCTGATTTCTATTTTCTGTAGTATGCATAATTTTTTGTTGATCACCAATTGTAGCTGCTCGTTCTTCTTGGATTTTAACATCAAAATCCTTTGATACCTCCTTTAGATTACCAGGGAAATCAACATCCTTGGTTTGAACTTCATTTGATGTATCTTGATCTATTTTGCTAAGGACTTAAGATCCTTAGTTGTTGTTTCACTTCCCTGATCTTTCTAAGCTAATGGTTGTGAAACATGAAGAATTTTCAAAGGAATTGGTTCCAATCTCTTATTCTTATATTGCTTAAATTTTAGTAATTATTGTGGATGCAGGAGAAAAGTTTCCAACTTTTGAGCTATAGGATAATTCTCGGTAGACTCAAAAATGTCATCGAAATCATCATCTTTGTGCACAAAATGCCTAATTTTCACTTAGGTAGAGAAATTATTAGCGACTTTGATTGGATCATACTGCGTGTTTGGAATTGTAAATAACTTTAAACATTCAATCTAGAAATCTATAAAACAACATTCTTGTAATTATCAAGTCCATAAACACCCCAGTTCATAGGAAAAGAAGGCCATGATGCTTTCTTGGCTTCTTTGAGAAATATGGTTAGGTAATTTCCGATAGTCTAGTGTACAACTTCTCTGGCGAGAAGCTTGTTAGTAACATACAAGGGCATGACATGAGGTTGAGCTAAGCTCCCAAATACTCGGACATGGGTGAATTTCTCTTCACCAAACCATTTTCCTATAGAGGAATAGTCGGCTTGGGCCTATTTTGAGAGTCTTGGGGCTTTCTCATTAAAAATAACTTGGAACAAAGGGAGAATAACTCCATGGAAAATTTTGTAAAAAATGTTCTCATACTTAGAGTCCCACAATATAATATGAAATATATGAATAGGTATAGGGTCTTGGGTAGTCCATTTCCATCCCATGGCTGGAAAATCTGAGGTAAAACAAACAACATCCATGATATAGGCAGTCATATAGAATGAGGGAAAAATCTTGGAAGAAATGGAGTAGCTTTTTCTATATTTTAAAATCTAAGTGGAAATATTATTAGATATAATATTACCCGAATCCATCACATAGGAATCTGCAATGGCATCCATAAGAGGGACCCATTCTACTGAAATTTGAGTAGTGTCCCACTAATCAAATTTTTTTTACATCATCGCAGAGACATAAAAATAGGGGCTTGCAAGTGAGTCAATGGAGTACATACACTTTTCATCATTATTGTGCTTGTTGGGATTACTCCTCCATTACTTTATTGGCTTCAATTTGAGCTCATTTTATTTGGATGAATTTGCAAAAAATTATTTATCATAGACCTTTTCAGGGTCTGGCATATGAGACATCAACTTTAGGTCTTCGGCCTTGAAGGAACCAATCATTGTTCCTCTGCTGGTGAGAAATGTCCTATCCCTGATATTGACGTTATCGATGATCGATATTACCATATCAGTGTATGGAAAGATATTTGGTCGTGCAACAATTCAATGTAGAAAATAATAAGCTACTTCTCCAATTGAAGCTTAAGAAGAATCAGGAGCGTCTGCAGTTGATTTTCTTTGAATTTTGCGAGTTTTTTCATCATCGAGCAACTTATACAAGGATTCCCATGAAGAGGATCCACTTTCTGGTCCACATGTAGTATCTGTAAAGAGAGGAAGCATTTCTCTTCTCTCGGTTGTGGTGGGTGCAAGGTTTACATGATCCATATGCTTCTTAGCTATCTTGAGAGCCTTAGACATCTCCGAAGAATTATGCTTATTCGGGCTAGCCCACAAATAAATGAGAAAGGATAAGTGGAAAGAGAAAATTTTTAGTTTACAATATGAACAAGTACCATAGCAATAGAAACATTCAAACAGATGAGACTTCACACGCTGATAAGATATGAATTGCATGCCTGTTACAAGAGAATGATTATGGGGGTATGGGAAAAACACCGTTAATTTATGACATTAATAGTTGATATGGGTTGTTGTGCCCATGTAATAATTTCCATATTAAAACTAGATCTGTCACATTGCACCATAGCTCCTATGCAATATCTTCATTAAATACTGATCAGATTGGATTTTCTACCGATTGCGATATCGCAATTGTAGTATCAGCAAAATTAGGTGGAGAGAAAAATTGTTTAGTTGACGAGGGTGCAATGTACGATGTGTGATATGCGATGAGCTACATCACATCAACAAAAATGTTCGAGAGTAAAAGAATGATTAAATTTGTGGGAATGCGATGCTATAAGTATATTGCATCGGGGAATTTGAGAGGTAACAATAAGAACATCATGATTGGAAATGTGATTTGTGAAATGTGATAACTTATGTGGCAAAAGTAGGTCCCGCATGCATTCCTTATATAATTTACTCGGAAATATGGCTTTATCCATTTTAAAAGTGTTTTTTCTTATATACATCAAATAGCAAAATGATTTAAGTGAATTTTTAGGATCTATACATGCTTCGTTGTGGTTTTGCGATAGTGATGACGTGATTTACCTCCGCGCAAGTAATTTAAAAGACAAACTTTAAGGTGTCATCCCTTTTTGGATCCCTATTTATATCTAATGAAATATTCTAAGGGTTTTATATGTTTTAACTCTAAAAATTAAAAGGGTCCCCATTATTTTCTAAGGTATCTACTGCTTAAAATAATGGGTGTTTTTGATTTACACATCAATTGGAAATTCACTGGAAGAACCGGTTATCTCTGAAAAAGAATTTATTAGTATCTTTAAATAAGTAAAACTAATTTAAGGAAACAAGCACTAGCTTC
Organism: Pinus albicaulis; assembly: GCA_034641835.2. Taxonomy (NCBI): domain Eukaryota; kingdom Viridiplantae; phylum Streptophyta; class Pinopsida; order Pinales; family Pinaceae; genus Pinus; species Pinus albicaulis. The sequence goes on from CM076584.1 coordinate 1,455,971,606, forward strand.
AAAATATTTAAATGAATAAAATTAATCTCAATATAAATAACTCATATTTAACGTTAATCTTTCAGAAATATTTCATAAATAAATATCATTTTTCCTTTATATCAATCATTACATAGTTTCAAAGATAAAGTAAGTGCCCTATTGTAACTTAGGCTTTTGATTTTCTCCTTTTGTCATAGGTAGAACCACTGTTGCTAGTAAATATTAATAACTCTATCAAGGTTACCTTTTTACCATCAATTATTCAGTATCCCATCCATTTTATTATCACAATTCTTTGAGATAAATCCTTCATTTCTGACACTTATTTTTTCTTTTTTCTTAAAAAATCATTGTCCTCGCTTGGTGACTAGAAAGTGAAAATGTCATTCACTATTTTATAATTAAATTGAACAAGTTGGATTGTGATGAGACCCATTGTCTTATAATTTTAAAAATCATGAGTCACTACCTTGATTTGGTATGCAGTAGTGCTAATGTTGATTAACTATTAACTTATGATCATGGTATGTAAGCCCGTAATGAGACTTCTTATCCTTTTAACTTTTTTTATATTTTTGAATTACACTCTAAAAAGTATTTTCAATGGATGGGGAGAATCATTGACTCCTTAAGAGTTTTTGGATGAAAATTTAGAGTTAAATATGCTCAATTATAGAAAGTATTTTATTTGTAAAGATGAACCTTTTTGTGATTGACGCTAAAGGAAAAAGACATTACAAATTTCAAGTTTACAAATTTACAATTTTGATGGAAAAATATTTTAGAGTTGTATCATATTCATTCAATTTTCTTGTTTGGTAGTTATCTCCTCAAAGATTTCTATTATTAAAAAATACAAACATAAGATAATTAAGAGGTGTTGTGAATAACCAAAAGTATGTAATCGAACATTATTTTCCTAGAAAATTAAAAGTGCAAGTATATTACATTTATAAGATAATTTTCTTCTAAGATTTTCTTTTTTTCCAATTAGCCCATTAGGAGGGAGTAAACCTTTTCTCCCTTGAAGGTCTTGTAACATAAAGGTTGATGGGCCAATTTTTTCAATTATTTGGAATGGTACAAGCCACATTATTTGGAATTTGATATACTTTCCTTTTTCCTCATGTGCTTTGTCCCATTTGAGTACGAGATCTCCAAATTGGAAGTTTTTTGGGGAAACAAAATTTGCATCAAAATAATCTTTTAGTATTTTTTTGGTGATGACCTTGAGCTATCTTGGCCTTTTGTCTTTCATTTTCCATTTAAAGGATCTAAGACATTCTTAGTAGGGAATAAGAAGGTACTTCGTCAATAAATTGAACAAGGGATAATGAGGGAAGAGATAGATTTGATGGAATTAAAACTTCTTTCCCATAAGCCAAATTAAATGGAGAATTTCCTATGGAGGCCTTCTGAGTAATCCTATTTTCCCATAATGAAAATGTTAAAGACTTATGCCAATTTTTTTGATTAAGACCAACAGTTATTTTGATGATTCTTATGAGATTTTTTTTTTTGATTCTTCCATACGTTTCCCTTGGGGATAGTAGTTAGAAAATTATTTAAGCTTAAGATGCATTATCAAACATAAGTGCATTAGGCAAGAAAAATATGGTAATAATGAATTTGATCAATAAATTCAATAATGGCCTCAGAGTTAGCTACCTTTAGTGGAATTTCCTCCACCCACTTAGTAAAATAATATATTGCAGTGAGAATATATTTATGCTTCTTGGATGAGTTAGGAACAACATGACCTATGATATCCAATCCCCATTGCTCGAAAGGTTGTTCAATGTTCTTTGTCTTCCAGCAGCAGTTTGGTAGGATTTCATTTTCTCCCATATGCGTGGGCATATTTGAACAGAGTGGGCGAGTAATATCCTGCATCAAGGATATTATGTGCAGTGGTGTCTCCACCGATGTGTCTACCTGCAGGTCCATCATGGAGTTCCTGCAAAACCCTCTGTGCTTCAGATTTCTCAAGGCATCTTAGTAGTATAGAGTCATAGTATTTCATAAACGAGACATTTTCTATGAGTTGACATTGATTATATTTCAATATTAAATCTCTTTTTCTTTCAGGATTGAGCTTTATTAGATCATATCAATTTTTCAAGTAAAAAATTAAATCAATATACTATGATTTTGAGTCATTTAGGCTTACCTCTGAAATATGTACATTACTATCTGACTCTTCATCATTTGATATATTCGATGATCCAGATAGCAATCTGCAGATACGTTGTCCTCTAATGATTTTGGTTGGTATATCTCAATGTCATATTCCTGCATATCAGTTACCCAATTTTCTCTCTCTTCTACTAGTTCCTTTTGAATTAGTAGTTTCCTTATAGCTGAAAATGGAACTGTTACCTTAGTGTGTCTTTTAAGGAGAAAAGGTCTAAAGTTATTCAAATATTTGTAAATAGAAAATGCTTTTTGTTTCCACTTTAGAATAATTTAGTTCAACACCTTGAAGGTTTGAACTAAATAATGAAATGGGTTCCTCGATCTCTTGATCATTAATCTATGTCAACACAATAGCATATGATGTTTTTGATGCAAAAGGATATAAAATAAAATGTTTGGAAAAATTAGGGGTGGTTAGAGAAGGTGCGTTAATGATAGCTTCCTTGATCATATCAAAAGATTATATTTCATCATATCCCCATTTGAAAAGTGATTTTTTCTTAATCATCACTTGCAAAGGTAAAAAAAATTGAGAAAAAATTGGAACGAATCTCTAGACAAAATTTATTTTTCCTAAAAAATATTGCATCAATTTCTTGTTATGGGCATGTGAAAGTTCAAAAATTGCCTTAATTCTTCGAGGATCAATACAAATTCCCTGTTTTGAAATGAAAATCCTAAAGGTTTTCCTTCAGTTAAAGCGAAATAGACTTTTTGGGATTTAAATAAATTCCATATTTCAAACAATGTTCAAGTATTTGCTTAAGATCATGATGGTGGAATTTCTTTTCTTGGAGTAAATAGTTATATCATCTAGATAAAAAACCACAATTTTATTTATAAATCCCCTAAAAGTAATATCCATTGCTCTTTGAAAGGTTTCCACAGGATTTATTAAGCCAAAAGGCATTTTCTGATAGGCATAAGTGCTCCATTTTGTTCTAAATGAAGTGTTTAACATACCTTGAGGATGAACCAAAACTTCACTATAGCCTAAAAATCTGTCAAGAAAAAACATTAATTCACAACAAGCAACTAATTGCAAAATTTGGTCCATCGGTGGTAATGGGAAATTGTCTCTCAAGCAACCTTTGTTTAAGTTTCTAAAATCAATACAAATATGAATATTTCCATTCGTTTACCTAACAGGAACTATATTTGAGACCTATTTATAATGTCTAATAGGAAAAATAATCTTGGCCTTAATAAGGATTTTGTTGAGTTCACTTTTTATTTGACTTTCGAGATTAGGGAAAATTTTCCTTAAATTTTGTTATATAGGATTTTCAGTAGATATCGTTGGGATTGTATGTTGGATGATTAAAGTATCATAAGTTTTCAGATCTTCATTTCCATGTGAATACATTCTTGTATTTCTTCAATAAATTTATGAAATGTAATCTTTCATCAGAGGAAAGACCAAGTCCTAAGTTGATGTTCTGAGGGTTTAGATTTGTTCCAATATATACCAATTCAAACCTCAAAGTTGAACTTTGGAGTTTAGAATTAGTAACCTTTTTGAATCTATCTTTGAGATCATAAAGATCTTCAAGTTTGACCACAGAGTTAGGTATGGCATTTTCTTGAGAATTCTGTTGCAATTTCCTTTCACGTTCATCTTCGTGAATTAATTGATCATCATATGATCCTTATGATGTAATAAAAGTGATAACATAATAATCATCATTGAATACTCTCCAATTAGTAATATTATTAGGAATAGATGGGCGAAAAATCAACTTTTTGGAAAATCTATCTGGGCTATAATCTTCTGAAGGAATAAGCCTAGATGCTACATTATCTAGAAGTTTTGCAGTAGCATTTTGAATTCTTGTAATAGATGAGATATTGAATGCTAAAAAATGAGAGGTAAAATATTGTCCCAATAATTGGTAATGTTTAAGATGACTATAAATAAAATGTATTGTATTTCTTACCTGCTTGAAAATTATTTTGAAATCACCATATACTTTGAGATAGTTAACACCAAGATGAATTACTTTGGTTATGCCTTGGACTAGTGCCTCGTATTCTGCGGGGTTATTCTTGCATTCAAATTCAATTTTTCATGTCATCATTGTCTTTTTGCATTCTCAATTGATTAATTTACAACCAATGCCTGCTCCTTCACCGGATTTTGACCCGTCAAAATATAATGTCCAAAATAAAGTATTAATACAAGGTTTATCTATGGTATGTATACAGTTGGAAGAATTTGACTGAGAAAAAATTCCAATCAGATAATTAACTAAATTGGTGAGAAATGGAGACTTTTGGGAATTGAAATTACCGAAGAAGGATTCAGCAGAGTCATTGGTGATAATATTATTAGTAAAGACCATGGGTTCATTCTCTTCGTTGAATTCAGTTACTGAATATTTTAAATGCTTTTCATGGTCTAATCTGATTTGATTTGACTTACCATTATGATGAAGACACATATGACACCAATAAATAGAAAAATAACCATATATATTTTCTAACCAATCTCTACTTAGGTTTAGACCATAAAAATCAGGAATATCAACAACAAAGATATCAATTACTTGATGAACTTTTGGATTGGATGATAATCTGATAAGGACTGAATTAATTTCTCCTAATACCTTAACTTTTGTTCTGTCTAATTGCACAATATGTAATCCTACTTCTAAGGAGATATATTCAATTTTGGACAAACAAAATATGGCATGATGTTTGAAGAGGCTCCATAGTCAATTAAACAATTATGCACGTTTTTGTTAAACACTTCAAAAGTTAACAAGAAAGGTGGAGTGTGTGAATTAGGTCTGTCACCAATCAAAATAGAATCACTTGCATCAATTTTCTCACGTGAATCATTGGGAGGCTTACCTATTCCCTTAGTTGATTTCGAAGTTACAGGAGCAGGAAAGGGTGCAGGAAGATCCACATTCAATTATTTGAGAAAATTTTTCTTTTGTTGTTCGAACATGATCAACTCATGTAAAGATATATTTCCTTTAATATTTTTCATATCTTCCATTATATTATTTTAAAAATTATGTGAAACTACTATTGTTTTAGAGGTAGATCAAAGAGTAGAAGATGTTGGATTTGATTGAGGATAACATGTCTTTTTATTAACTACTTTATCCTTAGCGACAAAGGATGAAGATTTTTTCTTTTGGGGCGACTCATGTAGGTCAGCAAATTTTTTTACTTCTAGTATTTACTTCATTTTCATTTTCATCATAAGAGGTTGGAAGGATAAAGTACCATAATCCATGGACTTCAACTAGCTCTTCTTCTTGAGATTCTTCTGTAGATTATATTGTTTCATCACGATCTTCGTCTTGATCTTATTCAACATTTGAGATTACATTTTGAAAGTGCAGAAGTGTCCTCAGACACACAACTTTATTGATCAAGCAAAAATATTACAAGGCAAATTATAGGAGTGTACACGTGTAAACTCACTCTCACATTCTCTCATTACACATTTCATTGAAAATATGAAACTAACCTGTTTATAAGCTCTATGCTCTAACTTAATCTAGTTATGGATCACTTGGAAAATAAACAAGTGTCCATTTACAATAAATGAGCTTCTAACCAAACTACTAACTTAGAGCCTAGGAAACGATTCTTTTCTAGAGTCCTAATTTTTAATAACAAATTTGTATTTCTAAGTATCTCACAAATTTATTAAATATTCTAGAATAATAATTATTAATTTAATATCTTAAATTAATAATTATTTTATTCAAATACTATAACCTATGATAAAAATTATTTTTGGATCATCTAACATTCCCCCCTATGATCCAAAGATACATTACAACAGATACCAAGTTCATCCCTGAACTTAGTAAATTTTATTCTGCCAAGAATTTTTGTGAAAATGACGGAGGTCTGATTTTTTGAAGGGAAAAACACTGGCTTGATGACATCCTTTGCAATGAGAGATCTGATATGATGATACTTGGTGTCCACATGCTTTGTCTTTGAATGGAAAACTGGATTCTTGGCAAGCTTTATTGCTGATTGATTGTCGATGAATAATGAAGTAGCTTCTGCTGGAGGAATCCCCAAGTCCTGTAAAACTCGACGTAACCAAACAATCTCACATGCTGCTTCCCATGCTGAAATGTACTCTGCTTCTGCTGAAGAAGTGGCCACTGTAGTTTTCTTCTTGCAACTCCAGGAAACTGCGGCTGACCCCATGTTCATTAAGTAACCTGAGGTTGATGCCCTATCATCAATACTGCCAGCAAAGTCGGCATCTGAAAATCCACCAAGTACGAAATTTTTAGTCTTTGTGTAAAGAAGACCAAAATATTTTGTTCCTTGGATATATCAAAGAACTCTTTTTGCTACATTCTAGTGGTTGTCTAATGGTTACACATAAAATGTGAAAGAATACTAACTGCATAAGATAGATCAGGACGAGTGGTTGTCAAATAAATCAAGCTGCCAATCAACTGTCTGTAAGTCGTGCTGTCCACTTTTTCCCCCCTTTCAAATTTTGAAAGTTTTAAGTTTTGTTCCGTAGGGGTAAGGACAGGCTTACAATCCTACATTCAAAATCACTGAAGAATTTCTGCTGCATATTTACTCTTGGAAATGAAGATCTGATGTGGATGTTGGTATACTTCAACCCCAAGATAGTAGTGAAGTAGTCCCAAATCTGTCATCTTAAAACCTGCATGCAACTCCTTTTTCACCTATTCAATGTGATCATCATTGTTGCATGTAATGATCAAAACATAAACATACATAATGAGAATGACCATATATTTTCCCTGTTGGCACACATACAAAGTATCATCAGATTCACTGTGATGAAAACCAACTTTGGGAAGGTATTCATCCATTTTGGCATACCAAACGCGGGGAGCTTGTTTTAATCCATATAAAGCCTTGATTAATTTGCAGACTTTATGTTCTTGCCCTTTAACTTCAAACCTTGATGGTTGTGTCATGTATACATCTTCCTGTAAGTCCTTGTTGATAAAAGTTCTTTTGACATCCATTTGATGAACTTTCCACCCTTTCTGAGCTGCTAAGGCAAGTGTGAGGCAGATGGTGTTCCATTTGGCTGTGGGAGAAAAGGTCTCCTCATAATCGATCCCTTCCTGTTGTGCAAAACCTTTAGCAACAAGGCATGCTTTATAGTTGTCAATATCACCATTTTTCTTGTACATAATTCGATAAACCCATTTGCATCCAATAGGTTTAACATGCTGAGGATAATCAACAAGTTGCCAAGTGTTATTGTCTTGAACTACCTGATATTCATCAACCATTTATTGTTGCCATGCTTTATGTTTTACTGCCTCTTGAAAAGAAGAAGGTTTAGTAAAATCACTTGCTATTAAAGAAAAATTGCCTTCATTTCGTTTTGATGCCCTTGTTCTTGTTTTGTTTTGTTCATTAGGCCTTACATCTTTCAAGAGTTGAACTGCCCATTTTGGAAGTTGTTGCTCACTTGTTTGAGGTTCTGAGAAGTCTCCATCATTTTAGAGGGGATTAATGTAAACTGATGTTCGTCGTTCAGGTGGTGAATCTGGAGAATCACTGTCAAAACAACTGCTGCTGATTGGAGACGCTGATGAACTGCTAGAAGACCCAGATCATTTTGTTGAAGTAGATGGACTGGATGACTCATCTTCAGAGGAAGGAAAATCAATTTCATACCAATTTGGTGAAGTTGGTTGACTTTTCATATTTCCTTTCCTTTTAATGCCCTTAGTTTCTAACTTGTGAAGAAGACTTTCGATTTCTTCAGCACTCTTACTCTCTGTTTCATCAAAAATGACATCCCTGCTCACAATAAATTTTCCTTTGGTCAAAAGATGATACCCTTTATTTTCATCTGAATAGCCAATCATGGTGCATTTTAAACTTCTTGAATCAAGCTTAGTTCTCTTTTCTTTGGGAACTAAGGCATAACATATGGATCCAAAAACTCGAAGATGTTTAACTTTAGGTTTGAAACCAAACCAAGCTTCATAAGGGGTGTTTCCTTCTAACGAAGCAGTTGGAGATCTGTTTCTTAGATAGACACCTGTATGGATTGCTTTTGCCCAATATGTTGGACTTAACCCTTTGAAAGTTAACATGGATCTCGCCATGCCTAACAATGTGCGATTCATCCTTTCCACGACTCCATTTTGCTGTGGAGTGTAAACATTTGTAAGATTCCTTCTGATGCCATTTTCACTACAATAAGTTTTGAATTCATTTGAGATGAATTCTCCCCCATTATCTGTCCTGAGAGTACCTATCTTTTCTTTGACCTCATTTTCAACAAGTTGTCGAAAAATTTTAAATTTCTCAAATGCTTCTGACTTGTTTTTCAAGAAGTAAACCCAAATCATTCTACTGAAATCATCAATAAATAACAAGAAATATTTGCAACCACCTAATGAAGCTTGTAGTGGACCACACACATCACTTTGAACTAGTTGCAGTAGTCTGTTTGCACGCCAAGTACTTGTTGGAAAACTTTCTCGACTCTGTTTGCCATAAATGCAGGCTTCACATTTAGCATTTTCTTTGTTGAAAGTTGGAAGTCCTTTAACCATCCCTTGTTTCTGCAATTGAGAAAGACTATCAAAATTCAAATTTCCATATCTTACATGCCATAATCTTATAGGTGAAATTCATGTAGTAACTTCCCCTGCAAAATCAGAATGCCTTGGAATAACTGTCCCTTTCATCCTTAACAGTTTTCCGTCTTCATATCTTGTCATCACTGTTTGGAAGTTTTTTTTAACTGAATTAATCTTAACTAAGCCATCTTCCATAATTATTTGATGTCTTGCTTGTCAAATCATGACCAAGGACAACAAATGTTTCTTAAAGGTGGGTACATACCACACATTGGAAATCAATTTTTCTCCAATGTCAGGGAGAAAAACTTTGACTGCACCTTTTCCATAAGGCGTATGTTTTGTATCATCTGCTAGAAATATGGAGTTAAGATGGCACTCTTGAAAATTCCAAAAGAAATCCTGTCTACAGGTCATGTGCTGAGTTGCTCCTGAATCCAAAATCCAAGAATCTTCATAATCACTCTTAATATAGGAGGAAAGTTGGATTGCTGGTGAAGAAGTGAAGACATATTCTGAGTCATTATCATCTTGATCTTGATCATTTGCAAACTGTGCTGAAGGCTATTGAAACTTAGAAATTTTATTGATAGATGTGCGACAATATGAGGCATAATGACCAACTCTATTACATCGCCTGCAAACAATTTGACTCAAATCAATGCCTCTTCCTTGAGACTGTCCTCTGCCTTGAGACTGTCCTCGACCTCTGCTTTGTCCTCTGTTTTGAGATTGTCCTCTCCCTGGATTTTGTCCTGTGCCTTGCTGAGATCCTATGTTTTGATTGTTGCCTCTTCCTTGAGAATTGTTTCTACCTGAATTGGAGCCTCTGTTGGAGTTGTTTCCTCTGTGTTGACTGCGACCACGACCTTGCGCTGCTTGATTTTGATTAAAATTACCTTTGCCTTTGTTTTTGGAATTGTTAGCTGAGGAGTTGATAGTACTAGCTTCTGTGAGAAAAACATCTTCACCAACTTTCTTTTTCTTTCCAAAAGTTTTATCATGTTGAGTCAACATTTCGCAGAGCTCATCAAACTTTAGATTTTCTAACTTTCCAGTGAGCTGTAGATTTTCTAAAAAATGTGTTTAGGAAGAAGGAAGCCCAGCAATTAAAATTGTGACCATAAAACTATCATCAACTGCTTGAAAACTAGCATTAACAATTTCTTGCTTAATATTCTTAAGTCTGGAGATGTATTCAAGAATATCTCCTTCTTCAGTCAATTTTTGATGCAACAATTTTAATTTTAGGTCAACTCTTTTTTATTGAGGCTGAGTATCAAACAAATCTTTAAAATTTCTCAAAGAAGATCATGCATCTTTAGCATTTTCGATATGGACATACATTTAATCATTGACAAAGGATTTAATGAGAGTTAATGCTTTGGCATTTTTAACTTCCCATTTTGCTAGTGCAGCTGCATCTATAGGTTTATTTGGCTTTACATCTCCATCACAAATATCATGCCATAGTTCATTATAAGCAAGAGTGCTTTCGATGAGGCGTTGCCATGTTTTGTAAGATTTTGAGCCTTCAAGTTTGTCAGAATCAGAAAAGAAATTAATCAACTTAGACATTGTAGTGTGAAGACTTCACACCACAAATCGAGCTCCAAAAAAATATCAAGATGCACAACACAACAACAACACATGACGCAAGAAAAATGAACTATCGGGGCTTGGCCTTGACCCTCGAATAGTCGTCGAAACAGGGGAAAATTGACTGAGCTTTGCACTTGGCTCTAGTCAATTTCTCAAATATTTACAAGGCAAATTTCAAAATTTGACTTTTACAATGGTGCTTTTGCACAATCTGGTAAAAAAAATACCCCCCCTCAAAGTAAAATTACTTTGAGTCACAATGTCACTCCATAAACAAATTAAAAAACAAAAATCTCCTTATTACTCCAAAAAAACAATACCCTTATTACTCCAATTACAAAATATTACAAAAAAATTCTACTTATTTCTCCAAATTCCTCCCAATCTGCCACAAAGAACTTCCTTATCTCTCCAAATAACATTACATAAATATATATATATATATATATATTTTTTATCACTCTATTACAAAAGTAATAACCCTTTCATGTTTTAATTTCAACAACATTAACGCTGACTGCAAATCACTGGTTCGAATGTTGGCTGACTGACTGTAAACGCTCGAAATTACCTTAAAACGTTGGCATTTACCTTTCTGAACACTGGCATTTACATTCAATGCTGGAATTTACCTTGCTGAACGCTGGCATTTATATTTACATTCAACGCTAGTTTCTGTAAACGGATGTCATTAGAAGCTGACAAATTGTGTATACGCAGTGTACTATCCAGACTGCATACCTATTGGTGCACGCAATGCAAAATCAGACATACCAAATGCATCCACAAGTTCTCTTGCCACACTCCTCACTTCAAAACACAAGTATTCAGTGAGCCGAAGAATCGATTGATATGAAAATGCTTTTACAATGTAGAAGCGATGCCACAGTTATTTGAGAGGATCGGATCTAATATGCGTAGGGTTTGGATTGAAATCCGTGCAAATTTTTCATAGTGATGCGGATATTTCTAATGATCAACACTAATTTTTTTAATAGCAGCCACTAATTTTGAATTAATCGACTAGAGGCTCACTGGCCAATAAGGCTCACATGTAAATGCCAGAATGTAAAACTATACAACGATCTTCAGAATCGATGTTCATGAATCGATTGTTTTAGAATCGATTGAAAGTGAAAATTATGGAGAGACAATTTTGTATGCTCCTCAGTTTGATATGCAGACTGCTACACTGTGGCTATCATCGTTTGTTGTAGAGAGGGGCGGGCATGAGGATTGACAACGCTTTTTTTTTTTTTTGTTATTACAACAAAAACTCTTAAATATGCAAATTCATATGGCACGCTGTTTGGAGATTTGACAGCGCTTGTTTTCCCACAGTTTTTTTTTTATTACAACAATCCTTTGAAACAAAAAATTCACACAAATTTGCATTTTCTGATTTAAAAAAAAAATGATTTTAGAATTTGCAGATCTAAAGTCAATAAATTTTTTTGCAAATTTCATACCAATATTTTGCTGATCACTTCAATGGAGTTGAGTTTTCCACGACCTAGTAGAGCTGGAATCTCCTCCTCACAGCATTACCGTGGCTCTGATACCACATGAAAGTGCAGAAGTGTCCTCAGACACACAACTTTATTGATCAAGCAAAAAGATTACAGGGCAAATTACAGGAGTTTACACACATAAACTCACTCTCACATTCTCTCATTACACATTTCATTGAAAATAGGAAACTAACATATTTATAAGCTCTATGATCTATTTTAATCTAGTTATGGATCACTTGGAAAATAAACAAGTGTCCATTTACAATAAATGAGCTTCTAACCAAACTACTAACTTTACTCCTAACTTAGAGCCTAGGAAACGACTCTTTTCTAGAGTCCTAATTTTTAATAACAAATTTGTATTTCTAAGTATCTCACAAATTTATTAAATATTCTAGAATAATAATTATTAATTTAATATCTTAAATTAATAATTATTTTATTCAAATACCACCTAGCCAGCATCAAGCACCTAGCCAGCAATGTGACATCTTGGTCACATGTTGTGGCTAGTTAGAATAAATTAGACTTAGAAATAATTTAAATAATATATTTATTTAAATTTGTTGTTTATTTTTAGAGAATTGTTAGTTTGTTTTCTATTTAATTATATTAGGCATAATAATAGAATTGGATTCTTTCCCTGCGTGGAATAGAACCAAAATAGGGATAAATGCTAAATAATAGGGAGGTATTAGTTTGTTGAGAAACTCTAGAAGAAATCTATTCTGGGAATAATAGTTTCTCATAATCGTATAAATTAGAGAAGCTGGAGGTGTGAACGTGTGTGTGTGTGTGAGAATATGAATTATTTATTGAAATTGCTGAGGGGAAGCTAATGCCTATTCGCCCATGCAATATTCTGTCGATTAGAAGTTTAGCTCACTCATTCATTTCTGTACAAGATCGATTTTTGTATGTATTGTGTACGTATCTGACATTGCAGGTAGCCAGCGCCAGGATGGAATTATGACAAAGTTTTTTTTTTGTTACAAATCATAGTGTTGATTGTATGGGCCTATAGTCACTTGAAGGAGCATCGGAGGAGAACAAAGCTCTGCGTAAGCTTGGAACATCTTCAAGAGAAGAGCGCTGTGTGAACTTGGTTCATACATGGGAAACTACAGCTACGTTTGCTTACAAGACCATGGTGATGAGATGAGCGACGTTGAAGGCATTAGACAACGTATTGACCAATATAAAAAGGTGGCATGAATTGTTAGACACAGCAAAGGTAATGCGTGTTCCAGATTTGTGAATGACTGGCTATTGTTGCAGAGTAAAATTGTGTTGCAATCGCTATGAATGTTAGAACATCGATCTCTTGCGTGATGGTTAACATGAATGTTGGGTATTTGCGGTGGTAATTGATTAAATTTTGACATTGATTGTTTGTTGTGTTGGGCAATGGAAAAAATTGATGTATATAGCCATCGATTTTCCTGTGATGGTCGATATGAAGTTTGGTTGTTTGTTGTGATGGTGGATTGTATTTAACACATAATTTATGGTTATTGTTATCGCTTCTTCATTTCAAATGAATGTGTATGCATTTTCTCTTAAAAAAAAACCCATTCCAACTGCTTCTAAATGAAGTTTATATCAAGGTGATCCAATAAAAAAAATCACAGTTTATTAATGAATGCAAAGTTGCATACCAAAGAACAAAGGTAGCTTATTTGCAATCATTTAAGGAAGTGATTCTGGGATTAAAAAAAAGGGGAATATTTTATTAATAATTTCACCTTCTTTAAGAGTAGGAAAATTCTAATTTTCCTGCATCATTTTGGTATCAGAGCTTGTTATGCTATTTTGAAGTATTGCAGAAAATGATGCCCAGAAGAGGAGCTGGGATAGGTCGAGGGAGACCTGCAACAAATGCAATTTTTCTATATGAGATTCGGAATTTACGCACGAGAATGGCTACCATGGAAACTACTCAACGGAGAGTAGCAGATAGTGTAGTCGATAGTGGCGATGAAGAAGAGACCACTGACGAAGAAGTGGAGGAAGAAAATGAAGTAGCTAAGGTCATGAAGATGCTAGTCAAAGCCAGCAGTCGACCAAGAATAGAAGTACCTTATTATGATGGAATTCTTAGTGTGGAGGTGCTAATGGACTGGATCAGTTCATTAGATAAGTACTTCGACTATGAAGAGGTCGATGACAAGAAGAAAGTAAAGTTTGCAGCCACGAGATTGAAAGGCCATGCAGCCTTATGGTGGGACGAATTGCAGCTATCGAGGGAGCGAAAATGGAAACCCAAAATCAAGCAATGGGACAGAATGGTAAGTAAGCTGAAGGGTAAGTTTTTGCTGAAGTATTACCAATTAAATTTGTTTAGAAAATTGCAGAACTTAAAACAGAAAGGGATGACAATCAAGGAATATACTGAAGAATTTTATAAGTTGAGTATTAGATCTGGCCATGTTGAAGATGATCTAGAAAAGGTATCTAGATATATAAATGGGTTAAGGTATGAAATACAGGATGAGATTAGCTTATTGAATTTGAAGTCGGTTGAAGATGCCTATCAAGCAGCCTTGAGGGCGGAGGAAAAACTGGTGCGCAAACAAAACCAGAGGAACAGAGATAAGAACCCGACAAAAGGAAAGGGAACATTCAGAACAAAATTTCAACACTCGTAGAATGAGACAGGGAGTGCAAGCAATAAACCACCACAAAGAGGATATTCTGGCCGCGGAAGATTCGTGCCTAGGGGCAGAGGGCGAGGAAGATATGTACGGTGCTATGTATGTGGTGAATGGGGGCATATGCAATGGGATTTCCCTCATCAGAAGTTGGAAAACCCACGTAATGTTAATGTTGCAGAAGCCAAGGAGGAGATTCCTCAACCTGAAGCCAAAGAGGAACCACCAGAAGCTGGAGAATCCCTGTTACTGAAGAGAGTATTGCTTAAAGAAGCCAAGGATACCAAAGAACCTGTTCAAAGGAAAAATCTATTCCGAACTATATGTAAGTCAAGGGGTAGGTGTTGCAAGTTAGTAATTGATAGTGGTAGTACTGATAATATTGTCTCTATGGAAATGGTAGATAAATTGAAGTTGGAAAGAATAGTACACCCCACTCCTTATGAAGTATCGTGGCTCCAGAAAAGCCATCAAATTTTTTTAAATGAACAATGTAAAGTTGACTTTCAAATTGGTACTTATAAGGATGTTATTTTATGTGATATAATGTCGATGGATGTATGTCACATATTGCTTGGAAGGCCCTGGCAATTTGACCGAAAAGCCATACATGATGGTCGAAGAAACACTTATACTCTTGAGAAAGATGGGAACAAGCATACACTACTGCCAATGAAAGCTGAAGCTGATGAAGAAGCACTTAGATATCATGTCATGTTGATAAGTGGGAAACCTTATTGCAGGAGGTTGAGAAGGGTAAGGAGATGCATTTTTCCATTATCGGGAAACCCAAGGTAATCTTAACCTCTACAAATTTGGACGATTTACCTGAATAAATTCAACGTTTATTGAATGATTTTGCTGATATTGTTTTGGATGAGTTACCAAATGAGTTGCCACCTATCAGGGGTTTTAGCCACCATATTGATCTAATTCCAGGAGCCAGTTTACCTAATAAATCAGCCTACAGGTTAACACCACAGGAGAATGCAGAAATTGGAAGACAGGTCCAAGAGTTGATGGACAAAGGATTGATCAGAGAGAGCCTTAGTCCATGTGTTGTACCAATAGTACTCAGTCCAAAGAAAGGAGGTGAATGGCGTATGTGCACAGATTCTAGAGCTATAAACAAAATCACCATCAGGTATCATTTTCCTCTACCTCGAATGGATTATTTAATGGACTATTTGAGTGGGTCGAGTTATTTTTCTAAGATAGACTTGAAGAGTGGGTATCATCAGATAAGAATAAGAGAGGGGGATGAATGGAAAACTTCATTTAAGACAAATAGTGGTTTGTATGAATGGTTAGTAATGCCTTTTGGACTTACTAACGCACCTAGTACTTTCATGAGATTGATGAAAAATGTTTTGAAAGAGTATATAGGTAAATTTGTGATTGTTTACCTTGATGATATACTTATCTTCAGTCGAAATAAGGAAGAACATCTAGAACACCTCAAATTAGTTCTAAGAACTTTGCAAAAAGAGAAATAGTTAATAAATTTGAAGAAGTGCAGCTTTATGAAGGAAGAATTGATTTATTTGGGTTTTGTAGTTTCTAAGGAAGGGCTGAAAATGGATCCAGCCAAAATTCAGGAAATTGTAAATTGGCCAACTCATAGAAACACATTTGAGGTAAGAAGCTTCCATGGGTTGGCAAGTTTTTACCAAAAATTTATTCGAAGTTTTAGTCAAATTTGTGCACCCATCATCAAAACAATTAGGGATTCTAAACAACCATTCAAATGGACAGAGGCATCAAATCAAAATTTTAAATTGTTAAAGAAGAAGATTACTAAGAAACCAATCTTGGCTTTACCAAATTTTGAGAAAGTTTTTCAGGTTGAAACTGATGCTAGTGGAATTACAATTGGAACAGTTCTAAGTCAGGAACAGAAACCCATGGCATACTTTAGTGAAAAACTAAATGAAGCTAAACAAAAATATTCATCATATTACAAAGAATTTTATGCTGTCATCCAGGCCTTAAAGAAGTGGAGACATTATTTATTGCCAAAAGAGTTTGTGCTATATTATGATAATCACGCATTACAGTTTATAAACAATCAACCAAAATTGAATCAGAGACATGCTAAATGGGTAGAATATTTGCAAAGCTTCACTTTTCTAATCAAACATACAAGTGGGAAATTGAACAAAGTTTTTGATGCTTTAAGTAGGGTGAATTTTGTCATGCAAGAATTGCAGGTTGGTGTTGTGGGATTTGAAGAAATGGTTGACATGTATAAAGATGATGCAGAGTTTAAAGATGTTTATGCAACAGTGGAAAATCCAACAATTCACAATAGAAGCCAGTGGTTGGATTATTCAATTCAAGGGGGATTACTATTCAAAAGTAATAAGTTTTGTATTCCAAAGTGTTCTATGAGGGAAAATATAATCAAGGAGAATCACAGTGGAGGTCTGTCTAGACATTTCGGACAGGACAAAACTTTCGCTCAGGTAAATACTTTTTATTATTGGCCAAAGATGCAAAATGATGTTAAACGATTTGTGGAAAATTGCAAGATTTGTCAGCATGCTAAGGGAAAAATCTAGAATACAGGATTGTATTAGCCGTTACCAATACCCGACCGACCATGGGATGTAGTTAGTATGGATTTGATTTTGGGTTCACCAAAAACTCAAAGAGGGAATGATTCTATTTACGTTTTTGTGGATAGATTTTCTAAAATGGCTCATTTTATTGCATGCAAGAAAGCAAGTGATGCAACACATATCGCTAATCTATTCTTTTCAGAAATTGTGAGATTGCATGGATTGCTTGTGAGTATTGTGTCTAACAAGGATACCAAGTTTGTGGGACATTTTTGGAGAACTCTGTGGAAGAAACTAGGTACCAACCTTAGTTTCAGTTCAACATATCATCCTCAAACGGATGGGCAGACTGAGGTCGTGAATAGAAGTTTGGGAAACATACTGAGGAGCCTGGTGTACGATAATCCTAAACAGTGGGATTTATCCCTTGCTCAGGCTGAGTTTTCTTATAACGACACTCCAAATCGAAGTACTGGTATGAGCCCATTCCAAATTATTTTTTGGATGCATCCAAGAGGTGTGTATGAACTCAGAGACTTAGGAAAACTGGAAGGTAGGAGCACAAAGGCTAAAGAATTTGCAGAACAGATGCAAGGATTACAGGAAGAGGTAAAGAACAGATTACGGGTAAGCAACACCAAGTACAAGAAAAAAGCAGATGTGAAAAGGCAAGAAAAGGAATTCCAAGTAGGTGATTTAGTCATGGTCTATTTGAGGAAGGAAAGGTTTCCTGTTAGAAAAAATAACAAGTTGAAACTCAAGAAGATAGGACCATGTAAAATCATAATGAAATTTTCTTCAAATGCATATGAAGTTAATCTGCCAACAAGAATTGGAATATACCCTATATTTAACATTGCCGACTTGTATCTATACCAAGAGCCAGAAGAAGAACTACTAGGAGACACGACAGCAGGAGGAAGCCCAACCGTGAGTTGGGAAGAGTAGATGCCCAAAGCAGAGAAGAAAGAGGTAGAAGCTATTTTGGATAAACGAGAGTCAAAGAAAACGAGGCATCAAACTTATTATCAGTATTTGATCAAATGGAAAGGACAACCAGTAGAAGACGCCAGTTGGATGACTATAGCAGAGCTGCAGAAGTTGGGAATCGATCCTAAAGAGCTACAAGATCACTTTCTTCCCTGGGAGTTTGATGCAGGAGCATCAAGCACCTAGCCAGCAATGTGACATCTTGGTCACATGTTGTGGCTAGTTAGAATAAATTAGACTTAGAAATAATTTAAATAATATATTTATTTAAATTTGTTGTTTATTTTTAGAGAATTGTTAGTTTGTTTTCTATTTAATTAGATTAGGCATAATAATAGAATTGGTTTCTTTCCCTACGTGGAATAGAACCAAAATAGGGATAGATGCTAAATAATAGGGAGGTATTAGTTTGTTGAGAAACTCTAGAAGAAATATATTATGAGAAGAATAGTTTCTCATAATTGTATAAATTAGAGATGCTGGAGGTGTGAAGGTGTGTGTGTGAGAGAATCTGAATTATTTATTGAAATTGCTGAGGGGCAGCTAATGCCTATTCGCCCATGCAATATTTTTTCGATTAGAAGTTTAGCTCACTCATTCATTTCTGTACAAGATCAATTTTTGTATGTATTGTGTACGTATCTGACATTGTAGGTAGCCAACGCCAGGATGGAATTATGACAACGTTTTTTTTTTGCTACAAATCATAGTGTTGATTGTATGGGCCTGTACTCACTTGAAGGAGTGCCGGAGGAGAACAAAGCTCTGCGTAAGCTTGGAACATCTTCAAGAGAAGAGCGTTGTGTGAACTTGGTTCATACGTTGGGAAACTGCAGCTACATTTTCTTACAAGACCATGGTGATGAGATGAGCATCGTTGAAGGCATTAGACAGTGTATTGACCAGTATAAAATGGTGGCATGAATTGTTAGACACAACAAAGGTAATGCATGTTCCAGATTTGTGAATGACTGGCTGTTGTTGCCGAGTAGAATTGTGTTGCAATCGCTATTAATGTTAGAACACCGATCTCTTGTGTGATGGTTAACATGAATGTTGGGTATTTGCGGTGCTAATCGATTAAAGTTTGACATCGATTGTTTGTTGTGTTGGGAAATGGAAAAAATAGATGTATATAGCCATTAATTTTCCTGTGATGGTCAATATGAAGTTTGGTTGTTTGTTGTGATGGTGGATTGTATTTAACATAGAATTTATGGTTATTGTTATCGCTTCTTCATTTCAAATGAATGTGTATGTAGTTGCTCTTTAAAAAAAAACTCGTTCCAGCTGCTTCTAAATGAAGTTTATATCAAAGTGATCCAATAAAAAAAATCACAGTTTATTAATGAATGCAAAGTTTCATACCAAAGAACAAAGATAACTTATTTGCAATCAATTAAGGTAGTGATTCTGGGATTAAAACAAAGGGGAATCTTTTATTAATAATTGCACCTTCTTTAAGAGTAGGAAAATTCTAATGTTCCTGCATCACTATAACCTATGATAAAAATTATTTTTGGATCATCTAACACATTTGGAGGTTGGGAAACCTCGTTCTTTTTAAAATATCTAAAATTTTTCTACGAAGAAGATTCAACTACTTGTTTATTTATCTCAACCATATCATTCGAAATGGTTTTGAGGGCATTTTGTAATCCTTCCAGATCATAAGGATCTTTATATGATTTATTTTTAGGTTCATCCTTCAATAAAGCCTTATTAGTTTTTCTTTCTTCTTGAGGAGTTTTCTTCTCTAAAGAAAGTATTATTTTTCAACAGAGAGAGCTTCTTTCATATTCTCTACCAATGTTACCTTATTGGCTCTATACAAAAATATAAATATTAGAAGGAATATAGGATATCTACCATTCTATTTGCATGT
Organism: Pinus albicaulis; assembly: GCA_034641835.2. NCBI lineage: Eukaryota > Viridiplantae > Streptophyta > Pinopsida > Pinales > Pinaceae > Pinus > Pinus albicaulis. The sequence goes on from CM076584.1 coordinate 1,455,991,562, forward strand.
CTACTCTAGGCTTAGATGTGGTTGGGATCTTGTTGAGAAATTTATTAAATCTGGAGTTGAAGTCTTTGATATTTTCCCCTGTATTTTATTTCTGATTGGAAAGATCATTGATAAGGGTATTAGTAGTACGATCGTCTCCAAATTTAGTAAGGAATTGTTCTTCAAAAATATCCCAACTAGTAATTGTGCCTAATGGTAGTGAGAAATACCATGATCCAGTTGATCCTCTCCTCATTCTTCCTCTGTAACTTCATTAATATTTATGGCAAGCATAAACTTATGGATATGATTCTCCTATCCAGGTAATCCATCATCCATATTATACTTAGGCAATCATATTTTAGGATGCTTAGGTAGAGGATGAAGAGGACCTGGTAATTGGACAGCTCTAGGATTTTGCCAAGGTTTGGTTGTCATTATGTGAAGTGGAGGATTGGGTGGTCCTAAATGAGGATTTGAAGTAGAAGAAGTATTTCTAGTAGTGGTTGAAGGTGAAGAAGAAACAACTATGTAACTAATACTACTTAAAGTAGTAGTTGTAGACTGAGAACAAGAAGAAGGAATATTAATCAATGAATAATTTGTTTTAGAATATGGGAAAGAGGGAAAAATTACTGATGTTGATTGAGAGGTAGAAGAGGATCAAATCTCTCTAGTTGATGATTGAGTTTTGGAAATATGGTTTTTCCTTTGATGAGAATGAAGAGGAATTAAAAAGGGATCACTCTAAATTTTTCACTCTTAGATCTAGTTAATACATCAGTGCCTTCGAATATTGAATTAACACTTCCTTCTGAGGATTCAGAAAGTATAGGTTTCTATGCTAAAATTGAAATTTATTCCAATTTATTTATCAATGTCCTTACTTCGAGTGATTCTAGAGTATATTCTAAAGATATTTCTTTATGAAGAGAACTAGGATATTTTATGGGAGAATGGCCAACTTTTGATTTATGAGTAGGAGATTTATAATCAGGACTAGAAGTTGTGGATTTGGAGGGAGAATGACTCTTATGATGGTATTTTATTTCTGGATTAAGCTTCACTGCCATTCATACTCATATGGCCCTCCTTCTAGTGCCAAAAATGTTGAGGCCCTAAAAATTAGTGCAACAACATCGAGGAAAACCACCCAGTCGGAGACTTAAAAACTGTCCCTTTTCTGTTTGGAATGGTGGCTGTCGCTGGATTTATGGGACAAATTTCCCAATTTGATATATTTGGGGTGAATGGATGATTTTATCACTAAGTGGAACTTGATATATGGAAATATAGGCAAGCTTGCAGTAAACAATAAACCTATCTATTATGTATCCTGGGATGAAATCTAATCTCTGTGCAATCTACATAAATAAAATTTCAGTGAATGCAAATAAAGATCATACATTCACTTAGAGATATGAAAATGTTTTAGATAATTGATTTAATGAAATATTTAATTGAATCAATTGAATAAATCTTATATCACTACTTTAAAAATGCCTGTATTGCATATATTTCAAATGATAACATAACATGTTTAGAAGTGAATTAATGTCAAACTATATTCAAACATACATATAAAATAAAACATCATAAGATAAATAAATATTTATCATTTGGAGCTCAAATACAACACATAGGATAAAAGTACCATGTATATGTTTACTCAGCTTACTTAAGAAATAACACTTGGTCCAGCCTTCTCAATTTAGAAAACTTTAAGAGTACAGAAATGAAACATTTGTAAAGTCTTCTTTTCGAAATTTGAGGACCCCTTCTTCAAAGACATGAAGGGTTTTAAATATAAAAATAATAATTCTTAAAATAGTTATTATAATAAAAATTTGAGGAGGTTTAAAACAACCCTCCTTAAAGTTAGAGAAATTAAAACAAAAATAGAAATTAAGGGGATGAATTTCTTACGGAATGTCATGTTGTCTCCTCTTCCATTTGTTCCTTGAGATGAAGGATACTAAGCATAGGCTTAAACTATGGAGGTTGGTGATCTAGATATTGAGGGGAGGCCCCCAAGATTGAAACAAAATTGAAATGGATCTGACAAGATCTGCAAAACTAGAAAGCCAAAAAAAAAGAGAGAACAAAAATAAAATAAAACCACAAAGAAACTTGTTTTATTAAAATAGAGAATAACTGTAGAAGCTACATTGTGGTGGAAAATATATCCTTTTACAAACTAAGGCTTTTTATTTATAGCCTTCTTTTAGTTACAATACCATGTGTAGATACCATAGGCCAATACCATGGGTAAATCCCATGCGTGGGTGAATACCATGGGTGGATACATACCATAGGTCACTTAAAATACCATGGGAGAATAAATATCATGGGTGGATGAATACCATGGGTTGATGCCATTTACAATACCATGGGTAAATTACATAGGTGGATGGATAACATGGGTAGTTGAATACCATGGGTTGATGCCATTTTCCATTCGAATAATTCCTCCCTCCTTAAAAAGAAATGGTCCCCATTACATGAAGTTCCCTCCTGAGAAGCCTTTGTTGAATATGAAGAGCCACTGAAGAGAAGGTTTTTGTGTAGTTAACCCATAACCGTGATGAATGAAGATCCAAGGATAGAGATACCCTATAATGCTTGTGACTAATTGTGATATTGACAGTGTGCGGCCTAGCAAATGGACTTCGATGAAGTGTGGGTTTGTGGGTGAACCAAAACCATGACAAATGAAGATCCGAGGATAGAGATACCCTGTAATGTTTGTGACCAACAGTGTGACTTAACAGTGTGCAGCCTAGTAAATGGACTTCGATGAAAATGATTTTGTGCGGTTGACCCATAACCGTGATGTTGATTGGTGATGAGATAGCAGGTGCCTACATATCTTGGGGTGGGAGGGAAAATATCCAAATAACCCAAGCCAAATGCTGCTATGATAAAATTGATAAATGTGAAGCAGGTGCCTACTAAAGCGGGGTGGGAGGGCACGTCTCCAAAGGGAACCTGCTCGGAATGCTGCTCCAGATTTAAAATGAGCATAACTCGGTCAATATAACTTGGAATATTTATTATAACCTATTTTTGGAAATGGAATTATCATTCTAAATCTTCTCATGTATTTGAAACCGTTATTTGGAGACTCTAGACTCTCAGATTCGCGCTGGAACTGTCTCGCCGTCACAAAATTTCTAAAAAAAATAGCTAATTTTAAATCAACAATAACTCCCACATCTGGACGCCGATTTGATCGATTTTTTTTTTGAAATTTGGTAAATTTTCAAGGGGAACTTAGATATATAGAAATTTCTTTGAAATTTTGCAATTAAAACTGCGAAAAATGACAGGAGAGCCGCCGTCCACAAATTGTCGTAAGAACATTTTCTGCAATATTGTTGATTCAACGATATCTCCCTCATCCGAACTCCAATTCGGCTAATTTTTTTTTTGAATTTGGGTGTTTTTTCACAAGGAATCCAGATATAGTCTTTGATTTTGTAAATTTTCACCGAAATTTTCAGATCTCATCTTCAAACTCGCCGCCCAAGAAATTCATGGAGTTTGCTGAAGATTGCTGCCAAAAATTGAAACTAAAATATGTTTCAAACCCTCATTCCCATGGATTCGTAACCTGAATCTGATACCACTGATCTAGATCTTTAGGGGAGGCCCCCAAGATCGAAACAAAATTGAAATGGATCTGACAAGATCTGCAAAACTAGAAAGCCAGAAAAAAAAGAGAGAACACAAATAAAATAAAACCACAAAGAAAATTGTTTTATTAAAAGAGAGACTAACTGTAGAAGCTACATTGTGGTGGAAAATATATCCTTTTACAAACTGAGGCTTGTTATTTATAGCATTTTTTGAGTTACAATACCATGTGTAGATACCATAGGCTAATACCATGGGTAGATACCACTTACAATACCATGGGTGGATACATACCATGGGTCACTTACAATACCATGGGTGAATAAATATCATGGTTTGATTCCATTTACAATACCATGGGTAAATTCCATGGGTGGATGGATAACATGGTTAGATGAATACCATGGGTTGATGTCATTTTCCGTTCAGATCAGTTGGAATGGCCTAATGTGTAGGTGTTCAGTGAAAACAACATTGGAAAGTGGGGGAAGCATGTAGGAGGATGTACCTGTGAGACATCGCAACATAAGCCACTAGCTGTGAGGCTTTACTAAATATATCAAATATTTCCCCCAATACAAATTTTACAACCTCATAATATGTTCTTATTTTACCTTTGACACTTATTTCCACTGTCTTATCAAGTATTTTACTAAAGGTAATGCACCAGGAAGACACCTATCGAGAAGATTTGTTGTAATGATATTTTGGCTAACAATCTCCATAATGTTTGTAGCAACATCCTTTGCCCTGAAAATGGCTCTCTCTGCTTGCTTAAAATGTATATCCGAGTCTGTGAATAATATTTATTTCTTTGAATCCTCAATCCTGGGCAGGTTGGCCTTTCGTCTATCAGAGGAATCCTGCCAGGCAACAAACTGGGGGACCTTATCATCTATGTCATCAAAAATAATCCTCATATATGCAATGCGATTCACAAGTGAATAGCTTTGTTCACATAATTCAAGAATACTTATTAATTTCTGACAAAAAAACAACATGTTGTTATGCCAATAATGTGTTTAGCTCTAAGGGTTCTTTTCTGAATTCATCAATCTTTGGGTTATCTTTTGCTTGCTCAATATAGATCTGTAATTGGTGAATTAGAGTATCCTTAGAACTAATCTCACTTTGATGTTGAATTTTTATTTTTTCCATGCTCTCCTAGAGTTGTGCGATCGGTACCTGTAACTGCTGACTACCACTTTTTTTTTTTTTACTTGTAACTCTAGTTCAAGATGGATGATCGTCTCATCCTTTTGTTTCATCAGATGATGAACTTTTGATGCTTTTTCAATGGTTGCAAAAACATAAGCTCCTAAAAACTGAGTTAGGTGAGTTAGATCTTGTGAAGGATCTACTTGAGCATCTTTTCATACAACATCCATCAAAACATCCCCTTGCATAAGGGATAGGGGTTTCTATGATCTTCTTTTTTTTTGGTCGGATCATAACCACCTTATGTTTTTTGCTATAGAAAATTTACAAAGGGGGAATTTATTCAATCTTAAGAAAAATTTCAGTGGTGGGGAAGGTCAGGATGACTTCCACTCTTTCTATGCTTATTGATTTCTCATAGGGCTCAACAGTGAACAAGTACTGACTTTTATTTTGTGGAGTATGCACAATTTTTTTTTGATCACCAACTGTAGCTACTTGTTCTTCTTGGAGTTTAAGATCAAAATCCTTCCCAACATCCTTTATATTACTAGGAAATCAACATCCCTGGTTTGCACTTCGGTTGATTTATCTTGATCTGTTGTGCTAAGGACTTCCGTATCCTTAGTTGCTGATTCACTTTCCTTATCCTTCCGAGGTAATGGTTGTGAAACTTCAAGCATTTTCAAAGGAATTTATTCCAATCTCTTAATATTCCTATATTTCTTAAATTTAAGTAATTGTTGTGGATGCAGGTGCAAAGCTTCCAACTTTTGAATTACAGGATAGTTATCGATAGACTCAAACATGTCATCGAAATCATTGTCTTTGTGCACAAAAGGCCTAATTTTCAATTGAGTAGTGAAATTATTAGCAACTTTGATTGGATTATACTGCCTGTTTGGAATTGGAAATAAATTTAAACATTCAATCTGACCAATATCTAAAACAACATGCATGTATTTACCAAATCCATAAACACCACAATTAATAGGAAAATAAGGCCATGATGCTTTCTTGGATTCTTTGAGAAATATGGTTAGGCTGTTTCTGATAGTCTGATATGCAACTTTGCTTGCGAGAAGTTTTTTAGGATCATAGAAGGGAAATACATGAGGTTGAGCTAAGCTCCAAAATACTTGGAAATAGGTGAATTTATCTTCATAAAACCATTTTCCTATAGAGGAAAATTTAGTTTGGGCCTCTTTTGAGAGTCTGGGGGCTTTCTCATTAAAAATATCTTGGAACAGGGGGAGAATAACTCCATGGAAAATTTTGTAAAAAACGGTTATCATACTTAGAGTCCCATCATATACTATGAAATATATGAATATGTATAGGGTCTTGGGTAGTCCATTTCCATCCCATGGCTATAAAATATTAATTAAAACAAAGAACATCAATGATATAGAAACTCGTATAGAATGGGGGGGAAATATTGGAAGAAATGGAGTAGTTTTTTTCTATATTCTAAAATTTGAGTGGAAATATTGTTAGATAGAGTATTGCACAAATCCATCACATAGGAATCTATAGTGGCCTCCATAAGAGGGACCCATTCTATTGAAATCCGAGTAGTGCCTTGCTGACCAAAAAGTATGGACATCATCACAAAGACATAACAATAGGGGCTTTCAAGTGAGTCAGTGGAGTACATACCCTTTTCATAATTCTTGTGCTTGTTGGGATTACCCTTCAATTGCTTTATTGGCTTCAATTTGAGCTCATTGTCCTTGAATTATGTGCCAGAAATTATTTATCATAGACCTTTTCGGGTTGTAGCAGATGATACATCAACTTCAAGTTTTTAGCTATGAAGGAACCAATCATTGTTCCTCCATTGGTGAGAAATGTCCTATCACAAATATTGAGATTACGATGATCCAGATTACCATATCAGTGTATGGTAAGATCTTTGATTGGGCAACAATTCAATGTAGAAAATAATTAGTGACTTCTCCAATTGATTCTTTAGAAGAATCAAGAGAGTATGTAGTTGATTTTCTTTGAATTTTGGGAGGTTTTTATTCTTTAGTAGCTTATACATGGATTCCCATGAAGAGGATCTGCTTTCTGGTCCACACATAGTATCTATAAAGAGAGATATCATTTCTCTTCTCTCTGTTGTGGCGGGTGCAGGGTATACAAGAGCCATATGCTTCTTAGCTTTCTTGAGAGCCTTAGACATCTCCGGAGAATTATGATTATTCGAGAAACCCCACAAATAAATGAGAAATGATAACCGTAAAGAGGAAAATTTTTAGTTTTACAATATGCACATGTACCATAGCAATAGAAAATTTCAAACATATGAGACTTCGCAGGCTAATAGGATATGAATTGAATGCCTATTATATGAGAATGATTATGGGGGTATGGGAGACAAAACCATCAATTTATGACAGTATTAGATGATGTGGGTTATTATGCCCATGTAATCATTTCCACATTAAAACTAGATCTGTCACATTGTAGCATAGTGCATGTGCAATATCCTCATTAAATACTAATCGACTTATATTTTCTTCCAATTCCGATATCACAATCGTAATATCGACGAAATTGGGTGGAGAGAAAAATGTTTTAGTTGACGAGGGTGCGATGTGCAATGTGCAATATGAAATGAGCTATATCACATCAGCGAAAATGGTAGGGAGTGTTAGGATCCTATAATAATAAGTTTCATAATTTTTGAATTGAATATTATTAGTCTTGTAGATATGTACATACCTTACTTTCTGTAAGATGTTTTCCCATATTTAAAAATAATAAAAAATGAAAAGAGGGTAAAAGTCCTAAAATAAATATCAAAGGACTTGAAAAGAAAAAGATAAAAAATAATAAAAAATGGACCCCAAAAACAAAAAAGAGATAATAATAAGACATCAAAGTGATGCAAGTCAAAATGCCACTACTTCTACTTTTCCTACAAAAATAATGATTATGTACAACTTGTTCAAATGCCATAATCCACGATGAGTTAAATAGTTTAATCTTAACTTTTTCATGCTTTGAATTTCATGTTTATAGATAGAGAATAAAGATCTGTCAAACAATTTAAACTTGAAAAATCAATATATAGTTAGAGAATAAATGAGGAGCTCAACAGTTTAATCTGAGCCCTGAGATGAAATAAGGTTAGAATTAGATAGTTTATGCTTTAAAAGAAAAATGGATTTAGGGTTGCAAGCTCAAATTCAATGTTAGGTCCCAATATTACTAGTATAGTCCCTTATTGTTGTTAGTGTAACCCCCTTATTGTTATTATTGTACCCTTGTAACCCCCATATTATTATTATTGTGCCCTTAAATTATTATTGTTAGGTCGGCTAGGATTACATTGTGGCCCCACTAGGATTACATTATGGCCCCATGGACTCCTATATATAGAAAGGAGGTTTTGTAAATTGTATCATCCAAGAATTTTTCATTCATGTAATGTATTGGAGGTTGCTCCCTCGAAGTGGCTTATTTATAAGGCATTATTATCTATTTTCTTATATTTTTGGAGCTGGTTACACAACATTTGGTATTAGAGCTTTGGATTCTAGGGTTTCGCTGCTCTAAACAGGTCATCGTGGAATTGTCACTATAAATTTTTTTATATGAAGTTTCAAAATATGAAATTTTTAGGGTACGAAGCCTAAATCTAGAGGAAACTCATCAAAAAATTTCAGATCTTGGTTCACAATATTTTCGGAGATATGATCTGTGGAAGGTAGTGCTTTTTTAGGCTCCTGAATTTCATCTCAAATAGGTGACTGTGGGAAAATATTCATAAATATCTCTCTAAGAATCGGATTGGAGTGCCGTAAAATGTGGTTGGAAGCAGACGAAATGTAGTTTCTTGGATATCAATTTCAGAGCCAAAGGATAAAACAGTGACACGTGGAAAGCCGTACAAGTTCGCTCGACTGAACCAGTCCATAATTAGGTCATTGTGGGAGATTGGACACAACTTTGTCTTGGAGAATCCAAATTAGGTCAGACCTGTGGAATTCAAAAGAGAATTCAGAGGGATACGTTGGTACCTAAATTCAAATATTGAAGTGCTGCAATCATAGAGATAATCCAATTTCAATATCAAGCTCCTCAAAAGCAAGAAAAAGGTGTGTATTGTTTTTTCCGAATTGCATAAGTCTTGTTTGAAGAATCAATTTTAATTGATTCCAAGGGCATATTGTAGAATTGATATCAGTATTGGGTTCTAAAATATGCCTCGTAAAAATAATTCAACACCCATTAAGCCTTCAGAAGGCTCTACTATGACTCATGAAGATGAAGAATTGCAACATGATCTATCAAAATTACAAGAGCAAGTGCACCAAATTTCGCTCTCGCAAAGAGCAACAAAAAATGAAGTGGAAGTTTTTAAGAAAGGCGTGGAAGCTAATATGGATGGCATGGAAGCTGGAATTGAAGCTAAGATGGATGACATGAAAGAAAGCATGGAAAACATGAAGAATGATCTAAAAGCAGACGTAGAAGGTTTGAAAAAGTTGATACAAGAAATTTTTCCTAATGGTGAAAAGATAGTAGAAGAAACTCATGATGAAAACAAAATAAATGTTAATCATGATTTCATAAGCTCTAATGTTCGTGGGAAGAACCACCATATTCCAAAAATGGAGATGAGGAAGTTTGATGGAAAGGATCCTGTAACATGGATACTACAGATGGATCAATATTTTGATGTCCATAATGTGAAAAACACACAAAAGGTACACATTGCAACTTTACATTTAGAAAAAAATACATTTGTATGGTATCGATGGCATTGCTCCCGTAAAAAAAATTTCACTTGGTCAATTTTACAGAGGAAATGATAGCACATTATGAGGATACAAAGAGCAACACCTTCTTTAGCCAATTGATAAATCTAAAAAAAAAGGGCTTAGTGGGGGAGCACATTGAGGACTTCCAAAAATTGAATATAAGGGTAACTGATATTCCAGAGGAACACCGGATTTATCTCTTCATAGGAACTTTAAAGGATAACATCCAACATGAAGTTCACGTTTTTGAACCTGATTCATTGGAGAAGGAATTCAGGTTGGCAAGAAAAATTGAATGTAAAATTATGGCGACAAGGAAGCCTACCACTCACCTCTATAAAGAAGGAAGTGTTGCTATGCTTAGATTTCCACAACCTACAAGATTGACACCACAAAAATTGGAAGAAAAAAGAGAAAAAGGGCTTTTCTATAGTTGTGATAGAAAATACACTAAAGGTCATAAGTGTGCTGAGAAGAAATTATTTTACATAGATTATGAAGAGGAAGAAGAAAATGAACAAGAAGAGGATATACACCAGGAACCAGCCATAGAAGGGGAAGAAATGAATCCGACCATATCGTGTAATGCACTGGCAGGAATTACCACTCCTCAAACTCTCAATATAGAAGGACATATCAAGAAGAAAAAGGTAATAGTGTTGATTGATTCGGGTAGCACCCATAATTTTATTCATTGTAAGGTAGCCAAGGAATTAAATTGTTTCCTATACCCAGCACCAGAATGTCAAGTGATGGTTGCAAATGGAGGAACTATAAATTGCTCTGGGAAATGCCATAATATCAAGCTAACCATTGGGGAATATGTATTGACTAGTCCAATGCTTTCCATTCCTATGGGAGGTGTTGATGTTGTACTAGGAGTACAATGGTTACAATCTTTGGGGACGATAGCTTTTCATTTTCAAGAACTTTTCTTGAAATTTTTTTCAAAAGGAAAGGAAGTTGAATTACGGGGTATTGCAGGGAATTCGGGAAAGATAATAAGCTCTAATGTCATGACAAATCTTCTGAAGAAAGAACAACGAGGTGTAATTGCACAATTATGCTCACTAGAAGTTCCAACATCAAAATCATCTATTTCTGTAGATCTCCAACAAGTCTTGGACAATCATTCCAAGGTGTTTGAAACTCCCAAAGGACTCCCACGTATTTTTAATCATGATCATGCTATTCATTTGATTCGAGGAAGTGTTCCTCCAAACATCAGGCCTTATAGACATCCTTATGTCCAAAAGAGCGAAATTGAACGTATGATTGCAGAAATGTTAGAGGCGGGTATAATTCAACCTAGTCAAATTTATTTCTTTGTTCCTATAGTATGGATACATAAGAAGGATGGATCATGGAAAATGTGTCCATATTATAGGGAGCTCAATAAGCTCACCATTAAAGATAAATTTCCCATTCCTGTGATTGATGAATTATTGGATGAATTACATGGAGAAATTTATTTTACCAAGTTGGATCTTCATTCAGGATATCATCAAATTAGAATGAAGACTGAAGATATTCCAAAAACATCATTTCGAACTCATGAGGATCATTATGAATTTTTGTTCATGCCTTTTGGCCTTACCAATGCACCTTCTACATTTCAAGGGTTGATGAATTCCATTTTCAAACCCTTCCTTAGAAAATTTGTGCTAGTATTTTTTGATGATATACTAATCTGTAGCAGGTCTTGGAAGGATCATGTTGAACATGTTGACAGGGTGCTCAAACTATTGCAGGAGAAACAATTATATGCAAAAACATCCAAATGTTTCTTTGGAGTACAAGAGGTGGAATATCTGGGTCATATTGTATCTCACGAGGGTGTTAAGGTAGACCCTAAAAAATTAAAGCCATTAAGGAATGGAAAGTCCCCACAACCATAAAGAAGTTGCGAGGATTTCTCGGGTTAACAGGGTATTATCGCAAGTTTGTTAAGAATTATGGGAGAATAGCAGCACCTCTAACAACATTATTGAAGAAAGATGCATTTTCATGGACTTCTGAAGCAACTAAGGCCTTTGAACATCTTAAAGAGGCAATGTGCCTAGCACCGGTCTTAGCTACGCCAGACTTCACAAAAACCTTTATTGTGGAATGTGATGCCTCAGGAAATGGAATTGGTGATGTTCTAATGCAGGAAGGAAGACCCATTGCTTTTGAAAGTCGTCCAATCAAAGGAAAGTATTTATAGAAAACTATTTATGAGAAGGAAATGTTAGCAATACTGCATGCACTAAAGAAATGGCGAACTTACCTAATGGGAAGACACTTCAAGGTAAAAACTGATCATGATAGTCTTAAACACTTTTTGGAACAAAGACTATCTTCAGAAGAGCAGCAAAAATGGGTCACTAAGATGTTGGGTTATGACTTTGAAATAATCTACAAAAAAGGAAAGCTTAATGTTGTTGCAGATGCACTCTCAAGAAAGAATGAAGAGGTGGAAGAATTGCTTTGTACCATTTCTATTATCCAACCAGATTGGATAACCGAAGCAAGAGATGAATGGAAGAAGGACAAAGATGTATGGATACTCATTCAAAAGTTGCAGCAAGATCCTAGTACATCTGATACATTTAGTTGGAAAAAATGATTCCTTATGGTACAAAGATCGCTTATATCTTTGTAAGAATTCCCAACTAAAACAAAAGATTCTTCTGGAATTGCACACTTCTCCTTTAGGAGGACACTCGGGATTTTTAAAAACTTACCACAGGGTGAAGAAAGAATTTTTTTGGGATGGTCTTAAATCTGATATTCGAAAGTTTGTGGCGGAATGTTTGGTTTGCCAGCAGAATAAAGTGGAAACAATTAAGACCCCAGGACTTCTACAACCTTTATCCATTCCAAGTCAACGTTGGGAGGAGATTTCAATGGATTTTATCACAGGTTTACGTAAGTCCGAAGGAAAGAGTGTCATCATGGTGGTAGTTGATAGACTTACCAAGTATGCACACTTTTGTGCATTATCTCATCCATTTAAAGCAAGTACGATTGCTACTACATTTATGGACAGAATTCAAAAGCTACATGGAAGCCCAAGGGTTATTGTGAGCGACAGAGATCCCATTTTTACTGGAAATTTTTGGACGAAGTTATTTTCTTGTTTGGGTACTCAATTAGATCATAGCTCATCTTATCATCCTCAATCTGATGGTCAAACTGAGATAGTAAATAAATGTTTGGAAGGATATCTTCGTTGTTTTGCATATGATAAACAAACACAATGGGTCAAGTGGTTACCTCTCGCTGAATGGTGGTATAACACTTCCTTCCATACTGCAACAAAAATGACCCCATTTATGGCACTTAATGGATATCATCCACCATCCATCACATCATATTTAAGGGAAAATTCGAAGGTTCAAGCAGTGGAAGATCACATCGAGCATTAGCAAGAAGTTCTCCAACTCTTAAAGGATAACCTGAATTTGGCACAAAATCGAATGAAACAACAGGCAGATCAACATCGCAGCGAGAGAAGTTTTGATGTAGGAGATTGGTATTTTTACGGCTACAACCATACAAACAAATGTCCCTCAAGCAAGCAAAGAAGGATAATAAATTATCACCAAAGTACTATGGTCCTTACAAGGTGTTGCAAAAGATTGGTACTATGGCATACAAATTGGAGCTTCCTGCTTCTTCGCGAGTACATCGAGTTTTCCATGTTTCATGCTTAAAGAAGGTTATAGGTGAAAATCTTCCAGTTCAAACAATATTGCCAGAACTTGATGAGGAAGGAAAAATAATATTGGAACCTGAAGTGGTCATGGAAACAAGAACTCGACAGCTACGGAATCGATCAATTTCAGAGTATCTCATCAAGTGGAAGAACTTACCCATTGAATATTCTACATGGGAGGATGAGAATTTTATACAGAAGCACCCAAAGCTACTCAAGCGTTGAGGACAACACTTTTTTGAAGGAGAGGGGCATGTTAGGTCCCTATATTACTAGTATAGTCCCTTATTGTTGTTAGTGTAACCCCCTTGTTGTTATTATTGTACCCTTGTAACCCCCATTTTGTTATTATTGTGCCCTTAAATTATTATTGTTAGGTCGGCTAGGATTACATTGTGGCCCACTAGGATTACATTATGGCCCCATTGACTCCTATATATAGAAAGGAGGTTTTGTAAATTGTATCATCCAAGAATTTTTCATTCATGTAATGTATTGGAGGTTTCCCCCTCGAAGTGGCTTATTTCTAAGGCGTTGATATCTCTTTTCTTCTATTTTTGGAGCTAGTTACACAACATTCACCCATGAAAATAAGGAAAAAATGGTAGAATAAATGATGGGTAGGTAGAAAGCAGTCACACAAGGCATGACTAAAAACTTATCTTGCAAATTACTAATTCTCCTTCCCTAAAAGTATTCCAGTATTCAAAACCTTCAGTTAAAAGGTTTAGAGCATTTCTCTAACTTTTGTTGGGGCTAGACCAAAGGCTTAGTGACTGATTGATACTAAGTATTGGATTCCTTTCATAAAATCCCATTTCCTCAACATTATTACCCTTCTCCTAAGATAAAATCCATTTTCCTAAAGTAAAACACCTTTTGCTTAGGGAAATTAAAACTCCACTTAACTAATTTCATTTTATAAAAAACATTCAAAAACCCCACAAAATTACTATTTATCCTAAGTATTAAGTGAAAATGTTTAAAATGGGACCATCATTGCACCCAAATTCTTACTATACACTTTACTTAGTTCATTTATAGGTATTTCCGCTCATCTTCATTTTCATATTAACATTTAACTTGAATATTAATTCCTTATAATATCCCCCCCTGTAATATATTAGATCATTTTATCTAAATATCCCAAAACCCACTTTAATAATGTTTAACCTACAGTTATAATTCCCAACGTGAAATATTCCGCTCCCCCATAGTTTAAAAAACATATGTTATATATATTCTCCCTCCAAAGGTTGTATTACACCTATAAATCACTCATTTTCCATGTAAATCACATATCTTCCTATCCTGTGAATACATTATATTTTATGTTTAAACATGTTTTAAACATATTATATTAACCCCTCAACATAACAAACTCTCGGGCCCCAAGCCCATCAGCTGAGCAACTCTACCGACAAATTAGAGTTGTTCGCAACTGCTCTGCCAGATCCGACAGTCTAAAACCCATATCGAAAATTAAAGAGCATGATCGTTAATCCATTTTGGATTTGTGAAATGCGCGATATTTCCCTTTCCTCTCTCCTCCACGCAGCGCAAAACAATTGCATCATATTCGTTTGCGAAAACCCATTTACCACCTTCTCATGTTGTGATAACCGCTTCCTGGTATTCAACCTACCGGCGCCAAACTGCCTCCATTCGACATGAGCCACATTTACTGCAAACACTGTATGAACCTAAAGTTTCTATAAAAATGCATATTCACGCAGTTTAAACATTTTTTGCATTTTTCTGCTTGTTTAAACCCTTTCCGACTGAAGAAAAGACACCATTTCCCCTATTTAAATGCTCAAAGAACCAGAAATCCATTAAAATTTCTGCTGAGATCCCCTAGAGCCTCTAGTCTACTTCCAAAGGAACTCATAAAAAGCTTCCGAAAGCTCCCCGATACCTAAGAAACCCTATTTCAAGTAAAAATACCTGCAATAACATGTATTCTTCAAAGAGAATACCTTCCCATCATTTGAAAAGAAGAATTACGTGAATTTGAACCTCGTAAAGCCTGTTTGTCTACAGAAATACCTTTATTGCCTTCAAAAATGGTATTTTTTGTAAACACCCTGATAAAATCACAGTTTTGAACACTATAACATATTTTTAAAGCAAATTGAAGAAAATTAATCAGTTGTCGACCTTTAGAATCCCTTTGAATGGCTAAAAACCTTTTATAAATTCTCAGAACCCCTTTTTGTGCATAAATTAGAATTTTTTAGGTTTGTTTTATCCAAAGAAGAGCAGTAAACCCTTGTTAAAACTTTTCTAAGACTGTAAAAAGGTCTAAAAGGGTGATTTTAGAGCAGAATTGAAAGTTAAAACTAGAAGAAAACCTAATTTTACCTATTTTTGTTCAAAAATATCTTTTTCAAACCAAGAATACCTTCTCTAAATAGTCTAAGGTTACAGAAGAGTATAAAAGTCCTAAAAAATAAATTTTCTAAGATCTAGAGGTCAAAATTGTCAAGAAGAAATCGAGTAATGGATTCTAAAGCACCATTGTCATAAATCCACTACAAGCTCCTATTGTAGATGTTGAGCATACCTCCTTAGCATGATGTTGATTACAAAATAACTGATCCAATAATTGCATTCAATATTTTTGATCTCCATTGCTGGAGTTTAGAAAATTCTTTGGATCAGGGAGATGAAGTTCAAATTTGGGAGTCCAATTTACCCAAATATGTAATTCCACATACCCATCAGTGTCCATAAGTCATAATACTATGTGAAGCCCACTATTTCCTTGACCAAAGAGCTATTATTAATGCTGAAAAAGAGGTATTGTTCACTGTTACTGCTGTTGGAAATACTGAGAGGGGGGGTGAATCAGTATTTCTTTCAATTAAAGCATTAGTTAATCTTCAATTATTATTAGTTTTTGTACAATGATAGCAGCAAAAAAGAGGAACACAAATGCACACAATTTTTAAGGTGGAAACCCACTCCGGGACAAAAACCACCTAATGCTTTTCTAATAATTCTTTTCAACTCCAATTGAAAATAAAGCTCCAAATTCCTAGAATCTAGAAAAGCATTCTTCTCCAGCTCCCACTGGATGGATGCTCCAATGCCCAAGATTCTTCAGTAGTCATTGAACGGATGCACCAACACCCAATGAGCTACAACTCACCCTAGCACCACCCTACCACCCTATAGAAGAATAAAATAAGAATGGACTCCCGTACCAGGGAAAATTGTCCACTTTACAATGATATAGAATGATGTAGAAGAAGAAGATATAATATACCATAACCCCAACTTTGACACAACCACCTAATGATGATCCTAGAACTCCCAACACTGCCTCTTCAACCCTTGGCAGATAGACACTAGTACAATTTGTACAATAATGTATTTACAATGACTAAGTACAATGATACCTTTACAATGATTGTATGCAGTGTTTCCCACTTGAAGACTTCATATGTTGAAATTCTTGCTGCTGTTATGCACCTTGGTTGCTGCTCTTGTCATGCTACCCTTTGCTGCGCCTTTTTTTTCTTTTATGCCGTAGAAATTCTGGTCCTTTGCAATCCTTGACAACATATGATCTAGCTTTTTCTTGCCTTCTAGGAGCTTGATATTGAATCTGGTGTATCTCTATTATTTCAAATCCTCAATATCTGATTTTTGGTCTTGTAGTAGTCCTCTGAGTCGTTTTTCCAATGCCATAGGTCTGATCTAATTTGGATTCTTCAGGAGAGAGTTATACCCAATTTCTCACACTGCCCTAATTATGGATTGTTTCAGCAGAGCACACTTGTACGGAATGCCACGTGTCACTGTTTATTCATTTGATTCTAAAATTGATAGAGAAAAACTTAAAGAATGTGCGCCATCTATTACTTTTTATGGAATTCCAATCCGATACTCAGAGAGAGCGTTATGACGAATTTACCAAGGTCACTTCTTTGAGATGAATTTCAGGAGCCTACAAAAACCCTTACTTCCACAGATCATATCTCCAAAAATATTGCACAACTTGATCTAAAATTTTTACTACAGCTGCCTCAAGATTTTAGCTTTTCCTCATAAACATTTCAGCTTCTGAGCCTTCGTATAAAAAATTTAGAGCGAAAATTCCACGATGACCTGTTTTAGATGGCCGAATTCCTTGCCTAAGGAGGAAAAGAAGATCGCAATATATATGAATGCTTAAGTTGAGAGGGGCTTCAACAAGTGAACGTGGGAGGGATTATAGGAGCTTAGAAAATATTAATTATGAATTTTCAATGACCCACGCCCCAACCCCATGGGGTTTTAGCCCACTAACTGGGGTACAAACTTCAAACATGAATATCTCTCAAACCATGAAGAATTACATGGTGTGCCATATATAAATGGAAACATCTCAACAAGTAGAAACCATCAAAAGCATTATTGACCCAGAATATATTAATTTGGTAGGTCAAAATTCCCATGCAATATTGGGTTAGCCCCTGGTGCTGCTTGGGTTGACATCAATGACAATTGCTGATCAACAACTGCAGAGTCTAGAAACCTAATTCTTCAGTTAATACCAGATCCTAATACAGTCTCATTATCCATAGAAGCTCTTACAAAGCCTTATCTTGAGTTATAATTTCCTAGGATATTTCAAATCTTCGAAACATTCATGCCTACATATGTTGAAATACCAAAGATTAACCCTCCATACTCATCCTCCAAATTCCCTGAAGGGTCAAGACCTATTATTTCAATGTTATCCTTTGTCATTTGTTATTTTACTGATGAGCACATTGATGAGTCTATACTTGGTTTTCTATCCACTTTTGTACCTGGTCAACCTACTTCTCTCATTTATAACTATGTTGAGTACATAGCTGATACTATCCATGATCAACTTGTAAAACTTCCCACTGAAGGATTTTTTAGATATACATCTTTCCTCTTTCACATGTTACTTTACTTCCAAGAAAAAAAATTCCCAATAACCCTTCAGAAATTGGATGTAGAAGGTAATCCATTGTCATTCATTTTCTGGACTTCTCTAATCAGAAAAGAATCAATAGAATTTACTTATATAGATTTCGTATACAGGTTTTTTTACCCATTGATAAACATGCTTACAAACATTGTAAAGCTAAGGATAAGTAATGAGATAAAGAAATTTTTACAGCTATCAGAGCAAAGAAAAACTCGAGATTGGTACCTTTACCAAAATCATACAGAGATTAGAGTCTATGGGTCAAATCTCTTGCCTTATAAATTGCCAACGTACTTGACAATGAGAGTGTTTTCCTTAGAGTACATAAGACAAATTCTTAATTAAGATTCTATAAACTTATTGGGTGCTAAAAATAAGACTCAATTTAAATTGAAGAACTGGGTGGGTCCTTTTATATGCAATCACAGGAAAGCAAGTGTAGAGGAAGAAAAACAATTGCTGGAATATAAATTTGAAGAAATTTTCTTGTGGAACTATGATCCTCATGTAATACTCAGTAAAATGAGGGTAAGATGCAATTCAACCCCTTATATCAATGATAAGAAGCTTGATATTGAACAGTTTTCTAATCAAACTGAATGGTTGGACAATACTTTGATGGAAACAGTTAAACAGGGTGATACCAGTCACACTTTGAAGAATGTAAATTGGGAGGAAAAAACTACTAAGAGAATTATAGAAGAATGCACATATATAGCTGAAACAACAATAGAAACTAGATTCAAGATCAGATACAACAAGAAACCTAAGGTTAATTTAGTGGAAAAATAGAAGGAAACAATTAAGGTTTTAGATGAAGAAAACCTAAAGAAGAGCACAGATGCTACTACAGTTATTGAGAATGAACAGGAACTTGATAATTAAAACACTCATATGATTGAAAAGCAACAAATCATGGAGGCATCCTCATCAGAACAAGCAGAGAATACAGACAGTGATACCAAAGAGAAATATAAAGAAATCAAGGCTAAGAATGAAGAGTTAAAAAATGAAATCTATTCACAATATATAAAAAAGACTCCAGGAAATCAAAATAGGCTGCTTTTAGCCTTTGATTATGCAAATAAAAAATTTCTAATGGTAGTGCCACAACCAACAATGCCTAAACCTACAACAACAACAGATTATAAGAAAGTTTACTTTGAAGTACTAGTAGAAAGCATTCATCCCTTCGATCAAATTAAGTTTCGTAAGCAGAGATCGGAAATTATTTATTATACTATGAACACAAAGGCCATGAGTGCCCAGAAACTCCAGAATAATATAACAAATTTGATATATCAGATTAGGATTGAAAAAGCTTCTTCTTATGCTAAATACACTACAATCAAATCTTTAGAAGAACTAGTGATTGAAGTAGGGTATGACCCTTCAAATGTGAAAGCAGCAGAATAATTGGTGAAAAAGAAAAATGCTAACATTGAAGCACTTAGAAAGAAATTGAAACTGCCTCCAACAGAACATCCTCAGGGTAAAGAGATTGTGCAAGAGGAAAATCAGAAAGATGAGATGATGAGTCTCATACTCCAAATGATAGCACAGATTAATGAAATGGAGATAGAAATGGACAAGCTTGTCCAAGAGAAAGAAGCTACAAAATCTCAAAGTTTTCCTCCTACAGTCATCCCCATGGTAACTACCACATTTCCTTCAACTTTACCATAGGAGTTGTCACCAAAAGTCCCATTGGCCACAGCTGTGCCAATGACTTCTTCCACTACTTCTGCTACTGAATCATCTACTTCAGTAGTGAAACAAATAGATGAGGCCAACAAGCTCATTAAAGCCATGGAAGATATGTCAATTCAAAATAATGAGATCAATAGGTTGAAAGAACATATCAAGAACTTGGAAGATGCCAAGAAATTAACTCAAATAAATGCTAAAACAGAGGAACATAAAGCCAAAAGGCTAAGTGAGCAACTTAAGAAGGTTGAAGTAGATTTAACCTTGAAAGTACCAATGGCTTACATAAAAAATCAATTGTGGTGCAAAATCATTGAGTTAATCAATGATACTTGGCCTTCCATTCAGGTAATTTATGAACAGAAGTACTTAACAAAGAAGAAATTTTGAAGACAAAGGAAGAGCTTGGTGCCAAACCTGAAGAGGCCCAAGAAATAATCAAGTTTCTCAACACTAAAAAAAAACAAGAATTGGATGAGATAGGGATAAATGATAGAACTAAAACGATCCTTGAGGTGAGAAAGGTAATTTCAAAGAAAAACTTGATGAAGCAGCTAGAAGAGAAGTGCCAAAACATGGATTTGACGATAACTAAATTCATGGTTAAGTTCGACACATTGAGGAAAAAAGGTTTGCCAAATATTCTTGTCATCAATGATAAACTAATGAAGCATGAAAATTATAACAAGAAGATTAGAGATTTTTCCAAAGAAAAAGTAAACAAAGCATATTGGCAAGGAGTACCTACAGGAAAAATGTTGCATAAGAGTGTTGAAAACTTATTCTATTTACAACCTGAGAAAAAAATATGTTTGTAGTCAAGCCAACCTTTGTTAGAAACACAGAGGTTGATGAAAATTTAAAAAAACTTACAAATATCAAGTTACCTGATGAAGAATTTTGGCAAAATCTTACTAACTTACTGTAAAAGACAATTTACAGTAAAAGAAGATGAAGAACAGAGTGTTGTTTTTACATAGTAAAAACATATTTTTACAGTAGTAAAATAGTCCAACAACAGATAAAAGAGTATCAGATGGTTAAAGTGTATCAGATGAGAGATAAAGCTTCAAAACAGATTGAAAATCTTTTTGCCAACGTTAAAGACAACACAACAAGTAGCTACACCCAAATCCAAACATCATTACTATTTAATTTGAATAAGTAGGACATCTTGCAAATTTTTTATGCAGCTGTCACTATCTTTTTGTAATAGATATTTTATTTTCCTTAGAAAAATCCTATGATTTTTCTAGGATATTTTGTATTACCTTTTGTATAAATACTTCATCCTTTGAAGTATTAGTGTAGAATAAATTGTTGAAGTTTTCTATAGTTAAGTTTTCTATACTTGAAGGGTTTTTGTGCTAAGTTTCAAGTCAGCAGGCTGGATCAAATCAATAAAGCATCATATTTTAGGATTCATGTATTGGGCCACTTAAGTGAAGTAATTTCTACTGTTATTTGTTAAATCTTCTTATGTGTTCCATTCATACATAAATGTGTTCTAAATTTTAATGTGAAATCAGGAAGTGATATATCAGAATTTGTTAAAAGCACTCTGTCATTTACTGGTTTTAATTTTAATTTTTTTTGCTGAGTGCCAGAGTAGGGAAGCTTTAATTTCTCCCTCTTTCGAATGACCTTTATCTTCTTCACTCCTTATCCAGATCAAAGAATCCTTGATTTCTCTTTATCCTGATTAAACGACTTCACTAATCATCTTGCAAGATCTTGAGTGACTCTGCTATCTTGCCGTGAGAATATTTGACTTTAGACCTTGATCCTGACCTATATTCTTGACACATTGACTCCATTTACCCAATAGAAAAAAAATCTATCACTATCCATCTCAATAAGTGTTTTTTCCCACCAAACCAAACCAAATATCAAAACGAAATTGCTTATATAAGTAGCCTAAGATCATATATAAAAACAAAGTTAAATATTATAGAGAGAGCCCTCTCTGAGCCTTAGGAAGGCTAGATCCTAAATCTTAAAAGTAGGTCTTTGGTTACCTCTAATATTCTTTAAACAATAAATCAAAACTCTCACAACTTTGAGAATTATTAGAATGATAACATACTGGCGACCATACTGGGGAACTAAGGAATCCTTAGTTTTTAAATAGGTCTTAAAGGAAATATCTTTATTATATTTACACCTTAAGATTGTTTCAAAAAGTTGTGAGTATATTTTCATTAAAAATTGTAATTCTTTCTTCCAGAAGAGTCTACTATACCAGGTCAAGTCTAGATCCAAAACCCACTGCAATAGTAGATGATCCTGACATAATTGGGAAAATGAATTAAAAAATAGAAGATTTAGGTAATAAAGTTTCCTTAGTTAGAGAAAATTCCCTTCCAAAACAGTTAGCAACTATACAAGACATTGATTTTGACTTAAATTTTGAACATTCTTTATTCAGAAAAAAATCAGAAAGTGATTTAAATAGCACTATTATAGATCCTAATTTTATTTCATCACTTGAAATTAAATAGGAAACTGTTTCAGTAGATTTTGAATCAAAGATCTTTGAATCTTATGATAAACATGATGAAATAAATTCTACTATACTTAAGGAAATATATGAAGCTATTTTTTAGCATTCAGTTAAATTAGTTGCTTTATCAGCCTATACCGCTAAGCCTTCTACCACTCATTTAGATACCAAAATTTTAGAGTATCAAGGTTCATCTTTATTTACCACCACATCATCCATAATATCCACCACACTTCATTCCACAGATCCATTTATTCCTAAAAAACCATTCCAACCTAGAGTATTATTCCCATCCTCAACCATCTCATCTCCATCCACTATTTTCCTTCTGCATTTTCGAATACATCATTCTCATCTCCTAACACTTATTCATATTTCCCAACTTCTTCTTTTTGTTTCTCAACTACATTTTCTAGTACATCTTCCTATATCCTAGTTTCATCTGCAAGTTCTGCAACCACATCATCAAGTGCTTCTAGCTCTTCCCCAAGTACTTCCAATTTACCCCCAAGCCAAGCTAGAATTCAAGCCATGGATTCTAGATATGCTCCCTTGATCCTTCCATCCCAGTTACATGACATGCCCAAGAATATCAAAACAAAATACCTCAATTTGATGCAACCACTCAATACACTTCCCAACAACATGTGAATAAAATGACCGATTATTTTGAGCTTCATGAAATAGATGATTCTGATGTACAAATGAGAATTTTTTCTCAAACATTAACTGGGGAGGTTAAAAAATGGTTTAAAGGTTTAAATACTGGTAGTATTGCTGATTTAGTAGTTTTTCATAGATTATTCATCAATAAATGGGAAAAGAAGAAAAATACTCTTCAAAGCTTGTCTGAATTTGAAAGTATAAAAAGAGCTCCTAATGAAATAGTCCAAGATTATTGTACTAGCTACAACAACATTTATAATTCAATCCCTATTAATCTCAAACCCACTCTAGACTTTGTCCTTCTCAAATTCCCTGATGGATTTGACATAGACATAGTTTATTAATTGAGAGAGAGGGATCCAGACCACCTTTCCAAGAGAACTATGTCGAAATTTCTCATCGAAATGATGATGATGAAGACACCATCAATCTAATGGGTATAAATGATGATAACACTATCTTTTTAACACAACAATATCAAGAGTTATATGATTTACAACAAATGCAATTAGATTCTGATGAATCATTTGATTACAAACAAGGTTATGATTTTGCTATCAATGAAGTACATAAGCAATATAACCTTAGAAGAAAGAAAAAAATAGAACCTTCTACTAATTAATCTGCACAAACACAAACTAAGAAAACAATAGAAGCTCCCACAACTAAAGTTCTGCAAATTCTCCCTAGGGAAAACAAGAAAAACTCCAATTCATCCCTGAAAATTTCAAGCCCTAAAATTTCACCTAGTCCCAAGATTGTTGACATAATAGATGAGGTTATCCAAATATCAATAGATTCACAAAAATATGCTGCTATAAAGAAAATTAATTCTGCTAAAACAACAATTTTAAACTCTAAAACACCCATTGTTGATTCAGAATCAGCTGATCCAAAAGATACCACTGCTAAAACAACTTCTGATAATAAAAAATCTGCAAAAACATCTACTAATTCTTAAAATATTCCTGAAAAGAAAAATAAAAATGTTAAGACAGTAGAAACACAAACCGAAAATGACAAAACAATTGTAGAAAAAGAAGATAAACCTACTCGAACTATAGTTACTAAAGAAAAGATAATTCAACTAAGTAAATAACAAGCTCCATTTAATATCCAAGCTGAAATTGCAAAATAAAAAATACCAATTCCTCTAATAGAATTGGTAAAACATGATTTGTACAAAACAACTATCGTTGAAACCTTAAACATGAATGGTGGATAAGATTCAATAAATCTAAGTGATGATCAACCAGAGTTAATTTTTGGTCCTGATGTTAATAGAAAACAACAAGATGGAGCAGTTCCACCGTTTTACATTAGCTTAACTGTTCATGAAAAAATATTACACAATGCAATGCTAGATTCAGTGGCTTCACACAATTTAATTCCAAAAGCAATAATGGAAACCCTGAATTTAGATATCACTAGGCCTTACAAAGATCTATTTTCATTTAATTCTAGCAAAGTCAAATGTTTAGGGTTGATTAAAGATTTGTGTGTCACATTAGTTCAATATCCTGGTAAAAGCATACTCATGGACATTATAATAGCTCACATGCCCCCCAAGTATGTAATGCTCTTATCTCGCTCATGGGGAGCTAAATTACAGGTATCTCTACAACTTGATATGTAATACACAACCATATCAGTTTTTGGCCAACCAAAGAAACTTTATAGGGTAACATTGATGAAATATATGGTAAGCAGTGTAGAAGGACCAATAAATTACCCAATTTATACTACACCTACTGGAATTTATTCATTTATTTTATAAAAACTCTGAAACTAATATTGAAATCAAAACTGAACTAAAAAATAAAAACAAAACACCAGACAGTGAAAACATCTTTCATGAATCATTATGGCACCTAGATTTTGATGGTTCATTCAATAAATTAGGAGAAGGAGCAATAGTTTTGATAACTAACATGGAAAACAATCATGTAGAAGGCCATGATTTCAGACTGAATTTTAAATGTACCAACAACATGGCTGAATATGAAGTTCTTATTTTAGGACTACAGATTGTTAGGAATTTAGGAGGTAAAATATTATCAATTATGGGAGACTCGGAGTTAATTGTAAAACAAATAACTAGTGAATATTATGTTTATAATCCAAGATTAAGAAGAAATAGAGAAATTATTATAGATTTGATCAAAGAATTGCTAGAATGTGATCTTTCTGCAATACCAAGAAAACAAAACATATAGGCTCACTACTTAGCAACCTTTGCTAGTACCTATAATCTTCCATTTCAACCAAATTATATATATACTGCAGAAGTAAAAAATAGACCTATATTTCTTGATAATCTTAAATATTGGAAAATTTTCTGAGAAGATGAACAGATTTATCATTTTATGAACAATGGAGGTGAAATTCAGAATTGTAAAATAAATACAAATTGTACCATAGATACAAATTTAGATAGTGAGATTGATTTAGATAATGTAGAATGCAAATACCTTAAGTTTTTCTAAACCTACAAAATTTAGTCTAGCAGACATAGATAATTTAGAAAAATAGAGATTGAAGAGTTAGCAGATGATGTATCTAATATTTTGAACCTCAAAGATAACTTTTTACCAAAAGGCTCAACTCCTTCAGAAGACTTATTTGACCCTAATGATGTAGCAAGAAAACCTAAAATGGAGCCAATTAGATTTGATATTGATTAATGTAATATTGGTAGAGAGTTAAAACCTAAGATGATTAAAGTTTCCAAAGATTTACCTCAGGAAGAAAAAGAAAAATACATAGCTCTTTTTAAGGAATTTCAGAACTTATTTTCTTGGAGTTACGAGGACCTAAAATCCTATGAAACTAGCATAATACATCATAAAATACCTATAAAGGAGGACCAAAAGCATTTTAAACAAAATTTAAGAAGGATAAATCGTGTTTTGATGCCTTTAATTGAGAAAGAGGTAAAAAGAAAGTATGATGCCAAAATAATTGCACTAATCAAATATTCTGATTGGGTTTCTAATCTAGTTCCCACTAGGAAAAAGAAAGGAGAAATTAGATTATGTGTTCATTTCAGAAATTTATATAAGGTATCCTTAAAATATAATTACCCTTTACCAAAAATGGATCACACTCTACAAAGGGTAGTTGGTTCTTCTAGAATTTCATTGTTAGATGGATTTTCTGGATATAACCAGATTCTAGTCCAACTAGAAGACCAAGCCAAAACCACTTTTACTACTCCATGGGGCACTTTTACGTATATAAATATTCCTTTTGGGTTAATGAATGCAGGAGCCAATTTTCAAAGAGCTAGGGATATATCCTTTGCAAAAGAGATTCATGAATTCTTAGTGATTTATTTAGATGACATTACTGTATTTTCAAAGACTGATTATGAACATTTGGATCATCTCAAGCAAGTCTTTCTTAAATGCAGGAAATTTGGTATTTCTCTAAACCCTAAGAAAACTTTAATTGGATTGGAAGAAGGTAAACTAATAGGAAATATTATATCTAAAGAGAGAATTAGAATAGACCAAGCCAGAATAGAGGCAATTCTTAACATTAGTCCTCCTAGGAATATTAAAGAATAACAAGATTTTCTAGGTAAAATTAACTTCCTTAGAAGATTCATCTCAAATATTGCTAAAATAATCAAGGAGCTTAACAATATGCTTAAAAAGGACTCAATACTTAAATGGACTATTGAAGCCAATCAATCTTTTGAATCAATTAAACAAGTTTTAATAAAAACAAAAATCCTTATAACTCCTGATTTTAAGAAGGATTTCATTATTTTCTCCTTTGCTTTAGAACATACTATTGTTGAAGCTTTACTACAGAAAAATGACCAAGGCTATGAGCAACCCATTTCCTTATTTAGAAAATCACTGAGAGATGCCACTTTAAAGTAAAATATAATTGATAAATAGGCTCTAGATTTAGTTAAGTCCATCAAAGAATTTAGAGTGTACATTCTTTATTTAGACATCATTAGCTATGTTCCAAATGCAGTTGTAAAGGACATTATAACACATAATGGTCCTTATGGTAAAAGAGACAAGTGGATTGCTACAATTTTTGAATATGACATAGAAATCAAACCCACCAAACTCATAAAAGGTAAAGGTTTAGCCAAACTAATGGCTGAATCAAATTGTCATGCTTTAGACATTAATTTAATTTCCCAAGTAGATGATCAGGAAGAGATGGTGACTCTAGAGATCAGTGAAGCCTTTTCAGACTCACCATGGTATTAAGATATTATATTTGTATTACTAAATTTTCAATCTCCTCCTGGATTATCAAGAACAAAAGCTAGATTCTTAAAAATGAAGGCAGTAAGATTTTATATCATAGACAATGTACTTTTTTGGAAAGATCATGGTGGAATTTTACTGAATTGTTTGCTTAAAGAATAATCTGAAATTTTTTTAGAAGAATTTCATGCAGGTGACTATGGAGGACATCTCTATTGGAAGACTACTCTAGAAAAAATCATGAGAGTTGGTTTTTACTGGCCTACTTTCTTTGCAGATGTAAAAAAGTATGTGGCCTCCTGTCAGAAATGTCAAATATTTGAAGAAAAGAAAAATTTGTTACCCCTACCCTTAAAACCCATCTCAACATAAATGCCTTTTCAACAATGGGGTCTTGACTTCATTGGTGAAATTCACCCTCCATCCTTAGCTCAACATAAGTGGATTCTCACAACCACTGACTATTTTACTAAGTGGATAGAATCCATACCCTCCAGGCAAGCCACTGGCACTGTCATAATCTCCTTTTTAGAAAACAACATACTCTCAAGATTTGGATGGCCCCAAAATATTTTTATTGACAATGCAGCTGCATTCAAATCCAAAAAAATGATTGATTTCTGCCATAAATAACACATTACCCTTGGCCATTCTACTACATATTACACTCAAGGTAATGGCCTTGCTGAATATTCCAATAAAAGCCTTGTGCAAATCATCAAAAAATTACTAGAAGATAAGACTTGGAATAAGAGGTTAATTAATACCTTATGGGAAGATAGACTTACCACCAAAAAATCTATTGGTACATCCCCTTACCAGCTTGTCTATGGAATGGATGCTATTTTTCCATCTTCCTTAGGAGTACTAGTGATGAAGATAATCCAAGAATTACAGGTTGATGCCAACAAAATTCAAAGAAGGATTAATCAAACCATTCACTTGCAGCAAACAAGAGAAGAGGTTTATCTTAAGTCTCAGGTTATCCAAGATAATATTAAGAAATTTTTTGAAAAAAAGAGTAAAGAAGATGATTTCTACATTGGTGACAAAGTTATAAAGTGGGATTCAAGAAGAGAAGATAAAGGTAAACATGGGAAATTTGATTTCCTATGGAAATGACCTTATGTTATTTATGGTTATAGAGTTAACAATGCTTTCTTTTTGAATAGATGGATGTGTTAGATCTGCTAGGTGGATCTGTCAATGGTAGAATGTTGAAGCATTACTACTCTTCAGAAATAGCTAATAGTTAGCTTTGTTTACTTTATCCATTGTACATAACATTGCAAATTTTAGATTATATTGGATGTTTTACCAAAAAATTTGAAGCCCGAAGAGAAGGCCCTAAGCTTTGAAAGGTAAAATATCATAAGTATGAATAATTGCAGAGATCAGAAAAATATTTACAAGGTCAACACTGTTAAAATTCAAAGGCTACTAGTCTTAAAGTTCTTGAAATTTCACGAGGAAATGCCATCCCCATGTGGATCCATTTTTCAGGTCTTATAATAATAGAGTTCTGTTGTGCTATACAACAACTCCCCCCATTTTTATTTTCAAAATAATCTAGGCCTTTGATAAATAGAAATAGGGACCGTTATTAATTTTTTTTTTTTTCATTTTAGATAAAAAATTAAAACTCGAAAAAACATTATTGCTTTTGTTTAGTAAAAAACATGAAAACAAGAAGCAATTAATAAAAAATCCTTCTAGAAAATCGCACTCCACATAAATCTTTTCTTATTAAAATTCAAAAAAATAAAACAGTTAAATCCCAATTTTGTGATCGTCGATTTGAAGTTTCGCAAGCCACATCAAAAATCGCATATCACGGATTTACGTTGTAAAAATTTAAGCAATTCTTACCAAAGTTCCGATATTGAAATTTTGCGATACTGCGATTTTTGCGATTTTGCGATTTCGCGATATCACGAAATCGCATATCACATAAAAAAAGGTAATACGCTTCATAAAGGTAGGTTCAAAGGGAGCGATGCGATCGATTTGACAGGTTTGAACAAATGTTTTACGCGAAAAAAAATCATGTCAGGAAATATTAATTGTGTTTTATCATCCCAATTAAAACAGTTATTGATTCATTATGATTTAATTAAAGATATAGCTGTTTCCCAAATGTTTTATTTCAAAGTAGATCATTTCAATAGATCTTCCATCATTTGATTATTTACTCTGTGTTTAATATGGATTTTCCTTCAAGATATGTCCATCCGCAAAGTGATTCAGAAACATGACAACAGATTGTTGCAGAACTGGAACAAATAGAAATGTCACCCATAGTCTCAGATACAGTATGCACTACTGATGGAGGTACTATGAAATGGCAAGCTATCTACACTATGCTTGAAGACGAAAAGCCAGAAGTAGTGGAAGTCACGGCGACTGCCAATGATGCAACACCCATAAATTTACAGTTCAAATATATTGCATGCTCTTTCCTCCATAAGATAATAGCAGGGGCTAATCTTCTTCCATATACTGACATGATTAGGTGGGTGCTCGACAATTCAACAATCAAAGACAGACAATTAAGAACCTCGAAGGATGAGATTCGATATTCTTTCAGAGCTGAAGATCTGAAAATCATGTATAAGCTACTCGACCCACAAGATATCTACAACAGTCAAGTTTGTTGCAAAGTTTGCTAAGAATAATGAAGACCCATTGAAGGCAATTCAAGGTTGGAGGAAATTAGATAACAAGTTCAAATATGAGAAAACAGGTATGTATCCTATTGCATCACTTGCAAATCCCTACAATTTCGCAGCAGCAATGCTATGTATATTATATGGTTTACCTGATAATACCAAGTTCTCCATAAATTTCCCTCCCCCGATTGACTCTTGTGTTAATTCCCACATAATGAATTGGGCAACTATCCTTTCTGAGAATCTAGTTAAGGCAATTAATGAATATCACCAATCAAGAACTTCCTCTTCCAAATCTGTTCCCCAATTTTTCATGAGCACGTATGTTTTTGACATCATCTGTTTTTCTACCAGTATTCTAGTTATGGGATGAAAATGGACTCCTGAAGGTCCTACCCCGATTCATTTAAATCATAAAGAGATATGGGAACATAATTATGTACCACATTTCCACAGGCTATGTTATGGAGTTGTACTACCATTGCATCAACTAATGTTTGACAGAATGAGCCCTAGGTTCATTAAAGAAGCCATTTCAGACCTTAAAATGATAAGGTGATATTTTATTGAAGAGTCATTTTCATACATTAGAATTTTTGGAAGCTCCGCTCCCCCGCATGTTCTTCCTTTATATGTTTCAGATAAAGTGATGGCAAGAGAATTCGCTTAGCAAACTGTTGGTAATGGACTCACTAAATCTTTGAAAGACAGTAAGAAGTCTTTATGGCCAAGTTTCCCAATTTCAAGTGGTACATTCGCTCTCAGCAATTTTGATCATGCATTGAAAGAATGTAAAAATATTGAGCTTTTGAAGCTCCTTGTTTTACCCTCAAGGTAGTTTGACCCAAAAAATATTGCTAACAAATTTACTCTGTCAGTCAAACTCAAACCTATCATACACATTGATGATAGATTTGAAGATATTTTGCAATGTATTGGGATTTTTGAAGAGGTCCAAAATTTGTCAAATTGAACCTAAATCTGGAAGAGTTACAGAGATTTAATGAGCTCAGAGAACAAAGACTCAGAAATATCCCTCATAATGTTTTGGTTAGCAGTTATACGATTGAAGCAAGCCAAGAAATCAGAGCAAAACAATAAAATTCACAAAATCAAAGTGAATTAGGTAAAAAATGGACTTCATTCAAAAATACATCAACAAATACTCCAGAGACATCATCTTCACAGAAAAATATAAAATTTCAGACTCCAAAGGGACAAATAGTTTCGATAAAAGAAATCATTGAAACTCCTGGGGTAGCCTCCCAAGACACAGAAGTCATTCATGTGTTTCCAAATGATGAAATTGTTCTGAAGGTAACTTATATCCCTCCACTAGGTGTATTCTACAACCCTCTCCATAAAGTTGTAGTAAGGAAACAAATAAAAAGGAGAAGGATTGAAACGCCTCTAGGAAATGAAGTAATGGAAGTTGTATGGAAAGATACTCCATCAAATCGAATTGAAAATTTAACTCCGCTATCTCAATTAGCTGGTGCATACACAACTGCAAAAATGGATAAGGCAACATAAGTATATATTTTGGTTTAGGAAAAGGATGACAAAATCATGCAGCTACAACAACAGCTAGATGAAGAAAAAAACACTCTAAATCAGAAGGTCGAACAACAAATCTTCAAAATACAACAAGAGATGGAAATGCTTTAGATAAATCATGAAAATGACTTATTTAGCAAAAAATCACTAATTAAAAAATTAAGAGAAGATCTTACCAAATATGAAGGTATTCCTACTACAGAGGAATTCATTAAAGAAGCATTGGCCTTAAATGCCTTATTCTCAAAGCAACAAAAATTGTTTGTTGTACAAATGTCAGACATAATTCCACACCTAGAAATCAGTGAACAGTTGACTAATGCAGTCATTGATGAAAGAATTGAGTTCAATGAACTCAATACTAAAATATTCGATTATATTGAATGGCAAGATTCAGAGGAAGGAAGAAAGTTAGGACTTCCAAAGATCAAGGAGAATTTCAAAGATATTCTCTTTACTGACTGGGATGCACAGGTGAAACATGCAGAATTGGCCATAGCCATAGCAATAGGTATATCAAAGAATATGGTAGAAATGATTAACCACATATTGCATACTTCTGGTCTGATTAAAGAAGGAAATCATAAATATGTTCCCGATATCAGAGATTTAGATCAAAGTTGGAAAGACGCAGGTCAACTCTGAGAAGAAGCACTTACACAGCTGAAAAAGACTGATTGGGAAGCGTACTGGCAGCTACTAGTTAAACCTTATAGTTAGCTCATGACACTGAATTTTTCTCTAAATTCTATACAGAAAATATGGCCACTTTTACTGGATGTTATATTTGCTGTAAAAATGAAGACACAATTCGAGAAACCTCGACAAGTTCAACTGATGTCTGACATTTGTGAGCAGAAAAGCAGAGCTGGCAGTAACTTATCATCGAGCATGATTATTAGTTAGTTTTTTTATATAATTTTAATTTTTAGCCATTAGATACTAAGGATGAGGAAGGTTGTTTGAAACCACCTCATAAGATATTTTGTATAATCTATTTTTGTAAGTAGTTAGTATAATATTAAAACCCTTCTCATGCATTTAGAGAAGGGTCGAGAATTTTATAGAAAACATTTACAAAGAATTCTTTACTATAAGTAAGTTTTTAGATGCCTTGATAAAATAATGGAACACGAACTTTTTAGTTATATGTTGTGAAACCAGCTCCAAAAAGAAAAGAAAAGAGATATCAACGCCTTAGAAATAGTCAACTTCGAGGGGGCAACCTCCAATACATTACATGAATGAAAAATTCTTGGATGATACAATTTACAAAACCTCCTTTCTATATATAGGAGTCCATGGGGCCATAATGTAATCCTAGTAGGCCACAATGTAATCCTAGCTGACCTAACAATAATAATTTAAGGGCACAATAATAACAAAATGGGGGTTACAAGGGTTCAATAATAACAATAAGGGGGTTACACTAACAATAATAAGGGACTATACTAGTGATATAGGGACCTAACATGCCCCTCTCATTCAAAAAAGTGTTGTCCTCAACGCTTGAGTAGCTCCAGGTGCTTCTGTATAAAATTCTCATCCTCCCATGTAGAATCTTCAGTGGGTAAGTTCTTCCACTTGATGAGATACTCTGAAATTGATCGATTCCGTAGCTGTCGAGTTCTTGTTTCCATGACCGCTTCAGGTTCCAATATGATTTTCCTTCCTCATCAAGTTCTGGCAATATTGTTTGAACTGGAAGATTTTCACCTATAACCTTCTTTAAGCATGAAACATGGAAAACTGGATGTACTCGCGAAGAAGCATGAAGCTCCAATTTGTATGCCATAGTACCAATCTTTTGCAACACCTTGTAAGGACCATAGTACTTTGGCGATAATTTACTATCCTTCTTAGCTTGCTTGAGGGACATTTGTTTGTATGGTTGTAGCCGTAAAAATACCCAATCTCCTACATCAAAACTTCTCTCGCTGCGATGTTGATCTGCCTGTTGTTTCATTCGATTTTGTGCCAAATTAGGGTTATCCTTTAAGAGTTGGAAAACTTCTTGTTGATGCTCGATGTGATCTTCCACTGCTTGAACCTTCGAATTTTCCCTTAAAGATGATGTGATCGATGGTGGATGATATCCATAAAGTGCCATAAATGGGGTCATTTTTGCTGCAGTATGGAAGGAAGTGTTATACCACCATTCAGCGAGAGGTAACCACTTGACCCATTGTGTTTGTTTATCGGATACAAAACAACGAAGATATCCTTCCAAAAATTTATTTACTATCTCAGTTTGACCATCAGATTGAGGATGATAAGATGAGCTATGAGCTAATTGAGTACCCAAACAAGAAAATAAATCCGTCCAAAAATTTCCAGTAAAAATGGGATCTCTGTCACTCACAATAACCCTTGGGCATCCATGTAGCTTTTGAATTCTGTCCATAAATGTAGTAGCAACTGTACTTTCTTTAAATGGATGAGATAATGCACAAAAGTGTGCATACTTGGTAAGTCTATCAACAACCACCATGATGACATTCTTTCCTTCGGACTTAGGTAAACTTGTGATAAAATCCATTGAAATCTCCTCCCAACGTTGACTTGGAATGGATAAAGGTTGTAGAAGTCCCGGGGTCTTAATTGTCTCCACTTTATTCTGCTGGCAAACCAAACATTCCGCCACAAACTTTTGAATATCAGATTTAAGGCCATCCGAAAAAAATTCTTTCTTCACCCTGTGGTAAGTTTTTAAAAATCCTGAGTGTCCTCCTAAAGGAGAAGTGTGCAATTCCAGAAGAATCTTTTGTTTTAGTTGGGAATTCTTACAAAGATATAAGCGATCTTTGTACCATAAGGAATCATTTTTCCAACTAAATGTATCGGATGTACTAGGATCTTGCTGCAACTTTTGAATGAGTGTCCATACATCTTTGTCCTTCTTCCATTCATCTCTTGCTTCGGTTATCCAATCTGGTTGGATAATAGAAATGGCACAAAGCAATGCTTCCACCTCTTCGTTCTTTCTTGAGAGTGCATCTGCAACAACATTTAGCTTCCCTTTTTTGTAGATTATTTCAAAGTCATAACCCAACATCTTTGTGACCCATTTTTGTTACTCTTTTGAAGATAGTCTTTGTTCCAAAAAGTGTTTAAGACTATCATGATCAGTTTTTACCTTAAAGTGTCTTCCCATTAGGTAAGTTCGCCATTTCTTTAGTGCATGTGGTATTGCTAACATTTCCTTCTCATAAATAGGTTTCTGTAAATACTTTCCTTTGATTGGACGACTTTCAAAAGCAATGGGTCTTCCTTCCTGCATTAAAACTACACCAATTCCATTTCCTGAGGCATCACATTCCACGATAAAGGTTTTTGTGAAGTCTGGCGTAGCTAAGACCGGTGCTAGGCACATTGCCTCTTTAAGATGTTCAAAGGCCTTAGTTGCTTCAGGAGTCCATGAAAATGCATCTTTCTTCAATAATGTTGTTAGAGGTGCTGCTATTCTCCCATAATTCTTAACAAACTTGCGATAATAGCCTGTTAACCGGAGAAATCCTCGCAACTGCTTTATTGTCTTGGGGACTTTCCATTCCTTAATGGCTTTAATTTTGTTAGGGTCTACTTTAACACCCTCGTGAGATATAATATGACCCAGATATTCCACCTCTTGTACTCCAAAGAAACATTTGGATGTTTTTGCATATAATTGTTTCTCCTGCAATAGTTTGAGCACCCTGTCAACATGTTCAACATGATCCTTCCAAGACCTACTTTAGATTAGTATATCATCAAAAAATACTAGCACAAATTTTCTAAGGAAGGGTTTGAAAATGGAATTCATCAACCCTTGAAATGTAGAAGGTGCATTGGTAAGGCCAAAAGGCATGACTAAAAATTCATAATGACCCTCATGAGTTTGAAATGTTGTTTTGGAATATCTTCAGTCTTCATTCTAATTTGATGATATCCTGAACGAAGATCCAACTTGGTAAAATAAATTGCTCCATGTAATTCATCCAATAATTCATCAATCACAGGAATGGGAAATTTATCTTTAATGGCGAGCTTATTGAGCTCCCTATAATCCAGACACATTCACCATGATCCATCCTTCTTGTGTACCAATACTACAGGAGCAGAGAAAGAACTTTGACTAGGTTGAATTATACCCGCCTCTAACATTTCTGCAATCATACGTTCAATTTCGCTCTTTTTGAAGTAAGGATATCTATAAGGCCTGATGTTTGGAGGAACACTTCCTGGAATCAAATGAATAGCATGATCATGATCACGAATAGGTGGGAGTCCTTTGGGAGTTTCAACACCTTGGAATGATTGTCCAAGACTTGTTGGAGATCTGCAGAAATAGATGATTTTGATGTCGGAACTTCTAGTGAGCATAATTGTGCAATTATGCCTCGTTGTTCTTTCTTTAGAAGCTTTGTCATGACATTATAGCTTATTATCCTTCCTGGCTTCCCTTCAATACCCCGTAATTCGACTTCCTTTCCTTCTGAAAAAAATTTCAAGAAAAGTTCTTGAAAATTAAAAGCTACCGTCCCCAAAGATTGTAACCATTGTACTCGTAGTACAACATCAGCACCTCCCATAGGAATGGAAAGCATTGGACTAGTCAATACATATTCCCCCATGGTTAGCTTGATATTATGGCATTTTCCAGGAGCAATTTATAGTTCCTCCATTTGCAACCATCACTTGACATTCTGGTGCTGGGTATAGGAAACAATTTAATTCCTTGGCTACCTTACAATGAATAAAATTATGGGTGCTACCTGAATCAATCAACACTATTACCTTTTTCTTCTTGATTTGTCCTTCTATCTTGAGAGTTTGAGGATTGGTAATTCCTGCCAGTGCATTACATGATATGGTCGGATTCATTTCTTCCTCTTCTAGGGCTGGTTCCTGGTGTATATCCTCTTCTTGTTCATTTTCTTCTTCCTCTTCACAATCTATGTAAAATAATTTCTTCTCGACACACTTATGACCTTTAGTGTATTTGCTATCACAACTGTAGCAAAGCCCTTTTGCTCTTTTTTCTTCCAATTGTTGTGGTGTCAACCTTGTAGGTTGTGGAAATATAGACGTAGCAACACTTCCTTCTTTATAGAATTGAGTGGTAGGCTTCCTTGTCACCATTATTTTACATTCAACTTTTCTTTCCAACCTGAATGCCTTCTCCAATGAATCTGGTTCCAAAACGCGAACTTCATGTTGGATATTATCCTTTAAAGTGCCTATGAAGAGATTGATCTTGTGTTCCTCTGGAATATCAGTTACCCTTATATTCAATTTTTGGAATTCCTCAATGTGTTGCCCCACTAAACCCTTTTGTTTGAGATTTATCAATTGG
Source organism: Pinus albicaulis (assembly GCA_034641835.2). Taxonomy (NCBI): domain Eukaryota; kingdom Viridiplantae; phylum Streptophyta; class Pinopsida; order Pinales; family Pinaceae; genus Pinus; species Pinus albicaulis. The sequence continues at coordinate 1,456,028,433 of CM076584.1, forward strand.
CTAAAGAAGGTGTTGCTCTTTGTATCCTCATAATGTGCTATCATTTCTTCCGTAAAAATTGACCAAGTGACAATTTTTTTACGGGAGCAAAGCCATTGATACCATAAAAATGTATTTTGCTCTAAATGTAAAGTTGCAATGCGTACCTTTTGTGTGTTTTGCACGTTATGGAGATCAAAATTTTGCTCCATCTGTAGTATCCATGTTACAGGATCCTTTCCATCAAACTTCCTCATATCCATTTTTGGAATATGGTGGTTCTTCCCGCCAACATTAGAGTTTATTAAATCACGATTAACATTGATTTTATTCTTATCATGGGGTTCTTCTACTATCTTTTCACCATTAGGAAACTTTTCTTGTATCAACTTTGTCAAATGTTCGATGTCTGTTTTTCGATCATTCTTCATGTTTTCCATGTTGTATTTCATGTCATCCATCTTAGCTTCCATGCCAGCTTCCATGCCATGCATCTTAGCTTCCACGCCATCCATCTTAGCTTGCACGTCATCCATATTAGCTTCCATGCCTTTCTTCAAAACTTCCATTTCATTTTTTGTTGCTCTTTGCGAGAGTGAAATTTGTTGCACTTTCTCTTGTAATTTTGATAGATCATGTTGCAATTCTTCATCTTCATGAGTCATAGTAGAGCCTTCTGAAGGCTTAATGGGTGTTGAATTATTTTTACGGGGCATATTTTAGAACCCAATACTGATATCTATTCTACAATATTCCCTTGGAATCAATTCAAATTGATTCTTCAAACAAGACTTATACAATTCGGAAAAAAAATACAAACCTTTTTCTTGCTTTTGAGGAGCTCGATATTGAAATTGGATTATCTTTGTGATTGCAGCACTTCAATATTTGATTTTTGGTACCAACCGAGCCCTTTGAATTATCTTTCAAATGCCACAGGTCTGACCTGATTTGGATTCTCCAAGACAAAGTTGTGTCCAATATCCCACAATGGCCTAATTATGGACTGGTTCAAAAGAGCGAACTTGTACGACTTTCCACATGTCACTATTTCATCCTTCGTCTCTGAAATTGATATCAAAGAAACTAAAGTCTGAGAAATTTTGACCACATTTGACGACACTCCAATCTGATGCCTAGAGAGAGAGTTATTGAAATTTTCCCACGATCACCTCTTTGAGATGAAATTCAGGAGCTTGAAAAAGCACTACCTTCCACAGATCATATCTCCAAAAATATTGCGAACCAAGCTCTGAAATGTTTTGAAAAATTTCTTCAGGATTTCAACTTCACACCATAATAATTTTAGATTTTGAACCTTCGTAGAAAAAAATTTATAGCGCAAATTCCACGATGACCTGTTTAGGAGCCTGAAAAAAGACCTAACTTCCACAGATAATATCTCTGAAACTATTGCGAACCAACCTCTGAAATTTTTAGAAAGTCTTCCTCAGGATTTCTTCTTTGCACCCTAAAAATTTCAGCTTCTAAAACTTCGTAGAAAAAAATTTATTGTGAAAATTCCACGATCACCTATTTGGAGTAGTGAAACCCTCGAATCCAAAGCTCTGATACCAAATGTTGTGAAACTAGCTCCAAAAAGAAAAGAAAAGAGATATCAACGCCTTATAAATAAGCCAATTTGAGGGGGCAAACTCCAATACATTACATGAATGAAAAATTCTTGGATGATACAATTTACAAAACCTCCTTTCTATATATAGGAGTCCATGGGGCCATAATGTAATCCTAGTGGGCCACAATGTAATCCTAGCCAACCTAAAAATAATAATTTAAGGGCACAATAATAACAAAATGGGGGTTACAAGGGTACAATAATAACAATAAGGGGGTTACACTAACAACAATAATGGACTATACCAATAATATAGGGACCTAACATTATATATCATTTGGTTGATCAAACTTGATGCCCTTTTTTATTCTTTGAAATACTTATCGGTAGAAGAGTTGAATGTAGCCTATTATCACTGATCAGATGAACAGGGTAATACACATCTAGTACTATTATCATGTATCCTAATTCTGTTTTAAATATTAGTGATGAATCTAGCTTTCATGAATTATATATGAAATCAATTTTTTTTGTCTTAAATATTAGTTGCACTATTATACGATATAAGGATAGAAATTGATTTTTTTAATATATGATCATTAGATATATGTGATATATTTTACATCTTCTTTTGATTAACTATTTCTCAAGAGAATCATCTTACAAAAGTATTGATTATATTAAATTTGTGATGATCTAAATCATCACAGATTGAATAGATATCATTCTAGATTGCATCAAATTGGTATTATCATGGGTTAGATTATATTAGACTTAATTAAAAGTTTTTCATTCTAGAATATTTTTTTTTTAGTTTTTAGTAATTCTTTATGCAAATATTTTGAGAGAAATCCAACAATCATACAAAAACCCAAATATGGGAAGCTGGTCCAATTACACCCTATCGAAGCCACTATTCCAAACGGAAAAGGAACTTCTTTAAGGTCCGGATCGGGTGGTTATCCCACTTGTTGTTGCCAGATATTTCTAAGGCCTCAACATTTTTGGCGCTAGAAGGAGGGCCTAACTATGAATGGCATATAAATCTAAACCTCAAACTAGAAGCCCTCATAAGAGTCGATCTCATCAAAAGAATTCTACATCTTCCCGATGAAATTCTAGATCACCAACTCATAAATCGGAAATAGTAGAAACCTTTCCATCATCTCCTGAAGTATCTCAACTATTATCTACTTCAGAATTCACTCCCGAGTCTCCTGAAGCTCAGTCTTTAATTCAAAAATTAGAATGAATATCTATTTATGCTAAAAATCCTTTTAATCCCAAAGCTTCTGAATAAAGTGTTACTTCTCTATCTAGAGAAACTGGTGTATTAACTAGATCCAAAAGTGAGAAACTTGGAATTCCACCTTTTGAATTTCCAATTGAATCATTTTGCAAAAAAGTTTCCATATCCGGATCTAAGTCAGATACGAGTGAAATTACATCAAATTTTCCTTGAGTTACTTCTTCACATCCTCTTACTCAGTGTTTCATTTCCTCTACTCAAACAATCAGTACCATCACGAGTACTACTATTACAGTTGTAAGTTCTTCATTCATTCCCCCTACTTCTCTATCTACTTTTGTATCTTCACAAACTTCAAATCCAATTATGGATAATCGGCCTTTGACGAATCCTGGTGATGTATTGATAGCAAATCCAAATCCTCTTCCAGATCATCCAGAAAAATGGTTACCTAAATATAATCCAGATGATGGTCTTCCTGTGGAAGAACATATCAATAATTTTATGTTAGCCATGAATCTGAATGAAGTTTCTCATGAAGATATTGTAGTTAGACTATTTCCTTATACTTTACAAGGATTTGTAGGATCCTGGTACTTTTCACTTCCAGTAGGATCAATTGCTGATTGGGTAAATTTTCAACAATTTTTTCTTGCCAAATTTGGAGATGATAGAATTGTTGCATCTTTAATCAATGCCCTTTCAAATCTAAAAACAAATTTAGGTGAAAGGATCAAATATTTCAACTCTATATTTAACAAGTTATTAAATAAAATCCCAACCGCTTCCAAGCCTGTTGTTGATGTACGAATAGAGTGGTATATTTCCTCTTTTCCTTCTAATATAGCTATTTTTGTAGATAGAGATGGTAAAGATACCCTTTTAGAAAACATGAAAGAATCTCTTGCTGTAGAGAAAATAATCTTAGCATTAGAAAAATAATTAGAGATAGAAGATAGAAAATAAAAGAAAGTGACATTTAGTCAAGATTCAAAAAAGAAAGTCTCGAAAGATCCATTTGATCTTGAACGTCTTCAAAAATTATTAAAGACTATGTCAAATGATATGATTGAAATAAATAAACAGGTTGCTGAAACGTCAGCTCCTAAGAAACTATTTCGCCCATTTAATAAAAACCCTTCTTCAACATCTCAGCCTCCAAATGTCATTTCAAATGATGAATCCAATCAAGATAATAAATATCCCTCACCATATGAACAAGAACCAGAGTCTGAGGAAGAAGTTGAACTGAATGGGTTATGGGACTTCATTCTTCCCTTAGAAGAAGAAAGAGAAGCTATTCCTATGTCTACTAGAGGCAAATCTTCTTCTGATTCAACTATATCAAATGAGAAATAGAAATCTCTCCCCACCAAGGTGAAAACAATAGCCAAAAAATCTAGAACTGTTCAGACAAATCCTATTTCACCTGATCCTATTACTACTTCCAAAACTTTGATAGTTTCAGAAACAATGGAATACAATATAGTTGAAGATATGAAAAATACCAAAGAAAATATTTCAATACATGAAATGACCAAACTCAAACAATAACATAAAATTTTACTTAGAGAACTCAAGGTAATCCCTGTAGATCCTATACAACCACCGGTTATATCTCAAGCTTCTAAAGATAAGGGAAAACCTCCATCATCTCCAAACAAAGTAAATCCCAATGATCTGGTCTTAATTGGTGATAGATATATTTCTCACACTCCTCCTTTACTTTTGAATTATGATATTTTCAACAAAAATGTTCATAATTGTCTTATTGATTCAGGAGCTTCTTCAAACATCATGCCAAGGACAATGTGTACAAAATTGAATATCACTCCTCAAAAATATGATGTACATATATTTCAATTAGATAGAACAAAAGTAGAATTCATTGGAGAAATGCTGTCAGTATCCATTAGATTATCATCCAATCCAAAGGTACTACAAATAATCGATATTTTGGTTGCAGACATCCCAAAATTTTATGGTCTTATTTTAAGCAGGGATTGGTTTGAAAATTTACATGGATATTTTTCTACCAATTGGTCACACATGTGGTTACCATACAATGGTAAACCAAATCAAATCTGAGTTGATCGTGAAACATTTATGAAACATACAATCACAGAACTAGAAGAAACAAATGAGCCTGTAGCTTTCACCAATAATATTATTGGAAATTATTCAGCTGAATCATTTCTTGGATCGTTCAATGCCCAGATTTCACCTTTTTTAACAAACACTACTATTTCTCAAATTGAAAACTTTTCTCAAACAAAAACTTCTAGATGTGTTAATCTTAGTAACAAAATTTCAAAAAAATCTCTATTTTGGACTTTATACTTTGACGGTTCAAAATCTGAAGATGGTGAAGGTGCAGGTTGCATTTTAATCAATCCACAAGGAGAGAAAACAATGCTAGCTTTCAGACTCGAATTCCAATGCACAAATAATACTATTGAATCTAAAGCATTGATACAAGGTCTGTAAAAAGATATTAGTTTAAATGTTAAATATTTGTAGGTATATGGAGATTCTAAAATAATCGTTAGAAAAGTTAGAAATACAATTCATTGTATTTCTATACATTTGAAACACTATCAGGCTTTAGCCCATAAAATTACATCTCATTTTTCTACATTTAATATCTCCAAAATTGCTAGATTACAAAATGCAAGCGTTGATTTACTTGCTAATGTAGCATCTACACTTATACCATCCGCAGAATTTAGCCCAAACAGATTTTCAATTGAGTTAATTTTTAGGCCATCTATTCCTGAAAACATAACACACTGGAGAGTATTTAACAATGACACAAATATAATAGACTTTCTTTCATCAGATAGATATTATGAAGGTAAAATTGTAGATGAACATGAACATGACTTCCAGATTGAAGATAAACAAAATACTAATCCAATTCCCAAATCTGTAGTCAAAATGGACGATTTCTATGATTTCAAAGATAGGTTTAAAAAGATAATCAATTCAAAAACCCAGATTTCTAATCTAAAACTTGAATTGATTAATCTTGGTACATAAGAAAAACCTCAAAACATCAACTTAGGTCTTGGTTTAAAACCTGAAGATAATATGTCATTCATTAAGTTGTTTAAAACATATAAAGATGTCTTTGCATCAGATTATTCAGATCTTAAGACATATGGTACTTCCATAATTTAGCGTACCATACCTATGACCTCAGATGATAAGCCTGTTCAACAAAACTTAGAAATATCCACAAAAATTTAGAAAGTCAAATTAAATTTGAATTAAATAAAATTCTCAAATCCAAAGTCATTTTTCCTGTTAGACATTCGAAATGGGTGTAAAACATGGTCCTAGTTAGAAAGAAGAATGGAGACATTAAGATTTGCATAGACTTTAGAAATTTGAATAAAGCTTACCAAAAATATAATTTTCCTTTGCATACCATGAAACAGATATTACAGTCAGTTGCAGGATCTGAATTAATGTCTTTTCTCAATGGTTTTTCATGATATAATCAGATTATGGTAAATCCGGATGATAGATTAAAGACAACATTCAGAACAAAATGGGGAACATACACATACCAAAAAATGCCATTTGGGATGATTAATGTCGGTGCTACATTTCAACATGCTATGGATCAATAACTCAGTTGTTATATATTTAGATCACATTACTTTTTACTCTAAGAATATAAAAAAACATGTTAATCACCTAAAACAGATTTTTGAAAGATGTAGAAAATTCAGTATTTCTTGAATCCAGAAAAATGTTATTTCACCTTACCAGAAGGTAAATTATTAGGGTTCATTGTCTCTAAAAAATGAATCCATGTCAATCCTAACAGGATTCAAGAAATTGAAAATATTCCTTTACCACATAATAAAAAAATGATGCAATCGTTTTTAGGACAAATTGATTTTGTAAAAAGGTTTGTTTCCGATTTTTCCCAAATCATCTTACGCCTACAATCAATGATCAAGAAAAATTCAATTTTTAAATGGGGAAAAGATAAGAGAAATTAAGAAAGCCATCAGTGAAGCTCCTTCTTTAACAACTCTTCATTTTTTTAAGAAATTTGTATTATATACATTTTCTTCTGATACATCATACACAACAGTTTTGACATAGCTAAATGATCAAAACATTGAAGCACCAATTGTGTTTTTTAGTTCTAACCTTCAAGGTGCTGAGTTAAATTATTCAGCTATGGAAAAACAAGCTTATGCTGTATTTAAAGCTTTGAAACACTTTAGAACTTTTCTCCTAAAAACACATACTAAAAAAATATTACCTTACTCAACAGTAAGGCAATTATTAATCCAACGAGAAGTAGGAGAGAAGAGAGAAAATTGGGTTACCGCACTTCAATAATATGATGTAGAGATACATCCTGCTAAAATTGTTTAAGGACAAGGTCTTTGCAGGATGTTAACTGGAGCCTCTCATTTACCAATAGAAGAAGATCAATCAAATGAAATACAACTGTTCGAGGTAAAGCCTAAATAATTCTCAGTCACAATATGCTGATATGAAATTTTCCTTAAAAAATGGATATGCTCCATTATATCCCAATTGTACAGCAAAACGCGCCCTGAGACTTAAAGAAAATCAATATCAACTCATAGATAATGTGATATTGATAAATAATTATGATTTTGTATTATTGAGATGTTTAGAGAAAACTAAAGTTGAAAAAGTAATGCAGGAATTACATGTTGGACCAGCTGGAGGTCATTTCAGAGGAAACACCACAGCTCATAAAATACTGCATGCTGGCTACTATTGGCCAAATCTGTTTAAAGATGCACATGAATATACAAGAAAATGTAAATTATGTCAAACTACAGCGGGAAGAGAAAGGAAAGCAACATTTCCACTACAACCAGTAAATATCCAACAACCATTCAAACAATGGGGGTTAGATATCATAGGTGAAATAACTCCAAACTCTTCCAAGCAACATAATTATATTCTAACTACAACACATTATTTCACAAAATGGGTAGAAGTTATCCCATTAAAGGTGGTTAGTATGCAAAGTATTACATATTTTATTGATTAGTTCATAATCACCAGGTTTGGCCTCCCATCAGCTTTGATATTTGATAATGCATCTTAATTTTCTAGAAACGCTATGATGGAATTTTCTTTGAAAAGATGTTTTAAATTAAAATGCTCAACTAACTATTATCCACAAGGTAATGGATTAGCTGAATCTACAAATAAAAACCTCATAAGCATCATCAAACGAACTATAGAACAAAATCATAAAAATTGGCACAAAGCACTATTATTTTCTCTTTGGGCATATAGAATCACTGAGAAAGCCTCAATAGGTACTTCTCCATTTGTGTTAGTTTATGGGAAAGAAGCAGTTCTACCCATGAACATAACAATACCATAATTTTCTTTGGTGCAGTTTATTGATGAAAATCCTTTGTCTTCCCTTTAACTTAGACAAGATCAAATTTTAAAAATGGAAGAACAGAGTGAAAAAGCCAAAGCTATACATGCTCATCATCAACAAATAGTTAAAGCCTAATTTGACACAACATACACCAGTTCAAAAGCTTTTGAAATTGGATACCTGGTTTTAAAATGGGATAAAACACATGAGGAAAAGGGTAAGCATACCAAATTCCAAAGATTGTGGCTTGGTCCATTTCGAATCATTGAGAAAATAGGCATATCCACCTTTTTTTGCAATAATTATCAGGTAAGAAATATTCCTTGCCTGTGAATGATCGAATTCTTAAAAAATATTTCTCTTAAGTCAAGCTTTAAAATTTAAAATTTTTTCTTTAGGAAAATAAAATTCGAAAATAGCATCATTTTTGGTTGATTCAAATTTTCAAAAAATTTTGATAAATTATTTTGATATTTTTCTTCTATAAATAAGTAAAGTAAAATTATGACTATAACTATGAGAATTGAATAAAATTCATGTTTTTAAGATGAATTGAAATTTACTAACGGCATTTACTTTCTGAAAAGACTCTTGATATCATAAAATATAGTTGTTATGTATCAGTCAAAAAAGGAAATTTTTAACTTAGCAAGGATTCTCTATGAAAAAGTATCTACCCACTTTATAATTATCATCCATAACTCTTAAAAGAGCTAATGATTCATCCCATCTGATAAAATTTCTTCTTCAGAGTATAATTCAAAAAAGAAAAAGAAATATTTATGATTTACAAATTCAAAAGAAAATTAGTCTCATCACGAGTTTGTTTATCATGATCATAGAGAAATAATTTAGACTGATATTACCAATACTGCATACCACAACAGGGTAATAGCTCAATGATTATAAAAAAAATCAATAGACAAAGGCTCTCATCACGAGCCAACTTGTTCAGTCTAAAATTACTATCAATGAATGACATTGTCATTATCAGGCTACCAAACCTAGACAATGATTTTGAAAATGTGTTAAGAAAAAGAAATTTTGCTACATGTTAAATTATATTTTGAAATAAGCAATCAATTTCAGATGGGACCATGAATTATTATTGGTTAAAAGATAACCCTGTCAAGGCTATAAACACCTTCTGGAAAAAATGGCTTTATCTGTGATAAATGAGTAAAAATCTATGAAACCAATTTTAGAGAATACCTACATTATCTTCTTAAATCTGAGTACTAACTGATATAGATACCTATGTATTATCACTGAAGGGGTTAATTAAGAAGAAATGAGATAGGTAAATACATTATATTATGAAAAAATACTGTTTAATTCATGAATCATATTATTTTTATTCTTATATCTTTTTCTTGTTTTGAAAGTTTAGGAATATCAAAATAACCAATCAGAGATATCTGGTTCTCCCAAGTGAATCACCAATTATTGTGCTATGCAAAAAATCCCCCCCATTTTTATTTTCAAAATAATCTAGACCTTTGATAAATAGAAATAGGGACCCTTATTAAAAATATATTTTTTTGATTTTAGAGAAAAAATTAAAACTCCAAAAAATGTTATTTCTTTTGTTTAGTAAAAAACATGAAAACAAGAAGCAATTAATAAAAAATCCTTATTGCAAATTGCATTCCGCATAAATATTTTCTTAATAAAAGTTAAAACAATAAAACAATGAAATCTCGATTTTTCGATCGCCGATTTGAAGTTTCACAAGCGACATCAAAAATCGCATATCACAGATTTACGTTGTAAAACTTTAAGCAATTCTTACCAAAGTTTTGATATTGCGATTTTGCAATACTGCGATTTTGCGATTTCACGATATCACGAAATCGCATATTGCATAAACAAAAGGTAATACGATTCATAAAGGTAGGTTCAAAGGGAGCGATGCGATCGATTTGACAGGTTTGAATAAAGGTTTTACACAAAAATAAATCATGTCAGGAAATATTAATTGTGTTTTATCATCCCAATGAAAACAATTATTTATCATTATGATTTAATTAATGATATAGTTGTTTCCTGGATGTTTTATTTCAAAATAGATCATTTCAATATATCTTCCATCATTTTATCATTTACTCTATCTTAAATAGGGATTTTCCTTCAAGATATGTCCATCCAAAAAGTGATTTAGAAACACGAAAAACATATTGCTGTAGAACTGGAACAAACAAAAATGTCACCCATAGTCTTAGATATAGTCTACACTGCTGATGGAGGTACTATGAAATGGCAAGCTATCTAAACTATGCTTGAAGACAAAAAGCCAGAAGTAGTGGACGTCACGGCGACTGCTAATGATGCGACACCCTCAAATTTATAATTCAAAGATATTGCATGCTCTTTCCTCCATAGGATAGCAACAAGGGCTACTCTTCTTAGATATACCGACATGATTAGGTGGGTGCTTGAAAATTAAACAATCAAAGAAAGACAATTAAGAACCTCCAAGGATGATATTCTAGGTTCTTTCAGAGCTGAAGATCTGAAAATCATGTATAAGTTGCCTAACCCACAAGATATCTAAAATAGTCAGTTTGTTACAAATTTTTCTAAGAAGAACGAAGACCCGTTCAAGGTAATTCAAGGTTGGAGAAAATTAGATAACAACTTCAAATAAGAGAAAACGTGTATGTATCCTATTGCGTCACTTGCAAATCCCTACAATTTCGCAGCACCAATGTTATGCAGATTATATGGTTTGCCTGATAATACCAAGTTATCCATAAATTGGCTTCCCCTGATTGACTCTTATGTTAATTCCCGCATAATGAATTGGGCACCTATCCTTTCTGAGAATCTAGTTAAGGAAATTAATGAATATCACCAATCAAGAACTTCCTCTTCCAAATTTATTCCCCAAATTTTCATGAGCACTTATGTTTTTGACGCCATTTATTTTTCTACCATTTTTCCAGTTATGGGATGGAAATGGACTCCTGAAGATCCTACCCCAATTCATTTAAATCATAAAGAGATATGGGAACATAAGTATGTACCACATTTCCACTGGCAATGTTATGGAGTTTTACTACCATTGCATCAATTAATGTTTGACAGAATGAACCCTAGGTTCACTAAAGAAGCCATTTTAGACCTTCAAATGATAGGGAGATATTTTATTGAAGAGTCATTTTCATACATCGGAATTTTTGGAAGCTTCGCTCCCCCACATGTTCTTCGTTTATATGTTTCAACTGAATTGATGGCAAGAGAAGTCGCTTACCAAACTGTTGGTAATGGACTCACTAAATCTTTGAAATACAGTAAGAAGTCTTTATGACCAAGTTTCCCAATTTCATGTGGTACATTCGCTCTCAGTAATTTAAATCATGCATTGAAAGAATGTCAAAAGATTGAGATTTTGAAGATCCCAGTTTTACCCTCAAGGAAGTTCAACCCAGAAAATATTGCTAACAAATTTACTCTGTCAGTCAAACTCAAACCTATCATACACATTGATGATAGATTTGAAGATATTTTGCAATCCGTTGGGACTTTTGAAAAAGTCCAAAATTTTGTCAAATTGAACCTAAATACGAAAGATTTACAGAGATTCAATGAGTTCAAAGAACAAAGACTAATATGTATCCCTCGAAATTTTTTGGTTACCAGTTATACGACTAAAGAAAGCCAAGAAATCAGAGCAGAACAATCAAATTCACAAAATAAAAGTGAATTAGATAAAAACTGGACTTCATTCAGCAACACATTAAAAAATACTCCAGAGGCATCATCTTCACAGAAAAATATAGAATTTAAGACTCCAAAGGGACAAATAGTTTTGAAAAAAGAAATAATTGAAACACTTGTGATAACCTCCCAAGACACAGAAGTCATTCCTGTGTTTCGAACTGATGAATTTTTTTTTAAGGTAACTGATATCCGTCCACTAGATGTATTCTACAGCCCTCTCCATAAAGCTATAGTAAGGAAACAAAGAAAAAGGATAAGTATTGAAATGCATCTAAGAAATGAAGTAATAGAAGTTGTATGGAAAGATACTCCATCAAATCCAATTGAAAACTTAACATAGCTATCTCAATTCGCTGGTGCATACAGCACTACAACAATGGATAAGACAACAAAAGTATCTATTTTGGTTCAGGAAAAGGATGAAAAAATCATGCAGCTACAACAACAACTAGATGAAGAAAGAAACACTCTAAATTAGAAGGTTGAACAACAACTTCTGAGAATACAACAAGATATGGAAATGCTTAAGATAAATCATTAAAATGACTTATCTAGCAAAAAATCACTGATTAAAAAATTGAGAGAAGATCTTCCAAAATATGAAGGTATTCCTACTGCAGAATAATTCATTAAAGAAGCATTGGCATTAAATGCCTTACCCTAAAAACAACAAAAACTATTTGTTGTACAAATGTCAGACATAATTCCACACCTAGAAATCAGTGAACAATTGACTAATACAGTCATTGATCAAATAATTGAGTTTAATGAACTCAATACTAAAATCTCCTATTATATTGTATGGCAATATTTAGAGGAAGGAAGAAAGTCAAGTCTTCTGAAGATCAAGGAGAATTTCAAAGATATTCTCTTTACTGACTGGGATGCACAGGTGAAACAAGAAGAATTTTCCATAGCCAGAGCAGCAGGTATATCGAAGAATATGGTCAAAATGATTAACCACATATTGCATACTTCTGGTCTGATTAAATAAGGAAATCACAAATATGTTCCTGATATCAGAGATTTAGAGAAAATAGGGAAAGATGTAGGTCAACTCCGAGAATAAGCACTTACACAATTGAAAAAAAATGATTGGGAAGTGTACTGGAAGCTACTGGTTAAACCTTACAGTCAGATCATGACAGTGAATTGTTCTCTGAATTCTATACAGAAAATACAACCACTTTTACTGGATGCTATATTTGCTGCACAAATGAAGACACAATTCAGGAAAACTCCACAAGTTCAACCGATGTCCGACATTTGTGAGAAGAAAAGCAGAGCTTGCAGTAGCTTATCATCGGGCATGATTATTAGTTAGTTTGTTTTTATATAATTTCAATTTTTAGCAATTAGATACTAAGGATGAGGAATGTCTTTTGAAACCACCTCATAAGATATTTTGTATAATCTATTTTTGTAAGTAGTTAGTATAATATTTAAACCCTTCTCATGCATTTAGATAAGGGTCCAGAATTTTTTTGAGAACATTTACAAATAATGCTTTATTGTAAGTAAGTTTGTATATGCCTTGATAAAATAATGGAACACAGCCTTTTCAGTTGTATATTATTTTGCTGATCACTGTTGATGCACTTTTGTATTCTTTCAAAGACTTATTGGTAGAAGAGTTCAATGTGGCCTACTATCACTGATCAGATGAATAGGACAATACACATCTAGTACTATTATCATGTATGCTAATTATGTTTTAAATATTAGTGATGGATCTAGCTTTCATGAATTATATATGAAATCGATTGTTTTTGTCTGAAATATCAGCTGCACTATTGTACGATATAAGGATAGAAATTGATTTGTTTAATATATGATCATCAGATATATGCGATATATTTTACATCTTCTTTTGATTAACTATTTCTCAAGAGAATCATCTTACAAAACTATTCATTCTATTAAATATGTGATGATCTAAATCATCACAGGTTGAATAGATATCATTCTAGATCACATCAAATTGGTATTATCCAGGTTAGATTACATTAGACTTAATTCAAAGTTTTGCATTCTAGAATAAATTTGTTTTAGTTTTTAGTAATTCTTTATGCAAATCTTTTGAGAGAAATCCAACAATCATACAAAAACCCAAATCTAGGAAACTGGTCCCATTACACACAGTCGGACCCACTATCACAAACAGAAAAGGAACTGCTTTAAGGTCCGGATCGGGTGGTTATCCCCCTTGTTTTTTCCACAAATTTCTAAGGCCTCAACATGTTCATAATTTTTGAATTGACTATGATTAGTCTAGTAAATATGTACATACCTTTCTTTCTACAAGTTGTTTTCCCATATTTCAAAATAATAAAAAATGAAAAGAGGGTAAAAGTCCTAAGAGAAAGATCAAAGGTCTTGAAAAGAAAAAGATAAAAAATAATAACAAATGGACCCTAAAAACAAAAAAGAGATAAGAATAATACCTGAAAGTGATGCAAGTAAAAATTCCACTACCTTTACTTTTACAGCAAAAATAATGATTATGTTCAGCTTGTTCAAATTCGATAATCCATGATGAGTTAAATAGTTTAATCTTAACTTTTTCATGCAATGAGATTCATGTTTATAGATAGAGAACAAAGATCTGTCAAGAAATTTGAACTTGACAAATTAGTAGATAGTTAAATAATAAATGAGGAGCTCAACAGTTTAATTTGAGCCCTTGGATGAAATAAGGTTATAATTATATAGTTTATTCTTTAAAAGAAAAATGGATTTAGGGTTGCAAGCTAAAATGCACCCATGAAAATAAGGAAAAAATGTTAGAATAAATGATGGGTAGGTAGAAAGAAGTCACACAAGGCATGATTAAAACTTCATCTGGAAAATTACTAATTTCCCTTCCCTCAAAGTATTCTAGTATTCAAAACCTTCAGTTAAAAGGCTCAGAGAATTTCTCTGACTTTGTTGGGACCAGACCTAAGGCTTAATAATTGATTCATACTAAGTATTGGATTCTCTTCATAAAAAACCCATTTCCTCAACATTATTAACCTTCTCCTAAGATAAAATCCCTTTTTCTAAAGTAAAACATCTTTTTCTTAGGGAAAGTAAAACTCCACTTAACTAATTTCATTTTATACAAAAACATTACAAAAACCCACAAAATACTATTTATCCTAACTATTAAGTGTAAATGTTTAAAATGGGGCCATCATTGCACCCAAATGCTTATTTTACACTTTACTTAGTTCATTTATAGGTATTTATGCTCATCTTCATTTTCATATTAACATTTAACTTAAATATTAATTCCTTATAATATCCCCCCCCTAATATATTAAATCATTTTATATAAATATCCCAAAAACCACTTTAATAATGTTTAACCTATGGTTCTAATTCCCAACGAGACATATTCCTCTCCCCCATATTTTAAAAAACATATGTTATATATATTCTTCGTCCAAAGGTTTTATTACACCTGTAAATCACTCATTTTCCATGCAAATCACATATACGCCTATCCTTTAAATACATTAGATTTTATGTTTAAACATGTTTTAAATGTATTATATTAACCCTGCTGCATAAAAAACTCTCGGGCACCACGCCCATCCGCAGAGCAGCTCTACCGACAAATCATAGCCGTTCGCATCTCCTCCACTAGATCTAACAGTCTAAAACCCATATCGCAAATTAAAGATCGTGATTGTTAATCCATTTTATATTTGTGAAATGGGCAGTATTGCTCTTTCCTCTATCCTCCACGCGGTGTAAAACAATTGGATCCCATTCGTATGCGAAAAACCATTTACCGCCTTCTCATGTTGCAATAACTTCTTCTCGGTATTCGACCTCCCATCACCAAACTGCCTCCATTCGACTTGACCTGCATTTACTGCAAACATTGTTTAAACCTAAATTTTCTATAGAAATGCATATTCACGCAGTTTAAACCTTTTCTGTGTTTTTATACATGTTTAAACCCTTTCTGACTTAATAAAAGACACCGTTGCCCCTGTTTAAATGCTCAAAGAACCATAAATCCGTTAAAATTGCTATTGAGACCGCTTAGAGACTCTAATCTACTTCCAAAGGAATTCATCAAAAGCTTCTGAAAGCTCCCTGACGCCCTAGAAACCCTATTTCAAGTCAAAGTACCTACAATAATAGGTATTTTTCAAAGAGAATACCCTCTCGTCATTTGAAAAGAAGAATTATGTGAATTTGAACCTCGTAAAGCTTGTTTTCCTACAAAAATACCTTTATTGCCTTCAAAAATGGTATTTTCTGTAAACATCTTGATAAAATTGTTGTTTTGAACATTATAACACGTTTTTAAAGCAAATTGAAGAAAATTAATCATTTGCAGACCTTTAGAAGCCCTTTGAATGGCTAAAAACCTTTTATAAATGCTCAAAACCCCTTTTTGTGCATAAATTAGAAGGCTTTAGGTTTTTTTATCCAAATAAGAGTAGTAAACCCTTGTTAAAACTTTCCCGAGGCTGTAAAATGGTCTAAAAGAGTGATTTTAGAGCAGAATTGAAAGTTGAAACCAGAAAAAACCCTAATTTTACCTATTGTTGTTAAAAAAGATCTTTGTCAAACCAAGAATACCTTCTCTAAATAGTCTAAGCTTATAGAAGAGTATAAAATACCTAAAAAACAAATTTTATAAGATCTAGAGGTAAAAATTGTCAAGAAAAAATATAGTAATTGTTGGCAATATGATGCAGAGTGTTGTCCTTGATGGAAACCCACTGATTGAAGATGAAGATATGAGATTGTTGACATGTGTTGTCCTTGATGGCAAACCTCTTGATGAAGTTGTGCTTGATAGAATTTGTTCTTGATGAAGTAAATGTGATGTAACTATAGTGAGTACAGAAGGTAATGAAGAAAGGAATTCAGCATGTGCTAAATCTATGGTGAAAAGAGTATGTCTCAAGGCATACGCGGATCTGTCTAGGAGAAGTCGCGTATGCACGCGGGAAACAACGTGCCAAGTCGCGTATGGGCAAAAAGCGCTCATAAAGTGCAAAACCAGGGGTAACCACCATGGTATTGACCCATTGTATTGGGTAATGATTCGTCTAAATGACCCCGTCTAGGAATACCATCGGAAGTAATATGGTTTTGGCTCATGGTATTGAAAAAGGGTAAACCTATATAAGGAGAAGAAATTCATTGTGCATATCATGAGTGTGGGTGCAAGATGTCTGAGCTTGAATGAATACTTCTCTCTGAAGTAGATCTGAATGGAAAGGGTTACAGTTGAATGATAGATCTGAATGTATGATGCACCAATGATGAAGAAGGGGATCTAGATCTGAAAAGTACTTGTATTTGCTAGATCTGTTTATGCAATGATTAGATCTGTGATGAGGCGAACATCTATCTGAGGTAAAGGGTAAAATCTGAAGTGATGTATCTGTTGTGAAGGATTGCAATGACATAAAAATCTGAAGAACCATACGCTAGTTCGCCGAAGAGGAAGCGCGTATATACGCGGCTTCGATGAAGAGAAAGCGCGTATGCGCAATGAAATTGGATCTGTAATTTGTACATAAGTATACGCTGGTTCATGTGAACGGAAGCACGTATATACGCGACATCAGAGAAAGGAAAGCGTGTATCCAAACTAGGGTTTACTGAAGTCTGTGGTAAGAAATGTCTGATCTGTTCTACTGGTTTTCTGATATCTGTCAGTGAGTTATATGTATCTGTTTCATGGTTGACTGTGCTTAAAAGTATGGAGTGGGTCCAGTCTGAAAATATGATGAAACGTGGCCTGCAAGTTGTGTCCTAGAGGAAGCTTTGGATCCAGTGTGAAAATTGATGAAACGTGGTCCATAGAGGTGCTGAGGGTTGTAGCCTTCAGTCAGGGGGTTGTAGCTCCCTTCCAGGAGAGGCTGGTAAACGAGATCAGGGGGTCGTAGCTCCCTTCCGGGAGAGGCTGGTAAACGAGTCAGGGGGTCGTAGCTCCCTTCCAGGAGAGGCTGGTAAACGAGCGCAGGTGGGTGCCTGCGTGCTGGTCAAGTCTGCGCAAGCACATATGTTGTAAGATGTTTTCTCTATAATAAAATATTGAAGGCTGAGCAACTGCAGCGGTGGTTTTCTCCCGACTTGGGTTTCCACCTAAAAATCCTGGTGTTCATGTGTGATACTTTGTGTGATGGTTTATTCTGTTGATACCACACATGTTTACTGTTAACTTAACTTCAGATGAATGAATATTGCACAGAACTAAGTTAATAAATATCTGCATAGTTAGATCTCTGCTAATACGCGAGTTGTATGAAGGATATCCGCATGTATACGCGAATTTACTAAAGGAAAGTAGCGTATGGGTTTTAAAGAGTGAAAAAGTAAAAAGTTTTTGAATATGCAGTAAATAATGATTCACCCCCCCTCTCAGTATTTTTCCCAACAGTAATGGCTTCTAAAAGCACCATTGTAATAAATCCACTAAAACCTCATGTTATAGATGTTGAACATACCCCCTTAGCTGATGTTGATTACAAAATAAATGATCCAGTAATTGAATTCAATATGTTTTATCTCCACTGCTTGAGTTTAGAAAAATCTTTGGATTAGGGAGATGAAGTTCAAATTTGGGAGTCCAATTTACCCAAATATGTAGTTCCACATACTCATGAGTGTCCGGAGGTCATTAGACAGTGTCAATCCCACTATTCCCCTGACAAAAGAGCTATTATTAATGGTGAAAAATAGGGATTTTTCATTATTACTGCAGAGTCTATAAACCTAATGCTTCAGTTAAAAACATATCCTAATACAATCCCATTATCCATAGAAGCTCTTACAAAGTTTTATCTTGAGTTAGAATTTCCTAAGAGATTTCAGATCTTCCAAAAATTCATGCCTACATATGCTGAAATCCCAAAGATTAACCCTCCATACCCATCCTCCAAATTCCTTGAAGGATCAAGACATGTTATTTCAATGTTATCCTATATCCTTGGTTATTTTAGTGATGAGCACATTGATGAGTCTATACTTGGTTTTCTATCCACTTTTGTGTCTAGTCAACCTCCTTCTCTCATTTATAACTATGTTGAGTACATATCTGATAGTATGCATGATCAGCTTGTAAAACATAGCTGATAGTTGAATTGAATGCCTATTATAGGAGAATGATTATGGGGGCATGGGCGACAAAAACTTTAATTTATGACATTAATAGATGATGCAGGTTATTATGCCCGTGTAATCATTTCCACATTAAAACCAGATCTGTCACATTGCAGCATAACGCGTGTGCAATATCCTCATTAAATACTAATCGACTTGGATTTTCTTCCAATTCCAATATCACAATCGCAATATCGACGAAATTAGGTGGAGAGAAAAATGTTTTAGTTCACGAGGGTATGATGTGCGATGTGTGATATGCAATGAGCTATATCCCATCAATGAAAATGGTCAAGAGTGTTAGGGTCCTATAATAATATGGTTCATAATTTTTTAATTGAATATGATTAGTCTTGTGGATATGTACATACCTTACTTTTTGCAAGATGTTTTCCCATATTTAAAAATAATAAAAAATTAAAAGAGGGTAAAAGTCCTAAAAGAAAGTTCAAAGGACCTGAAAAGAAAAAGATAAAAAAGAATAAAAAATGGACCCCAAAAACAAAAAAGAGATAATAATAAGACATCAAAGTGATGCAAGTCAAAATGCCACTACTTTTACTTTTACTGCAAAAATAATGATTATGTGCAACTGGTTCAAATGCCATAATCCACGATGAGTTAAATGGTTTAATATTAACTTTTTCATGCTTTGAATCTCATGTTTATAGATAGAGAATAAAGATCTGTCAAAAAATTTAAGCTTGACAACTTAGTAGATAGTTAGAGAATAAATGAGGAGCTGAACAGTTTAATCTAAGCCCTCGGATGAAAGAAGGTTAGAATTAGATAGTTTATGCTTTTAAAGAAAAATGGATTTAGGGTTGCAAGCTCAAATGCACACATGAAAATAAGGAAAAAATGGTAGAATAAATCATGGGTAGGTAGAAAGAAGTCACACAAGGCATGATTAAAACTTCATCTCGAAAATTACTAATTTCCCTTCCCTCAATTTATTCCAGTATTCAAAACCTTCAGTTAAAAGGCTCACAACATTTCTCTGACTTTTTTTGGGACCAAACCCAAGGCTTAATGACTGATTGATACTAGGTATTGGATTCCCTTCATAAAAATCCATTTCCTCAACATTATTACCCTTCTCCTAAGATAAAATCCATTTTCCTAAAGTAAAACACCTTTTGCTTAGGGAAAGTAAAACTCCACTTCACTAATTTCATTTTATACGAAAACATTCAAAAAACCCACAAAAATATTATTTATCCTAAGTATTAAGTGTAAATCTTTAAAATGGAGCCATCATTGCACCCAAATGCTTATTATACATTTTACTTAGTTCATTTATAGGTATTTCCACTCATCTTCATTTTCATATGAACATTTAACTTAAATATTAATTCCTTATAATATCCCCCCTCGTAATATATTAAATCATTTTATATAAATATCCCAAAACCCACTTTAATAATGTTTAACCTATGGTTCTAATTCCCAATGTGACATATTCCGCTCCCCCATAGTTTAAAAAACATATGTTATATATATTCTTCATCCAAAGGTTGTATTACACCTGTAAATCACTCATTTTCCATGTAAATCACATATCCACCTATCCTGTAAATACATTAGATTTTACATTTAAACATGTTTTGAACGTATTATATTAACCCCGCCACATAACAAACTCCTGGGCCCCACGCCCATCAGCCGAGCAGCTCTAGTGATAAATCAGAGCCGTTCACATCTCCTCCACCAGATCCGGTAGTCTAAAACCCATATAGAAAATTAAAGAGCTTGATTTTTAATCAATTTTGGATTTTTGAAATGGGCGATAATGCCCTTTCCTCTTTCCTCCACGCGGCGCAAAACAGTTGGATCACATTTTTTTGTGAAAAACCATTTACCACCTTCTCATGTTGTGATAACCGCTTCCCGGTGCCAAACCGCCTCTATTCGACTTGACCCGCATTTATAGCAACACTGTTTAAACCTAAATTTTCTATAATAATGCATATTCACGTAGTTTAAACATTTTCTGCATTTTTCTGCTTGTTTAAACCCTTTCTGACAGAAGAAAAGACACCGTTGCCCCTATTTAAATGCTCAAAGAACCAGAAATCCATTAAAATTGTTGCTGAGACCGCCTAGAGCCTCCATTCTACTTCCAAAGGAGCTCATCAAAAGCTTCCAAAAGCTCCCCGACGCCCGAGAAACCCTATTTCAAGTCAAAATACCTGCAATAACATGTATTCTTCAAAGGGAATACCCTCCCATCATTTGAAAAGAAGCATTATGTGAATTTTAACCTCGTAATGCATGTTTTCCTACATAAATACCTTTATTGCCTTCAAAAATGGTATTTACTGTAAAAACCCTGATAAAATCATAGTTTTGAACACTATATCATGTTTTTAAAGAAAATTGAAGAAAATTAATCAGTTGCAGACCTTTTGAAGCCCTTTGAATGGCTAAAAACATTTTATAAATGCTCAGAACCCCTTTTGTGCATAAATTAGAAGGCTTTGGGTTTGTTTTATCCAAAGAAGTGCAGTAAACCCTTGTTAAAACTTTCGTAAGATTGTAAAAAGGTCTAAAAGAGTGATTTTAGAGCAGAATTGAAAGTTGAAACCAGAAGAAAACCTAATTTTACCTATGGCTATTAAAAAATATATTTTTCAAATCAAGAATACCTTCTCTAAATAGTCTAAGGTTATAGAAGAGTATAAAAGTCCTAAAAAATAGAGTTTCTAAGATCTGGAGGTCAAAATTGTCAAGAACAAATCGAGTAATGGCTTCTAAAAGCACCATTGTCATAAATACACTACAAACTCCTATTGTAGATGTTGAGAATACCCCCTTAGCATGATTTTGATTACAAAATAACTGATATAGTAATTGAATTCAATATTTTTGATCTCCACTCCTAGAGTTTAGAAAAAACTTTAGATCAGGGAGATGAAGTTCAAATTTGGGAGTCAAATTTACCAAAATATGTAGTTCCACATACCCATCATTGTCAAAAAGTCATTAGACTATGTCAAGCCCACTATTCCCCTGACCATAGAGCTATTATTAATGCTAAAAAAGAGGTATTTTTCACTATTACTGCAGAGTCTATAAACCCAATGCTTCAGTTAAAACCAGATCCTAGTGTAGTCCCATTATCCATAGAAGCTCTTACAAAGCTTTATCTTGAGTTAGAATTTCCTAAGAGATTTCAGATCTTCCAAACATTCATGTCTACATATGTTTAAAACCCAAAGATTAACCCTCCATACTCATCCTCCAAATTCCTTGAAGGATCAAGACATGTTATTTCAATTTTATCCTTTATCCTTGGTTATTTTACTAATGAGCACATTGATGAGTCTATACTTTTTTTTCTATCCGCTTTTGTGCCTGGTCAACCTCTTTCTCTCATTTATAACTATGCTGAGTACATAGCTGATAGTATCCATGATCAACTTGTAAAACTTCGCACTGAAGGAGTTTTCAGATATACATCTTTCCTCTTTCACATGTTCCTTTACTTCCAAGAAGAAAAATTCCCAATAACCCTTCAGAAATTGGATGTAGAAGGTAATACATTGTCATTCATTTTCTGGGCTTCTCTAATAAAAAAATAATGAACAAAATTTACTTATACATATTTCATATACTGTTTCATTTATCCATTGATAAACATGCTTACAAATAGTGTACAACCAAGGATAAGTAATGAGATAAAAAAAAATTTACAGCTATCATAGCAAATCAGAACTAGAGATTGGTAACTTTACCAAAATTATATAGAGATTGTAGTCTATGGGTCACACCTCTTGCCCTATAAATTTACAAAATACTTTCCAATGAGAGTGTTTGCCTTAGAGTACATAAGAAAAATTCGCAATTCAGATTCTATAAACTTCTTGGCTGCTAAAAAGAAGACTCAATTCAAATTGAAGAACTGGGTGGGTAATTTTATATGCAATCACAGGGAAGCAAGTGTAGAGGTAGAAAAACTATTGCTGGAATATAAATTTGAAGAAAGTTTCTTGTGTGACTATGATTCTCATGGAATACTTAGTGAAATGAGGGTAAACTGAAAATTAACCCCTTATATCCATGATAAAAATCCTGAGATTGAACATTTTGCTAATCAAACTTAATGGTTGGACAATACTTTGATGGAAACAGTTAAACAGGGTGATACTAGTCACACTTTGAAGACTATAAATCAGGAGGATAGAACTACCAAGGGAATCAGAGAAGAAGGCACATATATAGTTGAAACAACAACAAAAATCAAATTCAAGATCAGATACAGGAAGAAACCTAAGATTAATATAGTGGACAAAGAGAAGGAAACAATTGAGGTTTTAGATGAAGAAAACCCAGAGAAGAACACAGATGCTACTATAGTTATTGAGAATGAACATGAACCTGATAATTCAAACACTCAAATGATTGAAAAACAACAAATCATGGAGGCATCCTCGTCACAGCAAGTAGAGAATACACAGTGATATCAAAGAGAAATATAAAGAAATCAAAGCCAAGAATGAAGAGTAAAAAAATGAAATATATTCACGGTATCTAAAGCAGACTCCAGGAAATCAAAATAGGCTGCTTTCAACCTTTGATTATGCAAATAAAAAATTTATAATGATAGTGCTACAACCAATAGTGCCTAAACCTACAAAAGCAACAGATTATAAGAAAGTTGACTTTGAAGTACCAATAGAAAGCATTCATCCCTTAGATCAAATTAAGTTTCATAAGCAAAGCTCAGAAATGCTTTATTCTACTATGACCACAAAGGCCATGAGTGCCCAGAAACTCGAGAATACTATAACAAATTTGAGATATCAGATTAGGATTGAAAAAAATTCTTCTTATAATAAAGACACAAGAATCAAGTTTTTAGAAGAACTGGTGATTGACATAGGGTATGACCGTTCAAATGTGAAAGAAGCAGAAGAATTGGTGAAAAAGAAAAATGCTAAAATTGCATCACTTAGAAATCAATTGAAACTGCCTCCAACAAAACATCCTCATGCTAAAGAGATTGTGTAAGAGGCAAATAAGAAAGATTAGATTATGAGTCTCATACTCCAAATGACACCACGGATTAATGAAATGGAGATAGAAATGGAAAATCATGTCCACGAGAAAGAAGCTACAAAAACTTAAAGTGTTCCTCCTACAGTCATCCCCATGGTAACTACCGCATTTCCTTCAACTTTAGCAAAGGATTTGGCTCCAAAAGTCCCATTGGCCATAGCTATGCCAATGACTTCTTCTACTTCTGCTACTGAATCATCTACTTTTGCAATGCAACAAACAGATGAGGTGAGAAAGCTCATTAAAGCCATGGAAGATATGTCAATTCAAAATAATGAGATTAATATGTTGAAAGAACAAATCAAGAACTTGGAACATGCCAAGAAAATAACTCAAATAAATGCTAAAACAGAGGAACAGAAAGCCAAAAGGTTAAGTGAGGAGCTTAAGAAGGTCGAAGCAGAGTTATCCTTTAAGGAACCAATGGTTTACATAATAAATCAACTATGGTCCAAAATCGTTGAGTCAATCAATGATACTTGGCCTTCGATTCAAGTAATCTATGAACATAAGGACTTAACAAAGAAGAAATTTTGAAGATAAAGGAAGAGCTTGGTGCAAAACCTGAAGAGGCCCAAGAAATAATCAAGTTTCTCAACACTAAAAAAAATAAGAATTGGATGAGATAGGGATAACTGATAGAACTGAAACAATTCTTGAGGTGAGAAAGGTAATTTCAAAGAAAAACTTGATGAAGCAGCTAGAAGAGAAGTGCCAAAACATGGATTTGGCCATAACTAAATTCATAGTTAAGTTTGACACATTGAGGCAAGAAGGTTTGCCAAATATTATTGTCATCAATGATAAACTAATGAAGCAAGAGTATTATGACAAGAAGATTAGAGATTTTTCCAAAGAACAAGTAAACAAAGCAGATTGGCAAGGAGTACCTACAGGCAAAGTGTTGCATAAGAGTATTGAAAACTTGTTCCACTTACAGCATGAGACAAAACATCTCTTTGTAGTCAAGCCAACCTTTGTTAGATACAAAGAGGCTGATGAAAATTTCAAAAAACTTACAAATATCAAGTTTCCTGATGAATAATTTTGGAAAAAGCTTACTGACTTACTTAAAAGACGATTTACAGTAAAAGAAGATGAAAAATAGAGTGTTGTTTTTACACAATAAAAGAAGATTTTTACAGCAGTAAAACAGTCCAACAATAGGTAAAAGAGTATCAGATGGTTAAAGTGTATCAAATAAAGAGTATCAGATGAGAGATAAAGCTTCAAAACAGATTGAAAATCTTTTTTCCAACGTTAAAGACAACACAATAGCCAACTGCACCCAAATCCAAACAACATTACTATTTAATTTGAATAAGTAGGAAATCTTGCAAATTTTTTATGCAGCTTTCATTATCTTTTTGTAATAGATATTTTATTTTCCTTAGAAAAATCCTATGATTTTTCTAGGATATTTTGTATTACTTTTATACTTCATCCTTTGAAGTATTAGTGTAGAATAAATTCCTGAAGATTTCTATAGTTAATTTTTATGTACCTGAAGGGTTTTTTTGCTAAGTTTCAAGTCAGCAGGCTTGATCAAATCAATAAAGCATCATGTTTCAGGATTCATGTGTTGGGCCACTTATGTGAAGTAGATTCTACTGTTATTTTGTTAAATATTATTATGTTTTCCGTTCATACATAAATTTGTTTTGAATTTTAATGTGAAATCAGGAAGTGATATATCAGTATTTGTTAAAAGCACTCTGTTATTTACTGGTTCTCATTTTCATTTTTTCTACTAATTTCCAGAGTAGGGAACCCTTAATTTCTCCCTCTTCCAAATGACATCTGTCTTCTTCACTCCTTATCCGGATCAAAGAATCCTTGATTTCTCTTTATCCCGATTAAGCCACTTCACCAATCAGCCTCCAAGATATTGAGTGACTTTGCTATCTTGCCCTGAGAATATTTGACTTTAGACCTTGATTCTGACGCATTTGCTTGACACATTGACTACATTTACCCAATGGAAAAAAATATCTATCACTATCCATCTCAATAAGTGATTTTTCCCACCAAACCAAACCAAATATCAAAACCAAATTTCCCATATAACTAGCCTAAGATCATATATAAAAAAAAGTTAAATCTTATACAGAGAGCCCTCTCTGAGCCTTATGAAGGCTAGATCCTAAAGCTTAAAATTAGGTCTATGGTTACCTCTAATATTATATAAAATATAAATAAAAAATTTCACAACTTTGAGAATTATTAGAGTTATAACATACTGGCGACCATACTGGGGAACTAACCAATCCTCAGTTTTTAAATAGGTCTTAAAGGAAATATTTTTATTATATTTACACCTTAATATTGTTTCAAAAAGTTGTGAGTACATTTTCAGTAAAAATTATAATTCTTGCTTCCAGAAGAGTCTACTACAGCAGGTCAAATCCAATTCCACAACCTGCTGCAATAATAGATGATCCTGACAAAATTGGGAAAAAAGAATAAAAAAGTAGAAGATTAGGTAATAAAGTTTCCTTAGTTAGAGAAAATTCCCTTCCAAAACAGTTATAAACTATACAAGACATTGATTTTGACTTAAATTTTGAACATTCTTTATTCAGAAACAAATCAGAAAGTGATTTAAATAACACTGTTATAGATCCTAATTTTATTTCATCACTTGAAATTAAACAGGAAACTGTTTCAGTAGATTATGAATCAAAGATATTTGAATCTTATGATAAACTTGATGAAATAAATTCTACTATACTTAAGGAAATAGATGAAGCTATTTTTCAGCATTCAGTTTAATTATCTGCTTTATTAGCTTATACACCTAAGCCTTCTACCACTCATTTAGATACCAGCCTTTTAGAGTCACAAGGTTCATCTTTATTTACCACCACATCATCCATAATATCCACCACACTTCATTCCACAGATCCATTTATTCCTAAAAAACCATTCCAGCCTAGAGTAGTATTCCCATCCTCAACCACCTCATCTCCATCCACTAGTTTTCCTTCTGCATTTTCCAATACATCATTCTCATCTACTAACACTTCTTCATATTTCCCAACTTCTTGTTTTGGTTTCTCAACTAAATTTTCTAGTACATCTTCCTATATCCCAGTTTCATCTGCAAGTTCTGCAACCACATCAGCAAGTGCTTCTAGCTCTACCCCAAGTACTTCCAATTTACCCCCAAGCCAAGCTAGAATTCAACCCATGGCTGCTAGATATGGTCCCTTAATCCTTCCATCCCAGTTACATGAAATGCCTAGGAATATCAAAACAAAATACCTCAATTTGATGCAACCACTCAATACACTGCCCAACAACATGTGAATAAAATGACAGATTATTTTGAGCTTCATGAAATAGATGATTCTGATGTACAAATGAGACTTTTTTCTCAAACATTAACTGGGGAGGTTAAAATATGGTTTAAAGGTTTAAATCCTGGTAGTATTGTTGATTTAGCAGTTTTTCATGGATTATTCATCAATAAATGGGAAAAGAAGAAAAATCCTCTTCAAATATTGTCTGAATTTGAAAGTATAAAAAGAGCTCCTAATGAAATAGTCCAAGATTATTGTACTAGATACAACAACATTTATAATTCAATCCCTATTAATCTAAAACCCACTCCAGAATGTGTCATTCTCAAATTCCCTAATGGATTTTACACATAGATTGTTTATCAATTGAGAGAGAGGAATCGAGAGACTTTAGAACAAATGTAGACAAATGTTGTTAGTGTAGAAGCAAATTTTTATCTAAAAAAGCTAGATTAAGGAATGAGAGGAGAGTAACAATAAAAGAAGAAGCATCTAGTTCAGATTTAAAAATAGATCAATTAGCCAAAAATTTAGAGAGAATGATGGATAGATTATATAATATAGAAAGGAGGCCACAATGGGATAACCAACAACAAATTAGAAATCCCAACTTCAGGAAAAACACTAATACAGGAAAATCTAGAGAATCAGCACCTGATCAAACAATAAGACCACCTTTCCAAGAGAACTATCCTGAAAGTTCTCATCAAAATGATGATGATGAAGACACCATAAATCTAATGGGTATAAATGATGATAACACTATATTTTTAGCACAAGAGGATCAAGATTTATATGATTTACAACAATTGCAATTAGATTCTGGTGAATCATTTGATTACAAAAAAGGTTATGATTTTTCTATCAATGAAGTACATAAGAAATATAACATTAGAAGCAAGAAAAACATAGAACCTTCTACTAATAAATCTGCATAAACACAAACTAAGAAAATAGTAGAAGCTCCCACAACTAAAGTTCTGCAAATTTTCCCTAGGGAAAACAAGAAAAAATCCAATTCATCCCTGAAAATGTCAAGAACTAAAATTTCACCTAGTCCTAAGATTATTGACGTAATAGATGAGCCTATCCAAACATCAGTATATTCATAAAAATCTGTTGTTGTAAAGACAATTAATTCTGTTAAAACAACAATTTTAGACTCTAAAACACCCACTGTTGATCCACAATCCGCTGATCCAAAAGCTACCACTACTAAAACAACTTCTGATAATACAAAATCTGTAAAAACATCTACTGCTTCTCAAGATATTCTTGAAAAGAAAACTAAAAATGTTAAGACAGCAAAAACACAAACCGAAAATGACAAAACAACTGTATAAAAAGAAGATAAACCTACTCAAAATACAGTTACTAAAGAAGAGATAATTCGGCTAAGTAAATCACAAGCTCCATTTAATATCCAAGATGAAATTGAAAAATAAAAAATACAAATTCTTCTAACAGAATTGGTAAAACATGATTTATACAAAATAACTATCACTTAAACCTTAAACATGAATGATGGAGAAGATTCAATAAATCTAAGTGATGATCAACCAAAGTTAATTTTTGGTCCTGATGTTGTTGAAAACACCAAGATGGAGCAGTTCCATCGTTTTACATTAGCTTAATTGTTCATGAACAAATATTACACAATGCAGTCCTAGATTCAGGGGCTTCACACAATTTAATACCAAAAGCAATAATGGAAACCCTAAATTTAGATATCACTAGGCCCTAAAAAGATCTCTTTTCATTTGATTCTAGCAAAGTCAAATGTTTAGGTTTGATTAAAGATTTGTGTGTCACATTAGTTCAATATCCTGGTAAAATCATACTCATGGAAATTGTAGTAGCTCACATCCCTGCTAAGTATGGAATGCTCTTATCTCACTCATGGGGAGCTAAATTATAGGTATCTCTACAACTTGATATGTCATATGCAACCATATCAATTTTTGGTCAACCAAAGAAACTTTATAGGGTAACATTGATGAAATATATGGTGAGTAGTGTAGAAATACCAAGAAATTACCCAATTTATACTACACCTATTGACATGGATTCATTCATTTTACGCAACTCTGAAACTTATATTGAAATCAAAACTGAGCTAAAAGATAAAAACAAAACACCAAACAGTGAGAACATCTTTCATGAATCATTATGGCGCCTAGATTTTGATGGTTCAGTCAAAAAATTAGGAGCAGGAGTAGTAGTTTGGATAAATAACATGGAAAAACATGATGCAGAAGGCTGTGCTTTCAAACTGAATTTTAAATGTACCAACGGCATGGCTGAATATGAAGCTCTTATTTTAGGACTGCAGATTGTTAGGAATTTAGGAGGTAAAAGAATATCAATTATGGGAGACTTGGAGTTAATTGTAAATAAATTAACTGGTGAATATTCTGTTTATAATCCAAGATTAAGCCGATATAGAGAAACTATTTTAGATTTGATCAAAGAATTGTTAGAATGTGATTTTTCTGCAATACCAAGAAAACAGAACATACAGGCTCACTGCTTAGCAACCTTTTCTAGTAACTGTAATCTTCCATTTCAACCAAATTATATATATACTGCAAAAGTAAAACACAGACCTATAATTCTTGTTAATCTTAAATATTGGCAAATTTTCTCACAAGATGAACAGATTTATCATTTTATGAACAATGAAGGTGAAATTCAGAATTGTAAAATAGATACAAATTGTACCATAGATCAAAACTTAGATAGTGAGATTGATTTAGATAATGTAGATGTCAATAACTAAATTTTTTCTAAACCTACAAAATTTAGTCAAGCAGACATAGATAATTTAGAAAAAATAGAGATTGAAGAGTTAGCAGATGATGAATATGATATTTTGAACCTAAAAGATAACTTTTTACCAAAAGGCATAATCCTTTAGAAGACTTATTTGAGTCGAATGATGTAGCAAGAAAACCTAAAATGGAGCCACTTAGATCTGATATTGAGGAATGTAATATTGGTACAGAGTTAAAACCTAAGATTATTAAACTTTCCAAAGCTTTACCTCAAGAAGAAAAAGAAAAATACATAGCTCTTTTTAAGGAATTTCAGGTTGTTTTTGCTTGGAGTTATGATGACCTAAAATCCTATGAAACTAGCATAATACAACATAAAATACCTATAAAATAAGACCAAAAACCTTTTAAACAAAATTTAAGAAGGATCAATCATGTTTTGATGCCTTTAATTGAGAAAGAGGTAAAAATAATGTATGATGCCCAAATAATTGCACCAATCATATATTTTGATTGGGTTTCTAATCTAGTTCCCACTAGGAAAAAGATAGGATAAATTAGATTATGTGCTGATTTCAGAAATTTAAATAAGGTGTCCTTAAACAATATTTAACCTTTACCAAAAATGAATCACACTCTACAAAGGGTAGTTGGTTCTTCCAGAATTTCATTGTTAGATGGATTTTCTGGATATAACCAGATTCTAGTCCAACTAGAAGACCAAGCCAAAACTGCTTTTACTACTCCATGGGGCACTTTTATATATATAAAAATGCCTTTCAGGTTAATGAATGCAGGAGCCACTTTTCAAAGATATATGGATATAGCCTTTGTAAAATATATTCATGAAGTCTTAGTGACTTATTTATATGACATTAAATTGTATTTTCAAAGACTGATTATGAACATTTGGATCATCTCAGGCAAGTCTTTCTTAAATGCAGGAAATTTGGCATCTCTGTAAACCCTAAGAAAACTTTATTTGGATTGGAATAAGGTAAACTACTAGGACATATTATATCTAAGGAGGGAATTAGAACAGACCCAACCAGTATAGACATAATTCTTAACATTAGTCCTCCTAGGAACGTTAAATAATTACAAGCTTTTCTAGGTAAACTTAACTTCCCTAGAAGATTCATCTCAAATCTAGCTAAAATAATCAGAGAACTTAACAATATGCTTAAAAAAGACTCAGTACTTAAATGGACCATTGAAGCCAAGAAATCTTTTGAATAAATTAAACAAGCTTTAAAAAAAACACCAATCCTTATAATTCATGATTTTAAGAAGGATTTCATTATTTTCTCCCTTGCTTCAGAACATACTATTGCTGCAGTTTTACTGTAGAAAAATGACCAGGGCTATGACCAGCCCATTTCCTTCTTTAGAAAATCACTCATACATGCCACTTTAAAGTACAATATAATGGATAAACAAGCTCTAGCTTTAATTAATTCCATCAAAGACGTTAGAGTGTATATTATTTATTCACACATCATTGCCTACGTTCCAAATTCAGTTGTAAAGGAAATTCTAACACAAAATGGTCCTTATGGTAAAAGAGGCAAGTGGATTGAAAAAAAATTGGAATATTACATAGAAATCAAACCCACCAAACTCATAAAAGGTCAAGGTTTAGCCAAACTAATGGCTAAATCAAATTGCCATGCTTTAGACATTAATTTAGTTTCCCAAGTAGATGATCTGGAAGAGATGACAACTCCAGAGATCAGTGAAGCCTTTTCAAAATCACCATGGTATGCAGATATTATATTTATATTACTAAATTTATAAGCTCCTCCTAGATTATCAAAAAGAAAAGATAGATTCTTAAAAATGAAGGTAGTGAGATTTATATCATAGACAATGTACTTTTTTGGAAAGATCATGGTGGAATTTTACTAAATTGTTTGCTTAATGAAGAAGATGACAAAGTTCTAGAAGAATTTCATGGAGGTGACTATGGAAGACATCTCTACTGGAAGACTACTATAGACAAAATCCTGAGAACTGGTTTTTACTGGCCTACTTTGTTTGCAGATGTAAAAAAGTATGTGACCTCCTGCCACAAGTGTAAAATATTTAAAGGAAAGAAAGAGATATTACCACTGCCCTTAAAACCCATCTCAATAGAAATGTCGTTTCAAAAATGGGGTCTTGACTTCATTGGTGAAATTCACCCTCCATCCTCAGCTCAACATAAGTGGATTCTGACAGCCACTGACTATTTTACTATGTGGATAGAAGCCACACCCTTGAAGAAAACCACTAACACTATCATAATATTCTTTTTAGAAAATAACATACTCTCAAGATTTGGATGGCCCCAAAATATTATTATTTATAATGTAGCTACATTCAAATCCAAAAAATTATTGATTTTTTCCATAAATACCACATCGCCATTGGCCATTCTACTACATATTACCCTCAAGGTAATGGCCTTGTTGAATATTCCAAAAAAAGCATTGTGCACATCATCAAAAAATTACTAGAAGATAACAATAAGACTTGGAATAAGAGGTTAGTTAATGCCTTATGGGAAGATAGACTTACCACCAAAAAATCTATTGGTACATCGCCTTACCAGCTTGTCTATGGAATGTAAGCTATTTTTTCCATATTCCTGAGGAGTACTAGTGATGAAGATAATACAAGAATTATAGGTTGAGACCAATGACATTCAAAGAAGGATTAATCAAACCATTCACTTGCAGCAAACAAGAGAAGAGGTTTATCTTAAGTCTCAAGTTATCCAAGATAATATTAAGAAAAATCTTGACAAAAAGAGTAAAGAATATGATTTCTACATTGGTGAAAAAGTTCTAAAGTGGGATTCAAGGAGAGAAGAGAAAGGTAAACATTGGAATTTGATTTTCTATGGAAAGGACCTTATTTTTATATGGTTACAGAGGTAACAATGCTTTCTTTTTTAAAGAGATGGATGCGTCAGATCTACTAGGTGGACCTGTCAATAGTAGAATTCTGAAGCATTACTACTCTTCAGAAATAACTAATAGTTAGATGTTTTTACTTTTTCCATTGTACATAACATTTCATATTTTAGATTAGATTGGACATTTTAATAACAAAGTTGAATCCCGGAGAGAAGGCCCTAAGCTTTGAAAGGTAAAATATCATAAGTATGAATAATTACAGAGATCAGACAAATATTTACAAGGTCAGCATAGTCAAAATTCAAAGGCTACTAGTCTTAAAGCTCTTGACATTTCACCAGGAAATGTCATCCCCATGTGGAGCCATTGTTAGGGTCCTATAATAATAGGGTTCATAATTTTTGAATTGAATATGATTAGTCTTTTAAATATGTACATACCTTTATTTTTGCAAGTCGTTTTCCCATATTTGAAAATAATAAAAAATGAAAAGAGGGTAAAAGTCCTAAAATAAATATCAAAGGACTTGAAAAGAAAAAGATAAAAAAGAATTAAAAATGGATCCCAAAAACAAAAAAGAGATAAGAATAAGACATGAAAGTGATGGAAGTAAAAATGCTAGTACTTTTACTTTTACTACAAAAATAATGATTATGTGCAACTTGTTCAAATGCCATAATCCATGATGAGTTAAATAGTTTAATATTAACTTTTTCATGCTTTGAGTTTCATGTTTATAGATAGAGAATAAAGATCTGTCAAGAAATTTAAACTTGACAAATCAGTAGATAATTGAAGAATAAATGAGGATCTCAATATTTTAATCTGAGCCCTTGGATGAAATAAGGTTAGAATTGGATAGTTTATGCTTTAAAATAAAAATGGATTTAGGGTTCTAAGCTCAAATGCACCCATGAAAATAAAGAAAAAATGGTAGAAAAAATGATGGGTAGGTAGAAAGCAGTCACACAACGCATGATTAAAACTTCATCTTGCAAATTACTAATTAACCTTCCCTCAAAGTATCCTAGTATTAAAAACCTTTAGTTAAAAGGCTCAAAGAATTCCTCTGACTTTTGTTGGGACCAGACCCAAGGTTTAATGACTGATTGATCCTAAGTATTGGATTCCCTTCATAAAAACCCATTTCCTCAACATTATTACCCTTCTTCTAAGATAAAATCCCTTTTCCTAAAGTAAAACACCTTTTTTTTAGGGAAAGTAAAACTCCACTTAACTAATTTCATTTTATACAAAAACATTCAAAAAACCCACAAAAATACTATTTATCCTAAGTGTTAATTGTAAATATTTAAAATGGGGCCATGAATGCGCCCAAATTCTTATTTTACACTTTACTTAGTTCATTTATAGGTATTTCTGCTCATATTTATTTTCATATTAACATTTAACTTAAATATTAATTCCTTATAATATCCCCCCCCCCGTAATATATTAAATCATTTTATATAAATACCCCAAAAGCCACTTTAATAATGTTTAAACTATGGTTCTAATTCCCAAGGTGACATATTCCTCTCCCCCATAGTTTAAAAAACATATGTTATATATATTATTCGTCCAAGGGTTGTATTACACTTGTAAATCACTCATTTTCCATGTAAATCACATATCCGCCTATCCTGTAAATACATTAGATTTTACGTTTAAACATGTTTTGAACATATTATATTAACCCCGCCACATAACAAACTCCCAAGCCCATGCCCATATGCCAAGCAACTCAACCGACAAATCAAAGCCGTTCACATCCCCTTCGCCAGATATGACAGTCTAAAACCCATATCACAAATTAAAAATCGTGATTTTTAATCCATTTTGGATTTGTGAAATGGGCGGTATTTCCCTTTCCTCTCTCCTCCACGTGGCGCAAAACAATTGGATCATTTTCATTTGCGAAAAACCATTTACCGCCTTCTCATATTGCGATAACCGCTTCCCGGTATTTGTCCTCCTGGCACCAAAAATGCCTCCATTCAACTTGACTCGCATTTATTGCAAACGCTGTTTAATTCTAAATTTTCTATAAAAATGCATATTCATGCAGTTTAAACCTTTTTTTCATTTTTCTGCTTATTTAAACCCTTTCCAACTGAAGAAAAGACATCGTTTCCCCTATTTAAATGCTCAAAGAACTAGCAATCCATTAAAATTTCTACTGAGACCACCTAGAGCCTCCAATCTACTTTCAAAGGAATTCATCAAAAGCTTCTGAAATCTCCCCGATGCACCAGAGGCCCTATTTCATGTCACAATACCTGCAATAA
The DNA here is from genome assembly GCA_034641835.2 of Pinus albicaulis. Lineage (NCBI taxonomy): Eukaryota > Viridiplantae > Streptophyta > Pinopsida > Pinales > Pinaceae > Pinus > Pinus albicaulis. Next base: position 1,456,063,802 of record CM076584.1, read on the forward strand.
TAGGTATTCTTCAAATAAAATACCTTCCCATCATTAGAAAACAAGAATTATGTGAATTTTAACCTCGTAAAGCCTGTTTTCCTACAAAAATACCTTTATTTCCTTCAAAAATGGTATTTGTTGTAAAAACCCTGATAAAATCGCAGTTTTGAACACTATAACATGTTTTTAAAGAAAACTGAAGAAAAATAATCAGTTGCCGACTTTCAGAAGCACTTTGAAAGGCTAAAAACCTTTTATAAATGCTCATAACCCCTTTTTGTGCATAAATTAGAAGGCTTTCAGTTTTTTTTATCCAAATAAGAGTAGTAAACCCTTGTTAAAACTTTCCTGAGACTGTAAAATGGTCTAAAAAAGTGATTTTAGAGCAGAATTGAAAGTTAAAACCAGAATAAAACCTAATTTTACCTATTGTTGCTAAAAAATATCTTTTTCAAACTAAGAATACCTTCTCTAAATAGTCTAAGCTTACAAAAGAGTATAAAAGACCTAAAAAATAGAGTTTCTAAGATCTAGAGGTCAAAATTGTCAAGAAAAAATCTAGTAATGACTTCTAAAAGAAACATTGTCATAAATCCACTAAAACCTCATCTTTTAGATGTTGAGCATACCCCCTTAGCTGATGTTGATTACAAAATAACGGATCCAGTAATTGAGTTCAATATTTTTGATCTCCATTGCTGGAGTTTAGAAAAATCTTTGGATCAAGGAGATGAAGTTCAAATTTGGGAGACTAGTTTACCCAAATATGTAGTTCCACATACCCATCAGTGTCTGGAAGTCATTATACCATGTCAAGCCCACTATTCCCCTGACCAAAGAGCTATTATTAATGCTGAAAAAGATGCATTTTTCACTATTACTGCAGTGTCTATAAACCTAATGCTTCAGTTAAAAATAGATCCTAATGTAGTCCCATTATCCATAGAAGCTCTTACAAAGCTTTATCTTGAGTTAGAATTTCCTAAGAGATTCTAGATCTTCCAAACATTCATGCCTAAATATTCTGAAATTATAAAGATTAACCCTCCATACTCATCCTCCAAATTCCCTGAAGGATTAAGACATGTTATTTCAATGTTATCCTTTATCCTTGGTTATTTTACTGATGAACACAATGATGAGTCTATACTTGGTTTTCTATCCACTTTTGTGCCTGGCCAACCTCCTTCTCTCATTTATAACTATGCTGAGTACATAGATGATAGTCTCCATGATCAACTTGTAAAACTTCGCATTGAAGGAGTTTTCAGATATACAACTTCCCTCTTTCAGATGTTCCTTTACTTCCAAGCAGGAAAATTCCCAATAACACTTCAGAAATTGGATGTAGAAGGTAATTCATTGTTAGTCATTTTCTGGACTTCTCTAATCAGAAAAGAATCAACAAAATTTAATTATACAGATTTCATAGATTGTTTTGTTTACCCATTGATAAACATGCTTACAAAAAATGTATAGCCAAGGATAAGTAATGAGATAAAGAAAGTTTTATAGCTATCAGAGCAAAGTAGAACTGGAGATTCGTACCTTTATCAAACTCATACAAAGATTAGAGTCTATGGGTCAAACCTCTTTCCCTATAAATTTCCAAACTACTTACCAATGAGAGTGTTTGCCTTAGAGTACATAAGTCAAATTCTCAATTCAGATTCTATAAACTTATTAGCTGCTAAAAAGAAGACTCAATTCAAATTGAAGAACCAAGTGGGTCCGTTTACATGCAATCATAGGGAAGAAAGTGTAGAGGCAGCAAAATTGTTGCTGGAATATAAATTTGAAGAAATTTTCTTGTGGAACTATGATCTTCATGGAATACTCAGTAAAATGAGGGTAAAAGGAAAATTAAGTGCTTATATCCATGATAAGAAGCCTGAGATGGACATTTTACGAATCAAACTGAATGGTTGGATAATACTTTGATGGAAACAATTAAACGGGGTGATACTAGTCATACTTTGAAGACTGTAAATGAGGAGGACAAAACTACCAAGAGAACTAATGAAGAAGGAACATATATAGAGGAAACAACAATAGAAACTAGATTCAAGATCCAATACAAGAAGAAACCTAAGATTAATCTAGTGGAAAAAGAGAAGGAAAAAATTGAGGTTTTAGATGAATAAAACCCAGAGAAGAACACAGATGCTACTATAGTTATTGAGAATGAACAGGAACCTGATAATTCAAACACTCAGATGATTGAAAAACAACAAAGCATGGAGTTATCCTTATCACAGTAAGCAAAGAATACATAATCAAAGAGAAATATAAAGAAATCAAGGCCAAGAATGAAGAGTTAAAAAATCAAATCTATTCACAGTATCTAAAGCAGACTCCAGGAAATCAAAATAGGCTGCTTTCAGCCTTTGATTATGCAAATAAAAAATTTCGAATGACAGTGCTACAACCAACAATGCCTAAACCTACAACAACAACAGACTATAAGAAATTTGACTTTGAAGTACCACTAGAAAGCATTCATCCCTTAGATCAAATTGAGTTTCATAAGAAAATCTCAGAAATGCTTTATTCTACTATGACCACAAAGGCCATGAGTTCCCAGAAACTCTAGAAAACTATAAAAAATTTGAGAGATCTGATTAGGATTGAAAAATATTCTTCTTATTCTAAAGACACAAGAATCAAGATTTTTGAAGAACTCGTGATTGAAGTAGGGTATGACCCTTCAAATGTGAAAGCAGTAGAAGAATTGGTGAAAAAGAAAAATGTTGACATTGCAGCACTTAGAAAGAAATGAAACTCCCTCCAACAGAACATCCTCAGGCTAAAGAGATTGTGTAAGAGGAAAATCAAAAAGATGATATGATGAGTCTCATACTCCAAATGACAACACAAATTAAGGAAATAGAGATAGAAATGGACAAGCTTGTCCAAGAGAAACAAGCTACAAAAACTCAAAGTGTTCCTCCTACAGTCATCCCCATGGTAACTACATGAGTTCCTTCAACTTTATCAAAGGAGTTGGTACCAAAACTCCCATTGGCCACAACTGTGCCAATGACTTCTTCCACTACTTCTGCTATTGAATCATCTACTTCAGTAGTGTAACAAACATATGAGGCCAACAAGCTCATTAAAGCCATGGAAGATATGTCAATTCAAAATAATGAGATCAATAGGTTGAAAGAACAAATCAAGAACTTGGAAGATGCCAATAAATTAGCTCAAATAAATTCTAAAACAGAGGAAAATAAATCCAAAAGGTTAAGTGAGCAGCTTAAGAAGGTTGAATCAGAGTTAACCTTGAAAGAAAAAATGGCTTACATAAAAAATTAGGTGTGGTCCAAAATCATTGAGTCAATCAATGATACTTGTGTTGGGAAACATACTGAGGGGGGGGGGGGGGAATCAGTATTTAGTGCAGACTGAAAACTTTTAATTTTCTTTCTCTAAAACCCATACGCTACTTTGATGAACCCAAGTCGCGTATACACGTGGATCCTTAATGAAACTTGCGTATTACCAGAGTCTCATTATGCAGATAATTCTTTACTTAGATCATTGCATCATTCATTCATTAGATGTTTAGTAAGTAGTAAACGTGTGTAGTAAGAGAAGAATAAATCATCACACATAAGAAACACACATGAACACCAGGATTTAAGGTGGAAACCCAATTCGGGGGAAAACCACCGCTACTGTCATATCTGTTTTCAATATTTATTATAAAGAAAACTTCTTACAACCATGTATTGGCGCAGACTCATACTAGCACGCATGCACCCACCTGCAGAAGGCTACAACCTTCTCTCATTTACCAACCTCTCCTGGAAGGGAGCTACAACCCCTTGCTCACGTTTACCAGCCTCTCCTGGAAGGAAGCTACTACCCCCTGCTCTCGTTTACCAGCCTCTCCTGGAAGCGAGCTACTACCCCCTGCTCTCGTTTACCAGCTACTATTGGAAGGGAGCTAAAACCCCCTCACTGAAGGCTTCGACCCTCAGCACCACCATGGACCACGTTTCATCAATTTTCATACTGGACCCACTCCACACATTTAAGCTCAACATTCATCAAACTGAAAATTATAACCCCATCAATTCATTCATTGAATCATCAACCAATCAACCAACGACTTGATCTTCAATTAACATAATCAATAGCATATTCATCATTCAAACAACCTAGTTCTATATGAATACATAACATTAAAAAAACAAAACAGATCAGACATTTCATTCCACTTACTTCAGCAAACCCTAGATTCCATACACGCTTTTACATCACTGAACCTGCGTATGTACGCGCTTTCATGCACACCAACCCACGTGTACTTCTGTGCATTCTTCAGAAAACCCTAACTTCCCATACACGCTTTTTATTAAGCAGACCAACGTATACACGCACTTTTACTGAAGCGAACCTGCGTATACATCTATAACTTTTCAGGACTGTGCAGCTCTTCAGATTAGATAAACAACTCAGATTTCATCCTTCACTTCAGAAAGTATTTCGCCTCATCTCAGATCTAAACATTGCATTAACAGATCTAGAAAATACATATACATTTCAGATCTAGAGATCCCTCTTCATCATTTTCTTCATAGGTGCATTAGTAATTCAGATCAATCAATTCATTCCATGCAGATGTACTTCAGAGTGAAGTATTCATTTAATACCTAGACTTGCACCATCTTGCACCATGATTTTCTTCTCCTTATATAGATTTAGCCTTTGTCAATACCATGAGCCAAAACCACACCACTTCCGATGGTATTCCTGGACGGGATCAAATAGATAATCTAGCGCTCAATACTGTGGGCCAATACCATGGTAATGCCCCCTGGTTTTATAAAAATAGAGCGCAAATTGGCATACGCGACTTGGCACGTACTTTTCCGCGTGCATATGCTACTTCTCCTTAACAAACCCGCGTATGCTTTGTGACACATCATATTTATCATTTTTCTGGCACTTACTGAATTTCATTTCTTTTGTTACTTCTGAGCTGATCTGTCGATACATCATCCTTCCTTATTTAAAAAAAGATACATCATCCTTACAAATTTAACACATAGGTTGCTTATCATAGGAAACTCATCAAGCAGGTTTTTATCAAGAACAACTTCATCAAGTAGGTTTCCATCAAGGACAACACATGCCAACAATATCCCTCTTTGGAGTTGATGGCAACCATGATGGTGTTTGATCACCATAACAGATAGATACATTGATTATAACCATTATGAAAACACCATGATACTCTCCCCCTATTCAAACACCATGTTACTCTCCCCCTTAGACATCAAGGGCAAAGGGCGGATCAAATCCAAGTCAATGTTTTTGTCCACATGTAGAAAGAAGAGCTCGTAGATTTGATGTGCATTGAAGCTACCATGCTCCCCGTGAGTTCATGTTGAATATTCAACATAATATTCAATGAAGTACATGACTCTATGACCTTTCCTATCACCAAGGACTCATACTTACATCAAGGATCCAACCAAGTGGCTTTACATATATGACTCAAGTACCCAACCAAGTGGGTTTACACATTTTGACTCAACTACCCAACCAAGTGGGTTTACAAATTTGATCAAGTGCTTACATGATAGAATATTACAATTTTACATCATAGGTCTGAACATGACCTTTTCATCAAATTACAAATATGACTTTTATAACCAATATCAAAAATACCTCAAGAGAGAGATAATATTTTAGAATCATCATAATGCAAACTATGCATTATAATCAGCAAGGCTAATGCTTCCCTAAAACTGTGTTCCTGATCTTTAGCTATCTTAATGTTTTTCTTATCAGAAAAGCATATGCGACTGTCTCCAGCAGAACTCACGTATATACGTGGCTTTATTTCACTAAAACCACGTATGGAAAGTGAAACACTGAAAATTTCCACAACTTCATCTCCCCCTGAATTTGTACCACCTGTACCTGTCTTCTTCACATCAGATGCACTGTCAGAAATAAACATAACCAGAATTACCAAACCAACCATGGGAATCATCATACATTTCTCCCCCTGTGATGATACATTATTAATCCCTATAATGTATCTCACATCACTCTGCATCCATTACGAGAAGTAAGCTTCAGAAGTGGATAACTGCAGTAGGGTCAATATTCCCTACGTTTCTGACCGGTCCTCCTTCTTTTTCTAGCTTTGCTTGAAATTTCTTATTGTATGCTGGAAATTGTCCAATTTCTCATATCTATTCATCATGCATTCCTTTTCTACATGTCCATACTTGTTACAAGCATAACATCTTGCATGACCAGAAAAGTAAGCATAAGGATCATAATGAGTTTTTCTATTCTTTCTTCTATTTCAATCAGCTGCTTTATGACCATACTTGCTGCATGAAAAACAATATCCCTTAAAGAAACCTGAGTACCTCTCTGAGTAGAATCTGTTTGTTTGTGACTGAAATGATCTGCTTCTGCAATTGGCTGCAACATGCCCATAATTATGACATTTAAAGCATTCAACAGTATTGATGCTTCTATAGTTAGGAGGGAATTATTTCTTTTGAGAGTTCATGATTTTCGGTTGACCTTTTGTTTCTTCCAACACTTCAGGATTTGCATTGATATCCTTTGAATATTTAGCACTTCCTTGTGAACTAGATTCTCCTTTAACAGTTTCATGAAAACCAAGACCAAATTTAACAGAAGGAGACCTTTGACTACTAAGAATATTTTCCAGAATCTTAGTACTATTTTGAAACCTCAAGAGTTTATCTTTTTCTTCTAATTTAACCTTTAGAATGTTTACCTCAACGTCCAATTTCTGGCATTGCAGCTTCATACTTTCTTCGACCCTTTTTCTTTCTTCTACTTGATCATTCAATTTCAAAATCTCTTCTTTCAGCCCATTTTCTTGTTCTTCAAAAGTTTGTAAGAGATCTTCATTCTTCTTATTTGATTTTTCCAGTTCTTTTTTCAGAGAGATTATTTCTGCTTCAAGTCTTTCACTTCGATTGGTTACTTTATTCTGCAGTCTTTGATACATTTCTATCCGTCTTTGATACATTTCTATCTCACCATTCATTCTAGAGATCACGTGTTGGTAGATAGATTCCTTCTTTTTAAATTGATCTTCATCATTAGTCTTGAGATTTTCTTCTAGACCTATACTGTTACTTTCACTATCATTTTCACTATCTTCACCATTTCTTGCATAGGGAAGTGAAACACAAAGATTAGTACCTTTTTCATATTCTTCATTTTCTGCTTCACATGTTTTTTGAGATATCTCCTTTCTTTGAGTAGCCTTCTTCTTTTGCTTCCTTGCCATGAGCACTAACAGATCTTGGTCAGAATCTTCTTAATCCTCATTTGAAATTTCATCATTATCTTCATTTGTATAATAGCTCTTTCCCTTTTCAAATTGTTTCCCTTTATCATGATTTTCTTCATAAGGAAATTTAGCAACATAATGACCAACTCTTCCACAAGTAAAACTTTTGAAGGGAAGATTACCTCTGAATCTTCCAGTACCTAGTTGGAGTCTTCTCACAAAATTTTCTTCCTCTTCTTCTGATATATAATTTGATTCCTTGATGACTTCCTTTTCTTTTCCTTTTGCATATGCCTTAAAGGCAACTTCTCTGATTTGAGAGGGACCTTCTTTTCTCATTTCAAAAGCAGTTAAAATACCATGTAGTTGAACAATAGTAAGAGTTTGCATATCTTTCTTTTCTTCAATAGCTGATACTTTTGATTCAAATTTTGAAGTCAAAGATCTTAAGACTTTTTCCACCAGAGTAGTGTCGGTTATGGTTTCATCCAAACTTCTCATACGATTTACAATATCATCTAGATGTAAAAATAAACTGGCAATACTCTCATCACTATGCATTCTTAAATTTTCATATTCAATTCTAAGAGTTTGGAGTTTTGCACTTTTTACCTTTGTATCTCCTTCATAGCTTAGAATGATTTTGTCCCATATTTCTTTTGCTGAATTTAGCTGCATCACTTTAGAAAATTCTAGTTCATATATGCTTCCTAATAAAACATTGACTGCTTTGGCATTGATTTCATATTTATTCCTTTCTGCTGCATCAGAAGGAATAATTGCTGGATACTGATAACCTTCTTCCACGATTGCCCATACTTCTGCACCAAGACTTTGCAAATAAGCTTTTGTTCGTATCTTCCAGAATAACAGATTACTTCCATTGAATAGAGGTGGCCTTAGTGAAAGTACTCCTTCATGACTTCCCATTGCGATGGATCTCCTTCAAGCGATCAAGCTCCTTCAGAAGGACTCGCTCTGATACCAATTGTTGGGAAAAATACTGAGAGGGGGGGGGGGGGGTGAATCAGTATTTAGTGCAGAATGAAAATTTTTACTTTTCTTTCTCTAAAACCCATAAGCTACTTTAATGAACCCAAGTCACGTATACACGCGGATATCCTTAATGAAACTTGTGTATTACCAGAGATCTCATTATGCAGATAATTCTTTACTTAGATCATTGCATCATTCATTCATTAGATGTTTAGTAAGCAGTAAACATGTGCAGTAAGAGCAGAATAAATCATCACACATAAGAAACACACATGAACACCAGGATTTAAGGTGGAAACCCAATTCGAGAGAAAATCACCGCTGTCATCGTATCTGTCTTCAATATTTATTATAAAGAAAACTTCTTACAAGAATGTACTGGTGCAGACTCATACCAGCATGCAGGCACCCACCTGCAGAAGGCTACAACCTTCTCTCATTTACCAGCCTCTCCTGGAAGGGAGCTACAACCCCCTGCTCTCGTTTGCCAGCCTCTCCTAGAAGGGAGCTACTACCCCCTGCTCTCGTTTACCAGCCTCTCCTGGAAGGGAGCTACTACCCCCTACTCTCGTTTACCAGCTACTACTGGAAGGGAGCTACAACCCCCTCACTGAAGGCTTCGACCCTCAGCACCACCATGGACCACGTTTCATCAATTTTCATACTGGACCCACTCCACACATTTAAGCTCAACATTAATCAAACTGAAACTTATAACCCCATCAATTCATTCATTGAATCATCAACCAATCAACCAACGACTTGATCTTCAATTAACATAATCAGCAGCATATTCATCATTCAAACAACCCAGTTCTGTATGAATACATAACAGTAAAACAACAAAACAGATCAGACATTTAATTCCACTTACTTCAGCAAACCCTAGATTCCATACGCTCTTTTACATCACTAAACCTGCGTATGTACGCGCTTTCATGCACACCAACCAGCTTGTACTTCTGTGCATTCTTCAGAAAACCCTAACTGCCCATACGTGCTTTTCCTTAAGCAGACCCGCGTATACACGCGCTTTTATTGAAGCAAACCTACGTATACATCTATAACTTTTCAGGACTGTGTAGCTCTTCAGATCAGATAAAAAACTCAGATTTCATCCTTCACTTCAGAAAGTATTTCACCTCATCTCAGATCTAAACATTCGATAAACAGATCTAGAAAATACATATACATTTCAGATCTAGAGATCCCTCTTCATCATTTTCTTCATAGGTGCATTAGTAATTCAGATCAATCAATTCATTCCATGCAGATGTACTTCAGAGTGAAGTATTCATTTAATACCCAGACTTGCACCATCTTGCACCATGATTTTCTTCTCCTTATATAGATTTAGCCTTTGTCAATACCATGAGCCAAAACCACACCACTTCCGATGGTATTCCTGGACGGGATCAAATAGATAATCTAGCGCTCAATACTGTGGGCCAATACCATGGTAATGCCCCCTAGTTTTATAAAAATAGAGTGCAAATTGGCATACGCGACTTGGCACATACTTTTCCACATGCATACGCTACTTCTCCTTAACAAACCCGCGTATGCTCTGTGACACATCATATTTATCATTTTTCTGGCACTTACTGAATTTCCTTTCTTCTGTTACTTCTGAGCTGATCTGTTGATACATCATCCTTCCTTATTTAACACAAGATACATCATCCTTACAAATTTAACACATAGGTTTCTTATCATACGCAACTCACCAAGCAGGTTTCTATCAAGAACAAATTCATCAAGTAGGTTTCCATCATTCATCAAGTAGGTTTCCATCAAGAACAACACATTCCAACAATCTCCCCCTTTGGACGTGATGGCAACCATGATGGTGTTTGATCACCATAATAGATAGATACATTGATTATAACCATTATGAAAACACCATGATACTCTCCCCCTATTCAGACACCATGTTACTCTCCCCCTTTGACATCAAGGGAAACGGGCAGATCAAAGCAAAGACAATGTTTTTCTCCACATGTAGAAATAAGAGCTTGTAGATCTGATGTGCATTGAAGCTACCATGCTCCCCCTGAGTTCATGCTGAATCTTCAACATAATATTCAATGAAGTACATGACTCTATGACCTTTCCTATCACCAAGGACTCACACTTACATCAAGGATCCAACCAAGTGGATTTACATATATGACTCAAGTACCCAACCAAGTGGGTTTACACATTTTGACTCAACTACCCAACCAAGTGGGTTTACAAATTTGATCAAGTCCTTGCCACAGAATATTACAATTTTACATCATAAGTCTCAACATGACCTTTTCATCAAATTACAAATATGAATTTTATAACCAATATCAAAAAGACCTCAAGAGAGAGATCATATTTCAGAATCATCATAATGCAAACTATGCATTATACTCAGCAAGGCTAATGCTTCCCTGAAACTGTGTTCCTGATCTTTAGCTATCTTACTGTTTTTCTTATCAAAAAAGCATACACGACTATCTCCAGCAGAACTCGCGTATATACGCGGCTTTAGTTCACTAAACCCGCATATGGAAAGTGAAACACTGAAAATTTCCATAACTTCATCTCCCCCTAAATTTGTACCAACTATATCTGTCTTCTTCACATCAGATGCACTGTCAGAAATAAACATAACCAGAATTACCAAACCAACCATGGGAATCATCATACATTGCTCCCCCTGTGATGATACATTATTAATCCCTATAATGTATCTCACATCACTCTGCAACCATTATGAGAAGTAAGCTTCAGAAGCGGATAACTGCAGTAGGGTCAATATTCCCTATGTTTCTGACTGGTCCTCCTTCTTTTTCCAACTTTTCTTGAAATTTCTTATTGTATGCTGGAAATTGTCCAATTTCTCAGATCTATTCATCCTGCATTCCTTTTCTACATGTCCATACTTGTTACAAGCATAACATCTTGCATGACCAGAAAAGTAAGCATAAGGATCATAATGAGTTTTTCTATTCTTTCTTCTATTGCAATCAGCTGCTTTATGACCATACTTGCTGCATGAAAAATAATATCCCTTAAAGAAACCTGAGTACCTCTCTGAGTAGAATATGTTTTTTTGTGACTGAAATGATCTGCTTCTGCAATTGGCTGCAACATGCCCATAATTATGATATTTAAAGCATTCAACATTATTGATGCTTCTATAGTTAGGAGGGAATGATTTCTTTTGAGAGTTCATGATTGTCGATTGACCTTTTGTTTCTTCCAACGCTTCAGGTTTTGCATTGATATCCTTTGAATCTTTAGCACTTCCTTGTGAACTAGATTCTCCTTTAACAGTTTCATCAAAACCAAGACCAAATTTAACAGAAGGAGACCTTTGACTACTAAGAATATTGTCCAGAATCTTAGTACTATCTTGAAACCTCAAGAGTTTATCTTTTTCTTATAATTCACCCTTTAGAATGTTTATCTCAACCTCCAGTTTCTAGCATTGCTGCTTCATACTTTCTTCGACCCTTTTTCTTTCTTCTACTTGATCATTCAATTTCAAAATCTCTTCTTTCAACCCATTTTCTTGTTCTTCAAAAGTTTGAAAAATATCTTCATTCTTCTTATTTGATTTGTCCAGTTCTTCTTTCAGAGAGATGATTTCTGCTTCAAGTCTTTCACTTCGATTGGTTACTTTATTCTGCAGTCTTTGATACATTTCTATCTGTCTTTGATACATTTCTATCTCACCATTCATTCTAGAGATCATGTCTTGGTAGATAGATTCCTTCTTTTTAAATTGATCTTCATCATTAGTCTTGAGATTTTCTTCTAGACCTATATTGTTACTTTCACTATCATTTTCACTATATTCACCATTGCTTGCATAAGGAAGCGAATCACAAAGATTAGTAACTTTTTCATATTCTTCATTTTCTGCTTCTCATGTTTTCTGAGATATCTCCTTTCTTTGAGTAGCCTTCTTCTTTTTCTTCCTTTCCATGAGCACTAACAGATCTTGGTCAGAATCTTCTTCATCCTCATTTGACATTTCATCATTATCTTCATTTGTATAATAGCTCTTTCCCTTTTCAAATTGTTTCCCTTTATCATGATTTTCTTCATAAGGACATTTAGCAGCATAATGACCAACTCTTCCACAAGTAAAACACTTGAAGGGAAGCTTACCTCTGAATCTTCCAATACCTGGTTGGAGTCTTCTTACAAAATTTGCTTCTTCTTCTTCTTCTGATATATAACTTGATTCCTTGACAACTTCCTTTTCTTTTCCTTTTGCACATGCCTTAAAGGCAACTTCTCTGATTTGAGAGGGACCTTCTTTTCTCATTTCAAAAGCAGTTAGAATACCATGTAGTTGAACAATAGTAAGAGTTTGTAGATCTTGCCTTTCTTCAATAGCTGATACTTTTGATTCAAATTTTGAAGTCAAAGATCTTAAGAATTTTTCCACCAGAGTAGTGTCGGTTATGGTTTCACCCAAACTTCTCATACGATTTACAATATCATCTAAACGTAAAAAGAAACTGGCAATACTCTCATCACTATGCATTCTTAAATTTTCATATTCAATTATGAGAGTTTGGAGTTTTTCACTTTTTACCTTTGTATCTCCTTCATAGCTTAGAATGATTTTGTCCCATATTTATTTTGCTGAATTTAGCTGCATCACTTTAGCAAATTCTGGTTCAGACATGCTTCCTAATAAAACATTGACTACTTTGGCATTGATTTCATTTTTCTTCCTTTATGTTGCATCCGAAGGAATAGTTGCTGGATACTGATAACCTTCTTCCACGATTGCCCATACTTCTGCACCAAGACTTTGCAAATAAGATTTTGTTCGTATCTTCTAGAATAATAGATTACTTCCATTGAATAGAGGTGGCCTTAGTGAAATTACTCCTTCATGACTTCCCATTGCGACGAATCTCCTTAAAGCTATCAAGCTCCTTCAGAAGGACTCGCTCTGATACCAATTGTTGGGAAAAGTACTGAGAGGGGGGGGGGGTGAATTAGTATTTAGTGCAGACTGAAAACTTTTAATTTTCTTTCTCTAAAACCCATACGCTACTTTAATGACCCAATTCGCATATACACGTGGATATCCTTAATGAAACTTGCGTATTACCAGAGATCTCATTATGCAGATAATTATTTACTTAGATCATTGCATCATTCATTCATTAGATGTTTATTAAGTAGTAAACATGTGCAGTAAGAGAAGAATAAATCATCACACATAAGAAACACACATGAACACCAGAATTTAAGGTGGAAACCCAATTCGGGAGAAAACCACCGCTGCTGTCGTATCTATCTTCAATATTTATTATAAAGAAAACTTCTTACAAGCATGTACTGGCGCAGACTCATACCAGCACGCAGGCACCCACCTGCAGAAGGCTATAACCTTCTCTTGTTTACCAGCCTCTCCTGGAAGGGAGCTACAACCCCCTGCTCTATTTACCAGCCTCTCCTGGAAGGGAGCTACTACCCCCTGCTCTCGTTTACCAGCCTCTCCTGGAAGGGAGATACTACCCCCTGCTCTCATTTACTAGCTACTACTGGAAGGGAGCTACAACTCCCTCACTGAAGGCTTCGACCCTCAGCACCACCATGGATCACGTTTCATCAATTTTCATACTGGACCCACTCCACACATTTAAGCTCAACATTCATCAAACTGAAACTTATAACCCCATCAATTCATTCATTGAATCATCGACCAATCAACCAACGACTTGATCTTCAATTAACATAATCAAAAGCATATTCATCATTCAAACAACCCAGTTCTGTATGAATACATAACAATAAAACAACAAAACAGATCAAACATTTCATTCCACTTACTTCAAAAAACCCTAGATTCCATATGCACTTTTACATCACTGAATCTGCGTATGTACGCGCTTTCATGCACACCAACCCGCGTGTACTTCTGTGCATTCTTCAGAAAAACCTAACTGCCCATACACGCTTTTCCTTAAGCAGACCCGTGTATACATGCGCTTTTATTGAAGCGAACCTGTGTATACATCTGTAACTTTTCAGGACTGTGCAGCTCTTCAGATCAGATAAACAACTCAGATTTTATCCTTCACTTCAGAAATTATTTCGCCTCATATCAGATCTAAACATTCCATAAACAGATCTAGAAAATACATACACATTTCAGATCTAGAGATCCCTCTTCATCATTTTCTTCATAGGTGCATTAGTAATTCAGATCAATCAATTCATTCCATGTAGATGTACTTCAGAGTGAAGTATTCATTTAATACCCAGACTTGCACCATCTTGCACCATGATTTTATTCTCCTTATATAGATTTAGCCTTTGTCAATACCATGAGCCAAAACCACACCACTTCCGATGGTATTCTTGGACGGGATCAAATAGATAATCCAGCGCTCAATACTGTGGGCCAATACCATGGTAATGCCCCCTGGTTTTATAAAAATAGAGCGCAAATTGGCATACGTGACTTGGCACATAATTTTCCACGTGCATACGCTACTTATCCTTAACAAACCCACGTATGCTTTGTGACACATCATATTTATCATTTTTCTGGCACTTACTGAATTTCCTTTCTTCTGTTACTTCTGAGCTGATCTGTAGATACATCATCCTTCCTTATTTAACACAAGATACATCATCCTTACAAATTTAACACATAGGTTGCTTATCATAGGCAACTCATCAAGCAGGTTTCTATCAAGAACAACTTCATCAAGTAGGTTGCCATCAAGGACAACACTCTGCATCATATTGCCAACAATCTTATTTCATCAAGTAGGTTTCCATCAAGGACAACACATGCCAAGAACTTGGCCTTCCATTCAGGTAATTTATGAACAAAAGGACTTAATAAAAGCAGCCAAAGAAGAAATTTTGAAGACAAAGGAAGAGATTGGTGCCAAACCTGAAGAAGCCCAAGAAATAATCAAGTTACTCAACACTAAAAAAAGCATGAGTTGGATGAGATAGGGATAACTGATAGAACTGAAACAATTCTTGAGGTGAGAAAGGTAATTTCAAATAAAAACTTGATGAAGAAGCTAGAAGAGGATTTCCAAAACATGGATTTGGCCATAACTAAATTCATGGTTAAGTTTGACACATTGAGGGAAAAAGGGTTGCCAAATATTCTTGTCATCAATGATAAACTAATGAAGCAAGAAGATTATAACGATAAGATCAGAGATTTTTCCAAAGTACAAGTAAACAAAGTAGATTGGGAAGGAGTACCTACAGGAAAAGTGTTGCATAAGAGTGTTGAAAACTTGTTCTATTTACAGCTTGAGATAAAACATCTCTTTGTAGTCAAGCCAACCTTTGTTAGGTACACATAGGCTGATGAAAATTTCAGAAAACTTACAAAGATCAAGTTACCTGATGAAAAATTTTGGCAAAAACTTTCTGACTTACTGTAAAAGATAGTTTACAGTAAAAAAAGATGAAAAACAGAGTGTTGTTTTTACACAGTAAAAACAGATTTTTACAGTAGTAAAACGGTCCAACAGTAGGTAAAAGAGTATCATATGGTGAAAGTGTATTAGATAAAGAGTATCAGATGAGAGATAAAGATTCAAAACAGATTGAAAATATTTTTTCCAACGTTAAATACAACACAACAACCAATTGCACCCAAATCCAAACATCATTACTATTTAATTTGAATAAGTAACAACCGACTTGCAAATTTGCTATGTAGTTGTCACTATCTTTTTGTAATAAATATTTTATTTTCCTTAGAAAAATCCTATGATTTTTCTAGAATATTTTGTATTACTTTTTGTATAAATACTTCATCCTTTGAAGTATTAGTGTGGAATAAATTGCTGAAGATTTCTATAGTTAATTTTTATGTACCTGAAAGGTTTTTGTGCTAAGTTTCAAGTCAGCAGGCTAGATCAAATAGATAAAGCATCATATTTCAGGATTCATGTGTTGGGCAACTTAAGAAAAGTACTTTATACTATTATTCGTTAAATATTCTTATGTTTTCCATTCATACATAAACGTGTTCTAAATTTTCATGTGAAATCAGGAAGAGATATATCAAAATTTGTTAAAAGCACTCTGTTATTTACTTGTTTTCATTTTAAATTTTTCTGCTGATTTGTAGAGTAGGGAACCCTTAATTTCTCCCTCTTTCAAATGACCTCTTTCTTCTTCACTCCTTATCTAGATCAAAGAATCCTTGATTGCTCTTTATCCCAATTAAACCACTTCACCAGTCAACCTCCAAGATCTGGAGTGACTATTCTATCTTGCCCTGAGAATATTTGACTTTAGACCTTGATCCTGACCTATATTATTAACAAATTGACTCCATTTACCCAATGGACAAACAAATCTATCACTATCCATCTCAATAAGTGATTTTTCCCACCAAACCAAGCCAAATATTAAAACCAAATTGCCAATATAACTAGCCTAAGATCATATATAAAATAAAATTTAAATATTATAGAGAGAGCCCTCTCTGAGCCTTAGGAAGGCTAAATCCTAAAGCTTAAAAGTAGGTACGTGGTTACCTCTAATATTATTTAAACTATAAATAAAAAATCTCACAACTTTGAGAATTATTAGAGCGATAATAGGGAGTAGAAGAATGGTTAAAATTGAGGGAATGTGATGCGATAAGTATATCGAATCGGGGAATATGAGAGGTAACAATAAGACTGTCGGGATTGGAAATGCAATTTGTGAGATTTGATAGCTTACGTGGTAGAATTAGTTCCCGTAGGCATTCCTTATAGAATTTACTCAGAAATATGGCTTTATCCATTTTAAAAATGCTTTTGGTTATATAGATCAGATTGAAAAATGAATTAAGTGACTTTTTAGGAGTTATATATGCCTCGCTGTGGTTTTGTGATTGCGACGACGCAATTTACCTCCTCTAAAGTAATTTAAAAGCCAAAATTTAAGGTTTCATCCCTTTTTTTATCCCTATTTCTATCTAATGAAATATTGTAAGGGTTTTATTTGTTTTAACTCTAAAAATTAAAACAGTCCCTATTATTTTCTAAGGTAACTATTTATTAAAATAATGGGGGTTGTTGATTTACACAATATGTCGGTTAGTATTATGTGTGAAGTGGACAAATCTCTAAGAAAATTTCCCTAAACATCATGCCATTGTCCGTCCAGGGAGCTATAACTCATCGGTAGTGAGCTAGTGTTGTCCCCAGATGCCCAATATAATTGCATCACCAATCTGATTTAAGAATTTTATCCTATAATCAATGAGGAAAGTGGCTAAGTCATGAGGGAGGATATTTTTATTATCGCATCCTAACTATGGGTCGATACCAACATGCACATGATGTCTAGATCCAATGCGCCAAGGAAGTCCTGTGGCAATGACAGGGAAATATTTTAGAATAAATTTTCATTTGGTGGGTATGTTTTCTTTCGATTTGTTGGGGAGTCAAATCCACTCTTCAATAGATAGGGGGAGATATATTTTGGTTGGGTCACTTCTGTCTAGAGGATTTTTTTAGTGATTAATCTCCATCCAACCTTGTCCACCAGAGCTTGAGAAAAATAGTGTAGATCTATTGGAACAGGGTCTCCTAATGCTGCAAATTTTGTCTACTTTTGTATATTTTTTGTAATATTTAGTCTAACAGAGGGGTTTTGGGGTGGGTCAGAGCCCCTAATGCATTGTAACAGGTGAAGGGTATACCAAGAGTCCATTGGATGTGTAGGATAAATCGGTATAAATAGATGAACCTTTTTGAGTCATGTGCAGGAAAGAATTGAGATTGATGTTAGGGACAAATTGTTAGATCTGTGGTTGGGTTTTTGGGAAGGACTCCTACTGGTTGTGTGCACGAAGCTCCTCAGTCCAGCTGTGTGCGGAACCTACTACATGTGTGCACAGGCGGTATTTTGGGATTGTAAGAAGATTCTGGTATTAATATATATGTGAAGTATTGTTGATATCTAATGTGATCTAGGTTTGTTCTACTATGATTTATGTGAACTTGGGTTGAATTATTAAGCTGTAAAAGTATTCATTTGATAGCTATGAAAGTATCTCTGTTTTAGTTATATGAATCTATGATATGTTAATTGCTATTATTATAGTTGTTGTGCTGATAGATTGGTATTACGCATGTGGATGTGAAGGTAATTATTAGATATGAGTTCTGTGATATAAGCTAGTAACTAGATTTGTTAAATACGAAACTTGATAAGCTGGGAACGCAACTCTGCTTGACTTACCCTCTCTCTCTCAGGGTGCGGAAACTTGGTTCTAGCACCCTCCCATACTGTTTCGGGTGAGACTTTGACCTCCGCAAGTAGGTCGCCTCCAAAAGGGCTAGTAGTATAGCGGTTTGTTGGCAAACCTTAACCTCTGAACCTAGGTCAAAACCCCTCGAGCCAACAAGATCCTTTAGACCCCATCCTCCCCATTCCTTTTCAAGGGAAATTTTTCCATCTGACCCAAGAAAATGTGTGTCCCTCCTTTTCCCCATGACAGAGGAAACCACACAATATCCTCTAAATTGTGTTTAGGATTACCTTTTGTTGGAAATATGATGCAGAGTGTTGTCCTTGATGGCAACCCACTGAATGAAGATGAAGACATGTGACTGTTGACATGTGTTGTCCTTGATGGCAATCCACCTGATGAAGTTATGCTTGACTTGATGGACTTGGTAAATGATGTAAATCTAATGTGATATGTTGTTGAGTGTTGTCCTTGAAAGGCAACCCACTTGATGAGGATGATGAAAACTTACTTGATGAAGTTGTGCTTAAGAGAATGTGTTCCTGATGAAGAAAATATGATGTTTCTACAGTGTGTACAGAAGGCTATGAAGAAAGGATTTCAGAATGTACTCAAAGTATGATGAAAAAGAGCATGTCTCTTGGTATACGCGGATTGGCCTAGGGTAAGTCGCGTATGCACGCGGAAAAGAACGTGCCAAGTCGCGTATGGGCTAAAGCGCTCAAAAAGTGCAAAACTAAGGGTAACCACCATGGTATTGACCCATTGTATTGGGTAATGATCCGCCTAAATGACCCCGTCCAGGTAGTTTTGGGCTTGTGGTATTGGTTTGACTCGTGGTATTGAAAAAGGGGCCCGTGGTATTGAAAAAGGATAAACCTATATAAGGAGAAGAAATTCATTGTGCAAAACATATGTGTGGGTGCAAGATGTCTAAGCTTGAATGAATACTTCTCTCTGAAGTATATCTGAATGGAAAGGGTTACACTTGAATGATAAATCTGATTGTATGATGCACCAATGATGAAGAAGGGGATCTAGATCTGAATTGCTCTTGTATTTGTTAGATCTAATTATGGAAGGCTTAGATCTGTGATGAGGCGAGCATCTAGGCGAACATCTGTCTGAAGCAAAAGGGTAGATATGAACTGAATATCTGATCTGATGAAGTATGCTGCTCTGTAATGATTGAAGATCTATACGCTACTTCGCCGCGGAGGAAGCGCGTATATACGCGGCTTCAGCGAAGAGAAAGCGCGTATGAGCAATAAAATATACACTGTGGTATACACTGGTTTGTGTGGACGGAAGCGTGTATATACGCGACATCAGTAAAGTAAAAGCGCGTATGCAAACTAGGGTTTGCTGAAGCAAGGGGTATGAAATATCTGATCTGTTCTGTTGTGTTTCTGCTATCTGATCTGTGTTGTTAAGTATCTGTTATGTATGTTTGTGCCTAACAGTTTGGAAAGGGTCCAGTATGAAAATATGATGAAATATGGCCTGCAAGTGTTGTTCTATTGAAGTAGTTGGATCCAGTGTGAAAATTGATGAAACGTGGTCCAAAGGGGTGCTGAGGGTTGTAGCCTTCAGTCAGGGGGTCGTAGCTCCCTTCCAGGTGAGGCTGGTAAACGAGATCAGGGGGCGTAGCTCCCTTCCAGGAGAGGCTGGTAAACGAGTCAGGGGGTTGTAGCTCCCTTCCAGGAGAGGCTGGTAAACGAGCGCAGGTAGGTGCCTGCGTGCTGGTCAAGTCTGCGCCAGCACATATGTTGTAAGATTTTTTCTCTATAATAAAATATTGAAGGTTGAGCAACTGCAGCGGTGGTTTTCTCCCGACTTGGGTTTCCACCTAAAAATCCTGGTGTTCATGTGTGATGCTTTGAGTGATGGTTTATTCTGTTCTTACTGCACATGTTTACTGTTTATAGAACATCTAATGAATGAATGATGGAATGATATAAGTGAAGAACTAATGGCATAATTAGATCTCTGTGTATACGCGAGTTTTATGAAGGATATCCGTGTGTATACGCTACTTGGCTTCAGCAAAGTAGCGTATGGGTTTTAAGGAATGAAAAAGTAAAAAGTTTGAATATGCAGTAAATACTGATTCACCCCCCCCCTCTCAGTATTTTTCCCAACAATTGGTATCGGAGCGGGTCCTTGTGCAGAAGCTTGATCGCTTAAAGGAGATCCGTCGCAATGGGAAGTCAAGAAGGAGTAATGTCTATAAAGCCACCTCTATTCAATGGAAGCAATCTGATATTATGGAAGGTACGTACAAAAGCATATCTGCAAAGTCTTGGTGCAGATGTATGGGCAATCGTGGAAGAAGGTTATCAATACCCGGAAAGTATTCCTACTGATGCAGCTGAAAGAAAGAAGTATGAAATCAATGCCAAAGCAGTGAATGTCTTATTGGGAAGCATGTCTGAATCAGAATTTGCTAAAGTGATGCAGCTACATTCGGCGAAAGACATATGGGACAAAATCATTCTAAGCTATGAAGGAGACACAAAGGTAAAAAGTGCAAAACTCCAAACTCTTAGAATTGAATATGAAAATTTGAAGATGCATAGTGATGAGAGTGTTGCCTGTTTCTTTCTTCGTCTGGATGATATTGTAAATCGAATGAGAAATTTGGGTGAAACCATAACTGATACTACTCTGGTGGAAAAGGTCTTAAGATCATTGACTTCAAAATTTGACTCTAAAGTTTCAGCTATTGAAGAAAGGCAAGATTTGCAAACTCTCACTATTGTTCAATTACATGGTACTCTGACTGCTTTTGAAATGAGACAAGGAGGCCCTTCTCAAGTAAGAGAAGCCGCTTTTAAGGCATCTACAAAAGGAAAGGAAAAGGAAGTTGTCAAAGAGTCCAGCTATATATCCGATGAAGAAGAAGCGAATTTCGTGAGAAAGCTCCAACTAGGCACTGGAAGATTCAAAGGTAAGCTTCCCTTTAAATGTTTTGAGTGTGGAAAAGTTGGTCACTATGCTGCTAAATGTCCTTATAGAGAAAATCATGGTAAAGGGAAACAATTTGAAAAGAGAAAAAGTTATTATGCAAAAGAAGATGATGATGAAGTGTCCAGTGAAGATGAAGAAGATTCTGACCAAGATCTGAAAGTGCTCATGGCTAAGAAGCAAAAGAAGAAGGTTACTCGAGAAAAGGAGATATCTCAGAAATCATGTATAGCAAAAATTGAAGAAGATGAAACAGATTCTGACGAAGATCTACAAGCACTCATGGCAAAGAAGAAAAAGGAGAAGGCCACTTGTAATACTCTTCTTTGTGCAAACAATAGTAAAGATAGTGAAAATAAAGTTGTGGATCTAGAAGAAGCTCTCAAGATTAAAGAAGAAGAACTACAAAGTTCATACAATAAGCAAGAAACTATCTATAAAGAGATGATCTCACAAATGAAAGATCAAATAGAAATGCTGAATGAACAGGTGGACAAGTATCAAAGGTTTCATACCTATGCATCCAACCGAATTAAAGATCTAGAAGCAGATCTTGAAAAATCAAGAAAGAAGAATGAAGGACTTGAAGCTGCTATCATCTTTCTGCAAGCAGAGCTAGAAGCATCAAGTAAGGAGAATGAGGAACCTCTACAATCCTTTGAAAAGGAAGGCCTTGAAGCAGAAATTATCTCTCTCAAAGAAGATCTAGAAAAATCAAATAAGAAGAATGAAGAGCTGCAACAAACATGTGAAGGAAATGAAGATTGGTTGAAAGAAGAGATTCTAAATCTGAAGGATCAAGTTGAAGATGGAAGAAGAAAAGAAGAAAGCATGACAAAACAATGTCAAGCCTTGGAGGTTGAGGTAAATATTCTCAAAGGTAAATTAGAAGAAAAGGTTAAACTTTTGAGGTTTCATGATAGTACTAACATTTTGGACAATATTCTGAGTAATCAAAGGTCTCCTGCTATCAAACATGGTCTTCGTTTCCATGAAACTGTTAAAGGAGAATCTAGCTCACAAGGAAGTGCCAAAAACTCAGCAGATATCAATGCAAAACATGATGTGTTGAAAGAAACAAAAGGTCAACCAACAATCATGAATTCTCAAAGGAATTCATTCAAGAACGTTGAATGTTTTAAATGTCATAATTATGGGCATGTTGCAGCAAATTGCAGAAGCAGAACAATTCCGCCACAAATAAACAGGTACTCTGGAAGCTTCAAGGGATATTGTTTCTCATGTAACAAGTATGGACATAAAGCAGCTGATTGTAAAAGAAGGAAGATCAGAAATACTCATTATAACTCTTATTACTTTGGACACATAAGATGTTATTCTTGTAACAAGTATGGACATGTAGAAAAGGAATGCAGGCTGAATAGATATGAGAAATTGGATAACTTCCAACACACAAATAGAAAGTTTAAACAAGTCTGGAAAAAGATGGAGGGATGGAATAAGAATCAATCTAGAGAAGAAAAGGATACTTTTGTGGATGCTCTAGAAGACAATGATTTTCTTGAAGAAAACACTCAATTAAAGGACCGACCAGAAACGTAGGGAATTCTGACCCTACTGCAGTCATCCGCTTCTGAAGCTGACTTTTCTTATTGACTGCAGGAATGATGTGAGATACATTATGAGATACGCGTATCGTCATGAGGAGCATTCAAATGTCTCGAAAAGAAAGCGAAAAACTTGTCTTTGCCTTACAAAGAATCGGATCTGGTTGAAATTTAGAAGGTGTCTTAGGATACGCGGGTTTCCTGAAACACAGTCGCGTATGTACGCTAGTTACTGCACATAAAACCGCGTATGGTTGGTTTCTGACAATTCTTGGTTGGTTCAGCTCTCTTCAGCACAACTGCAGTGCTGTTTGGTATCTCTGGTGGTGTTCCAGTTCTCATAAATCTGTTTCTAATGTTTTGATGAAGATGCCTTGATGATTTGTTGGTGAAAATGTTCAGGTTGCACAAACTAAGGGGGAGCCTTAGTCATATGAAAAGGATGCATGGTTTCACAGATTTAGGGGGAGCATTAGCTTTGCTGACTATAATGCAGTGTTGGCATTATTATGGTTCTGAAATATGTTCTCTTTCTTGAGGACTTTCTGGTGTTGGTCATAAATGGTCATATTTATATTTTGGTGAAAAGGTCTTGTTGAGACCCATGATGTAAAAATTGTAATATTCAGTCATGTAAGGACTTGTCTTTTTGTAAACCCACTTGGTTGGGTAGCTAAGTCAAATTTTGTAAACCCACTTGGTTGGGTACTTGAGTCTTATACGTAAATCCACTTGGTTGGATATTGGATGTAAAGTATGAGTCTTTGGTGATAGGAAGTTCATAGAGTCATGTACTTCATTGACAAATATGTTTGAAGATTCAACATGAACTCAGGGGGAGCTTGGCCACTTCAGCACATATCAGATCTTCAGAATGTTTCTTCCACATAAGGAGGAGAGTGTTGGTTTTTGATCCACCCTTTGCCCTTGATGTCAAAGGGGGAGAGTGACATGGTGTTTGAATGAAGAGAAGATAATGATGTCAAATATTTGGGAGAGTGACATTTTTGGGAGAGTGACATGGTATCTATCTGTTGTGGTAACCAAACACCATCGTGGTTGCCATCAAGTCCAAAGGGGGAGATTGTTGGAAATATGATGCAGAGTGTTGTCCTTGATGGCAACCCACTGAATGAAGATGAAGACATGTGACTGTTGACATGTTTTGTCCTTGATGGCAATCCACCTGATGAAGTTATGCTTGACTTGATGGACTTGGTAAATGATGTAAATCTGATGTGATATGTTGTTGAGTGTTGTCCTTGAAAGGCAACCCACTTGATGAAGATGATGAAAACTTACTTGATGAAGTTGTGCTTAAGAGAATGTGTTCCTGATGAAGAAAATATGATGTTTCTACAGTGTGTACAGAAGGCTATGAAGAAAGGATTTTAGAATGTACTCAAAGTATGATGAAAAAGAGTATGTCTCTTTGTATACGCGGATTGGCCTAGGGTAAGTCGCGTATGCACGCGGAAAAGAACGTGCCAAGTCGCGTATGGGATAAAGCGCTCAAAAAGTGCAAAACCAAGGGTAACCACCATGGTATTGACCCATGGTATTGGGTAATGATCCGCCTAATTGACCCCGTCCAGGTAGTTTTGGGCTCATGGTATTGTTTTGGCCCATGGTATTGAAAAAGGGGGCTCGTGGTATTGAAAAGGATAAACCTATATAAGGAGAAGAAATTCATTGTGCAAATTGTGAGTGTGAGAGCAAGATGTCTGAGCTTGAATGAATACTTCTCTCTGAAGTATATCTGAATGGAAAGGGTTACACTTGAATGATAAATCTGATTGTATGATGCACCAATGATGAAGAAGGGGATCTAGATCTGAATTGCTCTTGTATTTGTTAGATCTTATTATGGAAGGCTTAGATCTGTGATGAGGCGAGCATCTAGGCGAACATCTGTCTGAAGCAAAAGGGTAGATCTGAACTGAATATCTGATCTGATGAAGTATGCTGCTCTGTAATGATTGAAGATCTATACGCTACTTCGCTGTGGAGGAAGCACGTATATACGCGACTTCAGCGAAGAGAAAGCGCGTATGCGCAATAAAATATACACTGTGGTATACGCTGGTTTGTGTGGACGGGAGCGCGTATATACGCGACATCAGTAAAGTAAAAGCGCGTATGCAAACTAGGGTTTGCTGAAGCAAGGGGTATGAAATATCTGATCTGTTCTGTTGTGTTTCTGCTATCTGATCTGTGTTGTTAAGTATCTGTTATGTATGTTTGTGCCTAACAGTTTGGAAAGGGTCCAGTATGAAAATATGATGAAATATGGCCTGCAAGTGTTGTTCTATTGAAGTAGTTGGATCCAGTGTGAAAATTGATGAAACGTGGTCCAAAGGGGTGCTGAGGGTTGTAGCCTTCAGTCAGGGGGTCGTAGCTCCCTTCCAGGTGAGGCTGGTAAACGAGATCAGGGGGCGTAGCTCCCTTCCAGGAGAGGCTGGTAAACGAGTCAGGGGGTTGTAGCTCCCTTCCAGGAGAGGCTGGTAAACGAGCGCAGGTAGGTGCCTGCGTGCTGGTCAAGTCTGCGCCAGCACATATGTTGTAAGATTTTTTCTCTATAATAAAATATTGAAGGTTGAGCAACTGCAGCGGTGGTTTTCTCCCGACTTGGGTTTCCACCTAAAAATCCTGGTGTTCATGTGTGATGCTTTGAGTGATGGTTTATTCTGTTCTTACTGCACATGTTTACTGTTTATAGAACATCTAATGAATGAATGATGGAATGATATAAGTGAAGAACTAATGGCATAATTAGATCTCTGTGTATACGCGAGTTTTATGAAGGATATCCGCGTGTATACGCTACTTGGCTTCAGAAAAGTAGCGTATGGGTTTTAAGGAATGAAAAAGTAAAAAGTTTTGAATATGCAGTAAATACTGATTCACCCCCCCCCCTCTCAGTATTTTTCCCAACACCTTTACGATCGAAGATAGGGACATCCAGAACGCCGAGGAGGCTTCAATGACCGATTTAATTGGAACAAGTTTTTTTGCTCTAGAAATCCATTCATGGCACCAAAATTTAATTTTCTTCTCAATTTTATCCACTAGCCACATCCAATCTTCCTTCCGACAATCATTTGGCTTGAGATGAAAACTGAGATATTTGATATTGTCTTCATGGTGTAGGTAAGTGAACCGATAGATGTTGGGAGCGCATTCACAACATGTTAAAATAGATTTATGTTGATTTAGAGACATAACTATAGAATTTCATAAGGCTTCCAACATGTATTTGAAATAATTTAAATCATTGAGTGAGCCATCTAGGAAGATAAGTACATCATTAACTAATAGTAGATGTGAGAATATTGTATGTCCTCCTACACGAATCCCTTTGAGAGTGCCCCGCCTAATGGCTCTGTGCATGAGTCTACTTAATCCATCCACTATAAATGGGAAATGTAAGGGAGAGAGAGGGAAACCCTACCCGATCCGACACTTTGCATGAAATAAATTTGTTGTAGCACCATTTATGAGAGCATAGAAGGATGCAACGGAGATACAACACATGATTAATTTTATAAAATATATAGGGAAACCCAAGTGTGTGAGGAGTAATCTGATGTATATCCAGTTGGCTCTGTCAAAGGTCTTTCATAGGTCAATCTTGAGTAGCATTCCTTTAAGTTTCAGGGACTTAGTCTATGAAGGTTTTCCTAGGTGATTCCAATGGCTTCGTGGATCTGCCATTTTTCTAAAAATGAAAATTGTTCCTTTGAGATGCGACTTGAGAAAATGGGATGTATTATATTGGAAATGATCTTGTAGATGATCTTGTAGATAACATTTCATAGAGAGCTCGAGAAATATTTTGCAAAGGCGGATGGGGCATCCAATTTGGGGATAAGGGCAGTAAAAGTGGAGTTGAAGGAATAATAAAGTTTTCCAGAGGTTTGACATTCCCCGAAAACGCCCAATAAATATCAACCAATGAGTTCATAAAAATTGAGGAGTAATTCGATGGTCCATCTACTAGGGTTGGGGCTCTTATCATTTTTAAACCATCGAAGAATAGATTTCAGTTCCATTGGGGTAACAACCTATTGCGGTTCTTCAAAATCTTCTTCAATGATAAAATAAGGAAATTATTGGATGATGTGCATGATTTCACCACGGGACTCATGTTGGGGGGATTCGAATGTCAATTATAATTGTTGTATCCCCATTCTCACTAAGTCCTTAAAATTTGAAGCAGTTTTCCCAATGTCATCTTGTAGGGACCATATAATGTTGAAATCCTTCCTCGCCTTAGCCTATTGATGGAAATTTTGTGTTTTCATCCCCTACATAAAGCCAGATGACCCTTCTATTGAGTCTCCATATTTCTTCTATGGCCTCCAAAATTTTAAGTTTTTTTATTTTCACATGTATGAGCTAGAGTTTTGATTCTTGATTCTGATAACTCCCACCCTCTGGTTGTTCCAAATGTTCCAAGGTGGCCTCAATATGAAATAAATATTCCTCATATTGATTTTTTTCCCCTTTGATCCATACTAAGGTTTTCCTCTTGATATTATTTAGGTTTTTATTGA
This sequence comes from Pinus albicaulis, assembly GCA_034641835.2. Taxonomy (NCBI): domain Eukaryota; kingdom Viridiplantae; phylum Streptophyta; class Pinopsida; order Pinales; family Pinaceae; genus Pinus; species Pinus albicaulis. Next base: position 1,456,091,411 of record CM076584.1, read on the forward strand.
ATTGAGAGGCCATGTAACGATTCTCCAGTTTTTCACATCTCTTCCAATGTTCAATCACTATCTTCCTAAAATCCTCCTCCTTGAGCCAGGTGGAATTGAATTTGAAGGGAGATCTAGGCTTATCAAAATGGCCAAGTATTTGAAGATATATGAGGTGGTGTTAAGATTTCCTACCCTTAACCACGCATTATATATAACATGATAGATTCTCCAGAGGTTCTCCTTAATCAAGAAATGATTCAATCTATGAGGAATACCTTCGTCCCCCAACCTTCGTTTTCTTTAAGTCGGGAGGGTTTTTCCATATCGATGTCGATGATAATGTGTTATTCCATGAGTCGGCAGAAGAAATTAGTCAAGGTGTCCTCCAGAGCCCTACTACACCAACACTCAGTCCTTCCAATAGAGAAATTTAGGTCACTGCCAATGATGAGATTATCACCATTCATGAAGGACATATTCATCAGTGAATTCCATAAAGTGACATGATTGTGTCAGGGACCATATATGTAGAACAATTTGATAGAGGTTCCAAGTTCTCTAAGGTTAATAATGATTTCAATAAAGTTATGAGATCCCCAAATCTTGTGTGCTAGGATATATTTGGGGTTATATCTAAAGGAAATCCCCCCAGATCTACCCAAATCATGAACCACATGAAACATCTATCCTTTGAATATACATGGTAAGTGTGTTCTACATCAAAGTGTGCCCCAGGTGTTTCTTGTCTTAGTATGACATCGAGGAAATTAAGTAGGATGATATGTTTTAGGGAAAGAATTTTGGAGGGGCTTGCCAACCCTAGATAGTTGAAAGATAACCACTAAATGGGGGAATGGTAGATGGGGAATGTATGGCTCTAAGGACCCCTTCAAGTGATAGATTCTTGCCGGATTCTATGCCCAGGATGGCTTGATTCATGACTTTATATATGTGATATTTTATTCCTTTGGTAATCTCGAGGATCCTAGATGAGGAGAGAGGTCCCAGAAGACTAGTCCCGATATTAGGGATGCTAATAGGGCCCTGGGGAGGAGAAGATGAAGGGTAAAGGAATTATTTGTGACCCAGGCCCATGCTAGATGAAGAATCATTGTGTACATGAATAAAGGGTGAAGGATGGGGGTAACACATAGGGAGAGATGAAACCGGGGAAGAAATAAGATAAGATGCTATGAGGTATGGTGACAATGCAAAGGAGAATTGACAAGGGATGAAATATGATCAGAAATAAAAGATATAGGACATGTGAAGGGAGATAAGGAGGGATAAATACCCATCGAGGCTGAAGCAGTATACCAAGATCTCATCTCATCGCTATATTTATTGCACACACCTAAATGTTGAAGGTTTTCCCTGGCGTCCCAATGAGAGGCCCCATAAGAGTCCCGACCGAATCATGCCATGATTCCCTAGAAAGAGCCATAGTGGGAGTTTGACTACATGATCGTCGAACACCCGTTAGGACATGGTTGTGGGTATGTTGTAGAAGAAGTAAATGTCTAAAGACTTGACCCACCTCATGGCACCATCAACACCTGAATGGTACCCCTTAATATTCCAAAATTTTATTTCAAGTATGCCCTTTGTAATGTATGATGAGGTTATCCACCAATCCCTTGTGCATATCCATAGAAACCAATATCCTGGAGAAGGTCATTTTTCCCTTCTCAAGATAGGATTTTTCATATTCCAGGTATTGACCTAGGTCATTTCCAATGATTTGAAAGACGTCCTCAGACCAAAGTTGGACCAGTAATGCTTAGAGACGAACCCAAACTGAACCCATGCCTAGCTACTCCTGTTCATGATCGAATAATGGATTCCATCACTTCAAAATAATCAGAGCCATCTCAATGTTCTTTAAGTGAGTGAGTACCCAACTGGCGTGATGTACATGAGAAAATTTGAGGGTGAAATAACCTTTTTGTATGATTTGAATCACTAGAAGGGTTTCCAAGGCATTTCCCCAGATTTCTTGAGCCCATTTGTGTAGCCGAGGGAAAAAATAATCTCTACCCCTTTTTCCTCCAAACAAAACCCTTGTAAAAGTATCCATAATTTCATCAAGATGAATGTATTCACCTAAAATTGATGCTATATATTTGTCGTTTACATTACAAAACTTTATTTTCTGTGATTTTTTATTATATAACATTAGAAACCTTTTTCGATGTGCCCTCCTGTATGATCAACTCATCTATATGATGCTCAAGACATGATTGAGAAACTCGTTCATTGTCAATACCTACCCTATGGGAATCCCTAGAAATGTTACGAGGATGAGATGGGTAGGTGAGGTCGAGGGAGGCCAGGGGTAATTTTTGGTACTGTGATAAGGAGGAATTTCCTCAGGAGAAGAGGGATGGGGCTACAGGGGTTAAGATAGATGTCGACGAGATATAAGGTTTCAATCGAAGAAAATTCTAGGGAATGGGGGTCTGGAGCAGGTGACCAAGTAGTTGGAGGGATTTCAGGAAAAGAGGAAAAAACTGAATAACTACAGTGGAATGTGTAAAAATATGGATCATGGGGAGTGGAAGGGGAAAACAACCTTTCTATCATCAAGGAAAACATTGAGGAAAATATTCCAGGCTGAGGGTCACCAAATGTTGGGATAGTATCCATCTCGAGAGTCTGATGTGGAGGGCTATAAAATATGGAAGAATCAGGGATGGGATGTTCAAAATAATCAAAATATCCTCACCCATATTGAAAATACACTCTCTAAAATTCAAAAAAACCCTATCAAATTTAGAGAATAAAATACGACCTCCCCGTAACTCATGATATCCGATCACAACAAGAAATCCAGTGGTAGTCAAGGTCAGATTGTGTTGCGAAGTAGACGAGAAAATTGGGAGGAGATCATTGACAGTGGCAATTGAGAAGGTGAGGAAGGCGACAGAGTAGGGAGAAAATGTGTGGCCCTAAAAAATAGCATTCGTGCAAGCATGAAAAGAGAATGGGTATGGCGATGATAGGGAAGCCCTAACCGACTATATGGAGTGAAAACCTATTCACCTTGGAACGATAAAAAAATACAACACCACATAGCTATTTTTCTCTCTATAGGTCTCATCAATTTCATTTCTTTCCTTCACTGTAGAATCAATAATTAAAATTCAAAAAACTTAATGTTACATAAAATTTTCCTTCACGTATCTTCTAATAAGAGAATAAAGCCAGTTTCGAGGTGACTAAAGGAATAGTTTTCACACAGAGATTAGCATGCAAAGAAGCTAAGTTTTCCACAAGATTAGAATGATATAGGGAGATTAGTTCCAGGTGGAGCTACTTTTACATTGATGTCAAAGGGGGAGAATGATCAAACATTGAAGAATGGGAAAATATTGAAAGAGATTGAGGAAAAAGGTGCAAGTGCTTTTTCGAATGAGAGGGAAAGTGTGAACCAAAAGGAGAAGGCCAAAACACCAAAAAAAAATTCAAAAGTGTTACCATGCTCATGTTTAAATTGTGTGTCATCATAGCAATATAATTTTTTTAATGATTTAATGATGTCCAAAAATAAAAAAATTTAAAATTTTTGTTCTACACTCAAAGACTAAGAACATTCTAATCATGTAGTATTTTCTAAGAGAGAAAGTTGCAAATTAGGTTTTCGAATTAGAACATGTTTGCATAAATGAACAGGTTGTAGATATCTTCACTACACCTCTAGCAAGAGAACCCTTTGAATACTTTAGGAAAATGTTGGGAGTGATTATTCTCTCCTCTCTCAACTAATTCTTCTAATCAAAGAACAAAGGAAACTATCTAGGTGAGTAAAGGGATACCTGCCACACAAATATTAACATGTGAATAAGTTGGTAGGTCGATAGTATTAGAATGATAGAGGGAAATTAGTTCCAAGGGGAGGTGATTTTACATTGATGTTAAAGGGGTGAGGGGGTGTGGAGGTGGAATTATCAAAGATTAAATAAAGTGAAGATATTAAATGAGACTTATGCAAAAGTTGCAAGTGCTTCTTAGAACCATAGGAAAAGAATCAACCAAAAGGAGAAGGATGAAACAAACAAAAAAAATCAGCCAAAACTTGTTTCCATGGTAATGGCTACATTAAGTGCCATCATGATGATTTAATTTATTAATGATTTAATGATTATTAACAATGTTTTTGGTGTTAAGATCAATGCCAAAGGGGGAGAATGTTAGAACAATGTTTTAATTGATGTCAAAGTGTGTTGTCATACCTATTCAAGGAATTTTTAGGTTCAGAATGAATCCTATATTGGAGTAACATTTTCTACCAAAATATCATCTCAGATGTCCTCGTAAACTGTAGAGATGGTAGGTGTACGAAAGGCCTTTAAAATGGTATATGGAATATTTAAAAAATCCAAGGGATGAAATAGTTATGTCCAATAAAAATTTCATATGTTTTAGGTCAAACCATGCAGAGTTTTGTTTATGACAAAAATTTTAGCTTCAATCATCCTACACCTTGCGAAATTTGTAAATGGCTAGTCTAGGAATAATGAGAACATGGCCCGGATATTTATCGACATACAAAATATAATGTAGGGCATGTGAGCACTTAATCAATTAAAAGCCATAAAAAGTAACAACTGTAATCAACATATGATATTAGATATGTCTTATAAAACAATTATATTGGATAATATGTAACAAAAAACATATACCTCGAAAAACGACACAATTTTAAGATAGAAATTAATTTCTAGCATAAAAATTATATACAAGATGAAGGAAGTTTCCATAATAAAAGTAATAAATACAAATATCAGAAATAATAGGAAAGATGGAAAGATCATGAAAATATATTTCATTGAATCAGCTTTAAAAATATTTAGAAATGCTTGAAATAAGCTTGACAGACTGCTAAAGTTTTGTAATCAAGACCCTTTACAAATGATAGTGTTTCTATAACCACTTAATAAAACTCAAGTAATAAGAAGTCTAACACAAGTTCAAGTTTTTGCAACTGGTACATATTCAAACTCTTGGACATTGGTACACTTCATAAATATGAAACTCATCAGTGTTGGGAAAAAAAACAGTAGCTTTAATAAACTCATCAATGGGAAAACTATGATTACCTCATTCGACAGGAACATAATATTAATTAACCCCTATTGCTACTACTCTTTAAAAGGTCACCTACAACACAAGTTGATCAGTCTCCTATCACTCTTAAGAAAATTCAAAGAAACCCAAAAATGAAGTGAACTTATCAATAAATCATACCAAAATGTAGAAGTGAGGATCCTTCAATCTTCATATCCATTTTTATTTTAAGTAGGTCCTCATAAATATCACGTGGTTATATGTTGGTTTATTTAACCAATCATTTATCAAAACTGAAGGAAAGAAAGGGGATAGGAAATGTTACTAAAATAAGAATTGACCAAAATGAACGAGGAGAGAATAAGACTTAAGAGGGAGGGAGGCCCACTTTCCACATAGAAAAATTAAAATATTGAAAATAATATTATTAATAATGCATCATTTCCTCCTTGTTTCTCCCTTTTAATGAATACTATAAAAATATAATTCAATAATATTATAATCATCCATCATATTTCCCATTCATCAAATTTATTCCAATTGTCAAATATATGGGTCATGCCAATAGTCAAAATGTACATAACCATAGTCCACACTGTATATCAAAAGGGCATGAATTATGTATCATCATATATTTTCTAAAATAATGTTAGAAAATAAAGTGCATCATAATCATGAAATAAAATGATAATTAAAATCTATAAGCATTTTCTAGCCCATCGCCACTTTCCTTAAAAAAATGTTGAAAATAACCAAAATGCTTGGATGCTTCTTCTATAGTAGAAGAGTTAATCTAAATTACTTTTCTTTTGGAGTGATGAGCTCACTAATTGAAGGGCTATTTTCCTTGGTGGGAACCTAACATCAATTACATCATCTAAATGCGACAGGGATGGGGTTGGAACTTTAGCTTCTTTATCATGATAGGAATACGGATGGACAATAGCACTATGCATGACATGAGTTGACTTATCAGAATGAGCAAAAAAATCATAATTAGCATGAATATTTGAAGACTTAGGTTTTCTAACAGGGATTTGATTGATTTTTTTCCCAACCTTGATGTCCCATTGAAGAGTTATCCGAAGGAGTATGATCCCAAGCATCATTATTTTGATAGTGTATTTCATGAACATTTAGATCTGGACACAAATAATATTGGTGAGGTTCATTAGACAAAGGAAGCTAGCTAATTGAAGGTGGAGGACCTAGGTAAATATGCCTTGTAGTAGCCAGATGCCTGAATTCACGAGAATATTCATTAAATTATATTGAAAACTGAATCCTTCTATTTCTTACTTGTTTCAAAATTTGCAATGGCCGTTGCCTCTTCCCATACCTCATCTGCTAAAAAATATAGAGAAGAAACAAATAGATTCCATGAACAAGAATTAGCCAATGCATGATACCAAATATGTCACAACAACGATCTCATTCCCTTTACAATTTCATAATATAAATTTTCAAACAAATTATAAAACACGCGCAAGTTCAATAACAACATGAGAAGGTACACAACAGTGCATGATGGAGGATTTTTACTTCACAATTGTAATAAAAATATTGTAAATGTGGCTAGGATATAAAATCGAATAAGAAACCCAACGATATTTGCAGCTTGGACTTCATTCATATGTACGCATAGTATAAAATTTAAATAGAACGATAACCCTTTGAGGGGTTCAAAATCATCAAGTGCCTTGAGATTTTGAATAATTATAATTGCAAGAATTTGAATAGGTGTATATCATATCTAGCTTGGTCTCATTTGAATTGAACTTATTCATTTGGTATAATATGAAATCTTTTGAGGATTTAGATAATTTCCAAAGGGAATGAGATTTCTTCTTATGACAATAACCACATGGAGCCAGAACAAAAAAAACCTTTGACTTGACAATGGCATAACTGTTCCAAAGGGAAAGTGATGAAGAATGGTATGCCTTAAGCCATGAATAAACATAATGTTATTTATTTTACCGACGTAGTTGAGACAAAGTCTACAAGGTGAAAATGACTATATATAGAGTGAGTTGAAGGAACCATACAAAGGGCATGGTGGCCATGTTGTTTGAGTAAAACAAACATAAGCTCATCAATTTAATTTGATGTGCATAAAATTTCGAAAGGAAAAGGAAAATATGAAGGGGAAACACATGTAAACAACCATTTCACAAATAGCCATCCGAAATTAAGCATAAGTTCCGAATATACAAATCTATTACAACGCCTTCCAATTGCCAAGATTTCAAATGTTCACAAACTATGAATTGTGTCCACACTCATTTCTTGCTCAGCATGCCATGATGGTTAGGGTTTCTAACTTGACTTAGTGACAGTTAGGCACAATTAAATTCCCAAATGAATGAGAAAAATGTCAAGATTTTTCTAAAACAATGCAAAATTAAATCTATATTCACATATGTCCTTGATCGTCAAACCCTAGCACAATGGCCGTTGATCGACTAAGAGGGAGAAACATTTACTCTCACATCATTTCATTGCCAGAACTATAAACCCATTTACACCACCTTAACCTGCACTTCCAACTAATCATGCAATGTCAACTCATCAGAGTGTGTGGAGTCACATTTCACATAAAAAATTATCCCATATTCATGATCTGATCCACCATCATATAATATATCATAAGCCCAATTAATAATTTCAATCAACATATCATGATCCCAATCAATAATTGCAATTAAAAAAATGACACTACAAGGAAAAGACCCTATAATAGATGTTTTTGAGTAACCCCTTATAAAAATAGGCCAAATATTCATTTGTAGTGGAGCTCTCTAGAGGAGGTTGGCGGGTGGAGGATTTTGCATATGTTTTGTTTTGTAGTATGTTTCTCATCATAAACCGCACTGATGCATTTTATGCAAAACACACTGGTGCGTACTAAAAATTGGCACACCGAGACACCATGCTCTCTGTAAAAATCCGCCCAGTGCATCTAAGTACTCTAGTGCACCAGTTGTCTATTTATGAATATCCCCTGTGCATATTTGTAATCCAGTGCACCATAACGATGTGCAGTGTGACATTGATAAACCCGCCAGATGCATTTCAAAATCCTGTGCACCGAAAAAGGGTTAATTAAAAAAAATTATCGGTTGTAAAAACCTTATTTTTACTTCTTTATTGCTCTAGACCTCTCAAGAACTAGTGTGAGTTTGTCTTCTATGAGGTGCCTTTTCATTGGTGGTCCCATTACACACATTACTATCATCCATTTCCCACTCACTGGAGTTCGAATTTTCGAAAACGGTGGGCAAATTTGGTTTCTTTAATTCCTCAACAAATATGCCTCCTCGACGCAGAAATGTACATGTAATATATTTTTTTGTGAATAAATAAACCTTTTAGTATATTAAAATTTGAAATTAACTAAAAATTAGCCATAAAAAAAAAAATTGCACAGTGAGTTTGAGCCATTCGACTCGCACCGTTCGCGGTGCTTCTTGTAAATTTACAGGCCACATCGCGAATGGTATTAACAAAAACTGCACCGGATTCTAGTGTGGTACCGAAAAAATGCACACCGATAGAATTTAAAAAATAACATGACAGTGCAGTCATTTAAATGATTGCTTGGTTGAATATGTAATACTCTTGGGAGGGCGGTGCGTTGACTAGACTAATTGGCCCAGGGTGGATAGTTAGGTGATCGTACCGCTCGCCTGACATCATTACATAGTCAACAATGTGGTCATTTACAGTACCTCACTATTGACCATGTACTGTTCTTGGGCGGTGCATTGTTCAACCTATCCACCCCGGGGCAGATAGTTAGGTTAGTGCACCGCTCGACCGACAACATTACATAGGAAATAGTGCAGTCATTTACAAGACCGCACCCTTGACCATGTACTATTGTTCGGTTTTAATTGACCAAACTATCCATCATGGGGCAGATTGTTTGGTCAACGCAACAAAAAAAAATATTCCCTTGTTTTGTAGTGCACGAACATTTTCCATGTGCACTGAGCACGGTGAGCAATAAAAAAGTATGCACTGATAATAGTGCCTGACTGATTTTTTGGGCGAAGCGACTATTTTTTTTTAAAATTATATATATATATATATATATATATATATATATATATATATATATATATATATATATATATATATATATATATATATATATATTTATAAATACATTTCTCATTTAATAAAAAAATGTATTTAATATGTGATTCATTCAACAATGTCAACGGAGAGAACAAATGGAACAACAAGAACATATGGCTGACTGTTATGACATGGTTCAGCTATGGGGGGCACAAGAGGGAGAGAGAATTTTGTACCCTCTCCCTATTACGACAACCACCCAATTGATCCTAAGGGAGGTAGGGCTCCTCAAGTTCTATGAAGAGGCTACATCCCTGAATGGTCATAGTGGGTTATTGGGACAACTGATCTATACGTGGGATGCTCACCGACAGGATTTTCGGGTCTGTCCTGACCAGTTGTACGAGCCCACTGAGGAGGAAATATATTTTATTGCTGGCCTATCTAGGAGAGGGCATGATTTTCCCCAGTTCCCAGATGTCCCCGTCGGCTATGAAGCAGGGAGTCAGTTGTCGTACTCCAAGAGATACATTAGGGATGATATATTTTCTCCTGTAGATTTTCAAGTGTCTGGTTATCAGTTACATATTGCTCGTTTGGTCCAAAGCAGGTGAGGTTCCTCTCACTAATACTAACAACCATTGCACACTATACTAGTGATGGGAAACAAATTATTTGCTTGCTTTTATTTTATGTTGATTCCTTATTCCATGCCCCATGACTTGTGAGACAGTCTGCGATTTTTTTGTGGTAGCTTTGTACAACATTCGATAGATGTTGTTCTCAGGTGTGTAGGAGGTTGACCTTCCATTTTACTTCGGAGTTATTTTATTTACTTTTTGAGAGGTTCCTGGAGACAAGGCCTACTTTTGTTCGGCAACCTCATCGTTCAATTTTGTATGTACAGATGCAGATGTGGGGCGAGTATGAAAATCCGGCCAGGATATCTACTGATGCACTAGAATTGCTAGCCAGTGCTGATGATCACTCATTCGTGATGGTGTTGTGTCCGTATGATAGTTCGTATTGGTGAGGATGTACCAAAATCCTCTTCACATAGGATGATCCACCAGATGAGAGCGGTAATATTAGTGTTTTCGTTAAATTAATATAGTTTAATTTTATTCTCTTAATTAATTAATTATAATTATCAAATTTATTCTAACATGTCCTTTAACTTGTTTTATTAAATTTTTTAATGAAATTGTCTAATTATTTCTGTGTACTATATGTTTTGTAGATTGGGACATTCATTGGGGACATGATTCCACCCACACCGAATGATCCAAATGTAGATGTTGACAAGGAGATGGCAGAGGCAGAGGATTAGGGTGACAGAATTGATCCTTAGGTGCAGATACCTGTGGGGGTGCAGCGTATGACAAACACTCGATTCAAGATGGAGTTGGGCGACCGATTGTGTCAACTCTTGGTTGATGAGGGAGTCTTCCCTACTACGATAAGTGAGATCCAGGATAATAATAGGCTCACACAGCTTTAGAGAGACATGAACCATGATATGATGACCCTCATGCATCACATCGTTGGAGCTTCCAGAGTACTAGCAGTTAGGAGGGATAGGTGTTGTGGAGATGCACAATAGAGCAGATCATCTGATGATCATGATCACGAGGGGAGTGATCATCATTATATTACTCCACCTCCTCCTCCTTCACCTTGTTTTGGAGATCATGAGAAACCAACATCCAATCCTGATCAGCAGGAATCTTCTGAGCAGTTTGAACCATCTCAACAGAAACCTAGTTCTGAGCAGGCACAACCATCAACTGAGTATGCAGGTCCATCTGAGCAGGTAGGTGCATTTAAGTAGGGCACACTATCCAGTGAGAAGGCTACACCATTGATGACTCATAAACAGGCAGTTCCTGAGCAGACTGCACCATCGACTGATCAATAGAAACCTCCAAAGAAGGCATGTCATCTATCTGAGAATGAGGTTGCACCATTGAGTGAGCACACCTCGACTAGTACTAATATTGATGTAGTACAACTAGATATTTGACATTTATATTTAGTTATATTACAATTGTATATTTTTTACATTATACAATTATATATATGGTGCATGTATTCTATGTTCATGTTGATGTACTTAATTTACATGTTGGTTTTCATCATGATGTGTATAGTGTTAGGTCGTGTAAGATATGTTCATTTAATGTGCTTGTAGATAGATGTGTATGTGATGGAAATTATTTGACATGAGATGTATATTTTATGTTTGTGTTGTGATGATGTTATACAATGCTTGTGTTTTGTTAGATGATCATGATCACTATGATTAGGTGACGTTAGCGAATTTGAATGTTTATTTTAGAATATGATGTTTGTACGATGGTTATCATGATCGTGATGTTCATTTTTAATATTAAATCATGATATTTATTAAATATTATGTCGTGATTGTAATTCAAATTGTAATTTAATTGTATGTAAAATTGTAAAATTTTATTTATAATTGTAATTGTACGTAATTGTATTATGAAATTTTAATTGTAATTGTATGTATTGTCATGATTCAATTTTATTAAAATTGTAAATTTTTTAAATATGTAAATTTGTAAAATTGTAAAATTGTAATTGTAGTTGTGTGCATCGTGATTGTAATTGTATGTAAAATTGTAAAATTGTAATTGTAATTGTAATTGTAATTTTAATTGTAATTGTAGTTGTATGTCAAATATTTGTAAAATTGTAATCGTAATACATGTAATTGTATTTTGAAATTGTATAATACTAATAGTAATTGTATGTATTGTCATCATTCAATTTTATTAAAATTTGTAAATTTGTAAAATTGTAATATTGTAAAATAATTGTCAATTTTGAACCATAACTACCATAAGTAAAATGTATAATGTAAATATTGTTAAATTACCATAATTGTAAAATTGAAAATTTGTAAATTTGTATGAATATAAATAATTGTAAAATAATAATTCTTGAATAATATAAAATTTTGTAACATAATAAAGTTTAGAAAATAATGCAAATAAATTCATGTTTAGAATTATCATTATTTTATTATGATCTTACATAACAAAAATAATAGTATAAATTTTGAAGATATCATTCACACACATTTAAAGAAATCAAGTAGTATTATTTTAGGAATTTATATAAAAAAAAACTTGATAAAGTGCATTTTTTTCGAGACCAACATAATTGCAAATTATCAAGTGAAATGATTTTAACATTAACACAATGCAAAAAAAGAGTCTTATTTATAAGGTTAAGTCCTCGTCTTTATAAAAAACCATATTAAAAAATATAAATGATGAAATAACACATGTACCATATCACTCTTTGCTCTCATGATGGCATTCATTATCTTCCATCTCACTTGGAATGATAACACTATTGTTCTCAAAAATATGTTTTGGTCTAGGGTCATGTCTCAATATGAACCATCAATATCTATCCAGCACATCTGGGTAAAAAAAAGATTGGTTGCAGTGTTTGGGGAAAACATAGGGCTCCTTAGCTTCATCCCACATCTTTCTAGAGTTGATACATATCAGTCTCCTATCATGATCTTCGTTTACATTATTCCAATCAAAGATCTCCCACCACTTGCACCTAAAAATAATGCATTGGAAAGAAGATAAGTCCACCTCAATGATATCTTGCATATTTCAGACGTAACCTAATGTCCCTTGTACTAGGTTGTGATCAAGGTGGCTAGCTCGACTATATTGATCAAACTCTACTTCCACTCCACAATCTTGTGTCATTTGTCCCTCATCGACATTTTCTGTGCGAAAATGGTGTCCATATGCCCCCAAAGATGGGGACAAATTTACCTATAAAAAAATTAAAAATTCATAGTGTCATGTGACTTAAAATAACCCAACTGTTATAATATGAAATATAGATGTTAAATTTCAAAGGTGCATTACTAATTTTGAAATGTACATAAAAATATTATTACCGAGTGGGTGCACCCAATCCCTACGTTTAGCGCATCCTCTTCAGAACATGGGTAGCAACCGATTGCACCGTATTTCTCTCTGACTTGGTCAACAATGCAACTGTTGGGGCATATAATTGGCATATTTTCTTTAAAATGATCGAGATAAGGTACACTTCTACCATTCAACCATATGAATTATTTCTTATCACTATGCTCTTTCATCCTCTTTTGTTCGTACAATGCGACCCACAGTTGTGTCACTTCGACATCGTAAGGAAAATTTTATTGATTTCTTCAATTCTTGAGTTCTCTGATGAAATCAAACGACATATAGTACATATGAGTTGAAAATATACATTATATAGAAGTTCAACATGAACATTTACTTTGTGTAAATTTGAAAAATTAAAAGTCACTTACTCTTTATCAAAGGACTGTTTCCATTATTTTGGAGAAGCTCCCCTTCTCTGTTGTCTTCATCCCTTTCATCATCCCAAGGCACCGCACCTCTTCTGTTGTTGATCTGCTTGATGTATTAAATGGCATAATAGAAAAACTCATACGATATGTACCCCTTTTCCATAGACCCCTCAGGTTTTTCCCTTTGTCTAACAAAACATTTCAATTTCTTCATGTACTTCTCTAAGAAGAACATTCAACAACAAGAAACCACCCTAACTAATTTAACCTCATATACTAGGTGGAATATAAGATGAACCTACAAGTCCATGAAACTCATCGACAGTTCCTTCTCAAACATACAAGTAATCTCAACTATCTCTTGATGCCATCATGGAATGCTAGACACATGAATCTCCTTTGATGTGATCCCATGTACAAATGAAAATAATTTAGATATGGCATGTCCTAGGTCTTAGGGGAAGTCATGTTTCACACACCCACACACGAACAAAGGATAATGACACTGCAAAGTTATTAACACATGCAATAATATACATAATCAATTATGTATTATGTTCCTTGCATGGGATAAAATTTATTAATATAAAAAATAATGAAATGATTCTTTTGAAATTATATGTAATCTTAGAAGATTCAAATGGTCATGCGATTTCAACCCTGACAAATGGTCATCCATGGTGAAGCCGCACTGTAGTGAAGACCCATATGAAGATGGAACCCCCATATGTGAAAATCCATGGGACATCACCTTCATTGAAATACTGTTAGGTCCCCATATTACTAGTGCAGTCCCTGATTGTTATTAGTGTAGCCCCCTTATTGTTATTTTTGTACCCCTATATCTCCCATATTGTTATTATTGTTCCCTTACATTATTATTGTTAGGTCAACTAGGATTATATTGTGACCCCATGCACTCCTATATATAGAAGGAGGTTTCGTCATTTCTATCATCCAAGAATTGTTCATTTATGTAATTTATTGGAGGTTTCCCCTTCGAATTGGTTGATTTATAAGGCGTTGATATCTCTTTTCTTCTATTTTTGGAGCTGGTTTCATAACATTTGGTATCAAAGCTTTGAATTCTAGGGTTTTTCTGCTCTAAACAGGTCATCGTAGAATTTTCGCTATAAACTTTTTCTATGAAGGTGCAGAAGCTGAAATTTTGACAGAGTGAAGCTGAAACCCTGAGGAACTCCTTGTACACATTTTAGATCTTGGTTCACAACATTTTCATAGATATAACCTATGGAAGTTAGGGTTTTTTTAGGCTATGAAATTTCACCTAAACAGGTCATCATGGAATTTTCTCTATAACTATTTTTCTACGAAGGTTCAAAAGCTAAAATGTTTAGAGGACGAATCTGAAATACTGAGGAACCTCCTATACAAATTTCAGATCTTGGTTTGCAATATTTGCAGATATATGATATGTGGAAGTCAGGGTTTTTTCATGCTCTCGAATTTCATCTCAAATATGTTACCTTGGGAAAATCGTCATAACTCTCTCTTTGAGCATCATATTGGAATTCTGTAAAAATTGGACATAATATCATGGAATCTAGTTTCCTATGTATAAATTGCAGAGTTGAAGGATGTGGCACGCCGTACAAGTGTGCTCTACTAAACTCGTACATAATTAGGTCATTGTGGGAGATTCGACATAACTTTACCTTGAAGTACCCAAATCAAGTCAGAACTGTGGCATTTGAAAGAAGATTCAGAGGGATACTATAGGACCAAATTTCAGATATTGAAGATCAGAAATTATAGATATAATTCACTTCCAATATCGAGCTCCTCAAAAGAATGAAAAATTTGTGTATTTTTTTTTTCAAATTACATAAGCCTTGTTTGAAAAATCAGTTTTAAGTGATTCCAAGGGTATATTGAGCATATATATCAATATTGGGTTCTAAAATTCCCCATAAAAAGAATTCATCACCCATTAGGCCCTCAGAATACTCTTCTATGACTCATGAAGATGAAGAATTTGAACATGATCTATCAAAATTACTGGAGCAAGTGCACCAAATTTCGCTCTTGCAAAGAGAAAAAAAATTGAATTGGAAGTTTTAAAGAAAGGTGTGGAAGCCAAGATGGATGCTTTGAAGAATAATATGGACGGTTTTAAGAAAGGCATGGAAGCTAAGATGGATGACATGGAATAAAAAATGAAAGACAACATGGAAAACATGAAGAATGATCTAAAAGCAAACATCGAAGTTTTGACAAATTTGATACAAGAAATGTTTCCTAATGGCGAAAATATAGTAGAGGAAACTCATGATGAGAACAAAATAAATACTAATCATGATTTCATAAACTCTTATGTTGGATGGAAGAACCAACATATTCCAAATATGGATATGAGGAAGTTTTATGGCAAGGATCCCGTAGCATGGATACTACATATGGAGCAATATTTTGATCTCAATAATGTGAAAAACACACAAAAAGGTACACACTACAACTTTATATTTAGAAAAAAATATATTTTTATGGTATTGATGAATTTTCTCCCATAAAAAAATTGTCACTTTGTCAATTTTTACGGAGGAAATGATAGCACATTATGAGGATATAAAGAGAAACACCTTATTTAGCCAATTGATAAATCTCAAACAAAAGGGTTTAGTGGTGGAGCACATTGAGGACTTCCAAAAATTGAATATAAGGGTAACTGTATTCTAGAGGAACAAAATATTGATGTCTTCATAGGTAATTTAAAGGATAATATACAACATGAAGTTCGCGTTTGGGAACCTGATTCATTAGAGAAGGCATTCAGGTTGGCAAGAAAAATTGAATGTAAAATTATGGCTACAATGAAGCCTACCACTCACATATATAAAGATGGAAGTGTTACTACTCCTAGACCTCCACAACCTACAATTTTGACACTGCAACAATTGGAAGAAAAAATAGCAAAATGGATTTGCTATAGTTGTGATAGAAAATACACTAAAGTTCATAAGTGTGCCGAGAAGAAATTATTTTGCATAGATTGTGAAGAGGTGGAAGAAAATAAACTAGAAAATTGAAAAGAAGAGGATATACACCAGGAACCAACCCTAGAAGAAGAATAAATGAGTTTGACCATATCTTGTAATGCATTGGAAGGAATTACCACTCCTCAAACTCTCAACATACAAGGACACATCAAGAATAAAAAGGTAATAGTGTTGATTGATTCGGGTAGTACCCATAATTTTATTCATTGTGAAGTAGCCAAGGAATTGAATTGTTTCCTATACCCAACACCAGAATGGCAAGTGATGGTTGAAAATGGAGGAACAATAAATTTCTCTAGAAAATGCCATAATATCAAGCTAACCATGGGGGAATATGTATTCAATAGTCCAATTCTTTCCATTCCAACGAGAGGTGCTGATGTTGTACTAGGAGTACAATGGTTACAATATTTGGGGATGGTAGCTTTTAATTTTCAAGAAATTTTCTCGAAACAAATTTCAGAAGGAAAGGAAATCGAATTATGGGGTATCACAGGCAAGCCAGGAAAGGTAATAAGCTCTAATGTCATGAAAAATCTTCTAAAGAACGAACAACAAGGCGTAATTGCACAATTATGCTCACTAGAAGTTCTAACATCAAAATCAATTATTTCTCCAAATCTCCAAAAAGTCTTGGACAACCATTCCAAGGTGTTTGAAACTCCCAAAGGAATCCCACCTATTCGTGATCATGATCATGCTATTCATTTGATTCCAGGAATTGTTCCTCCAAACATCAGGCCTTACAGATATCCTTATGTCCAAAAGAGCGAAATTGAACGTATGATTTCATAAATGTTAGAGGGTGGTATAATTCAACCTGGAAAAAGTTATTTCTCTACTCTAGTAGTATTGGTGCACAAGAAGGATGGATCATGGCACATGTGGCCAAATTATAGGGAGCTCAATAGGCTCACTATTAAAGATAAATTTTTCATTCCTGTGATTGGTGAATTATTGGATGAATTACATGGCGCAATTTATTTTACCAAGTTGGATCTTCATTCAAGATATCATCAAATTAGAATTAAGACTGAAGATATTCCGAAAAGAACATTTCAAACTCATGAGGGTCATTATGAGTTTTTGGTCATGCCTTTCAGACTTACCAATGTACCTTATACATTTCAAGGGTTGATGAATTCCATTTTCAAACCCTTCCTTAGAAAATTTGTGCTAGTATTTTTGGATGACATGCTAATCTACAACAGGTCTTGGAAGGATCATGTTCAAAATGTTGACAGGGTGCTCAAAATATTGGAGGAGAAAAAATTAAATGAAAAAACATCCAAATGTTTCTTTGGAGTACAATAGGTGGAATATCTCGGTCATATTGTATCTCGCGAGGGTGTTAAGGTAGACCCTAAAAAAATTAAATCCATTAAGGAATGGAAAGTCCCCAAAACCATAAATAAATTGAGAGGATTTCTCAGGTTAACGGGGTATTATCGCAAGTTTTTTAAGAATTATGGGAGAATAGGAGCACAAGTAATAACTTTATTGAAGAAAAATTAATTTTCATGGACTCCTAAAGCAACTAAGGCCTTTGAACATCTTAAAGAGGAAATGTGCGTGGCGCCGGTCTTAGCTACATCAGACTTCATAAAAACCTTTATTATGGAATGTGATGCCTCAAGAAATGGAGTTTATGTTGTTTTAATGCAATAAGGAAGACCCATTTCTTTTGAAATCTGTCCAATCAAAGGAAAGTATTTACAGAAAGATATTTATGAGAAGGAAATTTTGGCAATACTACATGCACTAAAGAAATGGTGACCTTACCTAATAGAAATGCACTTCAAGGTAAAAACTAACCATGATGGCCTTGAAAACTTTTTGGAACAAATATAATCTTTAGAAAAGAAAAAAAAATGGGTCAGAAATATGTTGGGTTATGACTTTGAAATCATTTACAAAAAAGGGAAGTTAAATGTTGTTACATATGCACTCTCAAGAAAGGTGGAAGCATTGCTTTGTGTAATTTCTATTATCCAACCAGATTGGATAACCGAAGCAAGGGACGAATAGAAGAAGGATGAAGAAGTGTGGACACTCATTCAAAAGTTGCAGCAAGATCCTAGTACATCTGATACATTTAGTTGGAAAATTGATTTCTTATGGTAGAAAGATTGATTTTATCTTTGTCATAATTCCCAACAAAAAAAAAATATTGTTTTGGAATTACACACTTCTCCTTTAGGAGGACACTCAACATTTTTAAAAACTTATCACAGGGTGGAGAAATATTTTTTTCGGATGGACTTAAATCTGATAGTCAAAATTTTGTAAGAGAATGTTTGGCTTGCCAGAAAAATAATTTTGAGATAATTAAGACCCCAGGTCTTCTACAACCTTTATCCATTCCAATTCAACGTTGGGAGGATATTTCAATGTATTTTATCATAGGTTTACCTAAGTCCGAAGGAAAGAGTGTCATCATGGTGGTAGTTGATAGACTTACCAAGTATGCACACTTTTGTGCATTATCTCATCCATTTAAAGAAAGTACAATTGCTACTGCATTTATGGAAACAATTCAAAAGCTCCATG
The DNA here is from genome assembly GCA_034641835.2 of Pinus albicaulis. Taxonomy (NCBI): domain Eukaryota; kingdom Viridiplantae; phylum Streptophyta; class Pinopsida; order Pinales; family Pinaceae; genus Pinus; species Pinus albicaulis. The sequence goes on from CM076584.1 coordinate 1,456,110,464, forward strand.
GAAACCCAAAGATTATGGTAAGGGACAGAGATCCCATTTTTATTGGAAATTTTTGGACGGAATTATTTTCTTGTTCGGGTACTCAACTAGCTCATAGCCCATCTTATCATCGTCAATCCGATGGTCAAACTAAGATAGTGAACAAATGTTTGGAAGGATATCTTCGTTGTTTTGTATCTAATAAAAAAACACAGTGGGTCAAGTGGTTAACTCTGGCTGAATGGTGGTATAACAATTCCTTCCATACTGCAGCAAAAACGACCCCATTTATGGCACTATGGATATCATCCACCATCCAACACATAATCTTTACGAGAAAATTATAGGGTGCAAGCAGTGGAAGATAACATCGAGTATCAACATTAAGTTCTCCAACTCTTAAACGATAACCTAAATTTGGCACAAAATCGAATGAAACAACAGGAAGATCAACATCACAGTGAGAGAATTTTTTATGTAGGAGATTGGGTTTTTTTACAGCTACAACCATAAGAACAAATGTCCCTCAAGCAAGCTAAGAAGGATAATAAATTATCACCAAAATACTATGGTCCTTACAAGGTGATGCAAAAAATTGGTACTATGGCATACAAACTCGAGCTTCCTGCTTGTTCGTGAGTACGTCAAGTTTTCCATGTTTCATGCTTAAAGAAGGTTATAGGTTTCAAAATTCCTGTTCAAACAATATTTCCAGAACTTGATGAGGAAGGAAAAATCATATTGGAACCTGAAATAATCATGGAAACAACAACTTGACAGCTATGAAATCGATCAATTTCAAAGTATCTCATCAAGTGGAAGAACTTACCGACTGAAGATTATACATCGAAGGATGAGAATTTTGTACAAAAGCATCCAGAGCTACTCAAGCATTTAGGAAATCACTTTTTTGAAGGAGAGGTGCATGTTAGGTCCCCATATTACTAGCATAGTCCCTTATTGTTATTAGTGTAGCCCCTTTATTGTTATTGTTATACCCATGTAACCCCCATATTGTTATTATTGTTACCTTACGTTATTATTGTTAGGTCAGATAGGATTATATTGTGGCCCCATGGACTCCTATATATATAAGGAGGTTTTGTCATTTGTATCATCCAAGAATTGTTCATTTACATAATGTATTTTAGGTTTCCCCCTTGAAGTGGCTGATTTCTAAGGTGTTGATCTCTATTTTCTTCTATATTTGGATCTAGTTTCATAACAAATACCAATTAGAGGGACCAACTATTTTTGATATTATACTTACTAATAATCTTTACCAATGCTTATTTTTAGTTTTTGAAGTAATAATATCTTTCCTAATAGCCACTGCGTCACTTTGTTTCGATGATATGTGCCTCCATAAAGAAGATGAAACATTTTTAAATATATGCATGGGATCTAATAAGTGGGTAATATTAATATTTTCCCAATATGGGAGGTTATAAAAGATATATTTCCTTTTCATCCCAATGGGAAATTTATCAACATTGGTGTCGAAGAATTTTGGATCAGAAAACATAGGGTCCCCATTTGAATCGAACATTTCTATGAAATACTTCTCTTTCTCTCTCTCATATGCTCTAAGCCATTGAGCTAGTGTCTTTATTGCAGGAATTTGGTTTCTCTCTCATTTACCATTGAAATAAGATGTTCTTCTGGGAGAAATACCCTAGAGCAGTCATACACTGGCTTTCGTAGGTCGTTGGACAATCTAGCTTTTAGAGAAGTTACACAACATTTACATCCATAATACTCTTTTATTACAAGACCTGTGAAATTATTGTATATAATATGCATGGAACGTTACAGAATATCATGAAATCTAGAACAATAAAAACGAATTAAATAACTAATATGTGAAAGAATATTTCTATCTATATAGAAAATCAATAAACATGTAATTCACCAGAGAAAAATCCTAACCATGGATAATAATGTATTGTGTAAGCACATATTCCATACAACGTAAAACTCCTCTCTGCTACGATGGGTCTTCAGACATTGTATACATTTATCCCATTGCATAATTCCTTCAATTCGTCTACCAATGGTTGTAATTAGACATCCATATTATTCACTTGTCTTCTACCGACGACTATGAGAGCCAACATAAGATGTTCATTCTTCATGGACAACCATAGGGGTGTATTGTTATTGATCACTATTACAGTCCAAACAAAATAGTTGGTGTTTTGGAGGGAATATGGGTTGGCGCCATCCATTGATATGCCGAGTCATATAATTCATACTTCATCGTTGAATTTTTCGGTCCATGTATCCTCTATATGCTTCATGGCTATTGAATTTGTTAGGATTATAACTCAAAACTCACTTCTGTGTGAGGCATGCCATCCTTGAAACATAGCTAATTCTTTGCAACGAAAGAGCCTTTCAATCCTTGGGATTATAGGCATATGCCTCAATATCTTAAAAGGAGGACGGTGTGATTTACCCTTCTTTTTTTATTTATCACACCTGTCATGCGAAAATTTCAGACATATCTCTTTGTCTACATATTCTCCTCTATATAGAATACAAACATTTGTACATGCATGATATGATATGTACTCAACACCCAACATTTTCAACAATTTCTTTGCCTCTTCGCAACTACCTGGCAAGATATTATAACTAGGAAAAACCTCATCTTTGGATAACCTGTAGTTGGTCATGGACAATAATAAATGTACATTAATGATAATAATTATTAACATTTAGAAAATTGACCATTTGTAATGTTCATTGTGTGATTATATTTCTAAAAATATAAGGGACTTGATGGTCAATTACCTCAAAATTTCCAAGAAACATGCATTCTAAAAGCCAAAATTTTCTTTCAACTTATAGAGTAATGTCGTTGTCCCCAACTGGGTAGAATTTGACTGACCGCCAGGTCCAAAGGGACGGGTGGTTGAAGAAAATTTAAGGCTTTCGAAAAAGGTATCAACGATATGAGCATAATCCGCTAGCTGATCATAGTTTTAGAATGCATCTAACAAAATTTTCTCTGTGGAAGTTGTATCGCTTAAGAAATCATCCATATCAACCTCTATTTGATTTCCTCCATTTCCTGCTTGTGAATAACTACTATTGATGTAGCCATTCCTAATTGGTGAATTTGGACATAGTGGGAATTGAATAGGTGGTTGATTCAACCATTCTTGGTATCGTTCCTCTCCGAGTTTTTCTCTTAATTTACACTTCTCTCAATTTTCGTAGTGTGCAATGGAAGACGGTAGGTAGGTCTCTCATCATTACTAGAATCCTAATAATTTTAAAAAATATATTTGAACATCATAAATACAAAATCGATGATATCAATTGGTAATCACATCGACAATGCATGATTAATTGGTTTGACGTTGAAATAATTACATTAATATACCAAAAAATTATTATTAGCATCATTTTCCCAGGATTGTGGCTAGAAGATGAAATATTACAATTGGCAGGGTGAAGCGGTTGTCCATTTTCATCTACCAAATGCACCTTTCAGTATGCTGCTGCTAATAAGAGATTCTAATGTTTTGGATCTGTTTGAATATTTTGTGCATATAAACTCGATTCTGAATCTGCATGAACCTGAAAATTTGTATACATTAATTTTATTTATCTCATTTACATGGATAAAATAAATAAATTCAATTAGATAATGAAAATATAAATAAAATCTAAAGTAATTACATCTGGAGATGGATAGGGAGAACTCCACAATGGAATTTAAGAAATTTTTTGGAACGAGTTGGATTTTGAAGGATTTTCCATTTGATATAATTATGATATTTTCTCCCTGCATTTGATAAAAATCAACAATAAATTTTTGTGTACAATATACCTAAAAGTAACTTAAAATTGGACTTATTGTTATCGGTGCATGTACTGTTAACCGCATCAGTTAACTTACAACACACCAAGTCTCCCTGTTGACAAAGAACATCATATGGTGTTTCTATTGTATTGTCAGTGTGTTTATAAGAACCTACCACACCGTGTTCGGTGCGTACTTTGGGAAAGGTGCATCGTTTTCTTGAAAAAAAGAAGCTGACCTGAAAGATATGTGATTTATTTACAAAATATATTAATTAATGGTATGATATAGGTTTCCTATTAATAACGAAATGGTTGACAAGAGTTCAAGTAACAAAAATACTGATAGCACATTGAGAAAAGAAAAAAAGTCAAATTATTTGTAAATTCTTTACAAAAATTATTATTTTTTAACTATATGTAAGTTTAACTCATATGTATTTTTTAGTGTGTATCATTAGGAGCCAAAAAATGATGTAGTTAGATAATATTATTTCTGATCTAAGACCAAAATATTACAGAAGATTAATGGAAAAATTGCATAAGGATGTATCAGGTGAATGAAAAAATACTATCAATCCAATATAGTTTCTTTTTTTATTTTCATTAACAATATACTTAAACATATTAGATAACATGTTTCAAGAAATATATTAATTCACATATGTTTAATGTTCTACAGGGACCAACAATGAAGAAAAGGAATTTTGTTTTAAGAAAAGAAAAAAATAGATCATGCAAATGAAAATGAATTTCTCCTTAGCTCATTTGGAGTGATGTTGGAGGTTAACAAAAGGGGGAAAACTTTTACAAAACTTTGAGGGATCTAATGGAATGAATGTATAGACGTTCTTTCCACTTAAAATACAAAATTAAATCCAATGATTCCAATAACCAAATTTTATTTAAACTACAGGATGAGTTTCTAGAGAATTGGTCAATGAGACATGTCAAACTTTTAATAGCAAAAACGTACCACAAAAAAAAAAAGAATGAAAAAGTGATATTCCTTTAAATGGTTTTCTATAATTATATGCATATATTAATACAAATAAATCATTTATAAATATCACTTTTGTTATATTTACTTTTCAAATATCAATATCATAATTAAATATTTGATTTTCATGTTACATTTTGAGGAAGATTATGAAAATATCAAAGGATGAACGAGATAATATCAGAAATATGCCAGTAGGAATGTCCAAAATGGTGTACAAGGAGGTGGCAAAAGAAATGGTGATGCAAGGGCGTTAGGTACAATCAAATACCTTGTACATAAGTAGACATAGGAGGTCTCATGCTTTTACTTCCTCATGCATTTATTAAGTATTTTGAATAAACTTTGTAAGAAATTGTAATTGTTCTCGAGTCATTGATAACATGAGAGAATTGATTATGTTAGGAATATGAAGAGTCAGCCTGGGGTTATGAGAAAATTTAGGATTAGCTTCAGTTATTGAGTCTAAATTTAGGATTTGGGAATGTCAAGAGTTTGATGAGCTGTTTGAGGACCTGAATCGATTCAGGTCATCCTTGAGCATAAAATGTAAAGCATATGTAGTGTAGAGGAGAGAGTTCTATTAAGGAATAACACACAGTAGGAAAAGGGGAAGGCCACTCTAATCGAAGATCTGGCCTGAAGTGAGATGGATTTGTATTTTATTTCATAATTGTACATGAAGGATTGATGTTGAATCTCGTATGTTTCAAATTGTTGGATGATGTATGTGAAACCTCTGTGCTGATGGGTAGAATTGAGAGGGGATGAAAACTAACCTCTGTTTAAGAGAATTATATGGCTATTCTATTTATATGCATGTTAGTAATCCCCGAAGGACTTGGTCCTTCGATTCATGATTTCTGTGTATGGGTTTGAGGAAGTTATTGATTTTTGAATGCGTTTAACTGGTGTGGAGAATTTGATGGAGAATTCGATGAGGTCTATTCGTTAAATGAAGAACACAAGTAGCACACCAGCATCTGGTCTCTGTGCATGTTAATTCTGCAATTAACCCCTATTGGGTTGAACTGAGCTCTCTGAATATATGTTGAGCCTCTATTCGATGGAATCGAACGCTATTGGTTTTATCCATAGCGTGGGTTGAATCGATTCTTGGAAATCAAGTCAAAGGAAGCAGGATTTGAGAGAATCCGACTCTATGGTAATGCCACCATACAATGATGCGTGGAAGTTGAATTTTTTCAATCCCAGATCACGTACAGTGAAATTGTGAGCCAACAGAATGAGTAATGAAGGGGTTGAATCGACCCCCAATACACAATGTTGAACAAGGAAATAGTTCGAGTGGAGGAACTACCTTAAGAACAATCCATTAGTTGAGTTGCAGTCAAAGGGACTAGCGTTGAAGTCAGAAGGTGTACCCATGAAAAGGATGGAACTGTGAGCCAGAGGTGGAACCATGACATAAGAATGTACAGTGAAAGAGGGTTCGGAATCCAGGAGTGGGTTTTGCATAATTTATAAGCTGGAAGCTGTTTTGAGAGAAAAAATGAAATATAGCCCAGTGCTTGACACGTAAGGAGGTGGTAGTATTCCAATACCACTAATTTCGTGCAATTTCAGAGCTTTAAAGTTCGGAAAAAAATAAAATGAAAAATTCACCTCCGTCCGCTCAATCAGTGATCGGGGTGCGATAAACTTCGGACCATCGGATCCGTTCTACTGTTAGTCAAGGTAAGTAAATTGTGGGCCCGGTGTTATATGCCGCAATTTCATCTTAAATATAGGTAGGGATTAATGTTGAATGTTCGATGTATATGTATGTATATACTGTGGGCAGAATCGATCAGTGTGTTGGCTATTGAAACCAAACCAAAGGGCTAGCTGAACCTTGCGCGATTTATAAAGGGCACACCCATTCCTATTTGCTAATTCTTGGCTTAACCAAGGTCGATAATTCTTACGGGCATAGAATGATAATATAGATGTTAACATACATGTCATGCTGGACGTGAATTTTTAAAGCCATGCTTGAGTTTATATTGGGGTTTAAAATTTATGAGGTTACATCAACTAAATGATGTGCTTTTGATAAGGGCCGAGCGCTTTTAGCTTTATAAGTGCTTGGATAGATATCACCCATATTGTGTTGATTGGGGTTGAAAAAAAAAAGAACTGAATAGTGAATGTGTGATTTTTATGAACCATAAGGTAAGGGAGCTTCCGCATGCAGATTTAATCAATTTACCAACGACCCTATTTGGAGGACTACCTATCTTTTGACTGTAGAAATTCATTAATCAAATTCTACGAATTTGATTAATGAATAAGAGAGAAGGATTTAAAGCAGTTCAAGTAGTTAGAACAATGTGAGGTTTCCCTAATGATGGATTTGGTTGGGCACAAAAATGTTAATGCAATTTAGACATAGCCAGATATTGAAATAATTTGAGAAAACCGAGATTGTGGGTTTTACCCTGCCATCAAGTGGTTTCAGAGCATCAGGAGTAGATATATTTGAAGCTCAATTTATGAATTAATTGCATTTAGGAAAATAGATCAGGTTTTTGAAGACTGGTAGAGATTGCAGCCAATAGGGATAAAGTGAATAGGATTTGCAGAGTGAGTGGAAGACAAGATCATGCAGAGATCTCGCAGGTAAATAACTTTAAATATGAATTGAAATTATAATTGAAGAATTATGGTTGCAGAGGATAAATTCAAAGTCTTGATAGTGAAGGCAGTGAGCCTAATATTCAGCTAGAGGCTGGATAGGGAGAGTAATTGTAGTGTTCTCAAGAGAAAATGAGCAGTGTTTAACTCTAGTTGAAGGATTGTTTGCAGAAGTCAGAGTGTAGGAAATTGAAGACGTCTCAGCAAAAGAAGATCAAATCTTTGAGAGTAGTGATAGAAGATTCTAGCAAGGGACTCTGAGTGAAGAATAAGTGTGGTAGAACCTGGAAGAATTCCCAACAGAGGTTGGATGAGAAGAGAACATAGGTGTTCTTGAGAAACGTTGCAGAGTGAAGCCTAGGAAGAGCAAAAGAGAGTGCTCATAACATTCCAGCAGACAGGGGACCAGTACTTGCCAAAACCTGGATTCGAAGGAAGGGATTGGTGAGGTGAGTTGCAGTAAGAGAGCTTGTTGTTGCAGAGGCTTAGTGCAACTTGAAGGAGAAAAATGGCTACTGATAGCCACAACAGAGATTGGAGAGGTTTTGAGAGAGGCAAAAATAGAATAAAGGAATAATATGCCAAAGAAAATGGCATGAAGAAGAAATCCACTGATGAAGAATGGCAGAAAGAGATAGCTGATATTACAGAACAATTTTATAAACTAGAGAGGATGATAGAGGAAAACTAGAGGGTTGGTTGTCTCATGAGGAAGAGTGTGAAATGGAAACCATTACAGTTGAGGTTGAGGAAAAATAAGATTGCCTTATTGATAGTAGAACTCAGAGCAGCTGAGTTGAAAGAAGAAATTTCTGCTTGTGAAGCAGAACAAAGCATGGATGAAGAGTGGAGATCCGAAAAATATCTTGTGAGACATGATGAAGACTTGAGGCAGCAAGAAGCTTGTCTTGCTGAAGAGGAAGTCATTGAGGATTTCCTGAGTTATTGGACAAGTCCAGATGATGTAAGGGCTTGTGTTTTTGAGTCTGACAAATGTGAAGTGATGACAGACTCCACAGAGGAAGAACAACCTGGAGTTCTTGAGGTAAGGATGGAAATTGAAGATTCCGTGTGCAGATTTGTTCAAGGAGTGCTTGAGAAAGCAGCCAAGACTGAAAAGTCTTGTGATTTGGAAACTAAAAAGTTGTGTATGTTTGAAGGTACACCACTAGGAGAGGAGCAAGCTTTAAGGGTTGCTGAGGAGTAGGCATTGAATCTGAAATCTGTTCAGATCAATGCTGAGATAATGAGATCTCAGGGAGAGATGAAGACTGAAGAGTCAAATGAAGATATTCAGCAGAATACTGAAGGAGAGAAAGAAGGACCAGCAGATTATTGGTCAAGAACAAGAAGAGGGATAAAGGATTGTGTAAGGTTCCCGAAATCTACTCCTATTGAAGTTGTGGAGTTGTATAGGAGGTTGGATTTGCAAAGAAGAGAATTGGAGAAGCGGAGGACCTGTGCACAAGAGAATTTGCTGAAGGAGCAGGACAAAAGAATTGTCATGAATGGAAATCAGAGAACAGAGGACAAGAAAATGATTCAGCAAAATTAAGGAGTTCATTTTGGTGAATCATAGCAGAATAAAATTCATGAAACAGATGTTGGAAAAAAGAGGAGACTAGCTGAGAGTCTCATGAGGAATGCAAATCAGCATACTGAGATGCTGACAGAGAATTTAAAAGGGATTTTTGAACAACATACTGGTGTGTTGTCAGAGAAGAGGAAGGTATTGAGACCTTGGAATTTTTCTGCTGATGATTCATGTGTTAATAATGCAGAGAAAGAGGAAGAACAATAGTTGGAAGTTGTCAGAGAATTGAATAAGAAGGAAACTGTGTTGGCTAAAAACATAGTTAAGGATCATCATTTTGACATGGTGATTGGAGCAGTGGAGATGAATTTGACAGCTGAAGAGAAAGATGATGAAGAATTTCTGAGTCTTGAACTAGAATTAGAATTGCACGGAGAAGAATTGGTGACGAGGTCATCAATTGAGACCATTGGGTCTCATGGTTTTAACACTGACAGTTTGTTTATGTTTACAGGAATGGTAGGAGACAACCCATCCTTGGGAATTGTCTTGGGGGATGAAAATTTATTGTAGAAGAGAGAAGATGAGACAGTCATGTCTCACATGAAGAAAGTTGTCATTGAGGGCAAGGAGGAGCTGAGTTGGTTGAACAACCAAGAGAATATTGGAAGGCAGACTGTGGGGCAGATTGTTAAAGCTGCTACCGTGAGGAATAATCAGCCATGCTGATAGGAGATGAAGATTCTGAAGCCAGATTCCAGCATATGGATGATATGAGTGCACAAGAAAGAATTGGTGGAAAGATTTTTAAAACTGCTGCAGTAAAGAAGAATCAGCATTCTATGCTGACAGAAGATGAAAATGCAGAGCTTAAAGAACTTGATTGGATTTCCAGAATCCATCAAGAGGATGAGAGGAAATTGCTGAAGATTGCCCAAGATGAAGGAAAAGATGTTGAAGCTAACTTGTAGCATGTTGAATATGCAAAATAAGTACAGGGGAGATGGCTGAATTGCTTGCTGGGAGAAATTATCCAAGAGAAAGAAAATGCAAACACTGGAGCAAGGATGCCTGAAGCTGTGAAGAAAAGAGGAGTAGATACTACCTTGCAGAATCAAGTGCTATTTACTAGTATACCTGATGAGCATGTTACTGCTGGTAGGAAATTAAATGGTGATTTGTTTCCTAAAAATGAGTTTGCGGATGAGGAGCAAAATAAGAATGTTGCAGAGGGAGATATCTTAAAGGATATTCTGGATGTTTGGGTGGACGCAACATTGGCATCAGCAACACCCATGGTGGCAGCTGAAGCAACATGGGGAATGACATCTGCAGGAGTGGTAAACATGTTGGTAGCATGTGGGACAGCAAGAGCAACAATGTTGATAGCAATAGAAGGTGAAGGCAACAACATTAGGCAGAGGAGTTTCTAGCTAGAAGATAAGCTAGACATGGAAATTGGAAACGTCAGAAGACTGATGCAGCAGATAGCAGCCAGGAAGCAGAATGATTTTTGTAAAGGAAAGGAAAAAATAGATTTTGAAAGTATAACTGGAACTGGATTACAAAACAATACATGGAGACCTGGAAATTTTCAGGAGGAGAATGATGCAGCTGTTGGACAGCTACAAAACTGAGTATGGGATCTAGGAGGAAGAAATTAAGGAAACATGATCAGGATATCATGAACAAATTGATCCTTGGGATTCTGATGCAGGGGCATTAGGCACAATAAAATAACTTGTACATAAGTAGACATAGGAGGTCTCATGCTTTTACTTCCTCATGCATTTATTAAGTATTTTGAATAAACTTTGTAAGAAATTGTAATTTTTCTTGAGTCATTGAGAACATGAGAGAATTGATTATGTTAGGAATAGGAAGAGTCAGCCTGGGGTTATGAGAAAATTTAGGATTAGATTCAGTTATCAAGTCTAAATTTATGAATTGGGAATGTTAAGAGTTTGATGAGATGTTTGAGGACATGAATCGATTCAAGTCATCCTTGAGCATAAAATGTAAAGCATATATAGTGTAGAGGAGAGAGTTCTGTTAAGGAATAGTGCAAAGTAGGAAAAGGGGAAGGTCACTGTAATCGAAGATCTCGCCTGAAGCGAGATGGATTTGTATTTGATTTCATAATTATACATGAAGGATTGATATTGAGTCTCGTATGTTTCAAATTGTTGGATGATGTATATGTAGCCTCTGTGCTGATGGGTAGAATCGAGAGGGGACGAGAACTAGCCTCTGTTTAAGAGAATTATATGGTTTTTTTATTTATATGCATGTTATTAATCCCCGAATGACTTGGTCCTTCAATTCATGATTTTTGTGTATGGGTTTGAGGAAGTTATTGATTTTTGAATGCATTTAACTGGTGTGGAGAATTTGATGGAGAATTCGATGAGGTTTGTTATTTAAATGAAGAACACAAGTAACACACTAGCATCTGGTCTCTGTGCAAGCTAATTCTTCAATTAACCCCTGTTGGTTTGAACTGATCTCTCTGAATATATGTTGACCTTTTTTCGATGGAATCGAACGCGATTGGTTTTATCCATAACGTGGGTTGAATCGATTCCTAGCAATCAAGTCAAAGGAAGCGAGATTTGCGAGAATATGACTTTGTGGTAATGCCACCATACAGTGATGCGTGGAAGTTGAATTTGTTCAATCCCAGATCGTGTACAGTGAAACTTTGAGCCAGCGGAATGAGTAATGAAGGGGTTGAATCGACCCCCAATACACAATGTTGAACCAGACAATAGTTTGAGTGGAGGAACTACCTTAAGAACTGTCTAATCGCTGAGTTGCAGTAAAAGGGAATAGCATTGAAGTCGGAAGGTGTACCCATGAAAAGGACGAAACTGTGATCCGAAGGTGGAACCATGACATAATAATATACATTGAAAGCGGGTTTAGAATCCAGGAGTGGTTTTCTTATAATTTATAAGCTGGAAGTTGTTTTGAGAGAAAAAATGTGATATAGCCTAATGCTTGACACGTAAGGAGGTGATGGTATTCCAATACCACTAATTTTGCACAAGTTCGGAGCTCTAAAGTTCAGAATAAAAGAAAATACGAAATTGACCTCTGTCTGTTTGATCAGTGATCAGGGCGTGATAAACTTCGGACCATCAGATCTGTTCTGCTGTTAGTCAAGGTAAGTAAATTTTGGGCTCAGTGTTATATGCGGAAATTTCATTTTAAATATAGGTGGGGCTTAATGTTGAATGGTCGATGTATGTGTATGTATATACTATGGGTAGAATCGACCGATGTGTTGGTTATTGAAACCTAACCGAAGGGCTAGCTGAACCTTGCATGATTTATAAAGGGCGTGCCCATTCCTATTTGCTAATGCTTGGCTTAACCAAGGTCGATAAATCTTATGAGCGTAGAATGATAATATAGATGTTAACATACAAGTCATGTTGGACGTGAAGTTTTAAATCCACGCCTGAGTTTATATTGGGGTTTAAAATGTATGGGGTTACATCAACTAAATGATGTGCTTTTGATAAGGGGCCGAGCACTTTTAGCTTTATAAGTGCTTGGATAGATATCACCCATATTGTGTTGACTGGGGTTGAAAAAAAAAATCACTGAATAGTGAATGTGTGAATTTTATCAACCATAAGGTAATGGAGCTTCCGCATGCAGATTTAATCAATTTACCAAAGGCCCTATTTGGAGGACTACCTATCTTTTGATTGTAGAAATTCATTAATCAAATTCTGTGAATTTGATTAATGAATAAGAGAGAAGGAGTTAAAGCAGTTAAAGAAGTTATAACAGTGTGAGGTTTCGCTAATGATGGATTTGGTTGGGCACACAAATGTGAATGCAATTTCGACATAGCCAGAGATTGAAATAATTTGAGAAAACCGGGATTGTGGGTTTTACCCTGCCATCAAATGGACATAATTTCATTGCACAGGGAGTCATCTAAAAACAAACGTGCCTCAAATCTAATATGTAATCATTGAATTTTTCGATTAGGTACAATAAATAAATTTTTTTACATTAAATATTAATTTTCAAGTATTTTCTTGTAGAAAAGAAAAGAAAATGGAACCAATTTAGCACATAAAACACGACAACAGGAAGAAAATGGTTGACATGTATGTTTGTGAGTAATTGTTACTTCCTTATAACAACTTAACTAGATTTCATTTTTATATCTTTTAAACTATTTTACAACAATCATCATTGAATGTATTCAAACACGTGTTAACATACAAAGAAGAACTATCAAAACGATTGATTGAAATTGGGTTAAATATGGGTTGTGAGTATATGTTGGCATATCATAAATTAATTTTGGAATTTGTAAGCATCTACCTTGTTTTAATTAGCTACGTCTATAATTATTAGAACAAATTTTTTTTTATATTAAATCTATGATTTGTTATGGGGTATAAAACTCATAGGAAACAAAGTATGGAACTGTGGCAACAAATGAATTTTTGAGAGATGGCATGAAATTTGGTTTTGAAAGAATGTCTATAGTTAATGAATCAATTCGTGCTATGGTACATTTCTTTTCGATTTACATTGATGTATATTATTTAAAATTGAAATTTTCATTATTCTCACCAATGTATATACACTCATTACACTTTATTTTTATGTTTGTAGATGGAACTTGAAGAAGAAGAAAACAATCAACACAATGAACAAAACATTCCTCCAAATAACCCAAGTCATGGAAGTAGCTCAAGTAGTGACAACAGTTCCAATGAAGAATGATGATCAATAGGTTTGGATATTGTTATCACCCTAATTTTTTTTTTTTTTTAAACTTTGAAAGTTTACCTTGTTTTAGTCATAATCTCAAATAGGTCTTCAGTCATTTCATTCTTGATAAAGGTAGGTGATAGGTTTAGAAGTCTTAAAAAGTTAGTTTTCATTTCCAAATAAGGTCTTTAAGTCTCATCCCATGGTTGAAAAGTCTCATCATTCATCTAGAAATCATATTTTAAACTTTTGGAAAAATCCTCTGCAATAAATCGCAGTTTTGTAGTGCGATCAGTTCAAAAAACCAGTTGTGTGCTACGAAAGTGCTGCTACTTTCATAGCGCATTTCACCAAAATTGCACTAGGTGCACTACGAAAGCATAGATTCTTATAAATGTCATGTCAAAACATAAACACTGTTAGAATCCGTTAGGTTATCACTCAATGACATCATAATGAGTCAGTTAGGGGTCATCTCCAAAAATTTTAACCATTCATACCCATCATTACTACCATAGAGGTGTCATTTGTGAAAAGAATTTTCAAGTTTGAAAAGGCTGATATGTGTTACTCATTCCAGTTTTCATAACAAGAAGTGAAACATATCTGTTTTTAGTTTAAGCTTATGGTCATCTTACACCAAAGCTATTCTCGTCTACTATCAATTGAGGCTGATCCTTCTATCAAGCGAGGATGATAATTAAATTTTGAAGGAAACAAACAGAAATTTCTGAAGGCAAGAATGACAGAGGAGAAAAATAATCATAGGTAAGGACATTGTTTAAGGTCTGGACCTGAAAGAACAAGAGTTCTAGCTGAAGACAAAATAGTGTTAGATGCTTTCAGAAAGGCAGGATGTTTAGAGTTCTGTGAAAAGCTGCAAGATGGACACAATCAGGTATCAAAAGAATTTTCTTTGCATTTCAATGATAAAAATACAAAGGTGGGAATGTTGAACATGTCAGTAACTCTTGAAACTATAGCTCTAGTGACTGAGATACCTAGAGAATAGGAAACATGATTTAAGAGTTTCAGATTTGATATGGAGGCATGCAAGGTGTTTTTAAAGCCATAATATACAGAGATGGATTTAAATAATGCAATTCCCAGAAACTACATTAAATATAGCTATGCTAAACTACTCTTTAATATCCAGAGATATTTCACATGCGAGGGAAGGTACCACAAAGTTTAATCCTGCCATTTCAAACTTCTATTACAATTCATAGGTATGATATCTCTAGATTTACCATTTTTCCTGTATAGAAGCATTGATAAAATGGCTGATAAGGTTCAAGTGAAATCCGAAGAGTGTGAAAAATCTTTGTTTCTCCATGGTTTAATCAAACTATTGGTCTTGAATGAGCTCCAAAAGATTAATAGAGATTGGTCATATTTTCTATTTATATGTGGATTTGAAATAGAAGCTCAAACTCCAGTTAATAACCCTAAGGCAAAATAATCTCTACCAGAAGAATCCAGCAAACCTGTAGTTACAAGGACAAAAAGGTTTATGAAATTGAAGCCTAGGAAACAAGTAAAGGAAAAAGTAGAAAGGATACCAATGGTCATTGCAGAAACCCCTTCACCTATAAAAGAAGGGTTACAAGAAATCAAATAAGCTACACACAAACAGACAGATGGTAAGAAAATTCTACAGAGAATTAGTAGAAGTCAAGTTGCAAAGTCCCAGCCATAAAAGAAGCAAAGTTTGTGAGAGTCATGAATACTCATTTAAGAGCTAGCAATAGGAATTTAAGAAGACAAGTTGAATATTTGGAGATTCAGCTAACGAAATCTCAAGAAAATATAAAGGAACAGTGCAATAAAGTGATAAGTTTATAAGTCAGTTTCTCATTAAGGCAAAGAAATTTTTTGATGAAGATCATGTTTTTGAGGTCAGGTTACTATGTTTATAAGATATTGACAACCCTCATAAATTTTAAACATCTAAAAATTATAAATTTTTAAGACTGTTTTGAGAAAACTGCTTGCACAACAGTTTCGTAGCGCAAATAGTGAAAATATACTGAAATGCGGTACGAAACTGCTGAAGCAGTCTTTTTCCACAATTTCATAAAATATTTTTGGGATAAATCTAATGAATTTGGCTTTGAAATTTCTAGTGGAAGTGTGGATGTAGCATGAGAAGGCTTCTTTGAAGAAAACATATAAAAAATGATTGAAAAGGGAAGTTTAACACTGAGCTACAAAAAGCGCTACGAAAACAAGCTACTTTCGTAGTGCAGGATTATCCTTTACCTTTTTACATCATTTCAGATTTGGTTTTCTGCACAGCTGGAAGACTAAATAATTATGGGAATATTTGGAAAACATGACACATGTAAACCTGATCCATCAATGATCAAAGTGCTTGAAACTGATAATGAAATTAAAGGGCTGAATAACAGGGGACATGTTTCCTAATTTCTAGGAAAACATTACTACTCACAGTAGGGTTACTTCAAGTGAATGGTCAACATCTAAATTCAAATTCATGAGATTTTAGGTGTCAAAGCATGAATTAGAGACTAGATAAGGTTGTTAGAGGTATATTTAAGAGTTTCAGTCCTATTAGAATTAGGAGTTTTCAAAAGTAGTATAGCTGTCATTTTGTAATTAATAGCATGTTTTAGATTAGGAAAAGGTGTCAAACACTACGAATTTGATGTCTCTAGTGGAGGATAAGGGAATCCTAACTTGTAAATTTTCTATAAAGAGCATAAGGTCGAAATCCAAGAGGTTGGGAATTTTTATTAGCAAAGACTATGTGTTATTGTATGTCACTATTTCTTCTTAACTTAATACAGAGATCAGTTTTGAGAACTCAAGATTCATAAGGCGTTCATGTTCATCATTGTTCTAATGGATTTCTTAAATATCTCTATTTGCAGTGGTATTTGTATGTGATACTTAGAATTCATTTAACAATGCTCTAACTTCCTTCATATGAAAATGGACTGTGTGTTTCACTGTGTTACTGTTTTATTCATTGAATTATAATCCAAATGCCTCGACTTCCATGCTTAATATATTGTGATGTTTTGTTGAATATTATCTTGAATCCATGGCCCAATGAATGTTTTCTAATCTCTGATGCAACTAGTTATATAATTTTATCTTTTTACCTTAGAGTTAGCCATCTATCCATTAATCGAAAATCATAAACCTTTGAGAGAGCCCTCTCAGGTTGAGGAGGCTAAGCCTCAGCCAAAATATTGGTCTGAAATAGTTACACAAAGTCCACTTGATGAGTAGCCTATCAAGTTAGATTTTGTGATAACAGATATCAAAGCAAGGCATTATATTTTTTGAAATATTTTTTTGTGAAATCAGACATTTTGTTTAATGTAATGGACATAGGGTCCTAATTGAAAGACAAAGGGATACCAATAATTGTCCCATTTTCTATGTCAAAGAGTGTATTATTCACATGTATATAATAAACTGTGTTTTAATTTACTTTATTGTGTTCTCCATTGTCGTTTTGAATTGTTACACCAATGATTAAATATATGGATTATTAAATATTATAATGAAAAGATGTGAAATTTGATGATATGGTATAAAATATTAATCCAAACATCACATTCAAATGCACTAATAAAAATGTAATTGATATGAATACTGTTATAATATATGTGTTAACTTTTTATGAATAATGAATTTTAAAAAATCACAATAATTTCACTCTCACATGTCAATTTTCTAAAAAATACAAAATGAACACTAGTGCATGTTAGTTGTTGTTCACCTATGAATTTGTATGATATTGCACACCTGTGCGTTTATATGACCTATGGGCACCACAAAAATACCAATACCAATTAGAACACCTGGTGCGCTTTATCGATGACTACCACCCGGGTGGTCCAATAGGCGTTGCATGCACTAGTACGGTTTTACTTTAACACGTCGGTGCATGTTTATAACTTAACGACTTGGTCTGTTTCAGTACCTAGATGGCCTGATGTGGTTTTACACCTTAATGACCCGGTGCATGCACCTTCCATCAGCCCAGTGCGTCTTGCTTGGTGACACACACCAGAATGTTGTTAAATGCTCCAGGGCATCTGAAATTTTCTTTCCATCCTAGTGCTTGGTATGTTTACAGTATCGGTGCACACTTGATGGGCGCATTGATGATAAAAACATACATAAAATTCTATAGCCACCCATTTTTTTAGTTGTGTTGAAGTTCTGTCAGAAGCTTCGCAAAAACCTCTGTTACCGAAAACAAATGTTGTAGAATTTTTTTGTTGAACATTTTGGCCAATTTTATAACACTAAAAACCTCATTTATAACCTCCACTGGAGGGTCTTTTCCTTGTAGTGTGATATATGAAACTATGCCTTATACACTATGTATTTCGACTTATAAGGTGACAATATAAGTTTCCCAAACATTGATAACCATTGAAATATATATAAAGTCACAATCATATGGATGCAACAAATTTAAAGAAAAAAAAGAAACTCATCTAATCACGATTCAAGAAACCTTTAAAAATATTGTCCCTTCTAATCTTCAATGAATCATAACTTGTACCATTATGCTTCCTTCAACAACGCTTTACCAATCTCAAACTTATGTATATAGGAAGAAACTATGATCACCACTTCATCATTTTATACGTGGAATAATAAATATGTACAATAGATAATAGTCATCAAACAATTATTCTTAATATTAAACACAATAATGGACAATTTTATGGCCGAACTTCACCACTTGAGCAACAATTTTTTTAAGTGATGGAATCTCTCCCTCTTAGTCTTAGGTCAACAGATGCTCAGTTGATCATTTAGAAAAAAAATTATTGGTTGTCTGAGAGGTAGGGGTGCTCTTATTTTATAGTTATATTGCAAAATTCGAAAGTGATGAGTAATAGTTTCAATAATTGATGACTCCAAGAGGAATGTAGGTGACTGTATGAACCAAGAAATTTTGGTTTCACAAAAAGGGAGAAACCATACATTAAACACACCCAACACCATCATATAGGAAATAGAGAAAAGGAAACTCGCCTTACTTCCAAGAGATAATGAAGCAACTATATGTGGGGAAGCCTTTTTCGAAGAGAAACTCAAGGGTGAGAAAATATAGTTCAACGGAAGGGAACATAAGTCATTGCAAGAAGATATTATGTTCCAAACATAGAAAATGAGAGTTATAGGTAACCAATCCTCATTTTCCATTCCATTTGTAGCAGGAAAACTTTTGTTAGCTTGATATGCATGTCTCATGTTTTATCTAGCTAATTCAAGGAGGATCACATACTCAAGAAAAAACAAGAAAAAACAAAAAAAATACATGACATAATAATGAAATGTTAAAAAAAAAACAAATAAATAAATAAATAAAATAAAAAATCAATCAATTTCATATTTGACCTGATCCTATAGCAGGATCAACAAAATGTTTCAGGTGAGCTCCATTTGCAGGGTATGACAACAGCCATCCATCATCATCTTTCACAAGAGATGAGTTACTCCCTAATAAAAAAACTATTGTATATGGGCCAATCCAAAGTTTTTGAAACTTAGTATGCTTTTATTTTTCACCATGAGCTGCATCCCATAATAGAACCTCTTTCCCTTCTTCAAAATTCCTCACTTTAGCTCTTTTATAAAAATAATTTTTAATAACTTTTTGTATTTTTTCAATTTTTTCTAAAGCCTGGTTTCTTTGTTCATCTAGAACCAGAAGGGTATGATATATATTAGTTAAATCGGATTCCTTAAATTCATCATTTTGAAAAGGAAACCTAAAATATGCTAGTTGTAGTTAAATTGGTATCACAACCTCCTAACCATATACTAGCTAAAAAGGTGTAATTCTGGTAACAAGTTTTGTGGTTGTTTTATATTCCCAGAGGGAATATGACAACAAGGTGTGCCACTCTCTTGGCTTATCATGAATGAATTTTTTCAAAATTTTGATTAATTTTTTATTCGTAGACTCTATGAGTCCATTCCCTTGTGGACAATAGGAAGATGAAAAATAATATTTAATATTATTTTTTTGCAAAAAAGAGCGAATTCTTTTGAAATGAAGACTGGTCCGTTATCAGTAATAATGTGTAAAGGAACTCCAAATATGGGTAAAATTCTCTCTTAACAAAAGGTTATAACTACCTTGTTAGTGGCATGATTTAGTGGGACAACCTCAGACCATTTAGAAAAATAATCTGTTGTGATTAAGATGAAGGTATTTCCAGTAGGAGAAGGTGGATTAATAGGTCCGATGAAATCTAGATCCCACTTAATGAAAGATCGGGTGGAAATAATAAGATGGAGGGGCATAGCATGATACCACAACTTGCCTGCTGCTTGTTGAAAAACATTACACGCTCTAACAAACTTAAAATTTTCATTAAATATGGTTGGTCAGTAATACCCAATTCTAAATATTTTTTGAAGAATTTCCTCTGCAGCAA
Organism: Pinus albicaulis; assembly: GCA_034641835.2. NCBI lineage: Eukaryota > Viridiplantae > Streptophyta > Pinopsida > Pinales > Pinaceae > Pinus > Pinus albicaulis. The sequence goes on from CM076584.1 coordinate 1,456,130,610, forward strand.
AATTCCCAACTACATGGTCAGATTTTCCAATTGAATCATGTAGAGAATTTAAAAATTCATTAGCCAAATTTTCATTGACACATCTAAGACAGATGGCATCATGCGATTTTTTGAACATATAATTTCCAATAAGAGTAATATTAATTTCTTCTTCCTATTTTATCTAAGTTTTCGAGATATTTTTGAGAAAGAAGAAAATGAATTATATTTGAATACCACTGGTGATATTTTAAATCTATATTATGTTCATGAGCAAATAATATTTGAGAAATTTATTCAACATCAAGGTTTTGTCTTTGTTATTTCTTTGAATTTTCTAAATCTTGAGCGATATGTAACGTCAAATCATGAAATATAATATTTTTTGAAGTATTTATAATTAGATTGTATTCCTATATATGCATTAATCAATGTGCCAGCTTTCAAGAAATCAGGTTATGAGATAACAAGAATTTCACAACTCGTAAGGGTGTTCTAACTTCTGTGTGTTTTCCAAGGATAAGATGCCTGAATTTTTACATAACCTTTACCAATGAAAATGTGTGTTTTTCAATAAAAGAGGATTTGAAGGTTGTATCAGAGAGACTTCGACTCATAAAATATATCGATTGCTATACATTTTCATAATTTTTATGAAGAAGGATAGTTGAAAATACCTCCTCTCTTGTGGTTGTATATATAATAAAATATTTCATAAAATATGAAGTAGCTAAAGCAGGGGCTGAAGAGATTCAATATTTAATTCACTGAAATGCATTAGAGGAAGTTGAATTCCACTAAAAATTTTGATCATTTTTAATAATGTTATGGATGGTCTTAACAATTTGAGAAAACTTAGGAATGAACCTTTGTACAAAATTTATTTTACCCATAAATTCTTGAATATCGTCCATAATTTTAGGAGGGAGAAGGTTTTGAATGGCCTTAACCATTTCAAGTTAGATGATAATTCTAGAACATGAGAAAATTTGTCCCAAAATTTTACTTGATTCGACCCCAAATAAATATTTGGAAGGATTTAATGAAGTTCCATATTTACGACAACCAATAAATTTTTTGGTTAAATGATCAAAGTGGTTACTTATTTTCTTGGAAAATATAGTCATATCATATAAATAAATAAGGATGATAATTCCTACAAGTCCTTAAAAATAAATGTTCATGGCCATTTGAAAAGTAGCTCGGATGTTTTTTAATCTGAAGGGCATGGGATTAAAAGAAAAGGTTCCCAATTTTGTAGTAAAGTTAATCTTATGTTTATAATTTTTCTTCACGTTAATTTGATTATAATTGGAAAAATTGTTAAGTAATGATAAAATTTGTGAGTTTGAAGCTTGCTCCATGAAAAACGCCATATTTGGAATGGGATAATTGTCTCGAACACTTTCTTTATTGAGATATCTGAAATCTACACATAGACAAATTTGATGATTTTTATTTCTAACCAGAACTAAATTGGCAACCCAGTTCGCATATCAGATAGGAAAGATAATGTAAGATGCTAGAATTTTATCTAATTTTATTCTAATGGTAGCTCCTAGAGCTAGGTTTAAAGGTCTTTATTTTTTCTTGACAGGTTTGGCTTCCCTTTTAGGAGGTATAGCATGACTAATCACAGTAAGGTCAAAACCCTTGAGATTTATATAGGCCCATGCAAATACATATGAAAACTCATGAAGGAAAGAAATTAATTTTTCATTTTCTTGTGGAGGAAAATGTTTTGATATATTTAACATTGTAGGTTATTCATTAGTTTTGATATTTACCTGCTCCATTTCATCTATTATTTTCATGAATTTTCTTTCTACAGAGTTAACTTTAGATGCATCACTAGGTGAAAAAATGTCTCCCAGGGGTGTCAACCCTTTTGGATTTTGATTTTGTTCCAGATTAATGATTTCATATGGTTTAAAACATTCATTTATGAGGAAATTCAGTAAGGTATTGTCATCTTCGAAAAATTTCCAAGACTCGTCATTTTCCGACAAGTGCGATCTATACAAGGTGATTATAGGGTAGCCTAGTTTGTTTGCTATTACATACACGTCTGGCATTACAGAAAATGATTCAAGATTATAAGCAACTAAATTAATTATTCTATTTACATGAGAGAGATTAAATTACGAGAACTTCAAAATTAATTCAATGGCTATAGCAGTGTACCTATGCCTCATTTTATTAGAAGGTTTGTAGGAATTCTTTACTAGATTGATGATCAACTTTGAATCTCCAAAAACATGTAAATTCGAGCAATCAAGTTTTAATGGATTTTCTAGACCAAGAATTAAAGCTTCGAATTCTGTAGTATTATTTCTACAAGCGATTTTTTTTTTTGCGCAAATTTATTTTGCAATAGAATCCCTGCACCATTACCATTCTGAGAGGCATACCTCTTCATCCATACATCTTGGGGATCATGAGGAGGAACCTTATGAATATTTTCGGTTACCTTTTCATCCATAGAGAGTATAAATTTCCAAATCTTCCTCAATAAAGTTAACAGAGAGGACTATCCTTTCCTCTCTATAAACAATTATGTTCTTATGACCTCTTAGTATAATAAGATGGATGCCAGCCATAGAGTAGTATCCACTTGTAATAGATTTCCACTCTTTCCATAAAATGATTGAATAATTAGTGATGTCCATGTCTACAACTTGGATATTACAAGTTGTCCTAATCTCTAGATGTGCACACATTACTAAAGTGACATCTTTAATTTCACCTATCGTAGGTTGGTTTTTCTTATTAAAAGTCAGAATGATTTTTTAACTTTCATTAGTGGATGACAAACCTAACTCTTTCATGATAATTTTAGACATAACATTAGGACATGATCCTATGTCAATAAGACAACAGTGCCCAATTCTACCCATTATTTTCATTGTGACGTAAAAGGGAGGATTTTTAGGATTTTTGGAATAAGAAATGGTATCAATGTCACCTAAACAGAGTTGTCCATATTCTGCTTCAATTTTAGTAATAGTACTTTTTGAAGCTATTTATTTCAATTTATTCCAACCTGGTAAATTTTTTTTAATATTTTTAGCTTTTCCGGAAGTCTTAGCTAAATCTCGTAAGGTTGCATTAGACCTAATTTTTTCCAAATCATCTAAAATTTTATAGTTTTCTGTTATACCAGCTGTAGAATTATTTACATGTGATTGATTTCCATTTCCTTAATCAAAATTTTCTGTTGTCCTATTATATTTTTTAGTTGAATACCCCTTTGAATTCAGATTCACAATATTTTTATTGTAGTTATTATTGCTATTTTCCTTGTTATAATCTTGGGATAGATTATTTACATCAAGAACCTATGATTCATCGAACCAGTAAAGAGTATTTACATAAGGTAAATTATTTACAGTTATAATTTTCTTTCCAAAGACTTTTTCTTTGGAATCCATCATGGTTTCACAAGTATTTTCATCATGATGATTGTCGCAGAGGTTACACCATGATTTTTTTTCAAGAAAAATACCTAGATAGGATGAGGTAAATTTAGGTTTTGAGGTTGAAGGAAAGATGACAACTGTAGGAGAAAATTTTATTTCTAAAGGAATCATGTGATTATTCATATCTTGTATAAGATGCAAGATATCATTCATTTCAGGAATATTGTTTCACTTTGCAACTGGGTAACCAATTCTATTAAGTTGATATTTATACTCCAAACAAGTCTGTAGGGCATATGCAACATTTGCGAAAAATTTTTCCTCAAGGCTTTGCTTATAGATAGATGGTATAGTGTTTAAATAATGTATTAAGGCTTCTTGACCCTAAGGTCTAATTAATTCAGGTATTTTATCGTAAAGATTTGTAAAACTTAAGTAGAATTCGTAATAGTTTCACCATTTTGAAACACCATCCCATTATATTATTTAAGGTGGTAAGAAGGGATCTGTTGCTATCCAAAAGTGACTGATAAAAAATTTCAGCCAAATTCAAAAAGTTTGAAGGAGGAAAATTATAAAAAATAGAGGCAACTTTCCCCACAAGGGTATTCACAAAAAACCTCATGAAAATGTCATTAGATTTTCCCCAAAGGTTGCAGGAATTATAAAAAATAGAAAAATGGTCATCCACTATGCATGTCCCATCTACTGTGAACTTGGGAAGATGATCCTTAAATTTAGGAAGAGGTTGGGAAAGAGGTGCTATATTTAAAGGTGATGATTCAGGCAATGGAGTAACATTGTGGTCTTCAGAAAACTCGAAAATGCCAAAAATTTTAATAAATTTCTTAGGTTCATTGGGGTCATTTTGTGGGGTATAACCCATAAAAACACTTCCCAAAATAGCATTTCCTACCATCTGAGTGGTTAAAGGTCAAAAATTGGTCATAGGACCTTTTATAGTTGAGGGTGGTAATTGAAAGATAGGAACTAGTTGAGTATCAAACACGTAATGCCTAAGTTTATGTTTAGTAGATTTAAAAGTTTTTTTGTTGTTGTTTGACTTCAGCGAATGAGTCAAACTTTGGTGAAAACCCCCTAATCCTATGTGATTTTCTAGCAAGATCCTTAGATGTGCGACATCTAGACCTTGGTCGATGGGTATATGATTGCATTTTTAAAAGGATATAATTCTTGTTTTGGTGGGAAAGTCTTTCTCTTTATTGTGCATCAACCATTCTATGTCATTAATATAGTGGCCCAAGCTCTCTCAAGTTCCTCTATGGTCCTAGTAGTATCTAACCTAAGATTAAACAACCCACTAGATATACTAAATTTATTTTCAATTCCTATTGGAATATTAGGTAAGTCTTGGATAAGCCATTCATTTCAACTTAATCAATTTTATGTAAAGGAAACCTTTTGTAATAATATATTGCAAGTAGATTAGAGGAGGTAAGTAACTGAAATGTATTAAGCTTTTATTCTGCAGATTTTTTTAGCAAGCAGTAATAGTGAAGAAACAACATATTCTTTCTTGTCAAAGGAGCATAAATGGGAAGCTCTTGTCATAACCCTTCAGACATAAAAAGTGTAAAGAAAAGTAAAAAATAAAAGAGGAAAAAATAAAATGAAATAGACAATGAAATAAAAAAGGATTAAAACAAAAATAAATCAATCCGAACTCTTTAGTATGGTCACTAGAAAGGATGTTGATGAAAAAAATTACAACTTCAATCATCCAACACCTTGAGAAATTCCTAAATGGCTATTCTAGGAACAATGAGAACATGGTCCAAATCTTTATAGTTGTAACAAATATAATGTAGGGGAGTTGAATACTTAAACAATTAAAAAGCATAAAAAATACCAATTGCCATTCATGGATGAAACTCGATATGTATTATACAACAATTATATTGCACGACATGTAATATATATATATATATATATATATATATATATATAGATATATATACCTCAAAAATAAAATATTTACAGCACAATTTTATAATATAAATTCATTACCAACATAAACATTATATAAAATAAAAAGGAAGCTATCATAATAAAAGTAAGAAAGAAAATTATCATAAATAATAGGAAATATGGAAAGATCATGAAAGGATGTTTCATTGAATCTACTTTAAAAATGTTCAGAAATGCTGGAAATAAGCTTGACAGATTGTTAAAGTTCTGTAATCAAGACCCTTTACAAATGACAGTTTTTCTGTAACCACTTAAAAAAATTCAAGTAATCAGCAATCTAACACAAGTTCAATGATCTAGGTGGATATTGGTGAGCTTGGTATCCAGCATTGACCAGGGGCTAGACCAAAATGTTCCGAGGAATATGGTGTCCCAATCTGAGATGATAGGTGGATAAGAATCATCCCGGTGGATATTGGTGGCCACCCACCTATTCCATTTGAATCCCCACCATTGGTTCTTTCAGCACAACTTACTATTTTAAGCAGTTTTTCGAGTCTTGAACTTCCAGAGCCATTTTGAGACCCTAAACGATGTTTTTTGGGAAACCCAGGAGCAACGTTGGTTTATAGATCAATGTTTCTCACTCAAAAGTTGTAGTAATCGGATATATATTTCTAATGAGGCATTGAATGCATCAAATAGAGATTGGATGCCAAAGTTACGTCCCTAGGAAGTTGAAACACCAATTTACCCAAACGAGACCCATAGTTTTGGCGCTTCATCTCCTAGGGTTAGGTTTTTTGATGTTTATGGTTTTCCATTATTCTCAACAATAAATAGGGCTTCGAGCCTTATTTTAACATAGTTCAGAGGCATGTATCCATCACATATCTTTTCATAGATACGCTACCAATGCCCTAACTCATTTATTTACATTATGTCTGCAATCATATTTTAGTCATTTGTTTTTAATACAATGAAGTTTTATTTCTGCCTCATCTCTGTGTTATATATATCTCTGTCTTTTATCTCTGTCTTTTATTGCATTCCTTCATAATAAACACAGATCAATGGTATCAAAGCGGTCTACTCTTTCTCTATTTTTCTGTTCATGTCCCCGTTATCCTCTTGTATTTTACAGATTCACTAGGGGACTGTGAATCTTATAATAGCAGCTAAAGACAAAATTATTTTCCTATCAAATATCTTTAGAAATCTCACTGCCTTCAATATCCTCAGAAAACCTTTTTCTTACTACATTTCATCTCTTCTTCGTCAGGGTGACCCTGCTACTCTTTAAAGATTCACTCTGGGCTTATTTCTCCCATTTTCATACTCTCTCCTTACCTATACTCTCATTCACTCATTTCCTCCTCTAAAAACCCACTTCCCCTACTAAAACCATTCATAAAACTCCTTTCCTCCATCCCTTTCCTTTGTTTTATCAAAACAATGTAAAAATGCCTTTTTTACATTGTTTTAAGTCGAAATATTAACCTGTCGGGACCTACCCTTTTATAAAAAAAGCTTGTTTTTATTAAATATAAACCCGACCCTTGCTTATATATTAAAATCTGTTTTTATATGAAAACCTGACTCTTTTGTTTTATTAACCCGAGCTCCTTTCTATTTATCCCCACACCCATATAACCAAAACCCCGCCTATTACATAGCCCCCACTTTTAATTATTAAAGCCCTCCACCTTTGATTTAAAAAACCCTTCGCAAACCCTTCTTTTTACCTTATAAATCAGGCGCATTCGCTAGTTTATTAAGACCTTGGGCCCCTCTTTCCACTAAAACCCGTGCCCATTCATATCCCACCACCTGTCACCTGGCCCCGCCCTTTCAACTTGCCTGCCACTTTCAAAACACACGACCACCCTCAATCTCTTTCCTCGAGATCCAACGACCCATTACACATATCACAAAATCATTAGCACAGGAGTTAACACTTTTATGGATTCCAAAGTAGGTGATATTTCCTTGCCACACATCGTTTGTTGTATGGAATCGCACGCCTCCGCCCAAAACCAATACCTCCTCCCCGATAATATGAAAACCACCCTCTCCGCTCCCGAAAACCACTTTCTCTCCTCCCGCAAAAATTCATATTGCCTCCTCTGTTCAATTTCCCCGCAGTTTATGCCAATGAAGCCAAAGCCTGATCCACCATTCTCCACCCTGTAAAAGCCCCAAAACCCCAGATAAACACAAAAAAATCCCTCCAACACGGGTTTTTAAAGCTCATGGTTGTCTTATGTGCAGGTTTAATGAAATAAGCGCAATAAATTCATTCCAAGTGTCCGAAAAACATTTTAATGAGTATCTAGGTGACGATCCAGAGGTTTATTCTATTTTAAAGGGACCAGAGGAAAAAATTCAAAGTTTAAACCCAATGAATCATGATCATGATGATTAATTAAACCCTCCAAGAAGTAAAGGAATACATTACTGCTCCAAACATAGACAAGGACAGGCAGATGAAGGTAAACAATGAAGAGACCGCAAGAGTAAATATCAGAAGGTTGAAAGGCTAATCAAGGATTAAAGGTTAATCAAAAGGATTATTCCTAAAAAGAGAGAGCAGAATCAACAAGAAATATATAAATGCAGATAGATAAAGGACAAATCCAAATTTTTAAAAGCCTAAATAGGAATTAAAGATAAAACGGAGGACGGTTAGCATAGAAACAAATTCGAATAACTAATTCCAAGCATTTACTTCTTCAGAATGATATTTTTCCAGCCATAGCATGTTTTATTTAAATAAAGCATCAAATAGTTAGTACAAACAGTCAGATATATTCTTCATTTACCCAACAATTATTGTAAAGTTATTGAAAAAGCCTTAAAGTGAAACATTTCATAGAATTAGCTTGAAAGTTAAGTTAGGAGTTATTATTTCAGACAATCACTCTCAGATATTTTTTCGTTGGGCCTTGCATGGTAACAAAGGTAAAAAACTCATTATATCTAAAATAAATGACATCTGAAACCATAGATTAGCACCACATCCTCAGTTCTAGATAAATACTGCATGTGAGCTTCATTTTTAGTGTTGGTTAGTTGGTGGTTATTTGACTGATTTCTCTTGCTAAGCTAGTTGAGGATTTCTAGGCTGGATTTGAGAAGTATTTGAGTTGCAGAGAGCTATTGTACATGGAGTAATGTAATTTTTTTGATCATCAGTAATACAAACACGTTCACAGGATTCTTGAGCTATGTTAATGGTGATTTTTTCATTCTTTTTCATTCTTTTTCTTCTGTTTTCCATTCTTTCCATATTTCTCTGATAAAAGAACAGAAATTTTAGAGTAGGATATGTTGTCTTGGCACCCTATTTCTGTTTTCCTTCTTTATCTTAATGTTTTCTTCTGCAAGGTATGTTTGGAGAATTCTTAATTGCTCTCTAGTTCCACCTATATTTTTGCCTTAGAAATGATTTAATAGAGTCAAGCCAAAGAAGTCTATGGTAAGCCCTGTTCTTTGGTGTAGTTGAAATATTGTTTTTAAGGCCTTTATTTGAAGTATACTTAGTAGAGTGTAAACTAGGGAAGTCTATGGTATGCCCTATCATCTGGTTAGCCTCAAAATGTTTCTTTGAAGGTATTTTGAGTGTTGAGTTAAAGAAGATAGGTTTAGCTTGCTCTTTAGCTACTCTCACTATTATCTTAAATGTTATCTTTGTCTGAAAGTAATTCTAGGATTGCTGGATTGGTGTCTTACATGTTTGCTTATTAAAGTATGGCCAAAGAAGTCTATGGTAAGACATGTCCTTTGGTTTTCGTCAAACAGTTACCTAAAGGCTTTTCTTGTTAAGGTAGATCTAGAAGATTCGTAATTGACTATAGTTTTAATGCCTTCACAACTTATTATTGTTTCATATCATAATCTAATCTAAGAGATCCACTTTATATAGTTAGCTTTCCCTATGAAAACCCTTACAGAGTTTATGAACAATTAAATCCTTTTATGACTCCACATCCCAATGGATCAATGTTCTCTCATGGTCTATATATTCAACTAAAACATCTCGTCAACTAATCACACCACAAATCTGTCAACCTATCAATTAATCAGCCAAAACAAACAAGTCCTTAGACTTTCATAACTAGCCTAATATCATAAAACAAGAGCATAAATACATATCATTTATAAACACTTATATAGAGAGATCCCTCTCTTAATCTAGTAAGGCTAGGTCCTAGGATTCCAAAGTGGTTCTGATGTGGCCCCTGTAGTGTTTTTTCTTGCCAATCTTGCAAATAATAGGGAGCCAATAGAGTTTCAACCATACTGGGGACACTGAGTAATAAACAACCTCTAAAACTCAGAAAACCTCATTTTTAAACTCATATGAATAAAGTGTTAGCCAAGAATGGTTCCTGGTTGCTGTTGGTGGACAAAAATCAACCATAAAACAAGTAAAAAATCCTCCACCTAGTGACTCCACTAGTTTTCAATAGGTCTGCTGACTCCACTGGTTTTCCATAGACTCCACTGGGAAACTTATTTTATCGTAAAAACACCAAAAAAAACCAGTTAAGAATACTTTGTTGATTAAGTATATCTTTCAAATATTGGTTTCTCCTTTAAGACTATTATACTTTTCCAGCCTTTTTGATTCTCGGGTCCAAAAATATGGCTTCTAGAAGAATTCATACTAGATCCCATCTTGACCCAAATCCTCCTGCTATAGTTGACAATCCTGAAAGTATCCATAGGAAGTCTCCTAGATCCAAAATTTCAGCTGTTAGCAGACCAATCCACAAAGAAAGTTCCCTACCTGAAAACCTTAAAGACCTGTAGAATATCCCCTCTGACCCACCCCTATAAAAAATTTTGTGTAGGACTAGGTCTCAGAGTTGGATAACCTAGATATTTTTAGATTCATCCACCCTAAAACATAATTGTGTTATACTAGTTTCATCCCCCACTATTCACCTTCATCCATTTAACCCTGTACCTCCTTTTGTAAACCCTACACTTGTTAACCCTCCATTGTTTCCACAACCACATATCATGGAAACATGGTATGCTACCTTAGTCCTTCCTTTACCTTTAGTTGTTCTACCATAGGACTACCAATCCAATATTCCCTTATATGATGCTATTAGTTATGCTACTGCTCAACAACATGTGGACATAATTAATGACTACTTTGACAGAAAAGAAATAGATGATGCAACTATTAAACTTAGAATGTTTGCTCAAAGCTTCAGGGGAGAAGCAAGAAAATGATTCAAAGGCTCAACCCCTTCTAGTGTGAATGACCTTCCTGCTTTTCATCAATTATTCTTAAACAAATGGGAAGTCAAGAAAAATCCTCTTCAAATCCTATCAGAGTATGATAAAGTTAAGAGAAATGTTGGAGAGAGTGTCCAAGACTACTGCACTAGATTCAATAGTGTATATAATGCACTCCCTCCCTACATGAAACCTCCACAAAGCCTAGCCTTAGTAAAATTTACTCATGAATTTGATCCAGACATGTCTTACCAATTGAGAGAAAGAGACCCCCTCACCTTATAAGAAATTTAAAGGGGAGAAGTAAGTGTAGAAGCCAACCTAATTGCTAAAAGGGCTAAATTGAGAGCAGAAAAAAAGGTTTCATACAAAGAGGAAAATATGGCCTCCACATCTGAAACTAAAATTGACAGCCTAGTTAAGACAATGGAAAGGATGATGGAGAGAATAAATATGAATGAGAGAGCTTATCCTAGAGAAAACCAAACAGCTCCTCAAAACAGAAATAAAAATCAGAAGCAAAACCAAAACCTCAGGAGAAATCCCCCTCAAATTAGGCAAAGAGGTCCTGATCAGAAAATCAGACCTCCTTTCCAAGAAAACTATGCTAATGAGGATGAGGGAATAATTGAAGAAACAGATGAAAATCACATAAATCTAATGGGAGTAAACAATGAGGATATTTTTTCCTTACAGAGGAAGAACAAGGTATGTTTTCCCCAACTCAATATGAGGAAGAAAGCCTGGAATCTGAAGACTACAAACAAGGCTTTGAAAATGACATCACGGAAGTACATAGACACTATGACCTTAGAAGCAAGAAAAACCAAGACACTCCCAAAAGAAAGAACTCTAAAATTTCTTCTCGAAAAACACCTGATTTTTTTTTTAAATGACAGCAGAAAATGCAAACATAGTCGCTGAAAGTTCTGATAGAAATAAAAACAAAAACAACCAACCTAATCCCAAACACAGTGGTGACCAAAGCAGCATTAGCAACACAACTAGTTCTCCTAATAAAACTGTTTTAACTATTGTTCCTAATAAAAACCAGCAAGTTGAAATTGCTGTGAAAACATTGACTAAAAAGGCTGATTTGAACATTTCAAAAACTCAGACATCTTTCAGTATAGAGAATGAAATTTCCAAGATTAAGATATCTATTCATCTTAATAAATTAGTCACTCAATATGTATATAGATCTCAACCTTTGAAAGCTTTAAACATAGGAGAAAATGTTGATTTTGTTAATTTAAATAATGACAAACTTGAAATTTTTTTTGGACCAGAAGTAGAAGGAAAATTTCAAGAGGGAGGTGTTCCTCCATTTTATGTGAGTTTAAACATTCATGACAAGATTTTGCAAAATGCTATGTTAGACTCTGATGCTTCACACGACCTTATGCCAAAAGTAGTGATGGAAATATTAGGCCTTGAGATAACTAGGCCATACAAAGATTTATACTCTTTTGATTCCAGCAGTGTTAAATGTCTAGGCCTAATCAAAGATCTATGTGTTATCTTGGCACAAATACCATCCAAAAACCTAGTAATGGATATTGTAGTGGCTGATATCCCTCCTAAATATGGCATGCTCCTTTGAAGATCATGGGTTGTAAAACTCCAAGGTACCCTCAAAATGGACATGACCTATGCTACCATCCCTGCCTTTAGTCAACCAAGAATACTATATAGGGAAACACACATGAAATACATGTTTAGCAGTCAAGAAAAGAGACATAACTCCCCTCTTTATTCTATTCACACAGACCTTGATTCATTCATTATTTAGAATGAATGAAACCTTAATGAAGAAGAAGCAATAAATGAGAAAGCAACAATAGAAAAAGTGGAAGAGGAGGGAGAACAGTCAAAATAATCTACCCGAATAAAAGAAATTCAACATAGTGGAGACTAGGGGGAACAAGGAAACCATCAACATAGTGTTTATCATGAATACAAAATGACAAGAAACATAGGGCTAACCATGAAAGACAAAAAAAATGATAAACAAATTGCAGAAACTAAAGAACAACATGATAAACAACATGGTGGCAACCACTATAAACAACATGATGGGGACCGTGATCAATTTGATGAAAAATCTGAAATTAAACCTCTTTGGAGTATGAGCCTTGATGGTTCTTGTAGAAAAACTGGTTCAGGAGCAGGAATATGGGTGCACAACACAGAAAACAATCATGCAGAAGGGCACTCATACAAGTTAAACTTTCAATGTAAAAATAACATAGTGAATATGAGGCACTCCTCCTAGGACTACAATTACTGCAGAAATTAGGAGCCAAGAGGATAACCGTCCATGGAGATTTAGAGTTAGTCATTAGGCAGATTAATGGAGAAAACAAAGAAAAACATCCTAGACTAAAAGCTTATAGAGATGATGCTATTGACCTCTTGAAAACATTCACAGAATATGAGCTTACATTTGTCCCTAGAAATCAAATCATCCTTACCAATGGATTAACATTTGTAGCCTGCACATGTGAAAAACCTTATCAAAACAAACAATACACATTCCAAGTCAAATATAAACCAACAGTTCCTGATAACATAAAATACTGGCAAGTTTTTGAAGGAGATAAACATATAGAATATTTCCTGCAGTCCAAAAATGGGTTTGAAATTACAAATTCAAACTGAGAGTATGAAGAAGATTGCTCTACTGAGGAACAATATTATAAGGAAGAACCTCCTGACACTGCTGACATAAATCTGTTAACAAAATAAAACATACATGAAACAGAGTTGTGCACTAATTTAGAGAAAGAAAACTTTGAAGTGCTACAGTCCAACAATGATAACTTGCCAAAGGGGCTAGTTCCATTAGAGGAACTGTTTGACTTTAATGATGTTGCTAGGAAGCCAAATATGGAACCAACTGAAGCTGAAATATAAGAGTTCAATATAGGCAGTGAACAAAAGCCCAAAATGATAAAACTGTCTAAAACACTACTAGCTCTTATAAAACAGAATATCTTGAGCTTTTTAAAAAATTCACTGATGTTTTTGCTTGGAGTTATGAAGATTTAAAGTCCAATGATATAGAGATAATTCCACATAAGATACCCCTTAAAGAAAACCAAAAGCCCTTTAAAAAGAAATTTCGTAGAGTAAACCCTATGCAACTACCCCTGGTTGAGAAAGAAATTAAGAAGATGTATCATGCTGGAATAATAGTCCCTATGCGATACTCAAAATGGGTTTCAAACCTTGTATCAATGAGGAAGAAAACATGAGAAATTAGGCTATGCATAGATTTCAAAAATTTAAACAAATCCTCCTTAAAGGATAACTACCCTCTACCAAAAATGGATCACATCTTACAAAGGCTAGTGGGTTCTAAAAGAATTTCTTTGTTACATGGCTTTTCAGGATACAATCATGTGCTGGTACACCCAAATGATCAACACAAGACAACTTTCACTACACCTTGGGGCACTTTCATGCATGTGAAAATTCCTTTTGGGTTAATGAATGCTGGTGCCACATTCCAAAGAGCCATGTACATTTCTTTCTCAGATGAAATAGGTTACTTCATTGTGATTTTCCTTGATGAAATTACAGTCTACTCAAAAAATGATGAAGAACACCTAGGTCACTTAAGGAAAGTGTTTGAAAAATGTAGAAAATATGGTTTGTCTTTGAATCCCAAGAAAGCTTTGTTTGGCCTTCAAGAAGGAAAACTTTTAAGCCATATCGTATCTAAATAAGTGATCAAGATAGATTGAAAAAGGATTGAAGGAATATTGCAAATCACTCATCCTTGAAATATCAAAGAGCTACAATCTTTCAATTGAAAGATAAATTTCTTAAGAAGGTTCATACCAAACCTTGTAGAACTCCTAAGAAACATTACAAACATGCTAAAAAGAGAAATAGGAGTTAAATGGACCATAGAAGAAAATCAATCCTTTGAACTGGTAAAATAAGCACTCACCCAAACACCAGTTCTAATAAACCTTGATTTTACGAAAGACTTCTTCATCTTCTCATTTGCATCATAACATACAGTCGATGTTGTCCTACTATAGAAAAGCATAAAAGGAGAGGAACAACCTATTTCATTTTTCAGCAAGGCATTAAGAGATGCACCTCTAAAATACAACATAATGGTAAAACAAGATTTTTCCTTAATGAAGGCATTAAAATATTTCAGAGTTTACATTTTGCACTCATACATCATTGCATTTGTGCCTCATTCAGTGGTAAAATATATTTTAACAGAATATCCTAATGGAAAAAGGGGTAAGTGGATTGTTGTTATATTGGAATATGATTTAGAAATCAAGCCCACTAAACTAATCAAAGGACAAGGATTGGCTAAACTCATGGTGGAAAGAAACTTTCAAACACTGGACATGAATATGATTGATGCATTAGATGAACAGGAGGAGTTGGAAACTCCACTTATTGAAGAATCATTTCTGAATTAAGCTTGGTATGATGATATATTATATGTGCTTTTTAATCTTAATGTTCCCCTGGTTAGTCCCAAACAAAGGCTAGATTATTGAAGTTGAAGGTTGTAAATTACTACATTGTAGATAAAATTTTGTATTAGAAAAATGTTAGCGGTATATTTCGTAAATGTTTTCCTGAGAATTCTGCAGATAAGATCAAGCATGAGTTTCATGAAGGAGAATTTGGAGGCCACCTCTATGGGAAAACTATTGTCAACAAAATCCTTAGAGCTGGTTACTATTGGCCCACCCTCTTTCAAGACATCCATAAAATGGTAATTTCCTGTCATAACCTCCAAATATTTGAAGGGAAAAGAAAACTATTTCTCTTACCTTTGCATCCTATCTCTGTTGAAGCACCTTTTCAACAATGGGGCCTAGAATTTATTAGAGAAATCCATCCTGCCTCCTCTTCCCAAAAAAATTTGATTCTCATTGCAACTAACTACATTACCAAATGCATAGAGGCCACCCCTTTTAGAACTACCATAAACTCGGTAATCATCAAATTTCTTGAAAGCCATATTTTGTCTATATTTGGCTATCCTAGAAAGGTTATCACTGATAATGTTGCTTCTTTTAGATCCAAGAAAATGGTGGACTTTTGCCACAAATATAAGACTACATAGGGCCATTCTACAACTTATTACCCTCAAGGTAATGGGTTGGTAGAATCCTCAAACAAAAGTTTGGTGAACATCATCAAAAAGTTACTGGAAGAGAATAAAAATTCATGGCACAACAAATTAGTACATGCATTATGGGAAAACATATTAACAAGTAAAAAATCAGTTGAAATGTCGCCCTATCAGCTAGTATATGGAGTAGATGCAATTTTTCCAACAAGTTTAGGAGTTCTAGTGATGAAGCTCATCCAAGAAGTACAGTTTGAAGAAAATGACATGCTAAGAAGAATAAATCAGACTGTCCAGTTGCAGCAAACCAGAGAAGAACTATATAACAGAATACAACAAGTGTAAGAAAATATTAAGAAGTTGTTTGATAAAAGAACCAAGGAAAATGATTTCAACATTGGTGAAAAAGTGCTGAAGTGGGACTCAAGAAGAGAAGCCAAGGGAAAGAATGGGAAATTTGAAAATTTATGGAAAGGTCCATACGTCATCCATTCAACAAGAGGAAACAATGCATTCTTCCTACAAGAAATGGATGGAACAGAATTATTTGGAGGTCCTGTCAATGGCAGGATGCTCAAGCATTATTTATGTTGAAAAACTCAGTTTAAAGATTTATTCATTGTATATAACACTGTTTGAAGTAAGAGATTAGAAAAATAAACACAAAAACAAATAAAAAGAAGAAAAGAGGGCGAATAAAAAGAAAAAGGTAAAGCCCCATACCAAAAAAGAATATTTTTGAAAGTGTGCAAGTCAAAATGCCACTACTTTGAGAAGAGGAAGTTTTGTTCAATAATACAGCCTAATCATGATTGAAAATGTTTTAAATTTTTGCTGATAGGTTAGTGGATGAAGATTTTCCAAACTTTTTAAACTTGGCTTATCAGTTAATTAGATTAGGAAAAGAGATTGGTTCGAAAATTCAAAATCTGAACCAAGAAAGAAAGAGAGGGATGAATAAAAAATTACAAATTACAGCCCTCAAAGTTTTTGGTTTGAATTTTTGCAAAATAAATCTGTGTTCAGATTATACAAAATTCCATAGCTCATGAAAAATCAAACTACTTAATCTTGATTTGGTCATGTTTTCAATTTCCTGTTTTCATATTAGAGAATGAAAATCTGTCAAACTGTTTAATCTTGATAGATAAGTAGATTAGGTAGAGAATAAAAGGGCTCATCAGTATAATTTGAGCCTTTGGATGATATAAGTGTAGAAGTAGATAGTTTCAAGTTTTCAAAATAAAATAGTGTCAAGGGTTTTCCAATTCAAATGCACCCCAATGAAGAAAAAAATTCTAGGAAAAATATGATAGGTAGGTAGAGTTGAGTTGAAGCAATCATGTTTTTCATATTTTGAAGATCACAGCTTCAAAATAACAACAAAAAATCAACAAATTAAAGAAAATGAGTTTGTCAAAGTGAAAATCAAGGCATTGATCTTCCAAATTCCAGATATTTTATCTCTGAGGTTCTTGGCACCTCCTGAAGGAGCATCCCTCCCCAACTAGAGCCATTGTTATGCTCCTGTATTATACATATTCACTAGGTGAATGTGGATATTCTACCAGCAGATAAAGATAGCATTCTTTGCCTATTAGCTATCTTTAGAAATCTCATTGCCTTCATTATCCTCAGAGAACCTTTTTTTTTACTATATTTTATCTCTTCTTCCTCAAGGTGACCCTACTGCTCTTTAAAGATTCACTCTGGGATTATTTCTCCCATTTTCATTCTCTCTCCTTACCTAAACTCTCATTCACTCATTTCCTCCTCTAAAAACCCACTTCCCCTACCCTTTCCTCCGTCATTTCCCTTTGTTTTATCAAAACAATGCAAAAATGCCTTTTTTACATTGTTTTAAGTCTAAGTATTAACCTGTTGGGACAACCCCTTTATAATAAAAGCATGTTTTTATTAAATATAAACCCGGCCCTTGGTTATATATTAAACTCTGTTTTTAATATGAAAACCAGACTTTTTTGTTTTATTAACCCAAGCTCCTTTTTATTTAGCCTCACACCCATATAACCGCAACCCTGCCTATTACATAGCCCCCACTTTTAATTATTATAGCTCTCTATATTTCATTAAAAAAAACCCTTTGCAAACCCTTCTTTTTACATTATAAATTGGGCGCATTAGCTAGTTTATTAAGACCATGGGCCCCACTTTCCACTAAACCCTGCGCCCATTTATATCCCTCCATCTGTCACCCGGGCCCGCCCTTTTAACTTGCCCATCGCTGTCAAAACAACCGATCACCATCAATCTCTTTCCCTGAGATCCGACGGCCCACGACACATATTTCAAAATCATTAGCAACGAAGTTAACACTTTTATGATTTGCGAAATGGGAGATATTTTCCTGCCACACCTCTTTTTCTTTATTGAATCGCACGCCTCTGCCCAAAACCATTATCACCTCCAAGATCATGCGAAAACCACCCTCTCCGCTCCAGAAAACCACTTTCTCTCCTCCCACCAAAATTCATACTACATCCTCTATTAAAACTCCCCACAGGTTTCTACCTGTGAAACCAAAACCCCGATCCACCATTCTCTGCCCTGCAAAAGCCTAAAAACCCTAGATAAATGCCGAAAAATCCCTCCAATGCAAGTTTTTAAAGCTCACGGTTGTTTTATGTGCAGATTTAATGGAAGAAGTTCAAGAAATTCATCCCAAGGGTCCGAAAAACATTTTAATGAGTATATGGGTGATGATCTAGAGGTTTATGCTATTTTAAAGGGACCATAGACAAAAATTCAAATTTTAAATCCATTGAATAATGATCATTGATGATTAATTAAACCCTCCAAGCAGCAGAGGAATGCATTCCTACTCCAAACATATACAGAGACAGGGATATGGAGGTAAAACGTTAAGAGACTCCAGCAGTAAAGATCAGAAGGTTGAAAGGCCAATCAAGGATTAGAGCTTAATCAAAATGATTAGTCCTAAAAATAGAGGTAAAGGAAGAATCAAAAAGAAAGACAGAAAGGAAGAAAAAGGAAAAATCCAAAAGTTTAAAAGCCTAAATAGGAATTAAAGATAAAACATAGGCAGATTAGCACAGAAAAAAATTTGAATGACCAATTCCAAGCATTTACTTCTTCAGAAGGATATTTTCCCACCTACAACATGTTTTCTTTCAATAAAGCATCAAAGAATTATTACGAACAGTTAGAGATATTTTTCATTTACCCAAAATTTATTGTAAAGTTATTGAGAAAGCCTTAAAGTCAAACATTTCACAGAATTAGCTCAAAATTTAAGTTAGGAGTTATTATTTCTGAGAAACACTCTCAGATATTTTTTCCTTGGCCCTTGCATGATCATAAAGGTAAAAAACTCATTAACTCAGTAATAAATTACATTTGAAACCCTAGCTTAGCACCACCTCCTCAGTTTCAGATAAATACTGCATGTGAGCTTCATTTTTAGTGTTGGTTAGGTGGTGGTTATGTGACTAATTTATGTTGTTGAGCTAGTTGAGGATTGCTAGGCTAGATTTGAGAAATCTCTAAGTTGCAGAGAGTTATTTTACATGGAGTAATGTAACTATTTTGATCATTAGTAATACAAGCACGTTCACAGGATTCTTGAGCGATGTTAATGGTGATATTTTTCTTCTTTGTCATTTTTTTTATTCTATTTTCCAGTTTTTCCATATTTCTCTAATAAAAGAACATAAATTTTAGAGTAGGATATGTTGTCTTGGCACCCTATTTCTGTATGCCTTCTTTATCTTAATTTTTCTTCTGCAAGGTCTGATTGGAAAATTATTAATTTCTCTCTAGTTCCACCTAGCTTGTTGCCTTAGAAATTATTTAATAGAGTCAAGCCAAAGAAGTCTACGGAAAGCCCTGTCCTTTGGTGTAACTTAAAATATTGTCTTTAAGGCCTTTCTTTGAAGTATACTTAGTAGAGTGTAAACCAAGAAAGTCTATGGTATGCCCTATCCTTTGGTCTACCTCAAAACGTTGCTTTGAAGGTATTTTTAGTGTTGAGTTAAAGAATATAGGTTTATCTTGCTCTTTAGCTGCTCTCACTGTTATATTAAATGTTTTCTTTGTCTGTAAGTAATTCTAGGATTGCTGGATTGTTGTCTTAAAGGTTTTCTTATTAAAGTCTGGCTAAAGAAGTCTATGGTAAGCCACGTCCTTTGGTTTGCCTCGAATAGTTACCTAAAAGGATTTTCTTCTTAAGGTAGAGCTAGAATATTCTTAACTGGCTATAGCTTTACTGCCTTCACAACTTATTAATGTTTCATATCACAATCTAATCTAAGAGATACACTTGATATAGTTAGTTTGCCCTATGAAAACCCTTGCAGAGTTGATGAATAATTAAATCCTTTTATGACTCCGTAGCCCAATGGATCAAGGTCCTCTCATGGTATATCTATTCAGCTAAAACATCCCCTCAACTAATCACATCGCGGATCTGTCAACTTATCAATTAATCAGCCAAAACAAAAAAGTCCTTAGAACCTCATAACTAGCCTAATATCATAAGACAAGAGCACAAAGACATATCATTTATAAACACTTATATAGAGAGATCCATCTCTGAATCCAGGAAGGCTAGGTCCTAGGATTCCAAATTGGTTCTGATGTGGCCCCTGCAGTGTTTTTTCTTGCCAATATTGCAAATCACAAGGAGCCAATAGTCCCCAATGCGGTCAAGGTATAAGGAGTTAGGGCTTGATATGGTTGAACCGTTGCAAGATCAGCCTCACAAACTGTGATGACCCACCATGGTGGAAGGAAAGAAAGACGAGGCAGTAGGATATCCTATCAAAATATTTCCCCAGGAGGGCCTCGAGAAACAGAGGAACACGATGATGGATAACTTTGCCTAGATCCTTCAATGGTTGCCCATGTCCATCAGTGGGTCCATGACATCTTCGACATATCCAACACCTAGTTCATCAGAATTTTCCTCATATCATGGAGGATCTCAACACAATGGGGACCATTTATTCCTAAGGGGGTAGGAATGATCTACGTGGATATTGGTGAGCTTGGTGTCCAACATTGACCAAAGGATGGACCAAAATGTGCATAGGAACCTATTGTCTTGATCTGAGATGATAGACTGATAGGAATGATCCAGGTGGATATTGGTGGCCACCCACCTATTCCATTTGAACCCCCACCATTGGTTCTGTCAATTTTTTACTTTCAACACAACTTACTATTTTTAGCATTTTTTCAGGTCCTGAATTTTGGATTCGTTTTGAGGTCCTAAATGAAGCTTTTTGGGAAAACTGGGAGCAACATGGGTCTACAGATTGATGTTTCCCACTAGAAAGTTGTATTCCTCATATAGATCTTTCTAATGAGGTATTGATCATGAAAAATGAAGATCGGATTCCAAAGTTACGTCCCTGAGAATTTGAAACACCAATTTACTAAAACGGGACCCACAGTTTTGGCTCTTCATCTCCTAGGGTTAGATTTTTGGATGTTTAGGGTTTTCCATTGTTTCTCAAAAATAAATATGCATTCAAGCCTCATTGTAACACAGTTAAGAGGCATCTAGCCATCAGATCTCTTCTCAGAGATACGCTACCAGTGCCCTAGCTTATTTATTTACATTATGTCTATAAGCATATTTCAGTCATTTGTTTTTAATAAAATGAAGTTTTATTTCCATTGCATCTCTATGTTTATATCTATCTATGTATTTTATTGTTTTCCTCCATAAATCCGGATAAGTGTTATCAGGGCGGTCTGCTCTTTCTATGTTTTTCTTTGCATGTCCCCATCACAGTCAAGGTATAATGAGTTACAGCTCGATCTGGTTGAACCGTTGCAAGATTAGCCTCACCCACCCTAACAACCCCCCATGGTGGAAGGAAAGAAAGAAAAGGGACCAGGAGATCAGATCAAAATCTTGCTCGAAGAGGGCCTCGAGAAACAGAGGAACGTGATGATAGATAACTTTATCCAGATCCTTCAACGGTTGCCCACCAGTGGCACATCTACATCCATCGTGTCTGCCCACGGGTCTATGACATCTTCGAAAAATCCAATACCTAGTTCCACATAATTTTCCTCATCTCGAGGAGGATCTCACCATAATGGCGACTATTTCTTCTTAAGGGGGGAGTGTTACACCATTTTTTGGTCATCTAACCTATTATCATTAGATGGACCCAAGTACACCATGTAAGACAAATTTTACCCTAAGTAAAATTGTTTTCACTATGTAAAATAACTTAATAAAACACATTTATTAGGTTGTTTATGGTCTAAACAGGAAACCCCAAAGGGAAATATTAAACAAATCTATATTTGTTTGATTTTCCTCATGGAATAATTAATTAAAAAATAATTTAATTATTATTCCTAGTCATATCTAACCCAAAACAAGGAAATTAATTAGATAAATCCTTATTTATCTTATTATTTTCTAGGAATAATTATTTAATTCTTATTTAAATAATATTCCTTGTTAAAAATGACTAAATCATTTAAAAATAATTAAATAAATCATTATTTATTTAATTATCATTAAACCACTTCCTTAAAATAATAAATAAATCATTTATTTATTTATTATTTACAAATAAAGGGATTTGACCCAAGTCAAATGCCTTTTCCCTCCAACAAATATAATAAAATATTCCATAAAAGGTGGATCTAGATTTGGTTAATATTATTTTAATTATGCACCAAGATCTAGAATGACCTAATATTTTGTTATAAATAGAAGGGTTTTCCCATTCATTTGTCACCTTTTGTTGTCTATTAGATCACTCTGGATCTATACTCTTGGTCTGACTTTGAGCCATTATCATTGTCAAATTTTCCATTATTTCACTTTGTGAGCTCCCTTTGAGTTCTATGTTTGTCTAGGTTTTCTACACCAACAAGAGAGAGAAATTCTAGATCTGAAGTGTTGAGGACTTTCAAGAACCCATCCCATTGAGGAGAATTGGAAACACCTTTCTTGTTTTCCTCTCAGGTGCCCTTAATATAAAAATTCTTTCAAAAATATTGTTCTTATCTTGTCTATTGGATGCATGGAGAAAAACCTTATTTTCACTGCTTAATGTCTTTTTATGCATAGATCTGGATTTGTGCAGCATTTTTCTTGATCAACTAACTGCAGATTTGAAGATATTGGCAGCCACATTTGATGTTAGGGCTATTTGTTATGCGTAGCTAAAGTGTTATTTTTTCGTACACTTCGACAAAAGATTCATACTAACAATTGGCGACTCCACATGGGTTTTTAGTTACGACCGCTGTCATTTTTCATATTCCTGCATAGCCAGTTACTTCAGACCCTGGGGTTTCTTTTCAGCTTTTTTTTTTCTATTTTTATGATGTTTTTCACTTATAAAACCCTCAAACATTAAAATTTCTAACTTTCGTGTGTTTAAATATACATAGGTATAGGACATCGGCATGGCCCAAGGTCCCTTAAATACTGCGTAGAGACAGAGGAGCTACGAGGTCCTACCTTTGTTTGTGAACACAGCCTGCGTGCGGATGCCTTGACCAAGAATGCACGGCCTGGACCAAAAAACGATTCAGGAACCTACTTATTTTGCACTTTTTACGCAAAATCTTAGCAATTTTTCTAGAGTTTGTACGAAGCTTAATCGAGGGTTTCACGACCTCTGTCTTGGCCGTTTAGACATGTTTTTGATCTTTTTTACTCAAATAGGTAAGAATCTAGCCCCTTGGGATTTAGTACCCTCCACCTTTTGTGGAAGAGTTTTTATCATTGCGGTGTCTAAATTTGAGTTTACAGTATCCTTTTCGGTTGATACCTCCTCTTGAATCCCTTTTAGATCAGCTCTTCTCCCTTTCAAATCACCTCATACAGTTTTGTTTGGGTTTGCCTCTAGGGTCACCTCCTTGTCCCTTCTACCTTTAGCTTATTTCCTCCTTTTTTGCAGCAACCTTGCCTCTGCCTCTTTGTTGTTCTCTGCACCTCTTTCCAGTAGATTTATCCTTATATCCTTGTCCCTCCCGACCTTAGATCTATTGGCCCCCTTTTAGTGTGTTTTGACTAGATTTTTTCCTCTTTTAGACTAGTTTTGAGAGACCCGCCTTCTTGGGTTAGATTGATGCATTGTTAGCTGTTAACTTTCTGTTATTTCAATTTTATATACTGTTATCTACAGATTTATTTTCAGTTATGCAACACACTTTTTTCTTTTACTCTCAAAATGTATGGGTTTAAAAATTTAAAATTAACACATGCCACACGCTGACCCTAAGTGAAGAAGAGCCTGGTTAACACCGCCAGAAAAATACTTTAAAATCAATTGATACTGCACCTCTCTACCCTTGTTTCGACATTGTAATCACTTGATTCTGCACCTCCCTGCCTTTGTTGGTCATTCTTCTTCCCTTTGTGTCGTCATCATAGCACCCCCAAGGTGTATATCCTAGAGGCTTCTTAGCCTTCACCCTCAGTTTCCGGTTGTTTGACCTACTCCTTCCCGCTGTCGTTGAGTTAGTCATCCTCCGAGCCCACACTCCGACTCCTCTTCTGATTCTTTGGCTGCTCCTCTTACTTCTGGTTCTCCCCCTATCACCTTCACTATGTCTGGTCTAGGGCCTAATGCTAGTGGTAATCCCGACCCTAATGCCGGGAATGCTACTAGCAGAACCGCCACAGGAACTACCTTGGCTGCACCCTTGCTCCCCTTCATGGCAGGCCTTAGCCTCCCCGATTTGGACCGGTTGATAAACGGCCCTATACACCATGACGCTAGTTGGCTTGCTATGCTGACAAAGCTCCCTTTCGACATCCCAAAGTTTGAAGGCCTTGTTGGAGAATATCCTTCAAATCATGTTCGATCTTTCCACATGTGGTGTTCATCTACCTCCATTATCGATGACTCTGTCCGCCTTCAGTTGTTCCAACGAATGCTTACAGGAGCGGCTTCTAAGTGGTATGTTTATCAGGCCCCTTCCTCTCATACCACCTTTGCGACTCTTGCCTGGGATTTTTTATCTTACTTCCAGCTTCCCATTTGTTATGACACTGGTATCAAAATTTTGACTTCTTTCTGTCAATCATCTGCGACCCGCCTATCCAATCATGTCCAGGAATGGCAGAGAAGAAAGAGCCTATGTCAATCCCCTACCTTCGAAGACCGTGTCTACATGGACTGGTTCCTTAGATATCTCTTGCCTCCTATCGGGAAAGATGTCGCATCGCATTTTCCCCAAAAATTTAGGCTTCTACCGAGGCAGCAAAAATTCTACCCTCAAATGGCATTAAAATATATGACTGATTCTTCAGAATGGGTTATGTTTATCTTATTCCCCCGATCTCCCAGGACCCGGTGGTGCCAATGCACCCGGGGGCACCTCATCTTCTTTGATGGTATCGTTGGAGCTCTCTCTCATCCATACACCCAACCTTCCATGGTTTATGGTTTTCCTGGGGGGGGGGGAAACACCTCCCAGAATTTTTCCCCTCCTGGTAGCACGTATCTAAGATATGATATGAATCCTCTTTTGTCCCAAACCCCTTATTATCCATATCCGTACCTTGCTGCTTCAGCTCCTCTAGCATCAGAACCTCTGCCTCCCTTGCCTTCTCAACCCCCACCACAGAAATCACCTCCCTCAAAAAGTGGAACGGATGCACGGTATGGATTTGTGGCTCTCAACCTTCACCTTCTGGTTCCTCCGATTACCAAATCCTCATGAAAAACTCTGATCAAACTTTAACCGTCGACCTTAACCTTCAAACTCGGTCTCGTTAGTACCCCAAGCCTCCAGCTCTGTCTGTCCCCGAGTCATCTTCTTCAGGTTCTACCGAGCCTCTTTCGACATCCAATGGTCCCTTTTTCCGTCAGCCCAAATTTTAGGTTCATACCAAGATTCCTAAGGGACCATTACGCCGAAATGCTGCTTCTGGTCGCGCTGCTCATTCATATAGCATAGTAGATGATTTGGCGCAGTCTCCTGCTGCCCTTTCAACACTGGAACTCCTCCAGTCGTGTCCTTCTCAAAAGAAGGCTCTACTATCCACCATGGGCGTTGTAGATCCTGTTGATGACCAATTGATTATTTTCGACGCCCATCAATCAGAACATCCTCCCCTTCTTGCTTCCGTAGCTTTCCAAATCCCCGTCAAAATCTGGAACGCTAACGTTTTTCAGTGTATCATTGATGAGGGGGCATCCACTTGTGTGATGTCTGCTTCGGTTTGGAAACAACTCGGATCTCCTTAGTTGGCCCCTTCCACATTCACCCTTCGTGCGTGGGATGGCCACACCTCCCAGCCCATTGGCCTATTCCGTAATTTTCCTATCGCTCTTGCGGGAAAGACTATTTGCGTTTATGTTGAAGTTATCGACACCCCTCTTGATTATAAAATTATTTTGGGGCATAGCTACACCTATGCCATGTCTGCTGTCCCATTAGCGGTCCACCACAAGATGTTTTTCCCTCATAATGGAAATATAGTCACCATTTACTAGTCGACATATCATGAGCCAAAATCTCAGACCTCCCCTGAGTTGACCATCGCTTCTGTAGCCAATAAGAAAACCATCGATTCTTTGACCAGTGTCTCTCCCGGCGTCTACAAAGACTCCTCATTTCTTGGAACCTTCCCTAGTCTTCCTCCTCCCCCTGCATCTAATCCCAGCTCATTGAATGTTTTCATGATGCAATCGTCTCAGGCTGCCCTCAAGAGGCATACTTCGGCCAGTCAACGACCTCCTTGCCCTCCACAGCCTACTCCTAGCCCTTTGATTCAGCCTTTTGAACCTCCTCCTCTTGGCCCTTCAGCTGGTATTCATGAACCTCTTTACCCTCCTAGAACGGTTCCTCCAGGCCTTGACCATTTAGGAGCCGTCCCACTTGGCCATTACCCCTCTGGTCGGATACCATTCCTAGCTCCCCCACCAGGAGTGTACACGGTACTTGTCATGGCCACCCTCTCTCTTCCTAACCTAACCCTTGGGATTCCCGTCTGGTACCTTGATCCTCCAGCCGCTACCCTCCCTGTTCAACCCAAACCTTACCTTGCTTTGACCCCGGTTCAACCGGTCCCCATGACTACTCCTGCTGCAACAGTGCCTTAGTCACCTCAACAGGAACCACCTCCTGTTGTGACTGCTTCGGGTAAGAAGGGCACAACTCGCAAGGGGGCATCAAAGGACAAGGCTACCCTGAAAAACCCTGCCCCTCCTCGGCCTCCAAAGCATACCATCCAGTGTGCTCTGTGTGATGTTTTCGTTCACGCCACCCATACTTGTCTATAGTTTCCTCACCTTAAGTCCATGGTTAATGAGACGTTTCTAGAGTTTGATATCCCAGAGGTATATGTAACTATACCCGATTCAGTCTCGAAACTCAAGTCTTTGTGCACAAATCACCCTTGTGCTTTGTGTGCTTTCCATGGCCACTATACTCACCTCTGTCCTTGCCTTGAAGAGTCTTTGCTCCTCTTTGAAAGTGGTTTACAAATTGAGGAGGCCAAGCGCAATGAGTCCACTCCTCTATTTGCACGTTACGCCGGCAAAACCGGAGGACACAAGTCTCCCATCGACATTCCCCCTCCCCGTGTGAGATAACGAGCCTTCGTCCACCATTTTCTACCTATCATCATTCAAATTAGCCTCGATTGGAAATTACTTGGAGACTTATCCCCAGAGTATTTTGTGATGTTTCACTCAACATGGTGGTCTTCTCTGTATTCTTATATGCCTTGTGACGATGCGCATGTGAACCTCTCTTCTCATGATGATGAGTTAGGTAGCTTCTCCGCGTCAGGTGGTATTTCTTCCACCAGTCACCCCATATTCTATCACGATGACGACATTATGGAAGAAATCCCCACCCCTGAATTTATCTATTCCCCCTTACATCGAACCCATGCGTTCACACCACATACACCTTGTGGCCATTACATTGAAACCCAATGTTTGGGTAAGGGGGCACCCACATTTGAGAGACCAAGAGAAGCAATTCTCCACAACTCTCCTAGTGTATCTAGTCATGTTGACTTTAGTACCATTATTCTTCCACATTTAGAAGAACCTCTAGAGTCCCATATCACTTCAGATCACTCTAGGGATGATACCCCTTATCGTTCCCTCATCTTCCATCAGCAACCCAATCTCTTAGAAATTGTTGTTGACCAACCTATGGGTTTTCTAAGAGAGCATCAGTTCATTATCTCCAAATCCTCTCTTTGGGATAGTGACACTAGGTATGCCAACCCGAAAAATTAAAGTCCATTTGATTCCTATATGCAGTACCAAAAGAAATTGGTAATCCTCCATTCCCTTTCTCAAACTGCATAACCATAACAAAAACAAATGGCACACCACATCATTAAAATGTGTTTAGATTCCACTTTTTCTAAATACATTTTGGCATGATACCCATGCTGTGCTTAAGGGGGCAATGTGCCTAGCCTCCCAAATCCGAGATCTCGGCCAAAAACAACAACTTTGGGAAACCCCTTTCTTTGCCCCGGATCACACTTTTCAAGTCATTTCACGAGACGGGTCATTGTTTTACATAGTACACCGCTGCAAGTGTGAGAACAGAAACTGTAAAGTGCGACTGCTTTGTTCGTTCCCTTTGAATTTTTGTTATATTGAGACTTCACCCAGACACATTTTGTCCACGAAGGGTTTATTCACCTCTCTTCCAAATCGAATTTCCTCAATTACAACACTTGTACTTGGGGCACCACTTTGCCTCCTTGCTTGTCCTTGTTCGTGACGATTTTCGTCATGAGATACCCTCTTGTACTCATGTTTTATGGTCCCCCATTGGACCTTTACTGTGTGGCAGCACCATCGAGTCGCCCTTGTTTAGAGCATCAGAGTTGAGTCATCATTACATTCATGGAGTCTATCCAGAGTCCCTTTGTATCCCACCATAGTCCTCCATCCTTCATTGCTTGGTCCCTCTCTCGTGTCGCACATTATGGCCTTCAGCCCCACTGTCCCCTATCCCTCATGATATTGTGTTAGTCGCTGCCAAGTCATCCATGCCCTTTATGCTCTAATCAGGGAAGTCATCCATTCACTACTCAGTATCCCCCACTTCATCATCATCATTAATGTTAGTTTGTCAGTCGCTTTACTATTTTCTCTCATTCCTTAGTTCAGTATCCCTTATTGCTTCACCTATGGCGGACCTCCTTCTGTCGACATCAGCTCATTCATTCCAGAAGACAGGTCTAGAGGGCGATGTATCTTGGTTCCAGCTTCCACTCTTGTTCGGTGCCTCGGATCAGGCAAAGGGATTTCTCATTACCCTTTGACTTGATTGTTTCTCAGCTCCAGCTCTTTTCAACATGATCGAGATCTGTATACTTGGTGGTTCAGTGATGCAATAGCCGTGTGGTGATTCTTGGGTGTGTGTGAGATGTCTCAGCCCTCATGAGGGGTGACCTTCGAGTAGCCACATGCAGGATGACCCCTTCATTGTAGCCTTCGACTAAACAGATGCGAGTTCCATGTATTTGCTAGATGTCGGCCTTGCGGCTGCGACCTCCTGACAGAACCCTCAGTTAGATTTTGCGAGCCCTTCCCCGTTTCTAGGGGCATTTGGGTTGTATTTTTATCTCATGTACTAAGATATTATTGTATAAGTCCTAGATGTTATCCCAGGCATAACATGTATGTGGGATTCATCATTATATCTTTTATTTGGCTCATGTTTATGCCGGCATGTACTTTCTTTACGGTTCGTTCCCTTATTTACTAGACACAACTGTACTTTGTACATTGTCCAGAGCACGGGTATGCCTCCCCCACTGCCTTTAGCATAGGTACCACTTCATAAACTAGAGACTTGTTGCACCTGTAAGTCTCATCTCCTCGGGGCCTAGTCCTTTAGCACATCAGACAACATTACACTTCTCTCTCTCACTTCCCTTTTGATGTCTAGTGATTGAGTTCTTACAAAGTACTTCGGTCATATGATTTTCTCCTAACACTCGTATGTTGGGGGGCAATCTGTTACACCATTTTTGGTCATCTAACCTATTATTATTAGATGAACCCAAGTACACCATGTAAGACCAATTTTACCCTAAGTAAAATTGCTTTCGCCATGTAAAATAACTTAATAAAACACATTTATTAGGTTGTTTATGGTCTAAACAGGAAACCCCAAAGGGAAATATTAAACAAATCTATATTTGTTTGATTTTCCTCATGGAATAATTAATTAAACAATAATTTAATTATTATTCCTGGTCATAATTAACCCAAAAGAAGGAAATTAATTAGATTTATCTTATTATTTTCTGGGAATAATTATTTAAATCTTACTTAAATAATATTCCTTGTTAAAAATGACTAAATCATTTATAAATAATTAAATAAACCATTATTTATTTAATTATCATTCAAGCACTTCCTTAAAATAATAAATAAATCATTTATTTATTTATTATTTACAAATAAAGGGATTTGACCCAAGTCAAATGCCTTTTCCCTCCAACAAATATAATAAAATATTCCATAAAATATTGATCTAGATTTGGTTAATATTACTTTAATCATGCACCAAGATCTAGAATGACCTAATATTTTGTTATAAATAGAAGGGTTTTCCCATTCATTTATCACCTTTTGTTGCCTATTAGATCACTCTACATCTATGCTCTTGGTCTAACTTTGAGCCATTATCATTGTCAAATTTTCCATTATTTCACTTTGTGAGCTCCCTTTGAGTTCTATGTTTGTATTGGTTTTCTACACCAACAAGAGAGAGAAATTCTAGATCTGAAGTGCTGAGGACTTTCAAGAACCCATCCCATTGAGGAGACTTGGAAACACCTTTCTTGTTTTCCTCCCAGGTGCCCTTAATATAAAATTCTTTCAAAAATATTGTTCTTGTCTTGTCTATTGGATGTATGGAGCAAAACTTTATTTTCACTGCTTAATGTCTTTTTATGCATAGATCTGGATTTGTGCGGCATTTTTCTTGATCAAATAACCATAGATCTGAAGATATTGGCAACCATATTTGATGTTAGGGCTATAAGTTATGCATAGGTAAAGTGGTATTTTTTCACAAACTTTGACAAAAGATTCATACTAATAGGGAGGAATGATCCAGGTTGATATTGGTGAGCTTGGTGTCCAACATTGACCAGGGGCTGGACCAAAATATGTTAAGGAACTATCTTTCCCAATCTGAGATGATAGACTGATAGGAATCATCCATGTGGATGTTGGTGGCCACCCACCTATTCCATTTGAAATCCCACCATTAGTTCTTTCAACTTTTCACATTTAGCACAACTTACTATTTTTAGTAGTTTTTCGAGTTCTGGACTTTTGGAAACATTTTGATGCCCTAAATGACATTTTTTTGAGAAAAATGGGAGCAACATGGGTCTATAGACCATTGTTTCTCACTCAAAATATGTATTCCTTGGATATATATTTATAACAAGGTATTGAGCGCGTCAAACGAAGATTGGATGCTAAAGTTACGTCCCTGGGAAGTTGAAACACCAATTTACCCAAACCTGACCCACAATTTTGGTGCTTCATCTCCTAGGGTTAGGTTTTTGGATGTTTATGGTTTTCCATTGTTTCTCATTAGTAAATAGGCCTTTGAGCCTCATTGTTACACAGTTAAGAGGCCTGCAGCCATCACATCGATTCTCAAAGATACTCTACCAGTGCCCTAGATCCTTTATTTCCATTATGTCTATAAGCATATTTCAATTATTTATTTTTTAAAAAATGAAATTTTATTTCCACTGCATCTCTGTGTTTATATCTATCTCTGTATTTTATTACGTTCCTGCATAAATCTAGATCATTCACACTGCTACAACTAGTACAAATTTAAAATATTAGACATTTGTACATTGCATAAATACTGACTCATCATTGTTGGAAAATAATCTGTAGTTTCAATAAACTCAGGGTGGAAACGCGAAGTTGGGTTACACTTTTGTGACAAAAGCACTCAAAAAATTTACAATTGCACTTTTCAGCTAAATTTTATGTTTTTTCAGCCCATCTTTTAAAAATAATTCAGATGGGATTTTTTTCCATTTACATTAATACCGATCATTAATTTTATTTTTGGCCATAGGTAGAAAACTAAAAAAGTATTTCAGGCGAAGTAATAGTTGGGACGAACTTTTAAAAATAATTCGGTCGAACTATTGATTATAAATTTACTGGCTCTCATACTGCAGAAAGATTTACTTCTTAATTAGTTTTTTGTTGTCTTATTAGTTATTGTTGGAGGATATCTACTGCACGAAATTACCAACAATAATTGGAGGGTATGTTGAGATTGCTTTGGTTGTATGTTTTGATTGTTTTAGGTTGTGAGATGTTATTAATTTTTAATGGTTTTTTTGGGGTCTTTGCATGATTTGGGAGTCATTGGAGTCATGGTCGCCATATTGCATTTTCCTCCTGGCTCATCGTCTTCCTCCTGTTAGGCTCGTCATATTTCAGATAAGGTATGTATCTAATGCATCCATGCTACATGTATCATGGTGAACATAGTTCGGTTTGCAGTTATGAATCTCATCAATTGTATTTGTGGTGAAACAAAATGGTCTTGTTTCTTCTCTTTCTAAATTTTTATCTATAAAATGAATTATGTATTTCATTCCTCCGGGCTTCATACTTAATGTTTTTATTTTAAGAAAAAAAATGCTTCTTCTTTTAATTGATAAAAAAAAGTAAGTACACATTCATATTTTCCAATCTTGATAGAAACTAGTTCATTTCTTTTTTGTTCATCTAGATTACATCCTGAGACTGTATCATATATAATTTCTATTCAAATATTTTTCCTTCACATATATGGCCTAAAAGTGAGATATGTTTTCAAAAATTCTGAGCAATAACCCACAATACTTCATGTTTCTATATTTCTTATACTTCTTTTATTTCATTGTGCCAATTTATAGTTGTCTTGACTCCCTGTCTTCTAGTTACTTTAATGAATTTGATCAACATCCTCTTTTGGATGTGATTATGTCTATATGAACCTTGTCCTTGATCAAGATGTCTAGGAATAATTGATATGACTTGCATTAATCAACATCCTATTATCGAATTCATTGGAAAAAATTTACTTGTATCCTTTGTTATCCCTCTCTTGGAAAAAATATTTTCTGTACAATTTTGTTCATGCTTCGTGCTTCATGGTGATCTTTTGTATGCTCTGTTAACTGATATCATATGTACACGTTGTGTACGCTCTATCTACTGATATCATATGTATGCTCTGTCGACTTATATCATCTGTATGCCTTGTCTTAGCTTGACATCATTCTCTTCCTTTTCCTTTTCCGCTAATGTTACAAGGTGTTGCTTCTTTTTTCATTTCACTATCTTTGCAAAAGATACACCAGCATTTTTTATTTTCATTGTCTATCTAAAGGTACACCATGCCTAGAAATACTGAGACACCCAACCGTAATTTGCATAAAAAAATGTGTTCTATTACTTTTTCTTTCCGATAATGAGGTTCGACCTTTTCACATTTTAGTTTCCCCTTTCAATAGATATAAAAGATAAATTTTAAAAATATTTTGTTCCTTAATTATATTGAGACAATAAAATAAACATACAAGGTGCAAGAATAAAACTAAACAATAAGGACCTCACATGATCAAAACACAATGTATCTAATTTCATAATTGCCTGATTTGACCAAAATGCACTCTGTCTAATTTCAGAAATGTAGCATGATAATGTTTCCATTCATCGCATACTTGCGACATTGTAGAATATAATTCTGGTGGAAGAAGCATTGGTTTTGATACCCTTTTAAGGGGAGTGTTGACTACACATTGACTATTCAAGTGCGATTTCAAAATTTTGTTTTCCTTGCATAATTTTTCAGGAGTTCTCTCATGGGTGAAACCATTGAATGCAACAACAAAAATGCTTAACTAAACCCTTTTTGCTAAAATTTGATGTACTATGGAACTATGCATGGTTTCTTATATGTTAAGAATATAGGATCCTACAAATGCCAATGTGTTATTCTAATTATGTAGTGTACATAAAAAATCCAATGCATACATAAATTATAGCCTTGGAATGTAATCTGGGATCCATTGGTGTAGGTCTCAAATAAGTTTACATTGTGATATTCACTAGTCTAAATTTTTGGAGAATTATGTATTATCTAAAAATATTTTCTTAATATTTAGACCCACATTTATATGATATGGGAGAAGTGTACATTATATCAAATATTTTCTTCATCCTACACTCTGATATCATGTTATATTTTAAATTTCTTTCATCCTACCAATAGACATAGTGATATAGTTTAGGAGTTTCGTTAATACACATTGGTTACTATTTCGAGGGCTAGATATAATAGAATGATAATGCTAAAGTTGGGTCGTATAAATTTTTTTATAGGCTGGTTTTTTGTTATGTGAATATCGGTGGTCAAAATTTTTCTTCTTCTATTTTCCAAAAACTCCATTCTCTTATATTTTTGGAGAGAGGGACATGATTTATGATTTATATATTATGAATCCGTATATCTATTCCTATCCAAAAGGAGGTTATATCTCAAAAGATATGTCTATTCTATATGACTAGAATCTATCAAAATATCTATAGTATTATGATCGATCAAAAAAATTATTGATCAATATAAAACTCATTATGAAAATTAACTCTCATGATTGGACCATATTTGGGGTGACCTGGGTGGATTGAAATGATCCAAATATCTTTGTCTCATTAAAAAAATATAGATCACTTCCAAATACAATGGAGAAATACAATTATTGATTTGTTTTATATTAATAATATCTCATTATTAGCCCTCTTTATTGGGCATATATTAGAAGATTTGGCTAGTTATGATCTTATCAAATTAAAACGATTTACTAACTAATGCAGATCCAATGGCATATTCAGTCAAAATTTATGATACATGTTACATTCTGTCAAAATTTACTCATATTGGTTTCTATTTTGATGTATTATACATATATATACTTCCTAGAAACATAGATACACTTCAGGAGTTTCGTTAATACACATTAGTTACTATTTTGAGGTCTCATATATATATATATATATATATATATATATACTTTTAAAGTTTCTTAAGATGGATTTATGTTTATAAATCAACGTCTCTATAGATATAAATATTTTTATTTTAAAATTTATTAAAACCTTGATTAGTATATAGTTACATATTTAGTTACTAATTGTTTCAAACATTCTACACTTCCTCGAAATATCTTGCACATTTTTACAAATTTTGTAGCTTCTCACAAGGCAACTTGGTTTAGTGAATTATGCCAAACTAAAGCACGTGTTGACCCTGTCAGAATTCTATTAAATTTTGTCAAGCAATCCTGCTCAAATTCTTCAACCCCCCTCTTTTGACCTAAAAAGTCCTTTTTTTGCCTATCGTTATCTTTTCCTAGCCTCAATATCGCATTTAAAATGGCCAAAACCCGCATTTGAAAATATGGAAAGTTTGGCACCTCTCGGCCCTAGCCCCTTAGTATTTCTTTCCACATGACCCGGGCGCTAGACCAAGCGCCAGCCGAGAAAGGCAATTATCACAAATGTATATTGGAAGTGGTATTAACGGTCGATCTACGCAGATCCGACGGCCTTTGCAATCCTATCGCGCACACGGTCCCCACTCTGTTTTCCCGTTTGATCATATCTCGACCGTCCGATCAACCTGCAAAATCAACGGGTTACAGTACTCCCGCCATGGTGGTCCCCGCTCCGTGCACTCTATAAAACTAGTGGTTTATATCGCACCGCCTTTCTGAGGTAGGCGGTATTTCTCAAATCGGAGAAATTCCATACATCGCTTTCCATGTGTCTCCGCGTACGGCTCCAAAACTGCCTTCCATCGCGCGTTATTGTTCGTCTAAAGTCACGGCGTGATATTCATGACAGTCGTCTGATCTGGAGGTCTTCATCCGACGGTCGTCACACTCCAAAGTTGCACGAGTGTTAATCCAAGCCAATAGTGCCCCTGGCCCACTGTCTCATTGCCCTCCGATACGTTTTCCACCATCGATCTCCTCTTAAGATCAGATGGTCCAGATTAAACACATGCCACACCATTGCCCAACACCCTCCACGTCACCATTCCACGTGCCATTTGTTCCGTGTTCGCTTGTCCTCCGTATATATTCATTCAATGGGTCATTTTCCTAATGTTTCCATTTAAATTTTCCGCCCGCGTCCACTAGATTGTGTTACATGGATACACTGCATTTCCTACCATCGCTCTAAATTTCTCAATTCGTCCACCATGCCGCGTTGCTACACAGTCATCCCCACTGCATCGTCGTCCCAATGCATTTTTTTTCTTGATGAGTTGCGGGTTTTGCAGGTTTACAGCGGCGGAAAACTATCATAATTCGCAGTCTCTATTGCTGTGATAGAAAGCACGTCAAAGGACTATTTTTCAAAGATGAATTATGGAGAGAGGCCTAGGAGGTAGATCAACAAGAATTCCATTAAAGATGCAGGGTTAAAATCTGTCGAACTCTACAGAGCCATTCAAAGCACAGATTGTGTAGATGAAGATATTAATGTTGCGGCAAAGAGTATCAGTGGGAGATCAGAGGAATTCAACATTCAACATTAAATATTTTAAGCCGTAATTCAGGGTTTTGAAGGTAGAGGGTACCATTCGCAGAAAACATACTCTAAAGCTTTCTTTTCAGCACCATTTTTCTTCAGGAAAGGACGGAATGTCTATGTGTTTTTATTTCTTTTCCGTGTTCCTGAAGAGTTTTCTACCCAGTGTATTTATTTCTGTAAGTAGGTAGCAAGGTACAAACAACATTACAAAGTCATCAAGAAGTATGGGCGTGCACGTTTCCACAATTTTGTTTTAATTAGGAAAATTAAATGTTCATCACCTACTCCCTTTTGGAGCTTTCTTGTTCTCCTATAAAGCTCCCAAAGAACAGATGATTTAGGGTTCCAGATTTTATCAAAAAATTATGCAGTGAAAGGGTTTTTTGTATACATTTTGTAAAACTCTTGTATGAAGGCTCAGAGCCCATAGGGTCTCAGTGAGGAGGAGTTCCATATGTTAAAGAGGATTCTGGTATTTGGTATTTCACAGTCTGTAACTTTCTCTTATGTGTTATTTAAATAGATCATTTCATTTCACCCATCTTTCCTGTATCATGTTTTGGAATGCGAGTGGCTCACTGATTTTTGGTATGGATTTATCCTAGTTGATACCCATGCTTGAATTATTCAAGCGCTTTAAATATGGCTCACGCATGATATTCTGTTCCACTATTCATCTAAACCATGCTTCTGCTATATTAGTTTCTTTGGGAGGGTGTTTTTAAAATGCTATTATCATGTATGGATTCCTAGATAGGTAAGCCCATGCATGGTGGTATTGTGTATCTCGATATCAACTCAATGTCAACTAATATCTTCTCAATATTTCATTCACTACATACATCTTTTGATAAATTATTTCTGTGACGTATTTCTGAATCGACCCTCTTTATAGTAAGCTGTCTCTGAATTGTCTATTGCTTTTATATTGGAGTTTTGCAGTTGCCTCTGCAATATCCTTATTTCTATGTTAGTTTCTAAAGGTCTTGGTCCCATCCAGATGAATTTTCCTTGTTTTACAAGAGATAGCATGAGAGCTTGTTATTGATAACTCCCTCTGTTATACCATATGCTCCTTGCTATATAAGATGTCCTAGGCACTAGTCTATCACAACTCTAGGTTGTCTCTAGGAGTGACAACATCTTTTTGGCATCGTTGCTGTTGTGGATGATTTTGTCACCCTCCTAGAGACAGCCTAGAGTTGCCATAGACCAGTGCCTAGGACATCTTAATATAGCAAGGAGTCCTTTATAGTTTGGGTTGTCAGTCCAAGGGACTCACTTACTATCTTTTTTTCAAAACAAGGAAATTGAAATAGATTGAACTGGTCCCAATCCTCTTTCAGTGGCTGATTCACAGATAGGAATAGAGTAAAGACATCAGGTGAAACTTCAGCATGGTAGTATCAGACAGTTAAGAGACCGCTTTACTGTAAAGAGGGCCGATTCAAATAATATATCACATAAAACAGATATCAAGGAGTGCGGGCAAGAGGGAAACATGAGAAGATATTACTGACAAAAGGGCGCATTACTTTACGAATCCTTAAGCCACTAATATAGCAGAAATTATGAAAGAGTGAGTATGGAACAACATATCACTTCTAGGCCTATTTAAAGTGCTTGACCAATTCCAGAAAGGGCACCATTTAAGATGAATCCTTACTGCAAATTAGTGAGCCACTCACATTTTAGAACATGATACAGGAAGAAAATATGCGTGAAAAGATGATATATTAGAACATGAGATAAATTACATACTGCAATACATCAAAGACCAGAATCCTCAATACAGTCATAACCCCTCCTCACTGAGACCCAACGGGCTCTGAAACTTCATACAGAAATGTCACAAGATGGATACAATAGTCTTCTCGCTGCACAGCTAGCTTACAGAAATCTGGAACCCTAACCATGTCTTGCTTTTCAGTATTTATAGAGAAGACCGAAACTTCTGGAGGGAGAGGTAGGTATCCACACTTATTGATCTAATTTGAATAAGAAAGGCGGGGAGCATTCGCGCCTCCTTCATGAATGACTAGCTATAAATGAATATACCTAACAACCTGTATACATAAATTAATGCCGGGAGATAAAAATCTCCTTATGTACAAAACGAAAATAATAAAATATATACATCGGGATGCTTTAGCTGAAGAAAAATCTGATGCCGTGAGGGGCCTGAGCTGGCCTGCATCTCTGGTACTGTACTCTTGGCCTTTAAATTCTGAATCCTAAATGCGGGGCGAAATTCTCTGGAGGGTTCTGAGATTCTCTGCCTGTGTTTTCTTTAATAGCAGTCATTTCATGCTACGGCTTTAGCTTCTTTCATTTAATATCGCCCACAGGAAATCACCTTCTGGTATGTTCTTGATCCTATGAAATGGAGGCGACAGATTGATATGCCCCCTCATGCTTAATTTGAAAACCTGCAAAACCTTGAAAATGTTAGAAAAACCCGACTAGGGTGAAAGTGGGGGGTGATGGAGGTGGGAATGAAGGAGATGATGTAACCACAGGTCAAGGACGGGAACATACAAGGTGGTGGGAGCAGACAATGGAGGTTTCTGTGAACGGGCGAAATAAGACACAGTATGGCCGTGAAAGAGGAATAGCGGTGGATTACGAATTAAACATATAAAACACACGCATATATATATAACGGCGCGAGGATATAATATGAGTGTACGGGGGGAGAGACACATAGGCGAGCGGAGGGCAAACAGGAGACGGCGTGGAGAGTGGTTTGATGGGCAGAGGCGGACGGCAATGACACGATGGCGGGCTGTGGGACGTGGCGGTACACAGCAATGGACGGATGGTTTAATTGTATCTCCACCGTCGGATGGAGATCTAAAGATCCGACGGTCTGCGCGGACCCCGCTGACCAGCTATCGTTGGAAGTTTAACGCGCGGGGGACGGGCGGTTTTCTGCCCGTACCAAAGACACGTGGCATTGCGTGTGCGGGATCGCTGACTCCGCGGTAAATACCGCCAGCCGACAAGAGCAGTGCGGGGGGAAACCGCCGGTTTTACTGTGCGCCGGGGCCAGAGGTAGGGCCCTTACTCCTGACGATCTCTGCGCCGTTGATTGAACTTTGATCGGACAGCTGCGACGGCGCCCGGGACTTAAATGATAAGCCCCCCCCTTCTCTCCCAGCCGGTGGTCCTGTAGCTCGGGTCACATGAAAAACAAGGCGGGAGGGGCTAAGGTTTAAGGGGCTTCGGCCCGATATATGAAATATTCATTTTAAAACGTTATAAAGAAGATTTTCGGGCGGAAATGATAGAATTGAATGGGGCCCAGGGGTTTTTACTCTCAAAGACATTAGAAATGGATTTTAGAGAAGGTGGTGGGCGAATTTTAAATAGGGAAGGGGATATGTACAACACTGGCTCCATCTGGGGACGGCATGGTCGTCCTCGGGCATGTCGAGAACACGCAGACCATTCAAAATTTTCATTCCGCTGTTCAATTTCTGCTACGCTTTCTCTTCAGGTAACTATCAGCATCCCCCTTTTTTCCCTATAGAAATTAGAAACAAAAATAGCTTATGTACAATATATACAGTGGGGTGTTTCCAACCTGGGTCATAATTGAAAATACGGCTTGAGGAATTGGCCATTCACGGGGGCATCCAACAATTCACCTTGCAGATTTTCTAAATTGAAAGTGTTGTTTCCTCCCAGCTTGACTATTTTGAACGGCCCGAACCATAATGGATCGAATTTAGCATGCTTGCCCTTTTCTGCTCTGCGAACATCCCACCTGAGGACCAGGTCTCCAATTTGGAAATTTCTATCCTTTGCGTGCTGATCGAAGACCTTTTTCATTTTTTCCTGGTATTCTATTAGTTTCTGGTCTACCTGGTTCCTCGTCTCCTCCAATTCTACCAACTGATAAACTCTCCTAATCATCTTGTCTGGTTCCTCTTGGTTTTCCTCCATAAAAAGTGCCACTGGCAGTGCCAGCTGTACAGGAAACACTGCGGCCCGCCCATACACCAGCTCATATGGAGACTTGCCTGTTGCTCTTTTGCTGGTTATCCTATTTTCCCACAGAGCAAACTTCAACTGAGAATCCCAGTTCTTCTGATTTTCAGCTATTGTTTTCTTGAGGGCCCTCACCAGGGTTTTATTTGATGATTCTGCTAAACCGTTTCCCTGGGGGTAATAGGCCGTGGAATGAGTCAATATAATATTATACCTTTGGCAGAAATCTACAAATCTGGCAGACTTAAAATCTTGAGCATTATCAGTTACAATTCTTGCAGGACAGCCAAACCTAGATATGATATTGTCTTCTAAAAAATTCATGATCACAACATCTGTAGCCTTTCTTGTAGGTATGGCTTCCACCCATTTCGTAAAATAGTCTGTAGCTGTCAGTATCCATTTATGTTGGCCACTTGATGGGGGGTGTATTTCTCCTATAAAGTCTAATCCCCATTTCTGGAAGGGTTCATTTACATGTACGGGAATCAAGGGAAAAGATGCTAATTTCTGTCTTTCTGCAAATCTTTGGCATTTGTCACATGTTCTGACCCAGGAAAAGGTATCTGAATATAATTTTGGCCAGTAAAAACCAGCCTTCAAGATTTTATTGGTAGTAGCTCTCCAGCTGTAGTGTCCTCCACAAATTCCTTCATGGAATTCTGTCATTATATTCTGCACTTCATTTTCTGTGAGGCACAGCAGTAATATGCCCAAAGGGTCTCTCCAATACAGCTGTCCATTGGCAATGACATACTTCTGAGATCTCATCCTTACAGCTCTGTATGCTGCCTTATCACATCCTCGAGGACAGCTAAGCGTCAACAGGTATTCAACTATTTGCTTATACCATGGACTAGTCAGATACTTCACCTGTACCTTTTGTGTGGCCATTTCTAGTCCGTGTTGCTCCTCCTCTTTTTCCGATTCTTCATTTGCCATCATGGATAAGTTAATGCCCAGAGCTTGATGATTAGATTCAGATAACATCTTGGCAAGTCCCTGTCCTTTGATCAATTTAGTAGGCTTTATGTCTAAATCATACTCCTGGATTTTTGCAATCCATCTTCCCCTTCGGCCCTCACTGTCTCCCTGAACTAGAATGTCTTTTACAGCTGCTGTGGGAACATAAGCAGTAATATGGGATTGCAAAATATAAACTCTAAAGGCTTTAAGGGACTTTACCAGGGAATATGCCTGCTTCTCCAGTATATTATACTTTAGTTCAGCGTCATACAACACCTGACTGAAGAATGCTATGGGCTGTTCATATCCTTCTTCATTTTTCTGCAATAACACTCCAGCAATTGTATGTGGTGAAGCAAATGAAAATACCATAAATGGCTTACTATAATCTGGTCCTGCTAGCACGGGAGCTTCGGAAAATGCTTGTTTAATTCTTGTAAATGCATCCCTAGACTCTTGGGACCACTTAACTTCACTGTCCTTTTTCAACATATTGGTAATGTGCCTAACTATCTCTGCATAGTTAGGAATGAATCTCCTTAAAAAGTTTATTCGACCCAAGAACACCTGTACTTCTTTCTTATTTCTTGGCAGAGAAATGCTATTTATTACTTCAACTCTCTTAGGATCAATTTTTACACCATCCTTAGTCACGATATGTCCTAAGAGTTTTCCTTCGTCTAAAGCAAACATCGATTTTTGAGGATTAAGAGAAAGGCCGTACCTTCTGCATTTGTCAAAAGTTCTCCTTAAATGCACAATATGCTCATCATCATTCTTTGAAAACACCGTGATGTCATCGAGGTACACTACCAGGAACTTGTCCTGTTCTCCAACAAAGGCTATGTCCATTGCCCTTTGAAAAGTAGCACCTGCATTGATCAGTCCAAATGGCATCCTTGCATACATAAAGGTTCCCCATGGCGTGGTGAACGCAGTATTATTCTGATCTTCTGGGAAAACAGCTACTTGATTGTAGCCTGAAAATCCATCCATCATTGACATTCTGGATGCTCCCACCACTTTCTGCAAGATGTGGTCCATTTTAGGTAGTGGGTAATTATCTTTAAGAGATGCTCTATTCAAATTTCTGAAGTCTACACATAGCCTTATTTCTCCATTCTTCTTTCTGACAGGAACAAGATTCGCTATCCATTCTGAGTACCTCAAGGGTACAATTATTTTGGCTTTCAACAATTTTTTAATTTCTTTCTCAATTGAGGGAAGAAGTAGGGGATTAATCTGCCTGAGCTTCTGTTTGTATGGCTTTGCATCTTCCCTGAGTGGAATCTTGTGTTGTATAACATTTACATCAAAAGTTTTCGATCCTCATAGGACCAGGCAAAAACATCTTTATAAGACTGAAATAACTTCAAATACTTTTCTTTATATTCTTCTGAGATTCTTTTAGATAATCTAACAATCTTGGGATCAGTAGCAGTACCCAGATTTAAATCTCTCATTTGGTCTTCTTCTACTGCTTTGTTTGGCTGCATGGGGACATCATTCTTGTTGAATAATCTTTCTAGAGGTACTAGACCTCTAGGGATGACATTTCCTTTTAATTTCAGTACCTTATTTCCTGCTATATTCTCTTCCCATTTACCTTCAGCCATATTTTCAGCTTCCTCTTCCTCATCATCATCAATTTCCATGCCTGTGAATTCTCCCACTGTCTCCATGAATCTCTTCATCTGTTCGTCATCTTCAAAAACTTGCCAATGCTTTATATTGTCTGGGATAGATGGTCTGTAACGTACCTCTACTTCATATCTTAACAATGGGTTCTGAGGAGGTCGGAACGTACTGGCAGCCACAGCAAGAGAGTCCGCTACTCTGTTATGCTCCCGGGGCATGAACTGTATATTAAAAGCAAAGAAGACATTTTCTATCATGTCCCATACTTCGTTTCTATATGCTCTGAGCCGAGGATGCTTAGTTTGACATTCATTCCTAATCTGTCTCACTACTAGCTCAGAGTCTCCAAACACTTTCAGGCATTGGATGCCCATGTTTCTAGCTATATGTAGACCCAATAACAAAGCTTCGTACTCAGCTACATTTTTTGTAGCTTCATACTCTAATTTGAAAGATAACGGCACCCATTTTCCTGTGGGAGAGATTAACAATACCCCAGCCCCGTTACATTCCCTGGAATTTGCTCCATCAAAATGCAAAGTCCATACTTCTGATTCCTGGCCTTTCTTGGATTGCTCGGCTTGGAATTGACCAGAGGGAGATTCATGTGCATAGTCTTGACTCTCTTCTAACACAAAACATGAGAAGTCCCCCTCCTTATTATAAACTGGGGAATTATCTGAGCAATCAACCGTGGTCACCATTTTAACAAATCTAGTCTCCCTATAAAGCCTCCTCTCCTGACCACCAAAGACTGGGACAGTGGCATATGTCAGGTCTATTTTAATTGATCCTCCAATCTTAGTACCCCAGGACCTTGACAACAGCATGCCAAAGCGGGCTGGGATATCTGCGACCACAATGTCCATGACCACACTTTTTGCTGGGATTTGAGCTAGATTGACCACTAAATCCTTAATCATTCCCAAGCATTTAACCCTTTTCGAATCAAATGAATATAAATATTTATAAGGCCTTGTAATCTGCAGCCCTAATTTCTCCATGACGGACAAAGGCATAAGGTTATGGGAAGCCCCAGAATCTAACATACAATCGTGTAGCAGCAGGTCATGAATGACTAGGGACACATAGAAGGGAGGAGTGGAAGGGTCTATCTCCTCGACATGCGGGCCAAAGACTACCATGGGTCTTTCTTCTTGAAGATTTAGACTATCAGGTGCACTTTGTGGTTCAGGAAGAGGCATAAAAGAGGTGACCTGAGACCGATATACAGGCTGTTTTAACAATTCGGTCAGAGGAACAGGAATCTTAATCTTTTCAAGCTCTCTTTGCAGATTAAAAACAGATGTGGACTTTTCTATCATTACCTCTTTTGACTCCTTATTTTCAACTGAGGACTTGACTTCTTGGGATACTGGCTCGGCATTAGAAGGGCTGGCTATTTTAGAAGAAGAAGGAAATTGATCGTTTGACTGCAAGGGGGTATTTAGAAGATTCTTACCTTTTTCCGCATTCTTCTTTGTTGCTGACTCCTTTTGAGCAGATGTTTCTTTCTGAGGTATTTCCTCCTCCTGCTCCTGAGTTCTGGTCCTCTTCCTCGAGGATCTGAGATCATATCTGACATTGAACTGGGCTTCCATGAAATCAGCAAATTGCTTGCAGTAATGGTCAATCTCAG
Organism: Pinus albicaulis; assembly: GCA_034641835.2. NCBI lineage: Eukaryota > Viridiplantae > Streptophyta > Pinopsida > Pinales > Pinaceae > Pinus > Pinus albicaulis. The sequence goes on from CM076584.1 coordinate 1,456,175,139, forward strand.
CTTCTTCATCCTCTGCTTGCACTGGGCACTCCATATCATCACTGTTTGAAAAGGCCAGATTGGAATCTTCTAACCGATAAGCTGCCCCTTCTGCGGAGTCATCTACTGGTCCTTCCAGGTACAAGGGATGAGGTACCTGATCTTGCTGCTCCCTTGTCTCTCTCGGCAATATTTGGAGAGGTGGCCTTTTGTACTGGGGATTATATCCTCTGTTTGGAGCATTGTAATAGTTCTTGGGAGCTGCGTTCTTAGCCTCTAGTTCCATCTTGACCATCTTCTTTATCATTTTACCTATTTCGTCCATTTTATCCGAATCTTTATCTTGATTAGAGGTAGAAACCTCTTCTTTGCCTTTCCTCCTGGCTTCTGGTTCAATTTTCCCTTTTAACTTTCCTGTAGAGGCAAAGTTTGCTTCTAGCTCCAGAGCATCCGATTGTGCATCATCAAGTGTGGCAGGTTTTCTTTCTCTTAAAGAGAAGCCAAAGTCAAAATCAAAGGCCGCTATAAAAATTATCTTGGCCGCAGCTTCATTTGGCTTCATTTCCGGAGGCAAGCTTAGATACAACTTGTTGAATCTTTTGATGAATTCTGATACCCCTTCATTCTGTTTCTTCTTGATAGTATTAAACTCAGTAAGGCACATTCCATAATCCTTCTTTTCTCCCCACTTTCTGAGAAAAACGTTTTCCATCTGATCCCAGGTTGTCACAGAACGATTTCCCAATGTTTTAAACCATTTTCTAGCTTCACCTTCTAAAGACTGCACAAATAATCTCAAAACCACATCCAGGTGTTCAACATTCAAATTTTCTGCAAAAGAGAAGAAAGTCTCGAGATGTTTCTGAGCATCCGTATCATTTTCACCATTGAACCTTGGCAGTATCTTCAGATAATCCTGTGGCATATCGTTCAACACTTGAGGTAAGGCCAGAGGAGCATATTTGTTCAGGAGAAAAGCAGGAACATTGGCCATTGGAGGCGGTGGGGGTTGCACAACAATATGAGAAACAAAAGAAGGGAGAGGGGTAGGGGGAAGCGGAGTATGAACAACAATGGGAATATATTGCACCGAGGTCTGAGGTGTAGATGGGAAAATTTCTCGGTTGACGGGAGCTACTTCAGTGACCTCTTTAATTTCCTCAGCCTCGAAAACAGGATAAGGTTCTTCCCCAAATAAAGTATTTCCCCTACGTGGGGTTTCTAGATAAACTTCGGGATTTTCTGTTCTAACTTCTTGAGAAGAAGAGGGTGGATAATCTTCAACAGAACACTCAGGATTTTCAGCACGGGCTAACTTCCTCTCCTTCCAGACTTTTTTATGAATAATTTTCTCTGGGTCAGACACGTAGGGTGTTTTCAGTTGAGCTGTATCTGACCTCAAATGCGGCCTACGAGGAGCCAGGACTACCGATAAGATTTATCCAATAAAGACCAGTGGAGTCGCCAAGGTGAGAAATCTGCAACTCTTCACCTCTCTGTGCTCACCTGATTAGAGAGTGAAATAAGATGTCGAAAACCCAGGGAAACTGATATTCTTGAATTCGCTCCCCGGCAACGGCGCCAGAAAGATGTTGTGGATGATTTTGTCACCCTCCTAGAGACAGCCTAGAGTTGCCATAGACCAGTGCCTAGGACATCTTAATATAGCAAGGAGTCATTTATAGTTTGGGTTGTCAGTCCAAGGGACTCACTTACTATCTTTTGTTCAAAACAAGGAAATTGAAATAGATTGAACTGGTCCCAATCCTCTTTCAGTGGCTGATTCACAGATAGGAATAGAGTAAAGACATCAGGTGAAACTTCAGCATGGTAGTATCAGATAGTTAAGAGACCGCTTTACTGTAAAGAGGGCCGATTCAAATAATATATCACAGAAAACAGATATCAAGGAGTGCGGGCAAGAGGGAAACATGAGAAGATATTACTGACAAAAGGGCGCATTACTTTACGAATCCTTAAGCCACTAATATAGCAGAAATTATGAAAGAGTGAGTATGGAACAACATATCACTTCTAGGCCTATTTAAAGTGCTTGACCAATTCCAGAAAGGGCACCATTTAAGATGAATCCTTACTGCAAATTAGTGAGCCACTCGCATTCTAGAACATGATACAGGAAGAAAATATGCGTGAAAAGATGATATATTAGCACATGAGATAAATTACATACTGCAATACATCAAAGACCAGAATCCTCAATACAGTCATAACCCCTCCTCACTGAGACCCAACGGGCTCTGAAACTTCATACAGAAATGTCACAATATGGATACAATAGTCTTCTCGCTGCACAGCTAGCTTACAGAAATCTGGAACCCTAACCATGTCTTTCTTTTCAGTATTTATAGAGAAGACCGAAACTTCTGGAGGGAGAGGTAGGTATCCACACTTATTGATCTAATTTGAATAAGAAAGGCGGGGAGCATTCGCGCCTCCTTCATGAATGACTAGCTATAAATGAATATACCTAACAACCTGTATACAAAAATTAATGCCGGGAGATAAAAATATCCTTATGTACAAAACGAAAATAATAAAATATATACATCGGGATGCTTTAGCTGAAGAAAAATCTGATGCCGTGAGGGGCCTGAGCTGGCCTGCATCTCTGGTACTTTACTCTTGGCCTTTGAATTCTGAATTTGAATTCTGAATCCTAAATGCGGGGCGAAATTCTCTGGAGGGTTCTGAGATTCTCTGCCTGTGTTTTCTTTAATAGCAGTCATTTCCTGCTACGGCTTTAGCTTCTTTCATTTAATATCGCCCACAGGAAATCACCTTCTGGTATGTTCTTGATCCTCTGAAATGGAGGCGACAGATTGATATGCCCCCTCATGCTTAATTTGAAAACCTGCAAAACCCTGAAAATGTTAGAAAAACCCGACTAGGGTGAAAGTGGGGGGTGATGGAGGTGGGAATGAAGGAGATGATGTAACCACAGGTCAAGGATGGGAACACACAGGGTGGTGGGAGCAGACAATGGAGGTTTCTGTGAACGGGCGAAATAAGACACAGTATGGCCGTGAAAGAGGAATAGCGGTGGATTATGAATTAAACATATAAAAGACACGCATATATATATATAACGGCGCGAGGATATAATATGAGTGTACGGGGGGAGAGACACATAGGCGAGCGGAGGGCAAACAGGAGACGACGTGGCGGGTGGATTGATGGGCAGAGGCGGACGGCAATGACACGATGGCGGGCTGTGGGACGTGGCGGTACACAGCAGTGGACGGATGGTTTAATTGTATCTCCACCGTCGGATGGAGATCTGAAGATCCGACGGTCTGCGCGGACCCCGCTGACCAGCTATCGTTGGAAGTTTAACGCGCGGGGGACGGGCGGTTTTCTGCCCGTACCAAAGACACGTGGCATTGCGTGTGCGGGATCGCTGACTCCGCGGTAAATACCGCCAGCCGACAAGAGCAGTGCTGGGGGAAACCGCCGGTTTTACTGTGCGCCGGGGCCAGAGGTAGGGCCCTTACTCCTGACAATCTCTGCGCCGTTGATTGAACTTTGATCGGACGGCTGCGACGGCGCCCGGGACTTAAATGATAAGCCCCCCCCTTCTCTCCCAGCCCGTGGTCCTGTAGCTCGGGTCACATGAAAAACAAGGCGGGAGGGGCTAAGGTTTAAGGGGCTTCGGCCCGATATATGAAATATTCATTTTAAAACGTTATAAAGCAGATTTTCGGGCGGAAATGATAGAATTGAACGGGGCCCAGGGGTTTTTACTCTCAAAGACATTAGAAATGGATTTTAGAGAAGGTGGTGGGCGAATTTTAAATAGGGAAGGGGATATGTACAACAGTTGCCAAGGACTGAAGTTGAGAAAATTAAAATCCCTGGGCCTCGACAAAATCTAATTCAGTCTTCAAGTAGGTGAGTATGAAGAGTTGAGAGTTGTAGATCCCTCACCTTGGAGACTCCACATTTGGTTACTTTATTAATCTATTTGTAGTCATGGCTCCTCGTAAGCCACAGCTGAGGTCAGATACGTCTAAGCCAAAGACACCTTCAGTATCTGACCTTGAAAAGATCATACATAGAAGAAATTTGAGGGAAAGAAAATAATTCCACTCTGAAATACCTGAATTGTCTATAGAAGACTTTCCATCCTCTTCTTCTCAAGAAGCTCAAGTGCAAAATCCCAAATCCACTGTGGAAGATACCGATTATTACTATTCAGATAGCCCACCCTGAGGAGGTGTAAAAAATAAAGATAGTTTTCACCCTACTCCTGAGGTTGAAGAGGTTAAAGAAGTCACTGAAGTATCTGCTGTTAGCAGACCATTGTTCCCCTCAGCACCTCAACCTTTTGTTCATTACATTCCTATTATTATTCATACTCCACTTCCACCTCCTCCTCCTCCTCTTACTCATCAAACTATTGCACTACCTCCACCCCCTCCAATGGAAAATGTTCCAGGCTTCTTGCTAAATAAATATTCTCCTCTGGCATTACCCCAAGTGTTGAATGATTTTCCACAGGATTATTTGAAGATTCTACCCCGATTCAATGGGGAGAATGAGATTGATGCTCAAAAACATCTTGAGGTCTTCTATGATTTTGCAGAGAATTTTAATGTGGAACATTTAGATGTGGTATTAAGGATTTTTGTCCAATCTCTTGATGGTGAAGCTCAAAAATGGTTTAAGACATTGGCAGGTCGTTCTATTACCACTTGGGAAATAATGGAGGATACTTTTCTCAGAAAATGGGGAGAGAAGAAAGACCATGGACATTGTCTTACTGATTTCAATACACTCAAGAAAAGACATAATGAATGGGTATCATAATTTATCAAAAGATTTAATAAGTTGTATTTGAGTCTTCCTGCTGATATGAAACCTCATCAAGCTGCTGCTAGAGTTGTTTTCGTGGCAGATTTTGATTCAGAATTTGGTTTCTCTCTCAGAAAAAGAAAGCCTGCTACTCTAGATGATGCTCAGTCAAATGCACTAGAGTTGGAAGAAAAATTTTCCTCCACTGGAAAATCAAAGGGGAAATATGAACAAGATACTAGAAGAAGGGGCAAAGAAGAGGTATCCACCTCTTATCAAGACATAGATTCAGCTAATGACAGAATCGAAGAAATTAGCAAAATGATTAAGAACCTTTATGGTAAACTGGTCAAGCTTGAGTTGGAGACCAATAATTCAGCTACCAAGAACCTCCACAATGCTCAAAACAGAGGATACAATCCGCAATATAGGAAACCACCCCTGTAAATATTGCCAAGGGAAACAAAAGAACAACAGGATCAGGTTCCACACCCATTGTACCTAGAAGGTCCTGTAGATGATTCTACTGAAGACACTGCCTATGGACTAAAGGATGAAAACCTTTCCTTTTCAAATAGTGATGGAGAAGAATGCCCTTTGTAGGGAAATGAAGGAGCTAAGTGCCCATTGCAAGAATAATAAAATGCCAGAGACACGGAAGATGTAGAAATTGATCATTATTGTAAACAATTTGCTGATTTTATGCAAGCACAGTTCAATAGAAGATATGATCTCAGATCTTCTAGGAAGAGGACTCGTACTCAAGATCAAGAAGAAGAGCTACCCTAGAAGGAAGCACCTACTTAGAAGGAATCAGCAGTGCAGAAATTCATAGACAAAGGTAAGGGCCCTCTAAAAAAACCTTTGCAGTATAATGATTAGATCCCTTCCTCTTCCAAAGTAGTCATTCCTCCTAATACCACATCCATGTCAAAGGAAGTCAAGCACTCCCCTGAAAATAAAGAGTCAAAAGAGGTTGTAGTAGAAAAATCTCCCCTTGTTTTCATTCTGCAAAAGGAACCTGAAAATGTCAAAATCCCAGTTCCCTTGACTGAACTATAAAAGCAACCTGCATATCAATCCCAAGTCACCTCTTTCATGCTCCCTCCAGAAGCTGCACTCACTTCAGATAGTCTCAACCTTCAAAAAGAAAGACCCATGGTTGTCTTTGGTCCACATGTTGAGGAATTATATGCTTCTACTCCTCCCTTCTATGTGTCTCTAGTGATTCATGACCTGCTATTACATAACTGTGTGTTATATTCTAGAGCTTCCCATAATCTATTGCCTTTTTCAATCATGGAACAACTAGGATTACAAATTACCTGTCCATACAAGGACATCTATTCATTTGATTCCAAAAGAGTTAAATGCTTGGGGATGATCAAGGATTTGGCGATCAATCTGGCCCAAATCCCAACAAAAAGTATGGTAATGGACATCATGTTCGCTGACATCCCAGCCCGCTTTGGCATGTTACTGTCGAGGTCCTGGGGGACAAAAACTGGTGGGTCAATAAAGTTGGATTTAACATATGCCACTATCCCAGCTTTTGGTGGCCAGGAGAGGAGGTTGTACAGGGAGACTAGATTTGTCAAGATGGTGACCAAGGCTGACAACTCTGTAAATTCACCAGTCTATAGTAAAGAAGGAGATTTCTCATGCTTGATGCTGGAAGAAGATCAAGATTATGCACATGAACCATCCTTCTACCAAATCAAGACTGATCAGCCCTCAGAGAACCATGAAACAGGAATCTGGACACTTCATTTTGATGGAGCAAATTCAAAAGAAGGTAATGGAGCTGGAATATTATTGATTTCTCCTACAGGAAAATGGGTTCCATTGTCTTTCTAGCTAGAATATGAAGCTACTAATAATGTGGCTGAATATGAAGCACTTCTGTTAGGATTGCAGACAACCAGGAGCATGAACATACAAATCTTAAAAGTTCTGGGAGATTCAGAACTGGTGGTAAGGCAAGTCAGGAACCAGTGTCAAACTAAACATGCTCGGCTAAGGGCTTATAGGAATGAAGTTTTGGACATGGTGGATAATTTCTTCTTGGCATCCAATATATAGTTCATGCCTCAGGAACAGAATAGGATGGTTGATTCCCTTGCTGTGGCTGCTAGCACATTTCGTCCACCTCAGAACCCTCTTTTAAGATATGAAGTTGAGGTGCGTTATCGGTCGTCAATCCCAGATAACATCAAACACTAGCAAGTATTTGAAGAGGAAGAATAGATGAAGAGATTCCTGGAAACAGTGGGGGAATTCTCCAATATGGATATTGATGCTGAAGAAGAGGTTGAGTCTGAAGATACTTCAGAAAGAAATTGGGAGGAGAAAATGGCAGGTAACAAAGTGTTGCAGTTGAAGGGGAACATTATACCTAGAGGGTTGGTGCCTCTAGAAATATTATTTGACAAAAATTATGTCCCACTACAGCCAGGAAAAGTGGTAGAAGAAAATCAGGTAGAAGACTTGAATCTTGGTACAAATGTTGACCCCAAAATTGTAAAATTGTCCAAGAAATTCCCAGAAGAATATAAAAAAATATATTAGAAATTATTTCAGTCTTATAAAGATGTGTTTGCATGGTCCTATCAGGACTTGAAAAATTTTGATATCAATATTATGCAGCACAAAATTCCACTGAAGGGAGATGCAAAGCCCCATAAGAAGAAGCTCAGACAAATAAATCCCCTGTTGCTTCCTTCTACTGAGAAGGAAATTAAGAAGTTGTTAAAGGCCAGAATAATTGTGCCATTGAGGTACTATGAATGGGTAGCAAACCTAGTCCCTGTACGAAAGAAGAATGGAGAAATAAGGTTGTGTGTGGATTTCAGAAATTTGAACAGAGCATCCTTAAAAGATAATTATCCCCTGCCTAAGATGGATCATATCCTGCAGAAAGTGGTTGGAGCTTCGAGGATGTCAATGATGGATGGATTCTCTGGCTATAATCAGGTGGCTGTACTTCTAGAAGATCAAAAGAAGACTGCTTTCACCACACCATGGGGTACATTCATGTATGCCAGGATGCCTTTTGGATTGATTAATGCAGGGGCCACTTTTCAGAGGGCCATGGACATTGCTTTTGTTGGGGAGAAAGATAAATTCTTGGTGGTCTACCTCGATGATATCACTGTATTTTCAAAGAATGATACTGAGCACATTGAGCATCTGCGTAGAACCTTTGAGAAATGCAGAAGGTATGGTCTTTCTCTAAATCCCCAAAAGTCTTTATTTGCATTAGAAGAGGGAAAAATTTTGGGACACATTGTGACTAAAGATGGGGTGAAGATAGATCCTAAGAGGGTAGAGGTTTTAAATGGTATTGCTCTTCCCAGAAATAAGAAGGAAGTGCAAGTAATCCTAGGGCATATTAATTTCCTGAGAAGGTTTATTCCTAACTATGCTAAAATAGTTAGACATATAACAGACATGCTGAAGAAAGATAATGAAGTTAAATGGTCCCAGGAATCACGAGAGGCATTTACCAGAATACAAAATGCTTTTGCAAAAGCCCCTGGGCTAGTTGGGCCAGATTATGCTAAACCTTTCATGATCTTTTCTTTTGCATCACCTCATTCAATAGCAGGAGTTTTATTGCAGAAAAATGAGGAAGGGTACGAGCAGCCCATTTCCTTCTTCAGTCAGGTGCTCCGTGATGAAAAATTAAAGTAAAAAATATTATAAAAGCAAGCATATGCCCTAGTAAAATCCCTCAAAGCATTCCGCATGTATATCTTACAGTCCCATATCACTACATTTTTGCCTAGAGCTGTTGTAAAAGATATTCTGATTCACGGGGATAGTGAAGGAAAAAGGCGGAAGTGGATTGCCAAGATACAGGAGTATGACTTAGACATCCGCCCTTCTAAGCTAATCAAAGGACAGGGGCTTGCCAAAATATTATCTGAGTCAAACTATCAAGCTCTGGGCATAAATTTGTCTATAATAGCAAGTGAGGAACATGAGGAGAAAGAAGAGCGACAGGGAATTGGAGTAGCTACTCCAAAAACACATATAAAGTACCTTACCAGTCAGTGGTACAAAGAGATAGTAGAATATCTCCTCACACTCAACTGCCATCCAAGTTGTGATAAAGCTAAATACAGAACACTAAGATTGAAATCACAGGAATACATAGTCGCCAATGGCCGGCTATACTGGCATGATCCCTCAGGCATCCTACTCCTATGTCTCACAGAGGATGAGGCAGAGAGTATCATAGCTGAATTTCATGAAGGAATCTGTGGGGGTCACTACAGCTGGAGGGCCACTGCTCACAAAATCCTGAAGGCTGGTTTCTATTGGCCCAAGATTTTTGGAGATGTTTTTGCCCAGGTTAGAGCATGTGAGAAATTTCAGAAATTTGCTGAAAGGCAGAAGTTGGCACCTCTGCCCATGATTCCTGTGCACGTGGATGAACCATTCAGACAATGGGGAATTGATTTTATAGGTGAAATACATCCCCCGTCAAGTGGTTAGCATAAGTGGATTTTAACGGCCACTGATTATTTCACTAAATGGGTGGAAGCCATACCTACAAGGAACGCCATAGATACTGTGATAATAAAGTTCATGGAAGAAAACATCATATCCAGGTTTGGTTGCCCTGCCAGAATAGTGACTGATAACGCACAGGCTTTCAAGTCTGCAAAGTTTGTAGGTTTCTGCCAGCAATATAACATCACACTAAGCCACTCTACAGCCTACTATCCACAAGGAAATGGCTTAGCAGAATATTCTAATAAAACCCTGGTAAGGGCACTGAAGAAGGCTATAAATGAAAATCAGAAAAATTGGGATTCCCAGTTGAAATTTTCTCTATGGGCCAATAGAATTACTAGCAAGAGAGCAACTGGGAAATCCCCATATGAATTAGTATATGGGAAGGCAGTAGTATTCCCTATACAATTAGCCCTACTAGTAGCCCGATTCATGCAGGAAAGTCAAGAAGAACCTGATGATATGATCAGGAGAATAAACCAGCTGGTGGAATTGGAAGAAACACGCAATCAGGTGAATCAAAGGCTGACAGAGTATCAGGAGAAGATGAAATACGTTTTTGATCAGCATGCTAAGGACCAAAATTTGCGGATTAGCGATCTAGTGCTCAGATGGGACATCCAGAGGGCTGAAAAAGGAAAACATGGTAAATTCAATCCACTTTGGTTCGGTCCTTTCAAGATTGTGGAGCGGGGAGGTAACAATACTTTCAAGTTGGAAAATTTACAGGGTGACTTGCTTGATGCCCCTGTAAATGGTCAGTTTCTTAAACCCTACTTCCAGTTCTAATTCAGGCAGAGATAGCCTGATGTATTATACTGTATATTAGTAGGTTTTAACTCTTGTTTGAAATAATGTGGGTATCGTGATGAATTATGGAAAAGAAAGGTAGAAGTGCTGAAGATGCAGAGTTTGCACAGAAGATCATTGAATGGTCTACGAAGTTCTCGACACGTCAAGGGATGAACGTGTCATCCCCAGGTGGAGCCAATGTTGAACATGTCAGCATTCTATTAAATTTTCTCAAGAAATCCCGCTCAAATTATTCAACCCCCATTTTTTGACCTAAAAATTCCTTTTTTTCCTATCGTTATCTTTGCCTAGCCTCAAAATCACATTTAAAATGGCCAAAACCCGCATTTGAAAATATCGAAAGTTTGGCACCTCTCGGCCCTAGATCCTCAGTATTTCTTTCCACATGACCTGGGCGCTAGACCAAGTGCCAGTCGGGAAAGGTGATTATCACAAATGTATATCAGAAGCGGTATTAACCATCGATCTACGCAAATCCGACGGCCTTTGTAACCCTATCGCGCACCCGGTCCCCACTCTGTTTGCCCGTCTGATCATATCTCGACCGTCTGATCAACCTAAAAAATAAACGGCTTACAGTACTCCTGCCTTGGTGGTCCCCGCTCCACGCACTATATAAAATCAGTGGTTTATATCGCACTGCCTTTCTGAGGTGGGCGGTATTTCTCAAATTGAAGCGATTCCATACATCGCTTGCCGCGTGTCTCTACGTACGACTCCAAAACTGCCTTCCATCGCGTGTTATTGTTCGTTCAAAGTCACGGCATGATATTCATGACAGTCGTCCGATCTGGAGGTCTTCATCCGATGCTCGTCGCACTCCGAAGCTGCACGAGTGTTAATCCAAGCCAATAGCGCCCCTGGCCCACCGTCTCATTACCCTCCGATACGTTTTCCACCATCGATCTCCTCCTGAGATAGAACGGTCCAGATTAAACACATACCACACCATTTCCCAACTCCCTCCACATCACCATTCCACGTGCCATTTGTTCCGTGTTCGCTTGTCCTCCGTATATATTCATTCAATGGGTCATTTTCCTAATGTTTCCATTTCAATTTTCCGCCCGCCTCCACCAAACTATGTTACATGGATACACTGCATTTCCTACCATCGCTTTGCATTTCTCAATCCGTCCACCATGCCGCATTGCTACACAGTCATCCCCACTGCATCGCCATCCCCATGCATTTGTTTTCTTGACGAGTTGCAGGTTTTTCAGGTTTATAGAGGCGGAAAACTATCATAATTCACAGTCTCTATTGCTGTGATAGAAAGCACGTCAAAGGACCATTTTTCAGAGCTGAATTATGGAGAGAGGCCTGGGAGGTATATCGACAAGACTTCCATTAAAGATGCAGGGTTAAAATCTGCCAAACCCTGCAGATCCATTCAAAGCACAAATTGTGCAGATGAAGATATTAATGTTGCGGCAAAGAGTATCAGTGGGAGATCAGAGGAATTTAACATTTAGAATTAAATATTTTAAGCCATAATTCAGGGTTTTGAAGGCAGAGGATACCATTCGCAGAAAACATACTCTAAAGCTTTCTTTTTAGCACCATTTTTCTTCAAGAAAGGACATAATGTCTATGTGGTTTTATTCCTTTGCCGTGTTCCTGAAGAGTTTTCTACCTAGCGTATTTATTTCTGTAAGCAGGTAGCAAGGTACAAACAGCATTACAAAGTCATCAAGCAGTATGGGCATGCACATTTCCACCATTTTTTTTTAATTAGGAAAATTAAATGTTCATCACCTACTCCCTTTTGGAGCTTTCTTGTTCTCCTATAAAGCTCCCAAAGAACAGATAATTTAGGGTTCGATATTTTATCAGAAAATTATGCAGTGAAAGGCTTTTTGTATACATTTTGTGGAACGTCTTGTATGAAGGCTCAGAGCCCATGGGGTCTCAGTGAGGAGGAGTTCCATCTGTCAAAGAGGATTCTGGTCTTTGGTATTTCACAGTCTGTAACTTTCTCTTATGTGTTATTTAAATAGATCATTTCATTTCACCCATCTTTCCTGTATCATGTTTTGGAATGCGAGTGGCTCACTGATTTTTGGTATGGATTTATCCCAGTTGATACCCATGCTTGAATTATTCAAGCGCTTTAAATATGGCTCATGCATGATATTTTGTTCCAGTATTCATCTAAACCATGCTTCTGCTATATTAGTTTCTTTGGGAGGTTGTTTTTGAAATGCTATTATCATGTATGGATTCTTAGATTGGTAAGCCCATCCATGGTGGTATTGTGTATCTTGATATTAGCTCAATTTCAACTAATATCTTCTCAATATTTCATTCACTACATACATATTCTGATAACTTATTTCTATGAAGTATTTCTTAATCTGCCCTCTTTACAGTAAGTTGTCTCTGAATTGTCTGTTGCTTTTATATTGGAGTTTTGCATGTTGCCTCGACAATATCCCTATTTCTGTGTCAGTTTCTTAAGGTCTTGGTCCCATCCAGATGAATTTTCCTTGTTTTACAAGAGATAGCATGAGATCTTGTTATTGATAACTCCCTCTGTTATACCATATGCTCCTTGCTATATAAGATGTCCTAGGCACTGGTCTATCACAACTCTAGGTTGTCTCTAGGAGTGACAACACCACCCATTTTACTATGAAAAATATTTCAAAAGGAAACTCCAAACCATTGATACAACTTATGATTGGAAACACTTTAATAGGAAAAATGCTGAACTAGATAGCATGATGGGATTGTCTTCAAATTATTTGAAGGCAAAAAAGAATCTACCACACTTTCTACATCCACATCCTTGATTCCTACAATTCTTTCTCTTTGTCACATTACATTCATGTACACTTCTATCAGCGTGTATTTGTACCTTTTGGTACAAATTTCTAACTATATTAAACTCATAGTGAGCGACTTACAACCAACTCACTTAAGTAACAGAAATATGTTTTTACATTAATTTCTAATATTTATTATCTTTATAATTTCAATTTACTAGAAAGGTCTATGTTCAAAAAATGGTTACAAGGTCTACATTCTCGATTTAGTTATGAGTGCAACTACTCTTCATAATTAAAGGTATCGTCTACCCTCCATTGTAACCTTAACACATAAACTAGTTAATTTGACACAATAATAATAAATCAAATAAATACCAATAATACCAATTCTCAAGATATATTATTCCATTGAGAACAAATACTAGATGCCATTGAGAAAAGATACTAGATGCTATTGAGAATTTTACCTTGAATGGAACTTCTTTGCATGTGAATATCCAACTAATAAATAATATATATGAAAGTGATTTATGCCATTGAGAAATATACATTCAGTGGAACTTCCTTGGATGTGAATATCTAGAAAAATATTGAATCTATATGAATGTGATACTATGCTTCCTACTACCATGAAGGCATAGTCAATGCATAAATTTTTTTATGCATGGTATATACTAGAAGTGGAGTGCAACACCATTTATTTAATACTAACACATCCCAAACTACCATGAATATGTCATGAATGCATTAAATATTGAGCTAGATATGATGTAGTTAGTCTAGGATGTGTTATTAGTCTCCTTTTCATTGGAGGTAAACTATTATAAAACCTTTAGCTAAAGGAAGGGAGGATCCTAGTGTTTTTGGAAACCATGTATGTCATTTCTCCCATAAACTAAGGCATTTGAAATAAATGAATTTAATATTTTAGTGAATTTTTTTTCTTAGGGATCGGAAATCCCACTAAACATGGTTGAAAAATGGACATTATGTATATATGTTTCTTGTTATCCCAATCCAGGGAAAGTAGTGATTACTTATGTGCTACGCAACATTGCGACAAAAAAATTCCTCCAAAGTAAAATGAATGTACCTAGATGAACAACAAACAATGAAGCGTATTATATTGCATTGATAGAAAGGTTAGGAACAACTAGGGGGTATTGATCCAATGGAATTGTAGTTTTCACCAATTCCGAACTTGTGTGCTACGAAATGAAAGGCGTGTACCAAGTTAAGAAGGATAGGTTAAAACAACTGCATGGAAAAGAAAACAATATTGTTAGAAAATTTCAACCATTTATTATAAGATATTGTCAAGATATTAATAGAATATCTAGTGACATATTGTATGGGCCAATACCAATTCAATATTTTTGTGTGAAATATGATTTATTTTTAATAAGCTCTCCATCAAAATTTATTGATGGATATTGTAAGATATCTTTATTATGTGTGTGTTTTATAGTTATAAATGTGTCATTTTAATGACCATGTGTTCTTTTAAATTATAAAAAAAAATGTTCCCCCACTATGTAAGAAAAAATTGGTAAAATTCATTTTTATAAAATTTTTTATTTAATTTTCAAAGTTTCTATGCCTCAACAAATTTGTGTTTAAATAGTCTTGAGTTTTACAGATCAATTTGTGCTTCAAGTTTTGTGTTTTACATTTATGTTCAAGTTGTGCGCTTCAACATTTGTGTTTAAGTAGTCTTGATTTTTACGTCAATTTGTGCTTCACGTTTTGTGATTTACATTTTTATTCAAGTTGTGCTTCAAAATTTGTGTTTTATATCAATTTTTTGAATTCTTTCAATCTTTCTAAATAGTAATTTTAAAAATAATTGTAAATGCATGAGGTAACTTTTTAAAGATCAGGTGTCTATGTATCTATATATATCCATATCATGGATGCACATTTTTCACATGATTCTTTGAGGTGAGCATCAATTGATTCTCATGCATCTATGAGAGGGGGGGATCATGGATAAAAGAGAATATCAAATGAATCAGAGGATTCCCATCATGATCATCGTATATAAATGCTTATGTGCAATTTTTTAAATGATATTTGAATATAATATTATGCACACACATGTGTATACATATGGATTTTTATTTATTTATCAATTTAGCTCTAAATTAATGTTTAATAAATTTCATTTTTCTAGGATTTGGGTCGCAAAGAGTATCTACTTAGTCAATGGAGGGCCATTGTTCACACCAGCATGGTGTATATATATATATATATATATATATATATATATATATATACATCTGTGTGTGTTTGTGTGTGCATTTACTTAAATGATAAATAGGTAGAGTCATATGTATATTTGAATTAATTTTATATTTTTAAGAAGCTTTTCTTAGAATTTTGTCATGTGAGGGTGGTACAAATTCCCTAGGTGGCCAACAAGCTCAATAAATGGGTGGTCATGCTACTTCTCAACAATATCCAGGTGGGAATGATGGTGCTCCACCATCTCCATGTGGTCATCAATCTCAATTGAATCATCATGGTCATCATTTTTGTTAAATTATATATTTTATTTCTATTAAAAAAAAATTGCATAGTTTTTCACATGTTTTTTTATTTATATAATTTTATATATTGATGTAGAGGATGAAAATGTTGCTCGAAATAGACATAAGAGAAACCAAGAAATTCCAGAAGAAGGTTGTACACCAACTAAAACTTGTCCATATTAAATTCATGTTGACCTTCCTTCGGAAACAAACCTTCAAGAATGTATATTACAAAGGTTAAAAATTCATATTCAAAATTAAGGAAATACCTTGCGAGTTTGGAGCTACCTGCCAAGAGCCGAGAAAGCTTATAAATATTTTTGCACTCTCTGAACTCCTTTCTATATGTTCACGAAGAGCTTGGGCCAACCACGAATAACTTTGTAGAAAATATGAGGCGTAACAAGCAAGGAGTAATGGGTCTTGATAAAACGGTCTATGTTAAAAATAGGGTTACAAAATCAATGGAAAAATCTATGTTTAATTTCAGAGAAAGGTCGAAAATAAAGATGTTGAAGGTGGAATATTTTAATCACCTTGGTGTAGCCAACCATTTTTATGATAGGTTCCTTGCAACATATGGAAGGCTCCCATGGAATGATGAGGTTCCAATTTATTTTTAAAAATTATTTTATTCATAATTCATTTTGGGTATGAAACCCGATTATAATGAACTTCCTTCTAAATTTTTTGGTACTAGGAGGGGTGCATTATGTGATCCTATGGTAACATTACGTGATACTGAATTTCATCGTTCTCAGCCACCTTTGGTACGTTGACCTCCTCGTTTTAAAATTTATGGTCAGAGATGGATGACACTTCAAAAATTAGTCGAGAAGGAAGGGATTCCATCATACACAATGTCCAGACTCCACTCACTAGAATTGATAACGGTCTAAATCTACAAAGAGAATGAGCCAATGCATGTGCTAATTTTTTATATAAAACAGATGTGGAGATAGATTATATGAATATTGAGGAGCTTAAACAATATGCAAAGGGTTATCGTAATGGTTGGGAAGACTTAATTCTTCATGAGGAATAGGGTGTGGGATCAGTATATGTTAATGGTTATGGCGATATTTAATGAAATTTGTAATTTACATATACATGTTTATTTGTATGTGCTAATGTAACAAAAATGTACCATATGTTCACCATTTGCAGTTAACTTTATTTTTGAACATAAATTATGATAATATCATGGTCCAAGGTCCAAGTTCTGGCAATCAAGATGATACTTAGAGAAGTATTTTTTTTTTTAAGAGTTCATGATGTTGATACAGTTATTATTCTATTATTATATCGATACCATCATGACATAGTTTAAAAATAAATAATTATGTGCATGTATAAAATTAAATGTTAACAAATTTTGATTTATGTTCGACAATTTTGATATGATACCACCACCCTCTTCTTCCCTATTAGGATATGTGTCAAATATTGCATTGTCACAAGTATTCAATATTTGACTTATGTTTTGTTATAAATTGAAGTGCAAGTTTCATTAAATAATGAGATATAATTATATTACAATTTTAAAAATTTTTACTTTTAGGTTTGTGGAGATGATTTTCACTCTACAGGGACGTTAGCGATGGAGTCAACGATGGGAATAATATCATCCAAACAATTTTAAAAAGTTGTCTAACATTTTTTTTAATAAATTGCATGAGTTTATGCATTTTCATTTGGAAAATTTTAAAATTTTAATATATATATATATATATATATATATATATATACACACATGCACATATATATTGTGCAGTTTATCAATGAGGGCGCAATGCAGGGTGAACATGAGACAAACACAATGAAGGCAGAACAACATGAGGTACTACATGGAATTTCAAGTTTATTTTTATTTTATTTTGTTTTTTTATGAAATTAAATTCTCATATAATTTTAAAACATTAAATTTTAATTTTAATGTACATCATCTTATATTTATATATACAATTACACATGTTGTGTAGGGCCCCCATGATTCAGATGGGAGCACGAGGAGGTTAATGGAACTTTTATTTCAACCATATTATTTAAATTGATGCAACTTTTTATTGAGGGTCATTTTATAGTATGTTATATCTACTTTTATTGAATGATATAAATTTTGGACATATTTAAAGTAAAACTATTTATTATGAATTTAAATGCATATTTTTATTCGATAGCTTTTTATTATATATTTACTTTTATAATGATATAAATTTTGGACATATTTTAAATCTATAACTCTTTAAATTATTATTTAATACATGTTAATTTTGGATTTTATGTACATTTTGCATGGTACAATTTCCATGATGCGTGGTTTGGTTCTTAAAACTTCATTTTACATATTTAAGTTCATAAATATGTAGCAATGAAAGTAAATTTGAATTCAATAGTTACATTTTTCATGATAATTTTTATAATGTTAGTATATGATTCTTATGTTTTGTTTAAAGTTGTTTTTTCATTTGTTATTTAAAATAAATCTATTAAAATTGAAAATTACAAAACACATGTTACATTTTTCATTTGAACATGAATCTTATAATTAGGTGTATATGTCTATTAACAATCATAAAAATATCAAATTATAAAATATTGTATGCACATTTTGCATTCATGTATCCAGAAAGGCTATTATGGATGTCAGTTGATAGTTAAATTTTAATATAAAGTTGTAAATGAATGCACAAACATACTATAAAATTGAATTCTAAAACATGACCATACAATTTTCATGATTTGCATGTGATATGATGCTTTTGAAGGTTAAATACATATTTAAGTTCATGAATATGTAGCAATGAAAGTAAATTTTCATTTCATTTGTACATTTTTCATTCCATCATTATTATAAAGTTAGTATCTATGATTCTTAGGTTTTTTTTTTAAGTTATTTCAATGTTGAAAGTTATTTAAAATGAATCTATTAAAATTGTAAATTACAATTTACACATGGTACATTTTTCATTTAAACATGAATCTTATAATTAGGTGTAGATGTCTATTAACAATCATAAAAATTGCATTATAAAATTCCAGTATGTACATTTTGGATTAGTGTATCTATAAAGGCTATTATGGATATCAATTGATAGTTAACTTTTAATATAAAATTTTCATGCAAAAACATACTATAAAATTACATTATAAAACATGACCATACAAATTGCATGATGCATGGTTTGATGCTTCTAGAGATTTTACATATTTAAGTTCATGAATATGTTTCCATGAAAGTAAATTTACATTTAATTGGTACCTTTTTCATTCAATCATTCTTATTTAATGTTAGTAGATGAATGTTAGGTTTTGTTTAAATTTATTTCGATGTTTCAAAATTTATTTAAAATGAATCTATAAAATTGAAAATTACAAAACATGGTACATTTTGCATTTGAACATGAATCTTATACTTAGGTGTAGATGTCTAAGACAATCATAAATTTTTAAAATTGCATTAAAAAATATGGTATGCAACATTTTGCATTAATGTATAGAAATGCTACTATGGATATCAATTGATAGCTAACTTTTTAATATAAACTTGAGTGAATTCACAAACATAATAGATGAAATTGCATTATAAAACATGGCCCACAATTTGCATGATGTATGGTTTGATGCTTTTAAAGGTTTTACATATTTAAGTTCATGAATATGTAGCAATGAAAGTAAATTTGCATTCAGTTGGTACATTTTTCATTCAATCATTGTTACAATTTGTTAGTAAACGATTCTTATTTTTTTTTCAAAGTTTTGTTAATTTATTTAAAATGAATCTCGTAAAATTGGAAATTACAAAACATGGTACACATATTTCATTTCCATGAATCTTATAATTTGCTCTAGATGTCTAAAAAAATCATAGCTTAAAATTTCATTATAAAATATGCTATATACATACATTTTTCATTCATGTATAGAAATACTAATACATTAAATTTCATTCATGTATGAAATCGTTTAAGACCAGAGAATGTGTGCACATATAAATTACTTGTCGTGAATGCAAAGATAATATCAATACAATCATACTCTCAATACACCTATAAATAGCATGAAATATACATACAACTTTGTAACTCAATACATTATTAATAATTTAAAACTTAAAAGTGCACAAAAATAAAGGGTAACAATGTACCTGAACTCTATGTTCTCAAAGATGAATCCAAACAAAAGAAATTGTCGGGTAGTTCAATTAAAAAAATTATAATGGAATGCCATCCTCAATTATTTGTTCATGGTCAGATTTTGACATTCTGTATTTCTTAACTTTAATTTTTTTATTTGATTGAGCTTATACCAAATTTATGCACACTACACACACCAAGTGACTATACTGACAACTTATGACATTGAGTTGATAGTCTTGAATGTAAAAATTACTCTCAGTTTGATGAGTTTGTTGGAAACAATAGCGTTTCAGTATAATATACCCTTTTCATATATAAAACCATTATCATCATAGTCTTCCAATAATTTCATATTTCGTTTAGTGCACCGCATCAAATAATACTTGACATTTTCTATGTTGTTAATAGGTGCAACTACAACAAAAACATCTCTTGCATAATTTAAAAAGTGTAAATTTAGATCATAACTAACATGAAATTAACTTTATCAACATGGACTTGATTTTATTATCTATTTCTATATCTCTTTCATTTGAAAGAAATTGAAATGTTACCTTCTCTAACAAGATCAAAATATCTATCAGCTTCATATGATACTATAGTCTCATTTGATTCAATGTCTTTGAAGCTTGCAGTTGACATTTTCCCCTTTGTATTTAGTTTTGTATATTGCCAAGATTTTACCTACATATTGTTTCCATGAACATCATTAGATTATGTGTCATCTACGCAAAAAGGATAAAAACAAGAATCTTTTCTTTTATCAAATGCAAATACATTTCTATACTCCTTTGTTTTAATTGAATGCAATTTTCGAGTCCCTTTTACTATTTCATCTTCATTTGCAATCGATCTATCTACATCTTGGAATCCAATATGCAAAAAGAAACTATATATAAAATTCAAATAGTAATATAAATATGTTATTTAAAATACAATCTATATATCAAAGATAATTATTGTGATAAATAATGTTTAGAATTTATAAGTGTTTAAAATTGGAAAATTAATAAAAAATTAGATCATATATTAAAGTTCTATATATATGCAGGTTAATTTGTAATTATGTACATGTACCTATGTACTTCCCTTGATGTGTTAGTCTCATGGATTAGTGCAACAATGTACCATTAAAAAACTTGTTCAACTAAGGCAAGTCAATTTGTAGAGTGGTCCATTTGATATCTTCCAAGTGCTCATTTTATACATGCCCCTGCACCATCATGTTCTCCTTTTCCATGACCACTCTTAAAGAAATTCCAACAATATTGAATGTGGGTTTGCATATGAAGACGACCCAACAAAAATGATGATCGTAAATATTTTAATTGACTCATGCATCCATTTGACCATATCCAATTTTCATTGAATTTTATTCCATAACATTTCAATGAGTCATAAATCCTATCAAAACAATGTTGTAAAAAATGTGTCATGTGTACGATCATCGCTGATATAAAAATGATATTCTTTAATAACATATCAATTCTCACGAGCACTTTCGATATGATCAACATTGTTTTCAGCATGTCTATATGAAATATGGAAAAGCATAGAGACTTGGTCAGAATGATAATATTCACTTTGTATTTCGTTATGTGCTACAAATTTGTAATTCTCTGCAAAATCAACTGTCAAATAAATGGTCCCTAGTGGAAAATTTCGCAGGATTGTTTGAATTACGGGACCTGCCATCATGCTCTATGTAATGATTGGCGTATTTATAAATTTCTACCTCACACTTCTTCAAAAAATCTATCACAAAAAAATCTTCTTCTCGTAAATCAATCCTTTTAGCAAGTGCACCACTACTTGAACTACTCAATGTATGAATATATTCATATATCTTCCATTTAAATTTTATGTTGAACAATGATTGATCATTTATATCAATAGTATATTTGTTGTGAAATAAATTCAAATTTCCACAATGATCACATTTTTTACTTCCAACACATTTATTTTGGTAAAATAATTCATTACTTTCTCTTGTACATAGAATTTGGGATATGAAATCATGCATAGTGGAAGGAGGAGGTGAACTTTTCCAAAAACAATTACCAAAATTAAATAATGTGTCATAATATAACTGAAATTCCACATGATAACGACAACAACAAGTGTCACGTATAGTGATAGGTTTAACGCACCATGGTTTTTTTGCATAAAAATACTCATTGAGATAGTAATTCCACAATTCTCTTCTATGAACCTATTGAAAAACTATATCTGAGTGGTGTCCAAGATATGTTTTTCATGTTCTTAGTATTTATTTTTTGTTATTCTTCGCCTCATCGCATCGCTTTCTTTTAGTGAAACACGTGAATTTTTCATCCAATATTTATATATTATTTTTTTAACATCTTCTCAAAGTCTATATTTTTATGGTTTCATATAAACAACTGTCCATCAAGCGAGCATATCATTTACATCTATTGAAATCGAAATTTCCTATGTTTGTGAAATGTTTTTCCTGAGGTCCCTAATGCTTTCGCCAAAGATTTCACCAAACAATTTTATTTAGTATTTGATGAAACCACTGCCATTTTTATTTCTCTACATGCATCTATATCACTTTTCTTTCTAGATATTTCAATTGATTTTAGAGCAATATTTATATTTTGGATCATATTTTCCTTCACCTTTTTATCTTTCTTTGATTTTCGAATACTTAATAGAGTTGTATCTTCTTTTAATTTTTTTTATTTTAAGAGACCTCTCAAAATTTGGGCTTGAACTGTCACATTTTCATATTTGAAGAATGTATAAATAATGATATTAACATGATATCGTATAACATGGTCAACTTTTTTATCTCGATATGTGTCAATGTCAACATTTTCTAAGATCTCATCCTCGATATTGATTTTATCTATACATATGAGAACTAAATATAAATAGGTATAAATATTCAATATATAATTAAATTAAAAAACAGAGTTTAAAAGAAATTGAAATTAATAAATATGTGTGATTTTAATAATACACATGAGATAAATATACATGCCTAGTGATTTAACTTCTTCACTTGAATTTCTTTCACATCTTCAACAACATAATCAATCATTGGTTCATTATATTTTTCACTTCGTCTTTCAACATTTTCAGTCTCGTCATCAATGTTATAAGGAATATCTCTCTCTCTCTTTACATTGCAAAATATTTTTCAAATTATTTCATCAAATAAAAATTAAATTTCACAATACACTAATTAAATTTTAAATATCATTTTAAATATTTACATCTGCGTACCTACTTCAACTTCTAGATGAGGTTCATTTGTCCTTTCAATATTTAAGCATTCTTCTTTTATTTTTTTGTAATAGTTTCTCATGTAGTCTCTATGAGCCTCAATGTCTCTTGTTCGATTATATTTTCTCTTCAAATTTCTTTTATTTCCCATGATAATTTGATCTATGTAGATTTTCAAAATCAAACCCAAAAACGTCAATTTCAAAAAAAAATCACTTTCAATTTAATTTAGAAAAAGAAACTCATTTCCAAAATTTAGACAAAAAATATCACTTTCAAAAAAACCCACTTTAAAAAATCATCCCAAAACTCATACTTCCAAAAAGCTCACTTTAAAAATTTAGCCAAAAAAATTCCTTTAAAAATTTAGCCCAAAGATTTAGTTTAAAATTTCAGTCCAAATGAAGATAGTGTGCGAAAACAATGTTTCGGCTCCATTTATTTATAATGTTTGGTGATTTATTTTTTTTAAAGGTCACATCTTTTCATTTTTGCGGCTGATAAAAATTAGTTACCAATTTTTTGCCGAAATTTTAAAATAATTCGGGCGAAATTTTGAAATAATTTGGACGAACTCATTTCCTAGTTATTTTAATAGTCATCAAACACAAGTTCAGTCAAATTAATAGAAAAGTTCAGCCGAATTAATACGTCTACAACTCTGCAAAAACTCTACTCTGATCATGTTTCTCCAACTTCAGAGTGGTTAAAATCCATCAAATTTGATGAATTTAATTTCGTAACCAATACCAACATTTGCATAATTGAATCCACTTTTAGTAGATATAATTTCTATGGAATTTCATAGATATATGCTAATTTTAATTAACTTTCTAATAAAATGTGTGAATTTTTTTTTAAGGTCATTATGATTGAGTGAAATAAAAATTTTGTATCTTCCAAAATACATTGTAAGAAGATATGAAATATTAATGGTTAATTACATTGGTTTGTCTTCTGTAATCGGTAGTTTTTATATTTTAAGTTTATAACTAGTATGTTGGGAAACTTGACGCTATGCTAAACATATTCAAAATTTGTAGTTGTTCATATTGGTTCAGTTCAAAAAATTCTAGTAATTGTGATATGCATCAATTTTTTTGTAAATATAACGATATCGAAGTAGAGTTTGTGTAGATCGTTCCAACACATTTTTTTTTTAAAAACACCAAGTTAACAAAGAATACATTAGGGCTAAAAAACATGACTTTTTATGAATCCCTTTATTTTTAAAGAAAATACACTCAAAGAAATTCTAAGTTGACATATAAAATGTGAATAAAAAAATTCCAAAAAATAAGTACTAGAAAGCTAATAAATTTCTGACAAGTTTTCTTTTTATTGTAAAATGAAATTCTAAACAGAAAAATTTCTTTGGCTTTTCGAAAGTTGAAGAACTTCTAAAAATGATATTTTTTTCTCAAAAAAGGGCAAAACGTGTAACCCAACTTCACATTTTCACCCACTATCAATGACCAAACTATGATTAGCTGATCCATTAGAACATAAACTTATCTAACCCCTACTGCTGATACTTTTTAAAAGGTGACATGCAACACAAGCTTATAAGTCTCCTATCACTCTTAAGAAAATTCAAAGGAAACCCAAAACTGAAGTGAGCTTATCAATAAATCATATTAAAATGTAGAAGTGAGGATCCTTCAATCTTCATATCCCTTTTCCTTTTAAGCAGGGGCTCATAAATATCAGATGGTCATATGCTGGTTTATTTAACCTCTCATTTATCAAAACTGAAGGAGAGGAAGGGGAGAGGACAAGTTACTAAAATAATAATTGACCAAAATGAACGAGGATGGAATAAGACTTAAGAGGGAGGGAGGCCCATTTTCCACATAGAAACATTAAAAAATTGAATCTAATTTAATAGTTCATATTTTCCTCCTTGTATCTCCCTTATAATGCATATTATGAAAATATAATGTTATAATACAATAATCATCACAATCATCCGTTATATTTCCCATTGATCAAAATAATGCCAACTGTCAAATATATGGGTCATGCCAATAGTCAAAACATACATAAACATATTCCACATTGTATATAAAAAGGAAATGAAGTTTGTATCATCATATACTTTCGAAAATAATGTTAGCAAATCAAGTACATCATAATCATGAAATAAAATATTAATTAAAATTTCTAAGAAATTTCCACCCAATTGCCAGTTTACTTAAATAAATGCTGATAATAAACAGAAAGATTTAATGTCTCTTCTACAATAGAAGAATTAATCTAAATTACTTCTCTTTCTAGTTCATTATTGTCCAAGCTCTTTTGGAGTGTTGAGTTGGCTACTTCAAGGGCTATTTTCCTTGGTGGGAACCTAACAGTAATTACATCATCTAAATGAGACATGAATGGGGCTAGAATTTCAGGTACTTTATCACGATTAATAGATGGATGGAAAATAGAACTATGCATGACACAATTTAAATTATCTGAATGAGTGGATGAATCATAATTATCATGAATCTTGAAGGCTCAGGCTGTCTAACGTGGATTTGATTGATCTTTTCACAACCTTGATATCTAGGTGAAGAGTTATCAGAAGGAGTATGGTTCCAAACATTATTATTTTGGTAGGGTATTTGATGAAAATTTGGATGTGGATGCAAATTAGATTGGTGAGATTCATTAGACAAAGGTGGCTAGCTAATTGAAGGCGGAGGACATAGGTAAAGATGTCATATAATAGCCAGCTGCTTGAGTTCATCATAATCTACATTAATTTGTATTGAAAATTTAATCCTTCTATTTCTACCTTGTTGCAAAATTCCCAATGGCCTATTGCCTCTTCCCCTGCCTCATCTTCTAGAACCTCTATAGAAGAAAATCATAGTTACCAAGAAAAAAATTAGTCAATGCATGATACCAAATCTAGCACAACAATGATCTCATTCCCTTTACAATTTCGTGATAACATTTTTTAAACAAATTATAAAACATGCACAAGGTCAACAACAACATGATAAAGTACACAACAATGCATGATGGAGTGTTTGAAATCACAATTGCAAGTAGAATTATGTAAAGGTGGCTAGGATATAAAATCGAATAATAAACCGAACGATACTTGCAGCCTAGAATTCATTCATATGCACTCAAAATATAACTTTTAAAATAGAACAATAACCCTTTGAGGGTTTTGAAGTCATGAGGTGCCTCAAGATTTTGAATAATTCTAATTGTCAGAATTTCAACAGGTGCATATCATATCCACCTTAGTCTCATTCGAATTGAACTTATTCATTTTGTATAATATGAAATAATTTTCTGGGTTATGATAGTTGCCAAAGGAATAGGATTTCTTCTTCTAACAATCACCGCATGGATCCATAACAAAAAAAACCTTTGACTTGACGATGGTATAATTTTTCCAAAGTGAAATCGATGAATAATGGTATGATTTAAGCCATCAATGAAAAAATTTTATTTATTTTATAGAGGCAGCTGAGGTGGAGTCTACAAGGTGAAAATATGGCTATATACAGACTGAGCTAAACGAAAATGACAGAGGGCATGATGGCCAGGTCATTTGAGTCAAACGAACATATTCTCGTCAATTTAATTTTTTGTGCATGATATTTTTAAGGGACACGAATAAGATGGAGGGTAAACACATGGAAAAAACAATTTAACATATATCCATACAAAATTAACCATAAGTGTCAAATGTACTAAAATTTTACAACGCCTTCCAGTTTTCAAGATGCCAAATGTTCACCGACTATGCAATGTGACCACACTTGTTTCTTGCTCACCATGCCATGATAGCTATGGTTTCTAACTCGAATTAGTGAGTGTCAGACACAATGAAATTCTGAAATGAATGAGAAAAGAAGAAATATTTTTCTAATACCTTGCCAACATAAATCTTGATTCACATATGTTGTTGATCATCAAACCCTAACACAATGGTCATTGACTGACTAACAGGGAAAAAAATTTACTTTCACATCATTTCATTGCCCAAAATATCGATGCATTTACACCACCTAAACTTGCACTTCCAACTATTCATGCAATGCCAAATCATCAGGGTGTGTGGAATCACATTTCATATAAAACATTATTCATGATCTGATCCACCATCATATAACATATGATAAGCCCAATCGATAATTGAAATCAAAATATAATGAGCACAATCAATTATTGCAAGAAACCAAATGAGATATGAAATTATGCCTTGTGCATGCACACTGCACTATGTAATGTGACTTATAATGTAACAATATAAGTGATTTGGGTCCATCAACTACTGGAATTATCTACGATCTTTTATTTCTTGATGTTAGACGAATTTCATTTAAAAGAGCATAAAGAATCACATGTGCATTCTTAAACAAGAAGAAACATACTGATGATAAAAAAAAAAATAACACTATACATTTGATAATGAATTTCACCCAATGTGGGCTATATCTCCAGGCCCGGTGTTAAGGTAATGGAGGTCACTTCATATAATGATGTAAAAGATGATGACGTACATGGAATATTCTTTTTCATAAAAATGACATAAAACCTCAAGAAAAGTGCCTTGTATCTCCTCGAGACGTTCTCCCAAAAATAATTCTCACTCAAAATTGGCTTCCTTCAACATGCCAAGCTAATACAATATCACAATAATTTGGAAACAAGAATCACAATCTCACAATAATGTGATAACAATCATCCCTCAACATAGTGTCAAAGAGGGATCTCACGAATAATGCATAATCTCAGAAATAACAAAAGGAAACATAACATGACTATATAATGTACCTCCACTTTGAAATATGGTAGGAAAATGGAAGGCCCTATTGCTAAATCTGATTGCACCACTAAATTCTTGGTGACAAGTAGTGTCAAATTGACTACCAACTAGTCTAGTTATGACATCGTAAAAATATGGGCCTTCGGGAATATTTTAGATTCATTAATATTATTCAAATATTCCACATGGTGGGGTGCGTATAATTATTTTTCTTTTCCAAATGGCGAGTCTGACCTTACCATCATGTTCCCTATGAAATTCTGTGAAAATGACTATAAACTTGGTAGCATTATGACAATGTGAGATTTTACCTGTGAAGGAATCTTTCAAGCATCTGTGTTAGGGTTCCACACCCTCTCCTGCGTAAGGTTCTGCCTCGTCCATTATGCCTGGTTCCACTGTAATCCAAGTCTAATTTCTTCACATTTTGCTCCACTCATCCCCTGGTAAAGGATTTAAATATTGTTTGACTGGGCGTGAATTACAAAGTCGGGATTGTGGCCCATTAGTGGATACCAAAATTGGGCATGTAACCACCCAGGTTCCAACCTCAGGGCTCCCCAAAATACCCATTGGTTATCCATTTTTTTGAATTTTAATGTTTGGCAGTTTCACAAATTAGCGTTGGCGGTTACATTCCATTGAATTGGCATATATTGTTAAAGAATTTTTTAAAATGGGGCATGGATGGTGCAAAATTTGTTGTAATTGTTGAATATGCAAACCATTGTGTTGTTTCTGTTTTGGTAACCATTGGTGGGTTACAATCCATTTTTTATATGGTCTATGGGGTCGGCTGGTGGGGGATGGGCACGTGGGCTTGGCCGATTCAAGCCCCACTGGCCTCAAATATTAAGAGTTTTTTGGTGGGTGGGCTCTGCACCATGCAACCCTAACCCAACCATTGTATTTCCATATGTTATGTGTTGTTTGAGGCTTCGGTCGTGGATGACAGGGTTTGAACACTTGCCACCCTGACTTTAGTATATATTTTTTTATAATGTGTAGAAGGGTGACAAGGGTGGTTTCTGACCACCATTTCTTTTATATCTTTTTTTATTTTTAAATCAACAAATGGTGATTTTCATTTTTAAGGAAAATAAGGGTCATTGTGAAAATTAAGTAGGCAACAATTTCACCCACTTTCGGTAGCTAGGTTTCATGCCCCGGTGTCTTTAAAATTGTAGCACGTTTAAACCTCGCCCACTTCCCACTTTGACCAAAAATTTTACCAACCCTATCTCCTGCATACTAAATCAAATTTGAGTGTCGTTCACATTTTTGGAATCAGGGCAACAAGCACTTCGATCTAGTCCCAGTTCAAGAGCAATATGACCACTTTGAATTTTGAGCTATTATAAGCCCTATTTGACTCTAAGTGTATCTAGAGCCACTTTGATCAATAAGTTTCCCAAAATTTGATAACCATTTAAATATATACATAGTCACAATCATATGGATGCAACAAACTAAAAAAAATAAAATTATTCCTTCTAATCATGATGTAATAAACCTTTAAAAATATTTCGCTTCTAATCTTAAATGAATCATAAACTCTACAATTATGCTTCCTTCAACAATGCTTTACGAATCTCAAATTTATGTATATGAGAAAAAAATGTGATCACCACTTCATCATTTTCTATGTGGAATAATAAAATATGTACAACATATAACAATCATCAAACAATTGGTCTTAATATTAAACACATTAGTGGACAATTTTATGGCTTAACTTCAACACTTGAGCAACAATGTTCTTAAGTGGTGGGCTCCCTCCCTCTTATTATTAGGTCAAAAAATGGTCAATTGGTCATTTAAAAATAATTTTATTGGTCATGTAAGAGGGAGGGGTGTTATTATTTTTTATTTATATTGAAAAATATGAAATTGATGAATAATAGTGTCAATAGCTTCCATAGGTTCCAGATTCCACATGCTAAAAAATAGTGAACCCACCCCCTTTTTTTAACCTTTGAGCACCTGGGGGGGTCCATGTTTTAATCACAACCTCCCATTCATTCAATAAACAACACATGCTTAGTATTTTTTGGAGCACAATGAGGAAGGAAAATGGTGTTTAATGGCCACGAATGATAAATAAAGGAGACCATGCCTTTTGTTAATGTTTGAGAAAGCAAGGGGGCACTAATTTTTAATCTAGGCTAACCAATAATACATTGAAAAAATTATTAACAACCTAAATCATCTAATTTGACAAAAAAATGACAAGTTAAAATGACTTATATTTGGCATTAATAGAAGGCATGGGATTGATGTTCTAAGCTCAAGATACAACCACATAACTACACCTTATTAGTTCGTTACCACTAAGGGAAATGCCATATTTCTCTGACCTCTTCCCATTAGTGCATTGTGCCAATGGTCCCAAGGCCTTGAGACCGAGATACATAGACCAATATGTAGATTATTCACTACAATCAACACTTAACAATAAACTCTCGCCCTGACCCCTTTCCACGTAACAAAGAAAAAAAGATAAAGACACAAGTCCTCAGATCCAATTCTTCTATAATGATGATTTGATATGAGGATAAATGGAAAAATCCCATTGGATAATAGAAATGACATGGTGTATATATGGAAGGTGACTTGGCATGATCATAATGGCATGATGTCATCAAGATATGTGGTAGCCTAGGATAATGACACATGGCATGTTGATTTAATATTTCTAGGTGGCCAAGTGGGAAAAATACAAGTGATACATGGACCACTCATATATTCATACATTGCAACCAAGTGATGTAGGGATGAAATCATCTTTCCTCCATAGTATTAGCAGGTGAAAACATTAAAAATGGCCAAGACAGATAGATGTAGACTGAGAGATAGAAACTTCTCCATGAATAGACGTGAAGTTTCATGTCTCACATTAGAGGTGTGAAAAATGGTCGTTACTAAGAGTTATATACCAAGGAATGGAAACATTTCCATCATTTGATGTGAGCATCCACATATGACCCTAGTAGTGGAGAGGAAGGGTAGGCCAAGGTTAATAGACCAAGGGATGAGAATATTTTCATCATTAAACAATCCATAAAAACATATAAAGGAGTGCTTCGGTTGTGTTATGTGATGGTTTTATGTGGAGAATATGTTTAGGACATTGGGCATTCAGGCTTAATACAAAGTTATGGGAACATGATTGGGGGTATTAACTAGTCTACAATCTTGATTACTTTGAGTGTTTTAAGCCCCTGGTGCAAAATCACTCCAGCCTTTGGGCAAGTGGCTTACGAAAGCCACTCTATAGTCTTGATTTCATCCCATAGTCCTGATTCCATGCATAAATGGCAGTGCTTCACTATATTTGTAAATCATGGAATATCTGGCACTATGCTAAATGTAGAAGTCCCACTAAGCTCTATGCAAACACCAAAATTATTTAAATTATCAATTAAATACAGATAACACCTTAGAACATCATGCGAGATAAAAAAATTAGATTTTTCAAATGCAGAACATAGATAAATCTATAAATTTGATAGTAAGTGAACAACAAAGGAATAGTTAATCGAAACAAAATATCTAACGTTAAAATGTTTCTTAAAGTCAAAATTACCATCCGAAAATATTTATAAGAAATAAAGAATGAGAAAAAAGTAGTACCTCGAACCAAAGTTATATTGAGATAGGTGATTTTGGTCAGGAGGCCAAAGAATTATTTTGAAGAAAGTCCCTCATGATTTGAGTATGAAAATGATATGACAGAAGGATAAAGAGGTTTGTGCAAGCTCATGTTTGCATAATAGGGTGTTGGAGCTTCCTTTTAGTGGCTGCTCATAAATTAGGGAGTTGGGTCTTCCTTTAGGTTGGATCCTAGGAAAACAAAAAGTTGGTTCTTGCAACAAGAAAGAGGGTTGAAGCACTCAGGTGGGTAGTCGCATACAAGTTGATGTAATTTATTTTGGAGCTTTAATTTCATCAGAATAGAAAAATAATTGGTGGCTTTCCTAGTTTTCTTTCCACGTTATTTCTTGTGTCCTGATTCATGGTTTTGATATACTTTTGATTGTTGTTGGTGGTGCTAAGTATTTTATACCTTGTGAAAGAATTTTTTTAAATTTTCATAATATTTATTCAACCCCTTCTCAGTATTATCCTTGTCTTTAACATTCTCATGGTTAATTATGGAATCTATATTATTTATGTTAGAATTCTTGAGCCACTAGCTAAGGAAGGCCTTAGGAGCTAACTTATTATGCACTGCATATTGAACCTGTCTATATACAACTCGATGTTTTTTCTATGTTTTCATGAATAAGAGGGATTGGAAGGCATATTTGTTTGCTGATACTTTATATATTTACATATCTATATACATGGTTTGAATGATTGTGTGATGTGCTTAGTTAATTTTTACAGTGTGTGGATTACATTACATGTCTTGGGAATTATTATTAACTACTTGAAACTATTGATTGTCTCTATATTGTGATGTATGTTAATAAGTGAAGCTAATAGTCTTTTGTGTGTAGTGTGTATTATGATATAAATGTATATTTATGATTGGGAGTGAAATTATTGTGCAAGACTAGTCTGAACTCTAGTTCCTTCTAGTTGGCATGTTTTTTAGTTGAAAGGCTCATTGTTTTGTTAAAATGTGGAAATGTAATTTGTTATGCAGATAGTGAGATAGAAATTATGTGTGTTTAGCATGATTTTTTAATCTATAGTTAGGTAAATGTGTAGTGTTTTCTTTCTCATTGTGAGAATGCATTAGGTCGTAATTAGACCCAAGGAAGGCTCAATAGAGCCTTGGGAAACACTTGGAGTCCTAAGTCTATGAATGGATTTCATAGGCCTGTATTATGGCCAAATAAGAATTTAAACTAAAATATAAATAATAAATTTTAGTCAATGAAGTTTGGGGAAATGTGATGGTAATATCATTGTTACTTGATGTGATATTTCATGACCCACCTTCCATTTCCTTTTCAATTTGTATGAAATGGTCATCTAGGCTTGGTGTTATAGAAATATTATGTGAGAAAGGGATTGTATCATCATTGGAAAAAAAAATTATGATGTGTTCCATCCTTCCACTCTATGCAGGTAGCAGGTAAAGGCCCTAGAATTGATGCCAAAAGGTGTAGGACGGATATTCCCACCATTACTGACCGTGAACTTTAATTTCGTGTTATTTTAGTTGGTGCAAGGATTGGATGTTGCACTATAGTACTGTGGTGTAGTGGCAGGATGAAAATATATCTATTATGGGGATGGGGAATTGAATATGGAACTTAATGGAGGAGTCATTCCATCGACCCTTTGGTGATTATTTAGGTTGAATGTGCCATGTATGATGGCATGATTATCTGGGTTCCATGTGGCAAATGATTAGGGAGATATTCAAATGTCACTTATGTGTTGTGACACATAGCAGGTAGATTTGGCCCTATTGGATGGTAAAAGTTTCCTTTTTTGGGTGACATGTAGCATCATGAGAGGATTCCACATGGTAAAGTAATATCACTCTTACATTGGTATGATGTAAAAAAGGATCAGGTCGATTGACAACGTTGATAGGCTCATAGTGTGACAGATAGTATGTGGTGCCGCATGGCGTGGATGTGATACATGGTGCGGACGTGGAGTTGAAGTGACCCAAATGTTGGGAGCATCCCAACTTTGCCTAGATTTTGGTTAAAACTCCACGTTTTGGGGAGAACAGTGTGAAGTACACTATGCAACAGGGTAATTTTGATATACCGCGTGGTATAAAAGGGGCTCGGGGTGGATCGAGGCCCCTTATTTTGTATTGGGTTTCAGGGTTTTATTTGATTGTTTTGTTGAGCCCATATTATGTGGACCATGGTTTTGTTGAAATTTAATGTTATATAAAGAGATGTAATGCTTTTCGAAGGAGAATAAGAGGAAAAAAGGAGAACTATATTGTGATAATCTTGGGCTAGTTTGTATATGTCTTTTGTAGTTAAGGGAAGGCTTTGTAGCCGAGTGCACAAAAACTTTGAAGTAGTCTGCAACTTAGTGCGCAGAGCACCTGTAGATATGTACGTAGGTCAGAGAGTTGAATTTATTGAAAAGGTCCATATTAATAAATAAAGAAGAAAGTTTTGGGAAATATTTGTGTCTTTATTCATTGTTACATTTTCTGAATACTTTTTGATGTGAAGTAGTTTTTACAGTCTATGTTATATTAATGCAGTTTTATATGAATTATTGTTTATGGAAAAGTAGCTTATAAGTTTATAAATTTTAGTAACTAGATGTATGTTATAAGATAAACAAAAAAGAACATAGTAACACCACATCGCGCAGTCCCTCAAGGCTGAAAAAACCTGGTTCTACAACCACCCATAGTCACCTCGGGTGAGATTGTGATATTATTGAAGGTTTTTTCTGAAAGGACCAGTGATTCAGGGTTTTGTTGGTGCGAAGAATAATATGAATCTGGTTCAAGCCCAACCGAGCCAACAAATGGTTTTTTTTCTTTCGGGAAGAAGCAGACAATATAACAAAGAACCAAGAAAAATATGGACAAAATTCTCATGAAACAACAACCAAAATCACAATATGTGTGTGACAATGACAAAGAACCAAGCAAGGTGGGGTGGAAACAGAAGGTGAAACTATTCCATCACCACTACTGCCATATTTTCCAACAATAAATTCAAAAACTAAACCTATCAAGGACTCTAAGGATGCCAAGTTCGACACATTTACACCATTGTCACTGTATAAGATGTCGTTTGAAGGAGAGCTAATGGGAAAAATACCACAATTAAAGTTTTCATATTCAGACTTCAATGATCGAATCATGTACCCATAGTTCGCACCTAATAGATACTTTAAGGAATTAAATTATCCAAAAAGTGGATTCACAAGATTAGAACCACACGGTTGATAAAAGGATCTGGAGAAATAAAGTCTATTAAAATTGCTCAATATACCCTATTTCGCTCGAAGCAATCTGAACACTACATGCGTCAAATTGCAGTTCTGCCACTCCCATTGTTGCATGAATTTCATGAATGTGTTACCAATGAGCTTAAGTGGAGGGATAGCTGCACAATAGAATTAACCATTCAGATAGAGAAATAGAGAGTTGTGTTCAAGAAGTAGCTCGACCATGAAATCCAACAGAAGCCCACAGTGGAACAACAAAAAAGAAGACTAAAAGAGGTGGTTGAGGCCACCTACAGAGAATTTCTAGACATGGATGTCCATGAGGAGGAATCAATCAAATACAAGTTCAAAAAGCTAAGCCTTTCAGTCAAAGAGTCATAGAATAAGATCAAGGACGTACAATTTGAATATGAGATCAAGATTTGTGCGCTCAAAATGAAGTCGTAAGCCACCACGCTACCATAGGTCTAGGAGAAAAGAGATACTAAGTTGAATACCAAAGTATTAGGTATCTCCTAAGGAGTCACAGACTGTGATAAATTTTTGGATGACACATTGCAGATTTGAAATTCACTGCAAGAAGATCCAAACATCCAAAATATTGAAGAAGATATCCAACAGAAGAAGAAGAAACTAGAAGATATTGGGATTGCAACAAAGAAATCTCCGGCTTCACAAAATATAGTAAGCATCATTCAGGGGAAATCCATTCAGAATAAAATTTAAGAATTAAGGAAGAAGGAACATAAATTAATAGAAATAACTCATCCTTCGCGGGATGAGGCTATCTAACTCTCACAAGAATTGGATGGGAAGCTCCAGGAGCTTTGATAGCTGGAGGAAAAAAAATTGAAGAATATTTATAAAATGATCATAGAGGCAGCATTAGAAGAAGTCTACAGTCAGGAAAAACAGGTTGCAGAAATTTCTACAAAAGTTCAACACCGCATACAACACCATCGTAACCAAGATCAAAGGTGAAACAAGTTGAGTGACTCGGGACTAGTCACATGTGATTGTTGGGGGCCTATTCGGCGGAGCCCAAATTGGCCTAGATTTTGGTTAAAAATTTGTGTTTTTAGGAGTGAAGTGTGAAGTACACCGCATAGTGGGGTAATTTTGAAATACCATGTAGTAACAAAGGGGCTTGGAGTGCGTCAAGGCCCCTCATTTTGTAACGAGTATCGATGTTTTATTTGATTTTTTTTTTTAGCCCATGGTATGTGGACCATGGTTTTGTAGAAATGTAATATTATATAAAGAGATGTAATTCTTGTGAAATGATATTCAAATAAAAAAAGAGAATGATATTGTGATGGTATCGGGCTAGTTTGTATATGTATTTTTTAGTTAAGGGAAGGCTCTGCAACTGAGTGCACAGAGACCTTGGAAGAGTTTTCAACTTATTGTGAGAACCACTTACGGTTGTGTGAGTAAGTTGGAGGGTTTAATGTATTAAAAATTTCCATATTAATAAATAAAGAATCAAGTTTCGGGAAATATTTTGTCTCTTTATGCACTGTTACATTTTCTTGATACTTGTTGATGTGAAGTAGTTATTACAGTATATGTCATATTAATGCAATTTTATATGCAATATTTTGTATGGAAAATTAGCTTATAATATTATAAAATGTAGTAACTAGATCTATGTTAGAATATTTTTCATTTATGTAATGTAAAGGAGGTTTCCCCCTTGAAGTGGTTGATTTATAAGGCATTGATCTCTCTTTTATTTTATTTTTGGAGCTGGTTTCATAACACCTCCTCAGCAGACAAAATAATGATATAATCAGAGGATCAAAGGACCTATTTATGAGAAATAACTTAAAAATAAAATGTTGAGAAGGATTCCACCACCTTCTAATCCATCTCATAATTTTCATAGAAAGTATGGAACTGCTCCTCCTTCTAAAAACTCATTCATGAATAACAATAACAAATATGTCACTCCTGAGGCTTCTAATAAACCTACACCACCTGATACATAGTAGAACGATGTCAAATATTAATCCAAGCACTTTCATCACAAGCCTCAGTAGGTAATGAATTGTATGCTTCTCAATTTTTGTCTCACAAGTCCCATGAATTTCTCGAATCTGTAGTCAACGTTTTTAATTTAAACTCCAATACTCTCTGCCCTCTATTCCTGTTAACATTTAAAATATTTAATTATAATTTTAACAATTATATAATGGATTGAGTGCATCTAAAAATGTAATGCCTTTATCTCTTGCTAAGAAAATTACCACTAAATGGGAAAAGACCAAAGCACAAATCATACAGCTGGACATATTATTGGTCTAGGAAATTGGTGAACTACATAATGTTGTTATCCATTTTTCATCAAACCATAGGGTTAACCAGTGCAATAATATTGTGATTTTTGACATTCTGGAAGCCTTTGGTTTGCTTCTAAGTAGATATTTGTCGAGTAATATGCAAGGGTATTTATAACAAAAATGACACATTTATGGCTTCCTTATTGTTGGGGTTCCTATGTTTTGGCAGATTTGGAAATACCAAAAGATAAGACAACATCAAACCACTTTGGCACCTCAGGATCTAGCCCTCCTGGGTCTAGAGAGGGATCTCTCTATAAAGGCAAAGAAATATATATCTTTGAAGTTCAGTTTTTAAGGTATCAGGTTAGTTATAAGGCACAAGGGTTGTTGTTTTGTTTGTTTTGTTTGGTTGTTGGGAAACATGAAAGAAGGGTTCTATGTAAGACAAAGGAATGAGCAAGAATGAATTTTGGCAATGGGGAGATAATTCAAAGAAACACTCGAGACCATTGGGCAATGGGGTCATAAAATGGTTTACTTGCAATTCAATATCCAAGGCTTTCAAATGGGCTAGTCATCTAAAACAGAGGATCTTTTTAAGATGATAGTGTGGGATGAAATGATAAGGAATGAAGGTGAATGAAAAGGAAACCTTCCAAGGTGACCTCCTAGGAGCTGATCTAGGGACATGACGTGCCTTAACCATCTATGACCAAATTCCTAAAGAGGCTAACTCCTGAGACAAGGGAAAACGTTAAATATTTAACACAAAGGTGAAGCCTGAGATCAGAGAAAGGCTTTGAAATTTCAATGCTTTGACATTAAACTTAAAGGAACTTAGAAAGGTTTGACTATTGGAAAAGGACCCTAGTGAGACAAAATCATTTCTAAATCTCCCAGTATCCCAATTATTTCAATTAAAACCAGACAAGAACATCGAAGAACTGACTCTTGAATTCACACATCAACAAGTAGTGATAACCAACTACTATACTGGTTAAATTATCTCAAATTTTTTCTCAGATTGCACAATTAGTAGAAAACATCAAAGATAAGAAGAGCAGGAAACATTAGGGTACCATGCAAGGGTTATCCTAAACCAGTTTACCGATTCTTATCAGAGAAATTAAATATGATGAATTACAGAAGGAAAACAGAGACAAAGGTAGAACACATCACTGCTACTTTAAATTAGGATCCAATGAAAATGTTTGTCATATTAAAGAGCAACACCAGTCATATACAACATTTTCCAACAACTTTATATTCAGTTTGAAATCATCTCCTCAGCCTATTTTACAACTATGCACATAGAACTATATCTCAAGAGAAACAGCTTGCAATCCACAGTTATCCAAACAACAACCTTTACAAGGTATTTTTCAATAGTTTTATAGTTGAAAGAGAGGCAAAGGAGGTAGATAGAACTTTAAATGAAACATTAAATTAGAGGAAGAAGTGAGCTCGAGGCCCATTCTATTTTAATATCTCTGCATTGACTTTTAGTACTCTTTGGATGAAAGAGTGTTCTTTTACAGGCTGATCATAACTTCATAGGTATGTTCTTTGATGTAATTTTCGATTGTTTGTACTCTGTAGTACTATGGGACAAGAAAAGGTAGATAAATGACTTCAGGTATGCCATAATGTATAGCAAATTCTCTGGCTCTCTTAGGAGTACTGTCAGGGCGGTGATCTTCAGGAACTCGATGTAGAATAAAAAACAATACGGGAACTCGTCCTTTATTGGGAAAGAAACTTCTGCTAATGTGAAACAAAGACAAGATTTGTTCTATGTGCTTCAGGCCTTATTAGGCTTTCTATGTCATTCATAAGGTCTTCAATTTGTACATTCGCCTTCTAACATTGGATTGGAGCTTTAAATCTTCAATAATCGGCTTTAAATCACTTTAAACCTTCATTGATACTCTTTACCGCTTCCATTGACTATCTATGCTTGTGAAAATGCAGATTTAATGGTGTTGGAGGTTTGAAATAGTTAAACACTGGTCTTTTAATGAAATATTTCGTTTAAAACCTTCCCAGGCGTTTCTTTGCAATCTCTGGCTCTAAAAAAATGGCATTCTGCGCCACTATATTACATTATTAGTGACTGTGTAGAAAATATGGTTTCACCATCTCTAACCCTGGAAAACACAAGAACATGTTATGAAATCCATGCAAGAGGGAGGATGGATGTTGTGGAAGATTGTGGGAATGGCAGCGCAGCAGTGATGGATATAGTGGATGCAGTGGAAGACGACCGAAAAATGTTGTAAAATGGTGAAAAAATGATCTGATGAAGGTCTGGTGAAAAAATGGTTCTGGACCATTGGATTAGATCTGATGGAGGAGATATATGGTAGAGATTCACTGGTGGAGTGGCTCTTAGAAGGTTAGGTGGAAAAATAAACTGTCAATGTAAAACATGAAAGTTTAGACTTTGGGCAAAATACAAAGGAAAATGGTTAAATGGAATGAAATCGAGCTTTGAATGGTGGGACCGGAGGGCGGAGGGAAATTTGAGTGTGGACCGTTAGATCTCAGGAGGATATCAACAATGTAGATTATTTGACGAAACCATTGGAAGTCTGATGATCATAATATGAACGAAAAACACGATGGAATGAGGGTCGTAGATCTAGATCAGATCAATGGTCAAGATCTTCAGGAAGAGCTTTCGGAGGCAAAGGAGGGGAAGTGGTTTTTAGAGGAAAACAACTGTTTTCGCGCGGCTTAGCAGTGGTTTTGAAAATCTCCCAAGAAAACGCGATATGCTCTACCGACTGACACATGTCTTTTTAAAAACCGCTTACATCGCGTAATTTTGAAGTGTTAACCTTCGGGCACGGAAATCACGTGATATGCACCTCAACCGTTGGATGTAGGACCGGGAGATCTGACGATGCAGGATGGAGTGCGATATGGAGAGATGTGCAGTCGGTATGGTGGGGAAAGGTCAGCAATGGTTTTAATTTTGGCCATCAGATCTGCATAATGGATGATCGAGATCAAAAGGCAGAAGCATCGATGTTCCAAAGGGATAAAGGTTATAATGGTGAGTGGGACAAATCCTGACCGTTAGATCTAAGGGATGGGTGGTGGAGATTTCAAAGAGAGAGTGTAGGCAAAGGGTCAAATGAAATGGGCGGGGAGAAGGAGAGTCGTTGGATCACTCAGGGTGGATGGATGTGATCTAATCGCACTGGAGAAAGGCAAGGGCTAAAACTCCGATGTTTTGAAATTTTTATTACGCGTGGACCGTTGGATCAAAGTAGAGATCGAGGGTGGAGATCCAATCAGAGGGAGTAATGGAGGGCACAGGAGGCGAAGAGCGATTGAATCCTGGTCGTTGGTTCTTTTGGATTCAACGGCCAGGATCGAATCAGAGATTCGGCCAATTAGGGAGACAAAGGGTGGTGTGTTAAGATTTTGCGATTGGCGATGGTGCGATGGTGCGATGACCGTCGGATTTAGAGGGGAATCAACGGTCTATATGCATTCGGAGGGTTGATGAAAGGTGTTGTAGGGCATGGTGAGACCTAAGCGCTGGTTGTTAGATCTATACAGATCAACGTTTGATATCACAGCGGAGGTCTACAGAATAAAAAGAAATCACATCGAAGAATTTTAGTTAACAAAGGGAAAATGCATCACAAAAAACTTCTGATTGCGATTAGTGCCCAAGGATTTAGCACCTGGTCCTGGGGCTAGTCGTATGCATAATGGGGCTAAGGGCTAGGTCGGAAAGGGGCTTAAGTCTGTTATGAAAAAAGGGGTTTTTTAAGCCAAAATCAGTGTTTTTCAATGACTTTATTGGCTTCCGATAAAGGGGAAAAGGGTGATTTAAGCTTGTAAAATGGGTTTTAAGTGCCTTAAAAGGATTTTGGAGGTTTTTTAGAGGGATATGGAAGTTATAAAGTGGAAAAGGAGGCTTAATGAAAATGAAGGGGAATGAGTGAAAATGGGGATTACAGAGGCCCTTTGACGCATTCTTTTTCACAAAACAGTGAGGCCTTTTCAGTGGAAATAGTAGTGAAGATCTCTTTAAAGGCAAAAGACACATAGAGGCTTCAAGGATGAGAGATTTTCAAAGGAAATGTGGCTCTTGAAATCTCAGAGACAAATTTAGCCACCCGTTTGCTCTGTCAAAAATTTATAGGTGGCTAATAGTAGCTCCACATGGGGATGACATATTTTTGAAGATGTCAAGAATCTCATAAAATGATCTTTAGAAGTAGGCCAGATGCCTGGTGCTTGACAGATATTTTATTTTTTTAATCAGCTACCACAACTCAAGAAGACATCAAATCAGCGGAAAACATTCTCCCAAACAATCTACCTACCCATCCTAGAGTCCTAACATTTTTTCTTCAAGGTGCATTTAAATTTGTAGAAATTTTTCATCATTTTTTATTGAAAGCAGAAAACAAAATAATCTAATTCTACCCTTATTCCTCCATGAGACCAAATTACACAGTTGGCCTCATGGCTTCTCTACCTAAACTATTATCTGCCAGGATTAAACTGTCTAGCAGACTTCTTTATCTACATTCTACAATAGAAATTTAAAAACAGTCAAACCAGGATTATAGTGTCTGGTTTGTTGTGGGTCCATGGCATAAAGGCAGCTACACATGAACTAAACTTTGCAGAAAATTGGAACCAAAATTTGAAGGCTTTGATATTCTGGAACTTTGAAGCATCCTTCTTTCTCCCGTGACTCAGGTTTTGAGCTTGTTAGAGTCACTTTCTTCTTCATTTCAGCTCCGGTTTCAGGCTTGCTAGAGTTGATTCTTATTTCTATTGCTGGTTCAAATTTTCGGCATATTAGAACCCGAATTTCCTTTTCTTTGGCTCAGGTTTTAAGCTTGTTTGAGCCAAACTTTTGGGACTTCATAGGTTCAAGTTTTGAGCATGTCTGAACCTTTATTTTCTCTCTTTTTTGAAAAAAAATTCTCCTTTTCTTTAAAACAAAACACTGCAATGGTATTTACAATGGAAATGAAAAATTTAAACTAGAAATCAGCAGTAGTAATGCTTGAGCATCCTTCCATTGACAGGACCCCCAAATAGATCTGTACCATCTAGTTCTTGTAGAAAAAAGGAATTTGGACCAATGGTGGATTGGATGATGTAAGGACCCTACCACAAACTATCAAATTTTCCATGATTTCCTTTCTCTTCTCTCCTAGAGTCCCACTTAAGAACCTTATCTCCAATTTTGAAGTCACAAGCCTTTGTTCTTTTATCAAACAATTTCTTGATGTTTTCTTGCACTTTCAGAGCTCTGTTGTAGACTTCTTCTCTTTTCTGCTGGAGATGAATAGTTTGATTAATCCTCCTTACCATGATTTCCTCTTATGTCTGTATTTCTTGGACCAATTTAATCACTGGTACTCCTAGGATGGTGGGGAACACTGCATCTGCTCCATAAACAAGCTGATATGGAGACATCCCAATGGATTTCTTTGTTGTTAACCTGTCAGCCCATAAAGCATGCACTAACTTGTTATGCCATGATTTCATATTCTCTTCAAGAATTTTTTTGATGATGGTCACCAAAATTTTATTTGATGATTCTACTAGCCCATTACCTTGTGGGTAGTAGGTAGTAGAATGACCAATTGCAATCTGATATCTGTGACAAAAATCAATCATCTTATTGGATCCAAAAGTAGCACCATTATTAGTGATAATCTTCCTAGGGTAGCCAAATCTAGAGAGGATGTGGTCTTCAAGGAAATTAATGATAACAGAATCTGTGGCATTCCTAGAAGGGATGGCCTCTATCCATTTTGTGAAATAGATTGTGGCTGTGAGAATCCATTTTTGTTGGGCTGATGAAGCAGGATGGATCTCCCCTATGAAATCTAGGCCCCACTATTGAAAGGGAGCCTCAATAGTGATAGGTTGTAATGGTAAAGGGAGGAGATTTATTTTTCCCTCAAAGATCTGGCATTTATGGCAAGCAACTATCATTTTTTGGATGTCATTGAAAAGGGTGGGCCAGTAATATCTAGCCCTAAGTATTTTGTTGGCAGTGGCTTTCTAGTTTATATGACCTCCACATTCTCCTGCATGGAACTCATGTTTTATCTTCTCTTCCTCAGCTTCAGGCAGGAATTTAAGCAGCAAACCATTTTCATTTTTCTAGTATAAACATTCATTTAAAATGCAATATTTTCTAGCTTTTAACTTTAGGAACCTTGCCTTAGTATTTGATAAACTAGGAGGAGCATTAAGATTTGTAAGCACGTATAGGATGTCTGAATACTAAGGAGAGTTTTGAAATTGTTCCTCAACAGTAGGATTAGGCAATCCTTCGTGTTCATCTAGGGCATCTACCATGTTTATGTCAAGGGCTTGCAAGTTAGATTCAGCCATTAGTTGAGCTAAGCCATGACCTTTGATAAGTTCTGTGGGTTTTATTCTTAGGTCATACTCTAGTATTACAACGATCCATTTTCCCCTCTTTCCATCTAGATCTTGGGACAAAATGTCTTTTACCACTATGTTAGGCACGTAGGAAATGGTGTGAGAATGCAGAATATACACCCTGAAGTCTTTCAAGGCCTTTACCAAGGCATAGGCTTGTTTTTCCATTATGTTATATTTCAAGGGTGCATCCCTCAGAGCCTTGCTGAAGAAAGCAATAGGCTGCTCTTGTCCCTCTGGATTTTCCTGTAGTAGGACTGCAGCCATTGTATGCTCGGAAGCAAAGGAGAATATAAGGAAGTCTTTTGAAAAATCAGGGCTGATTAAGACTGGTGCCCGTGTAAGTGCAAGTTTAACTAATTCAAAAGATTTTTTTGCCTCTAAAGTCCACTTAACCCCTACATATTTTTTCAACATGTTTGTCATATCTCTGAGGAGTTCTGCTAAGTTGGGAATAAACCTCCTCATGAAGTTAATTTTCCCAATAAAGGACTGCAATTATTTTATGTTTCTCGGGTGGCTAATCTGTAGTATTCCCTCAACTCTTTTTGGGTCTATTTTAATTCCCTTTTCT
Source organism: Pinus albicaulis (assembly GCA_034641835.2). Classification (NCBI taxonomy): domain Eukaryota; kingdom Viridiplantae; phylum Streptophyta; class Pinopsida; order Pinales; family Pinaceae; genus Pinus; species Pinus albicaulis. The sequence goes on from CM076584.1 coordinate 1,456,218,928, forward strand.
GATATAATGTGGCCAAGAATCTTACCTTCCTGAAGGCCAAACACAATATTCTTGGGATTTAATGAAATCCTTAACATTCTACATTTCTCGAATACTCTTCTCAGATGTTTAAGGTGCTCCTCATCAGTCTTGGAATAGACTATTATGTCATAAGGATATATGACAATGAAGTGCCCTATTTCCTCTGAAAAGGCTATGTCCATAGCTCGTTGGAAGGTTGCACCAGCGTTCATTAGTCCAAAAGGCATTTTTACGTACATAAAAGTGCCCCATGGAGTGGTGAAAGCCGTCTTAAGCTGATCTTCTGGGAGTACTAAAACTTGGTTATACCTTGAAAATCCATCTAACAGGGAGATCCTTTTTGAGCCAACTACCCTCTGTAGGATGTGTTCCATCTTGGGTAAGGGGTAATTGTCCTTAATTGAAGCTCTATTAAGGTTTCTAAAATCAATGCACAGTCTGATTTCACCTGTCTTTTTCCTCACAGCTATAAGGTTGGAAACCCAATCAGGAAAACTCACAGGCACTATGATTCCTGCTTCATACATTTTATTTATTTCCTTTTCAACTAGAGGCAGTTGTACTGGGTTAATCCTCGAAGTTTCTTTCTGAAGGGTTTTTGGTTTTCTTTCAAAAGAATCTTGTGCTGGATGATTTTTGTATCGTAGGCCTTTAAGTCCTCATAGCTCCAGGCAAACACATCAACAAACTCTTTCAATAACTCAATGTATTTATTCTTCATATCTGTTGGCAAAGACTTAGCTAATTTAATCCTCTTAGGCTTATCCTCGGTGCTTATTTTGCATTCCTCGACATCGGAGTCTGTGTGTTCTATAGTGGGTTTCTTTGCTACGTCATTAAAATCAAAAATGTCCTCTAGGGGTGCCAGTCCTCTAGGTATATTCTTGTCTTTGGACTGCAGCACCTCTATTTCTTCCTTTTCTGCATTCTGGTATTCTTCAGTTTTAGTTCCAAGTTCTTTAGTTAACATGTTTATTTCTACGTTGTAGAGTGATTTTTCTTCATCAGGGGGCTCTTCACTCAGGTAGCTTTCATCAGATTTAGAGTCTGAATCAGAGAATTCAAACTCATTCCTACCAATCAAGAAATCCTCTATCTGCTTGTCACCCTCATAGACCTACCAATACTTCTCGTTATCCGGCACTGCAGGCCTATATTTGGTTTGAATGATGATCTATTTGTCACTAGGTGATTTCTGATATGAACTATCTATGTAGGCTAATCCATTTGCAATAATGTTCTGACTCTTAGGAACAAACACCAGCTCGTATTCTACAAAGTTTTTCAGTAAATCCATAGCATATTTTCTGTATGCCCTCAATATAGGATGCTTTGCAGTGTACTCTCCATTCACTTGTTTGATGACTAACTCAGAGTCTCCATGGACAACTATCTTTCAGGCTCCTAGCTTCTTCAATAGATTCAATCCTAAGATGAGAGCCTCATACTCTGCAATGTTGTTGGTGCACTTAAAAATTTAGCTTGAAAGCATGACTCTCAGCATAGTTACTCTCAGTATTGTGTAACAACACTCCAGCCCCTGTATTCTTCCTAGTGCAAGAACCATCGAAGTTCATTCTCCATAAGGGATTTTTTTTCAGATTGGCTATCAGTTTCATCCCTAATGTTGTGTTCACCATTATGTTGTATTATGGGGTCTACACCAAGCTGTGCAGTGTTTCGCTCTTCATGATGTGCATGGAGTTCAGAGTGATGAGAAATCTGCAGTTTTCAGTCTTGGTTTTGTTCACTCTGAGTTTCTGATTCAGTGCACTATTCTAACGTTTCTCTCTCGTTTCCCTCTATATCTAGAGCATCCATTATGTTAAGATCTGTGGGATCTAATCTATTGTTTACATCTCTATTTTCTAACTCTGGCTCATCTATGGATTCATCATTGAAAAGGATAAAAGAGTACAGATCTTTATGGACAGGGTATAGAGGTGAATTTTTAGGTTTTTCAGGGCTGCTAACCATAATCTTCATTTGTGCCTCTCTATATAGTCTCCTAAGTTGGCTAAAGACAGGGATTGTGGCATATGACCCATCCATCTGCATTGTACCTTGCAGCTTGGCACCCCATGACATTGACAACAACATGCCATACTTAGGTGGCACATCTTCCACTACAACATCCATCACCATGCACTTGGCTGGGATTTGGGTTAGATTCACACAAAGATCTTTGATTAGGCCAAAGCACTTCACTCTGTTGGAGTCAAATGAATATAAGTACTTATAGGGTCAGGTTATCTCTAGGCCTAACTTCTCCATAATTACCTTGGGCATAAGGTTGTGTGAAGCCTCCGAGTCATGCATAGCATTATGAAGGATCGTGTTATAGATATTGAGGCTGATATAAAAAGGAGGTACTACCCCTTCCTGAAACTTCCCTTCTATATTTGGACCAAACAGAAGGGTTGGTTGATCATCACTTAAGTTGACAGTGTCATTATTTTCTCCAAGATTTAGAGCTTTCAAAATTTGGCCTTTATATGCATCCTGAGTAGCTAACTCAGTGATAGGAACAAAAATTTTGATTTTGGCTATCTCACTTTCCAAATTGAAAGGAGATGGACTCTTTGAAAGGCTCAATTCTGTTCTATTGGCCACCATTTTATTGATGGAATTAGATTGTTGATCCTCACTGTGTACAAGGTTTGAAGCTGTTTTATCAGGAGCATTAGCTGCAATGCTAATGCTACTATTTTCTTGACTTTTTTTATCAGTATTTTGGCTATCCTTGTCTTTGTTTTTCCCAGAACCCTTAGCTACTGATTTGTTGGTTTCAAGAGTCACCTTAGGAGTCTTCTCAGGTCTTTTCTTAATGGAAATCTCAGAGGCTTTTGGTTTGGAAGTATCTAAGATCATTTTTCTCCTGTGTTCATATTGTTCTCTGACCTGCATGATGGCATTTTCAAATCCCAACCTATAGTCCTCAGATTCTAGCCCTTCCTCATCCCAATGTGAGTATGAGGTCCAATTATTTTATGTGGAAAAGGTGTGAACTTGGTTGTATACTTCCACCATGTTTATTGTGTTTCCCTCGGACTCTTCTATTATCCCCTCATCTTCATCAAGGAAATTCTCTTGAAATGGGGGTATGACTTGTTGATCAGAGTCTCTCTGTCTGTTTGGAGTATTGTTTCTCCTAAAGTTCTGGTTCTGGTTTTGGTTTCTGTTCTGATTACTGACTATGACAACCATTTTCTCCATCATTTTCTCTAGCCTTTCCACGTTTTTGGCTAGACTATCATACTTGGGATCAGATGTGGAAGCTGATATGTCATCCCTATAGGTCACCTTCTTCTCAGCTCTCATTCTATCTCTTTTCTCAATCAGGTTTGCCTCTACACTCACTGCCCCCTTTTGCATGTCTTCCAATGTGTTGTAATCTACATCCCTAAGCTGATAGGCCATGTCAGCATCAAATCCTTCAGGGTAATTCACTAAGGCCATCCCTTAGGGAGGTTTCATATAGGGTGGAAGATCATTGTAGACACTGTTAAATCGAGTAGAATAGTCATGGACTCTCTCTCCTTGATTTATTTTAAGATTTTTGTATTCAACCAAGATTTGGAGAGGGTTACTTTTGACTTCCCATTTATCTATGAAAGTTTGGTGCAAGGAGGGAAGATAATTGATACTATTAAGAGGTAGGCCTTTAAAACAATTCTTCACTTCTCCTCCTAAAATCTGAGCAAAGATCCTCATCTTAATAGTTTCATCTTCGATTTCCATATAGTCAAAGGCATCTTCCATCCTATCTACATGATGCTGGGAAGTGGTAGACTCTTTTCCACTGAAATGAGGGATTTTTTATTGATAATCATTGGGTAATGGAGCCAAAGGCTATGGTAACACTAGAGGTGCATACCAGGCTGCCGTGATGGTGTTTTGTGGAGGTAAAGGATTGGTTTGAGCAGCAACTATATGGATGACAGAAATGCAAGGAACAACAACAAACTGTTGAGCTGGTTTAGGGTGATAGAGGCCCAATTTTTGAATGAAATGAATATCAGGAGGTGTAGATGGAGGGGTCTCTCTATCCATAATATGTTGACCACTATGAGAAGGTGAACTTTGAGGATCAAAGTTTGCCTGGTCTATGCTACTGAATGACTTAGTTCTTGGTAAATCACTTGGTAAGTATAAGTCTAAAAAAGTGTTTGATAGAGCTGAAAATTTTTCAGGTGCTGAGTCAGCTCTATGAATGGATCTGATAATAGTTGGCTTTCTAGGGGTGGGAGATTTCCTCAGAATGCTCTCTGGATTGTCAACTATTTTAGGTGGGTTTGGATTATGATAAGCTCTAGTATGGATGGTTCTTGAATCCAATATGCCTGTTTCTTTAACTAGGAGGCTTAACCCTATGTTATTCTTCTAATATGGCTGATGTTGTAATGAAAATTGGTCTCCTTGTGGAGTCTTGTGCAAACCAAGATAATCAACAGGTCTACTGATCACCAGTGGAGTCTTTAATCATAAAGGAACTATGGAGTCGCCAGGTGGAAGGTTTGAAATGTCTCAAGAAGGTTTATTGTCCACCACAGTGATTAACTACCAATCTAACCATATATTTTGGATTTCTGAGGTCCTAAGGATGTATATGATGGATAAACACTTAGAAATCCCCCAGTGGAGTTGCCATTATGTTGGGGTTCCTATGTTTTGGAATATTTGGCAATAGCAAAAGATAAGACAACGTCAAACCACATTGGTACCTCAGTATCTAGCCCTCCTGGGTCCAGATAGGGATCTCTCTATAAAGGAAAAGAAATATGTATCTTTGAATTTCAATTTTTAAGGTATTAGGCTAGTTATAAGGCACAAGGGTTTTTGTTTTGTTTGTTTTGTTTGGTTGTTGGGAAACATGAAAGAAGGGTTCTATGTAAGACAAAGGAATGAGCAAGAAGGATTTTTGGCAATGGGGAGATAATTAAAAGAAACACTCGAGACCATTGGGAAATGGGGTCATAAAAGGGTTTACTTGCAATTCAATATCCAAGGCTTTCAAATGGGCTAGTCATCTAAAACAGAGGATATTTTTAAGATGATAGTGTGGGATGAAATGATAAGGAATGAAGGTGAACTACAAGGAAACCTTCCAAGGTGACCTCCTAGGAGCTAATCTAGGGACAGGACATGCCTTATCTATCTATGACCAAATTCCTAAAGAGGCTAACTCCTCAGACAAGGGAAAACAGTAAATATTTAACACAAATGTGACGCCTGAGATCAGAGAAAGGCTTTGAACTTTCAATGCTTTGAAATTCAACTTAAGGGAACTTAGAAAGGTTCGACTATTGGAAAAGGACCCTAGTGAGATAGAATTAGTTCTAAATCTCCCAGTATCCCAATTCTTTCAATTAAAACCAGACAAAAGCGTCGAAGAACTGACTCTTGAATTCAGACATCAGCAAGCAGTGATAACCAACTACTATACTGGTTAAATTATCTCAAATATGTTCTCAGATTGCACAATTAGTAGAAAAAATCAAAGATAATAAGATCAGGAAGCATTAGGGTACCATGCAAGGGTATATCCTAAACCAGTTTACTGATTCTTATCAGATAAATGAAATATGATGAATTACAGAAGGAAAACAGAGACAAAGGTAGAACACATCACCGCTACTTTAAATCAGGATCCAATGAAAATGCTTGTCATATTAAAGAGAAACAACACTCATATACAAAATTTTCCAATAGCTTCATATTCAGTCTGAAATCATCTCCTCATCCTATTTTACAACTATGCACATAGAACTATATCTCAAGAGAAACAACTTACAATCCACGGCTATCCAAACAACAACCTTTACAAGGTATTTTTCAATAGTTTTATAGCTGAAAGACAGGCAGAGGAGGTAGATAGAACTTTAAATGAAACATTAAAACAGAGGAAGAATTAAGCTTGAGGCCCATTCTGTTTTAATATCTATGCATTGACTTTTAGTACTTTTTGGATGAAAGAGTGGTCTTCGACAAGCTGATCATAACTTCATAGGTATGTTCTTTGATGTACTTCTCGGCTGTTTGTACTCTGTAGTACTCTGGGACAAGAAAAGGCATATAAATGACTTCATGTTTGCCATACTGTATAAAAAATTCTCTAACTGTCTTAGGACTACTGTCAGGGAGGTGATCATCAGGAACTCGATGTAGAATATAAAAAAATACGAGAACTCATCCTTTCTTGGGAAAGAAACTTCTGCTAATGTGAAACACTGATAAGATTTTTTATGTGCTTTAGGCCTTATTAGGCTTTCTGTGTCATTCATAAGGTCTTCAATCTATACATTCGCCTTTTAACATTGGATTAGAGCTTTAAATCTTCAATAATGGGCTTTAAATCAGTTTAAACCTTCATTGATACTCTTTTCCTCTTCCGTTGACTGTCTCTGTCTGTGAAAATGCATTTTTAATGGCACTAGAGGTTTGAAAGAGTTAAACACTGGTATTTTAATGAAATATTTCATTTAAAACCTCCACAGGAGTTTCTTTGAAATCTTTGGCTCTGAAAAAATGGCATTCTATGCCACTGTATTACACTATCAGTGACTGTGTAGAAAGGATGGTTTCACCATCAGTAACCCTGAAAAACACAATAACATGTTAAGAAATCCATGCGGGAGGGAGGATGGATGCTGTGGAAGATTGTGGGAATGGCAGCGCAACAGTGATGGATATGGTGGATGTAGTGGAAGACAGCCGAAAAATGTTGTGAAATGGTGAAAACATGATCTGATGAAGGTCTGGTGAAAAAATGATTCTGGACTGTTGGATTAGATCTGATGGAGGAGATCTACGGTCGAGATTTCATTGGTGGAGTGGCTCTTATAAGGTTAGGCAGAAAAATAAACTGTTAATGTAAAACATGAAAGTTTAGACTTTCGGCGAAACATACAAGAAAATGGTTAAATGGAATGAAATCGAGCTTTGAATGGTGGGACCGGAGGGCGGAGGGAAATTTGAGTGTGGACCGTTAGATCTCAGGAGGATATCAACGATGTAGATTCTCCGATGAAACCATTGGAAGTCCGATGATCATAATATGAAAGAAAAAAGCGATGGAATGAGGGTCGTAGATCTAGATCAGATCAACAGTCGAGATCTTTAGGAAGAGCTTTCAGAGGCAAAGGAGGGGAAGTGGTTTTTAGAGGAAAACAACTATTTTCATGTGGCTTAGGAGTGGTTTTGAAAATCTTCCAAGAAAATGCGATATGCTCTGCTGCCTGACACGTGTCTTTTTAAAAACCTCTTACATTGCATAATTTTGAAGTGTTAACCTTCGAGCACGGAAATCACGCGATATGCACCTCAACTGTTGGATGTAGGACCAGGAGATCTGATGGTGTAGGATGGAGCACGATATGGAGAGATGCACAGTAAATATGGTGGGGAAAGGTCAGTGGTGGTTTTAATGTGGACCGTCAGATCTGCATAATGGACGGTTGAGATCAAAAGGTGGGAGCGCCGATGTTCCAAAGGGAGAAAGGTTATAATGGTGAGCAGGACCAATCCCGACCGTCAGATCTAAGGGATTGATGGTGGAGATTTCAAAGAGAGAGTGGAGGCAAAGGGTCAAATTAAATTGGCGGGGAGAAAGAGAGCCGTTGGATCACTCAGGGTGGATAGTTGTGATATAATCCCACTAGAGAAAGGCAGGGGCCAAAAATCAAATGTTTTGAACTAGCAATTACGCGCGGACCATTGGATCAAAGTGGAGATCGAAGGTGGAGATTTGATCAGAGGGATTAATGGAGGGCACAAGAGGCGAAGAGCGATCGAATCCTAGCCATTGCTTCTTATGGATTCAACGGCCAAGATCCAATCGGAGAGTCGGCCAATCGGGGAGACAAATGGTGGTGCGTTAAGATTTTGCGATTGGCGATGGTGCGATGGTGCGATTGCCATCAGATTTAGAGGGGAATCAATGGTCTGTATGCAGTCAGAGGGTTGATGAAAGGTGTTGTGGGGCATGGTGAGACCTAAGCGCAGGCCGTTAGATCTATACAGATCAACGGTTGATATCAAGCGGAGGTCTACAAAACAAAAAGCAATCGCATCGGTGAATTTTAATTAACAAAGGGAAGACGCATAAAAACAAAATTCTGATTGCAATTAGCACCCAAGGGTTTAGCACTTGGTCCTAGGGCCGGTCGTATGCAGAATCGGGCTAAGGGATAAGCCGGAAAGGGGCTTAAGCCTGTTATGAAAAAACGGGTTTTTTAAGCCAAAATCAGTGTTTTTCAATGGCTTTCTTGGCTTTTGATAAAGGGGAAAAGGGTTATTTAAGCCTGTAAAAGGGGTTTTAAGTGGCTTAAAATGATTTTGGAGGTTTTTTAGAGGGATATGGAGGTTCTAAAGGGGAAAAGGAGGCTTAATGAAAATGAAGGGGAATGAGTGAAAATGGGGATTACAAAGGCCCTTTGAAGCATTCTTTTTCACAAAATAGTGAGGCCTTTTCAGTGGAAACAATAATGAAGATCTCTTTAAAGGAAAAAGAAACATAGAGGCTTCAAGGATGAGAGATTTTCAGAGGAAATGTGGCTCTTGAAGGCTCAAAGACAAATTTAGCCACCCGTTTGCTCTGTCAAGAATTTATAGGCGGCTAACACTTATAAGGGAAGAAAAAATCATATTTGAGTAGAAAGTGAGAATTATATGAATTACATCGTGATGCCAATTTAGGTACATAATAAATAAATTGGCTTTGCAAACATTATTTTCATAATTTTTTTCTTGGAATTTGAATACAAGTGTTATCAAGTGCACCCATCACCCATCCCATCAAATACATAGTTGGAGCTCCTTCCATGTCTAGCTAGTGTAAACGAACTTTTTAAGATATGTGTACATACTAACAGTGTAGGAATAAGCAAAAAAATCTATGATATGTGGAACTTATACTTTGATGCCTCTACGACACAAGATGCATCTAGAGATGGTTGTATTCTTATCAACCCTCAGAACAAATGTACATTATGTCATATCGCTTGGTGTTCGAGTGCATGAAAAACACTCCTGACTATGAAGCACTTATTCTGGGATTAAATAAATACATATACATAAATATAGAGGTACTTAAGGTAATTGTAGATTCTGATATTTTTACGTGTTAAGAAACCATCTCAAAAAAATAAAAGGAGAGTTAGATCAACGACTTAAAAATTATCCTCTTCGAGGGGGAAACCTCATTTAAATTACAGAAATGGATAAATAGTTGATGATACAAATGGAAATACCTCCTTTTTATATCTATGAGTCTAAGGGGTCACAATATAATCAAAGCATATATAACAATAATAATGCAAGGGCACACAAATAACAATAGTGGGCTTCTATGGAGCACAACATTAACAATATGGGGGCACAAAAAGAAAAATAAGGGGGCGACACTATTATTATAGGGACTTAACATTCCCCTATCCTAAAAAAAATTATTGTCCTCAACATTTGAGTAGTTCTATATGCTTATGTATAAAATTCCCATCCTCCCATGTGGAATCTTCAACGGGTAAGTTCTTCCAATTAATGAGATGCTCTGAAATTGATCGATTTCGTAGCCATCAGGTTCTTGTTTCCTTGATTGCTTCAAGATTAATTATTATTTTTCCTTCTTCATTAAGTGTTGGAAACATTGTTTGAACTAGAAGCTTGTCATCGATAACCTTCTTTAAGCATGAAACATGGAAAACTGGATGTACTCAAGAAGATGTAGGTAGCTCCAATTCATATGCCATAGTTCCAATATTTTGCAACACCTTGTAAAGATCATAGTACTTGGGTCATAATTTATTATCATTCTTATATTTCTTGAGTGAAATTTGTTTGTATGGTTGTAGTTGTAAAAATACCCAGTCACCTACAAAAAAAATTATTTCACTGCGATGTTGATATACATGTTGTTTCATTCGATTCTGCGCTAGAGTGAGGTTCTCCTTTAAGAGTTAGAGAACTTGTTGTTGATTCTTGATGTGATATTCCACTGCTTGAACCTTAGAATTTTCTCTTAAATATGATGTGATGCATGAGATATGATATCCATAAAGTGCCATAAATGGGGTCATTTTTTTTGCAGTATGGATGGAAGTGTTATACCATCATTTAGCCAAAGGTAACCACTTGGCCTATTGTCTTCGTTTATCAGATACAAAGAAACGAAGATATACTTCAAAAAATTTGTTCACTATCTCTGTTTTCCCATCATATTAAGGATGATAAGAATAACTATAAGCTAATTGAGTTCCAACGCAAGAAAATAATTCCATCCAAAATTTTCCAGTGAAAATGGGATCTCTGTCACTTACTATAATCTTTGGGTTTCCATGAAGCTTTTGAATTTTTTCCATAAATGTAGTAGCAACTGTATTGGGTTTAAAAGGATGAGATAATTCTCAAAAGTGTGCATACCTAGTAAGTCTATCAACTACCACCATGATTAAACTCTTGCCTTTATACTTGGGTAAACCTGTGATAAAATCCATTGAGACCTACTCCCAATGATGATGTGGAATGGCTAAATTTTGTAATAGACCTAGGGTCTTAATTTTCTCAACTTTATTTTTTTGGAAAACCAAAAATTCAACTACAAACATTTCAATATTATATTTAAGGCCATCCCAAAAAATTCCTTTTTGACCCTATGGTAAGTTTTCAAAAATCTTGGGTGCCCTCCTAAGGGAGAGGCGTGTAATTGAAAAATAATATTTTGTTTTTTTTCAATTCTTGCAAAGACATACGTGATATTTGTACCATAATGAATCAATTTTCCAGCTAAATGTATCATACGTACTAGGATATTGTTGCAAATTTTGAATGAGTGTCCACACCTCTTCATCATTCTTCCATTTTCCCCTTGCTTCGGTTATCCACTAAAGTTGGATAATAGAAATGGAACAACGCAATGTTTCTACTACCTCATCCTTTCTTGATAGTACATCTCCAACACAAATTTTCTGCCCTTTTTTGTAGATTATTTCAAAGTCATAACAAAACATATTTGTGACCCATTTTTGCTACTCTTCTAAAGATAATATTTTTTCCAAAAATTATTTAAGGCTATCATGATATGTTTTTACCTTGAATTGTCTTCCCATTAGGTAAGGTTGTTTTAATTATGACTAATGTGTTGTCCTTGATGTCAACCTACTTGGTAAAGATGTTAACATCATGGTAATAGGATGAGTATATAGGCCAGTTAAGATGTGACAAAGAAATAAATACCTATCACTGAAAAAGGAATGATGAAGGTAAATTTTGAGGAATTATAAACAAGCTTTGTGAAGCAAAGTCGCATACATATGCACATATGATGAAGAGAATTCATGTATATGTAGATTTTGTGAAGAAAATTCGCATATGTACGAAGGTTTTATGAAGAAAAGTCACGTACATTTTCTACACCATGGTATTTTAATTACCATGGTATTGGCCCATAGTAATGAGCACAGAAAATAATATTTGATACCATCAAAGAATACCATTAGCATTAATGTGGTTTTGACCTATTGTATTGGCTAATGCCTAAGCTCTATAAAGAGATGAAGATCAAAGTGATGAGGTGTAAAAGTGTTGTCTATGTGATGAATAGTTAGATCTAAAGCAAGTGTGCATGTAATGGGATATTAATGAATTGTTTTATTTGAAACTAATTATGCACCCGAGAGTTTGATGACGGATCATATCCAATATATCTGAAATGACTACATTGACAATGGCTTTGTTTTATATGTGATACTTATGTATGACACATGTTTTATTTTGTATGGTGAAAAATGGGTTTGCATTGAAGGTCTGATGTGCAACAAAGTCATAAGCCAATAATTTCATATATGTATGTCAGTTCATCTTAGGTAAGTCACATACACACACAACTGTTATTCTGAAGAGTAGCGTATCGATTATGCACTATGGGAAAATCTATACGTGGGTTCCATTCTTGAGAAGCGTGTATACACACAGAAACACTTTATGATATGAGAACATGAAAGCTAGGGTTTCTGCTGAATAATATGTCTAATTAGTCTAATGAGTATTGTTGTGTTTTTGTTGTCTCTATATGAAGTCTTAATGTTGATATGATGATTGAAGTGGAATTGACTGATATGTTGAAGAGTGATGATATTACTGTTGTACATGATTAAAATATCATTTATGGTTCTGTGATTAGTTCAAAATGATATAGTGATTTTGCTTGTGACTCAGAGCTTAGGTCGAAATGACAATGACTTTCTTTCAGGTTTTGGTATTATGAAGTATGTACGAGAGTTTACGTCATGGAAAGAGTGTATACACACGGGTGTGATTAAGTATATTATCATGTATATTATGTCATAAGGTTGATCAGGGTATGTCGTTGGTTTAGAGAGTTGATGCATTGTTTTCGATTATGTTTTTATATTCTGGTAATAGTGATATAACTGTGTTTCTTGAAAATAAGTTGAATGATTTGTGTCTCAGTTGATACAATAATTGGTTGATTTAGTGATTGTTTGGTTTAGTGATTGGTTGATTCAGTGACTTAATGATGCGTTACAGTGATTAGTTTTCAGTTTTGATATTTGGTATTGGGCTTTCAATGATGATCGTAGGTCCAGTCTAAAAATTTGATGGAATGTGGCCTACAAGTTTTCTTGATTTGTATCAACTGGATCCTGTATGAAAATTTATGAAACATGGTCCACGAAGGTGCTGAGTGTTGGAGACTTCAATGAGTAAATCGAAGCTTCCTTCCAGTAGTATATAGTGATCAGATCAAGGGGTTGGAGTGTCATTTCAGTGGGTGATAGTAAACGTGATTATGGGGTTGGATCTCCCTTCCAGTAGCATCTAGAGAATGAGTGAAGGTTGTAGAATTTTGCAGGTGGGTTCCTATGTGCTGGTATGAGTTTGCGCTGGTACAATATTGTAAGATGTTTTATTTATAATAAAATATGAAGAAAGAGACTATATCAATGGTGGTTTTCTCCCTCATTGGGTTTCTACCTTAAAATCCTGGTGTTCATGTTTTCTATTTATGTGTAATGCTTTACTATGTTCGTAGTGCTCATATTTTCTTCCTATTAAACAATGAAACAATGATAAACATATGAAGAATTAACTGAAAAATAAGTTTACTAGCTATACGCTAGTTGTCTGCATAAAAGTAGTGTACATATGCAAGTTTAATTTAGTAAAGTATCTTACATAATTCAGACGTTAGAAAAAGTTCATACGAGTTTAAAATATTGTTTCACCCTGCCCCACCCTCCCCCCCCCACCCCCCCCCGCCCTCGCCCCCCCACCCCTTCCCCCCAAGTATTTTTCACGACAATTGGTATCAGAGTAGGTCCCTTAGAAGAATATTTATTACTTGAGGGAGATCTATCAAGATGACGGGAAAGAAAAAAAATAGCTCAAAGAAAGGATGCAAAAAATTGTGACAGTAATATATTATATGTAGTAACTGTTACATATGTCAGAAAATATTCAAGTTTGGGAGCACACCGCTTTATATTGGTCAAGAATGAAGAAGACGGTAACAAAGAAATAGAAGGTATGGGTTGTTGTTGTAATTGTAGTCCATTTTATTGTCTATGCGATATTGATAGTTATGATGTAAGTGACACAATTGAACTTGCACTCTTGGGATAATGTGAGAGTAAGATTTCTAAATATTCTCCAAAATAAGAAGATGAAGGCATAATCAATGCAGATGTGCCTATGCTAAGAAAATACAACTAATTTCAATGGAATGAAAAATGAAAATAAGGCTTTAAGAGATATATTTTGTAGTATACTTAATTCAATGTTAAACAAAGTTATGCATCTTACAACTGAAAATTAAGTGTGGGATAAGCTACAAGAAATTCATGAAGAGATCCCAGAGGAAGAGTGCTCATCAAGGATACTATCAGGTAATTTTATCTTTAAAAAATCTGTCAAAGAATGTACATGATGATAAAGCATCACTTACAATGATGGACGGGGTTACTAATTCAATAGGTGATAGGTTAGAGAAAATGTATGATCTTAGAACAAAAATTTATCCTTATTTGAAAAATATTATTAATCTTAAATTTGAGTTGTAGATAAATGAAATCAAGGATCATATTAAATCTACAAATTATGCGGTAGAATATAAACAATATTGTGAAAGCCTTGAAGCTGAGATCGTCTCTCTAAGATAAGATCTTGAAAAATTAGATAAGAGGAATGAAGAACTACTTCAAGAATTTGAAGAAAAAGAAAATGGGCTAAAAGAGAATATTGCTAAATTAAAGGAGCAAGTAGAAGAAGGAAGAACGGTTGAAGAAGGTATAAAGAATCAATATCTAGAAAAAGAAAAGAAATATCAAAGAATGGAGGTTGAGGTAAATATTTGAAAAGGAAAATTAGAAGAAAAAGATAAAAATTTGAGATTTCAAGATAGTACTAAGATTCTGGATGACATTCTTAACAGTCAAAATTCTCCTTCTATTAAAAGTGGTCTTGGTTTTCATGAAACTATTAAAGGAGAATCTAGTTTGCAAGTGTTAGGTCCCTATATGAATAGTATAGTCCCTTATTGTTGTTATTGTAACCCCCTTATTGTTATTATTGTACCCTTTTAACCCCCATTTTGTTATTATTGTGCCCTTAAATTATTATTGTTAGGTCGGCTAGGATTACATTGTGGCCCACTAGGATTACATTATGGCCCATGGACTCCTATATATAGAAAGGAGGTTTTGTAAATTGTATCATCCAAGAATTGTTCATTTATGTAATGTATTGGAGGTTTCCCCCTCGAAGTGGCTCATTTCTAAGGCATTAATATCTCTTTTCTTCTCTTTTTGGAGCTGGTTACACAACATTTGGTATCAGAGCTTTGGATTCTAGGGTTTCGCTGCACCAAATAGGTCATCGTGGCATTTTCGCTATAACATTTTTTCTACGAATTTTCAGAAGCTGAAATTTTTAGGGTACGAAGCTGAAATCCTGAGGAAGTGTGTCTAAACATTTCAGAGATTGGTTCACAATATTTGCGGAGATATCATCTGTGGAAGTTAGGTCTTTTTTCAGGCTCCTAAACAGGTCATCGTGGAATTTTCACTATAACTTGTTTTGTATGAAGGTTCAAAGTTTGAAATTCGTATGGTGCGAAGCTAAAATCCTGAGGAAAATTTTCAAAACATTTCAGAGCTTGGTTCACAATATTTTTGGAGATATGATCTGTGGAAGGTAGTGCTTTTTCAAGCTCTTGAATTTCATCTCAAAGAGGTGATCGTGGGAAAAGTTCAATAACTCTCTCTCTGGGCATCGGATTGGAGTGCCGTAAAAATTGGGCACAATTAAACGGACTGTAGTTTCTTGGCTATCAATTTTATAGACAAAAGATGAAACAGTGACACGTGGCAAGTCATACAAGCTCGCTCTACTGAACCAGTCCATAATTAGGTCATTGTGGGAGATTGGACACAACTTTGTCTTGGAGAATCTAAATCAGGTCCGACCTGTGGCATTCGAAAGATAATTTAGAGGGGTATTTCATTTCTTAATTTTAGATATTGAAGTTCTGCAATCAAAAAGACAATATAATTTCAATATCGAGCTCCTCAAAAGCAAGAAAAAGGTGTGTATTTGTTTTCCGAATTGCATAAGTCTTGTTTGAAGAATCAATTTGAATTGATTCCAAGGGCATATTGTAGAATAGATATCAGTATTGGGTTCTAAAATATGCCCCGTAAAAATAATTCAACACCCATTAAGCCTTCATAAGGCTCTACTATGATTCATGAAGATGAAGAATTGCAACATGATCTATCAAAATTACAAGAGCAAGTGCAACAAATTTCACTCTCGCAAAGAGCAACAAAAAATGAAATGGAAGTTTTGAAGAAAGGCGTGGAAGCTAAGATGGATGGCATGCAAGCTGGCATGGAAGCTAAGATGGATGACATGAAAGACAACATGGAAAACATGAAGAATGATCTAAAAGCAGACATGGAAGGTTTGACAAAGTTGATACAAGAAATGTTTCCTAATGGTGAAAAGATAGTAGAGGAAACTCATGATGAGAACAAAATAAATGTTAATCGTGACTTCATAAACTCTAATTTTAGCGGGAAGAACCACCATATTCCAAAAATGGATATGAGGAAGTTTGATGGAAAGGATCCTGTAACATGGATACTACAAATGGAGCAATATTTTGATCTCAATAATGTGCAAAACACACAAAAGGTACGCATTGTAACTTTACATTTAGAACAAAATACATTTGTATGGTATCGATGGCTTTGCTCCCGTAAAAAAATTGTCACTTGGTCAATTTTTACGGAGGAAATGATAGCACATTATGAGGATACAAAAAGAAACACCTTCTTTAGCCAATTGATAAATCTCAAACAAAAGGGTTTAGTGGGGCAGCACATTGAGGACTTCCAAAAATTGAATATAAGGGTAACTGATATTCCAGAGGAACACAGGATTGATCTATTCATAGGCACTTTAAAGGATAACATCCAACATGAAGTTCGTGTTTTGGAACGAGATTCATTGGAGAAGGCATTCAGGTTGGCAAGAAAAGTTGAATGTAAAATAATGGCGACAAGGAAGCCTACCACTCAATTCTATAAAGAAGGAAGTGTTGCTGCGCCTAGATTTCCACAACCTACAAGGTTGACACCACAACAATTGGAAGAAAAAAGAGCAAAAGGGCTTTGCTACAGTTGTGATAGCAAATACACTAAAGGTCATAAGTGTGCTGAGAAGAAATTATTTTACATAGATTGTGAAGAGGAAGAAGAAAATGAACAAGAGGATATACACCAGGAACCAGCCCCAGAAGAGGAAGAAATGAATCCAACCATATCGTGTAATGCACTGGCAGGAATTACCACTCCTCAAACTCTCAAGATAAAATGACAAATCAAGAAGAGAAAGGTAATAGTGTTGATTGATTCAGGTAGCACCCATAATTTTATTCATTGTAAGGTAGCCAAGGAATTAAATTGTTTCCTATACTCAGCACCAGAATGTCAAGTGATGGTTGCAAATGGAGGAACTATAAATTGCTCTGGAAAATGCCATAATATCAAGCTAACCATGGGGGGATATGTATTGACTAGTCCAATGCTTTCCATTCCTATGGGAGGTGCTGATGTTGTACTAGGAGTACAATGGTTACAATCTTTGGGGACGGTAGCTTTTAATTTTTCAAGAACTTTTCTTGAAATTTTTTTCAGAAGGAAAGGAAGTCGAATTACGGGGTATTGAAGGGAAGCCGGGAAGGATAATAAGCTCTAATGTCATGACAAAGCTTCTAAAGAAAGAACAACGAGGCGTAATTGCACAATTATGCTCACTAGAAGTTACGACATCAAAATCATCTATTTCTGCAGATCTCCAACAAGTCTTGGACAATCATTCCAAGGTGTTTGAAACTCCCAAAGGACTCCCACCTATTCGTGATCATGACCATGCTATTCATTTGATTCCAGGAAGTGTTCCTCCAAACATCAGGCCTTATAGATATCCTTACTTCCAAAAGAGCGAAATTGAACGTATGATTGTAGAAATGTTAGAGGTGGGTATAATTCAACCTAGTCAAAGTTCTTTCTCTGCTCCTGTAGTATTGGTACACAAGAAGGATGGATCATGGCGAATGTGTCCGGATTATAGGGAGTTCAATAAGCTCACCATTAAAGACAAATTTCCCATTCCTGTGATTGATGAATTATTGGATGAATTACATGGAGCAATTTATTTTACCAAGTTGGATCTTCATTCAGGATATCATCAAATTAGAATGAAGACTGAAGATATTCCAAAAACAACATTTCGAACTCATGAGGGTCATTATGAATTTTTGGTCATGCCTTTTGGCCTTATCAATGCACCTTCTACATTTCAAGGGTTGATGAATTCCATTTTCAAACCCTTCCTTAGAAAATTTGTGCTAGTATTTTTTGATGATATACTAATCTACAGCAGGTCTTGGAAGAATCATGTTGAACATGTTGACAGGGTGCTCAAACTATTGCAGGAGAAACAATTATATGCAAAAACATCCAAATGTTTCTTTGGAGTACAAGAGGTGGAATATCTGGGTCATATTATATCTCACGAGGGTGTTAAAGTAGACCCTAACAAAATTAAAGCCATTAAGGAATGGAAATTCCCCACGACCATAAAGAAGTTGCGAGGATTTCTCGGGTTAACAGGGTATTATCGCAAGTTTGTTAAGAATTATGGGAGAATAGCAGAACCTCTAACAACATTATTGAAGAAAGATGCATTTTCATGGACTCCTGAAGCAACTAAGGCCTTTGAACATCTTAAAGAGGCAATGTGCCTAGCCCCGGTCTTAGCTACGCCAGACTTCACAAAAACCTTTATTGTGGAATGTGATGCCCCAGGAAATGGAATTGGTGCAGTTTTAATGTAGGAAGGAAGACCCATTTCTTTTGAAAGTCGTCCAATCAAAGGAAAGTATTTACAAAAACCTATTTATGAGAAGGAAATGTTAACAATACTGCATGCACTAAAGAAATGACGAACTTACCTAATGGGAAGACACTTCAAGGTAAAAAATAATCATGATAGTCTTAGACACTTTTTGGAACAATGACTATCTTCAGAAGAGCAGCAAAAATGGGTCACAAAGATGTTGGGCTATGACTTTGAAATAATCTACAAAAAAGGAAAGCTTAATGTTGTTGCAGATGCACTCTCAAGAAAGAATGAAGAGGTGGAAGCATTGCTTTATGCCATTTCTATTATCCAACCAGATTGGATAACTAAAGCAAGAGATGAATGGAAGAAGGACAAATATGTATGGACACTCATTCAAAAGTTGAAGAAAGATCCTCAAGTGGCCAATAAGGAGACAAGTGGTCAGAAAGATCAAAAGGATGACAATGAAAAACCTGAAGTGGTCAATAAGGAGAAAAATATTCAACAACCAAATATTATGAATCCTCTAAGGTGATCAATTGCTATGAATTATATAACTTCCAATCTCTTCACTCCTCTAATCAATAATATGGAGTGCTTTATATGTCATACTTATTGACATGTTGCAACCAATTGCGGAAGAATATTGTTTTAGCCTCAAGCAAATAGTCGCTCCACAAAGGAGCATAAACCCCCATGTATTCAGGTTTCTTTAGGGTATATTTTTTTTCTTGAAACGTATTTGGTCATAAAGGTTTTGATTGCAATAGACGGAACATGATACAAACATATTGTGATTCCTCTACTCCCTTCTATGGTCACATAAGATGTTATGCTTGTAACAAGTTTGGGCATGTAGAAAAATAATGCAGGAACAAATAAATGAATCACCAAATACAACATGGAAGGAAAACATATGATATCAATAGACCAAAGAAATATTGATCCACTAATATTTCTCATAATAAAGAAAATTAAGTAAGTTGTGGTCTCGCTCTCAGCTCATTTTAAAAAGAAGATGAATGGTGCATAGCCAGTGGATTCTCTCATCACATGACTGGAGATAAAAGTAAGATGGAATATCTTAAGATAAATCAAGTTGGTAAGGTTATTATTCCCAATAGTGCTCCAAAAATTTTTCTAGGAAAAGGTAGAGATAGAATTAACAAGCATACAAGAGAAATTAATACTTTATTAGTTAAAGGCATAAATAAAAATATTCTAAGTGTAGGCCAAATGACAGATAAAGGAAATGTAATTGTGTTCAAATCAACCAAATGCAAGGTCACAGATAAATAAACTGGAAGGTCATAGCAAGAGGGTATATAGACTGAGATAAATTATATGTGTTTAAAGATCTAAATTCTCACAGATATAAGGAGGATTTAGATTCATATTGAGAAACAATACAATACCCACCATAGTCCATTACGATTGAAAGAATACTACTAACACAGACTACATGAGTAATGAGAGGTACATAACTGTTGATCAGTCGTTGTCATTGATGTCAACCCAAGCAACACCAGGGGCTACCCTGATCTTGCCTGGAAATTTTGACCTACCAAATTACTATATTCCGTGTCAAGAATGATTTTTATGGTTTCTACTTGTCCATATGTTTCCGTTAATATATGACACGCCACATAATTCTTCACGGTTTGATAGATATTCATGTTTCAAGTTTGTAACCCCAGTTAGTATGCTAAAACCCCATGGGGTTATGGCATGGATAATTGAAAAGTAAATAATTAATAATTTTTAAGTGCCTAAAATCCCTTCGATGTTCACTTTTTGAAGACCCTCTCAACCTAACCATTTATATAAATTGTGATCCTCATATCCTCCTCATGTAGGGATTTCACTACTTGAAACATGTCATCATGGAATTTGTGCTATAATTTTTTTTCTATGAATGTTCAGAAGCTGAAATTTTTAATGAGGCAAAGCCGAAATCCTGAGGAATCTCCTGTAAAAATTTCAGATCAAGATGCGCAATATTTTTGGAGATATGATCTGTGGAAGTCAATGTTTTTGCAGGCTCCTGAACTCCATCTCAAAGAAGTGACCTTTGGAAAATCATCATAACTCCCTCTCTGAGTATCAGATTAGAATTCTATAAAAAGTGGCGGATAGGAAACAGACTATAGATTTTTTGTATCAAGTTCAGATCCAAATGAAGAAATAGTGACATGTGGCACACCATACAATTTTGTTCTACTGAACCAGTCCATAATTAGGCCATTGTTAGATATTGGGCATAACTCTCACTCGAAGAATCCAAATTGGGTTAGACCTATGTAATTGTGAAGAAGACTTAGAGAACTAATACAGGACCGAAATCACATATTGGGGATCTGAAATAATAGAGATACACCAAATTCAATATCGAGCTCCTAGAAGGCAAGAAAAAACTAGATCATGTGTTGTCAAGGGCTGCAAAGGACCAGAATTTCTAGGGTAGAAAAGAAAAGCAAGATGCAGCAGAGGGTAGCATGACATGAGCAACAATAAAGGTGTAGAACATCAGCAAGAAGTTCACCACATGAAGCATTCAAGTGGGAAACACCGCATACATCCATTGTAAAGGTATCATTGTACTAAGCCATTGTAAATGCATCATTCTAAAAATTGTACAAGTTTCTATCTACCAAGAGTTGAAGAGGCGGTGTCAGGAGGTCTAGGATCATCATTAGGTGGTTTTTTCATAGTTGGGGTTATGGTCTAGTGTGTCTTATTCTTCTACATCATTCTATATCATTGTAAAGTGGACCATTTTCCTTGTTACGAGAGTCCATTATTGTTTCATTCTTCTAGAGGGTGGTAGGGTGGTGCTAGGGTGAGTTGTAGCTCATTGGGTGTTGGGGCATCCATTCAGTTGATCACTGCAGAATATCGGGAATTGGAGTGTCTATCTAGTGGGAGCTGGAGAATAATGATTTTCTAAATTCTGGGAAGTTGGAGCTTTATTTTCAATTGGAGTTTAATATTAAAGAATTATTAGAAAAGCATTCAGGTGGTTTTTGTCCTAGAGTGGGTTTCCACCTTAAAAAATGTGTTCATTTCTGTTCCTTTTGTTTACTGCTATCATTGTACAAACACTAATAATAATTGAAGATTAACTAATGCTCTGAAAGATTAATAATAATACTAATTGAAAGAAATACTGATTCACCCCCCCACTCAGTACTTCTAACAATTGGTATCAGAGCTTGGTTCCTTCAATAACAATTTAACAGCTAGAAGAAGGTCATGGAGCATACCAAGAATGGTGTACCTATGTTCAATGAAAATAATTATGCACTCTAGAAAGGAAGAATGTAGGTCTATCTCTTGGTGCAAGGTTATGAAGTATGGGACAATGTTCAAAATGGATTTACACCAACCACGGATGAACAAGGTAAGAATAATTTGGTAAATGATGCAAAAGCATAAAATATTATTATAAATGGACTTATTGAATCTACTTATCATAATGTGTTGGGTTGTAAAACCGCCAAAAATGTATGGGAAAATCTTGAGAATATATATGCAGGTGATTCAAATGTCAAAGAAGAAAAGCTTCAAATCTATAGAGAAAAATTT
The DNA here is from genome assembly GCA_034641835.2 of Pinus albicaulis. Taxonomy (NCBI): domain Eukaryota; kingdom Viridiplantae; phylum Streptophyta; class Pinopsida; order Pinales; family Pinaceae; genus Pinus; species Pinus albicaulis. The sequence continues at coordinate 1,456,240,960 of CM076584.1, forward strand.
GAGCAACTGAGAATGAAAGAAGATGGCAACATTGCATCATACTTCCAATACGTTGATGAAATAACCAACACTCTGGAACGATTGGGAGAGCCAGTTGATGAGAAGACTATTATATCAAAGATTCTTAGAACATTACCAGGGAGATTCAACCCAAAGGTATCGGTCTTAGAATACAGTGAAAATATCGAAAAACTCAGCAAAGAGGAATTACATGGAGTTCTCATAGCATATGAAATGAGACTTGATGAAGAAGAGGGTACTTCGCATATAGAAACTGCGTTCGTTGCATCTAAGAAAACCAATAAGGACAGACAACCTTCAATTGAATATACATGCACCTGCAAGTGTGAAGAAAAGGGAGATGATGAAGAATATGCTTACTTTATGAGAAAAATAAAAATTGGTAAGGGAAAATTCAAAGGTAAACTCCCATTGATATGTTTCGACTGTGGTGAAGTTGGGAATTTCGCTGAAAAACATCCGAATAGAAGTGATGGCAACTCGAAAGAAAAGAAAGCCTTTGAGGAATTCAACAAGCAAGGCAATAGGAAAGGATCCAAAAGGAACTTTCTCTCTAAAGAAGATAGCTCATCTTCTGATGAAGATAGTGACAGCAAAGAAGAAGCCAATGAGAGAGTATTGTTTATGGAGAAGCATAATAAACAAGAGGTATCAAACAAGGAAGAAGAAGGGTTGACCAGAGAAGAATTTTTTAAGGAGGCAATCAGGGTTATAAAAGAGCTCAAGGCTGAGAAGATCTGTTCCAATACTCTTGAAGAACAGGTTCAAGGACTCAAAATTGAATTTGAAGAACACAAATGTATTGAAGAGTCACTTCAAAAGAAGTTGGAAGAAAGCAACCAAGAAAGGGAAGCATTAGAAGCCGAATTAGCATCGCTGTGTAAGGAAGTGAAGAAGGGAAAAATTGTCCAAAACTATGCCAATAGCTCAAGTGCATTGGAAGAACTCATTAACAATCAACGATCTTACAACAACAGAACTAGCCTCGGTTACAAAGAAGAAGAAGCAGGACCTTCTACGACAAAATACAATGAACCTATAAGATTTGACATGCATGTAGCCTTCATTGGACAAGATTCACAAGAACATCCTTGGAAGACGATTACTCAATGAGGATTTCCATCCAGGTACCAACATATTTTTCATGGCTATTGTTATTCATGTGGAAAATTTGGTCATAAAGCTGTAGAATGTCACACGTACCCTAGGAACCAATACAATTCCAGGAGATCCTTCAAATATGAACCTCCCAAGGCTCAATGAAACATTAGTAGATTTGATCATTTAAGAAATAATATGGAATGTTACAAATGTCAGAACTTCGGACACATAGCCAGAGACTGCAAACTTGAAAATCCTCCAGAAGAATCTTCAAAGCCACAGAATGAACGAACATGGAAGAAGAAGAAGACTAATAATTGTGCTCTCTCTCTCAAGGATCAAAAAAAAAATATGTGTGGTATGTTGATAGCGGTTGCTCAACACATATGAATGGAGATAGAAATAAATTTGTATCTCTGAAAGAGAAGAAGGATGGAACCATATCCCTTGGAAATGATGGATATTCAAATGTTATAGGATCAGGTACCATCACTCTCGGAAGTAAAGATTTTTTAGCCAAGAATGTTCTATTGGTTGAAAAGAGAATCACACTCTACTCAATGTTGGACAAATGTGTGATCAAGGACACACAATGCTATTCAACTCCACAAAATTTGAAATCAGGAAAGGAAAGTATGGTAAAATTGTGGCTACAACAAGTTGAGCTCCAAATGACATATATGTTATGGATGAAGCAACTAAAGCATGTCTAATAGTTAAATAAGATGAAAGCTTGTTATGGCACAAACGACTAGGTCACGTAAACTTTGAAAATATTGTCAAGATAAGCAAAAATGAAGCAGTACAAGAAATACTGAAAATATCGAAACCTGCCAACACACTCTGTGAGGCCTGTCGGCGTGTCAAGCAGAAAAAGTCCAATTTAACACAAAAGAGCACTTTGCATCACATCCATTTGAATTGATACATAATGATCTATGTGGTCCTGTGAGAACAAAAGGCTTAGATGGAGAATTATATTTCATGTTAATGATAGATGATTATACCAAGATGACAGCTGTCAGTTTCCTAAAAAAAAAAATCTGAAGCATTTGAGTGCTTTAAGATCTACAAGGAGTTGGTTGAAATTGAAACTGATTTCAAAATAAAGTGTCTAAGATTAGATAATGGTAGAGAATTCACTTCCGAATTATTTTAGCAATACTGTGATGAAAATGGAATAAAAAGATAGTTTTCAACAACACAAACACCTCAGCAAAATGGAGTTGCTGAAAGAAAGAATAGAACCGTACAAGAAATGTGTAGAATAATGTTGAAGGACTTAAAATTGGATGAAATATTTTGGGTTCAAGTAATTGATACGACATTATTCATTATCAACCAAAGTTTTCTTAGAAATAATTTCAACAAGACCCCATATGAATTATGGAAAGGAAAACTAACTAATGTGAAATATTTAAGAATCTTCAGAATAAAATGTTATATCAAAAGAGAAGATCAAAATTTGGGTAAGTTTGAATCACGTGTTGATGAAGGTATCTTTGTTGGTTACTCACACAAAATAAAGGCCTATAAATTCTATTATCTAAGACGAAAAAATATTGTGGAGAGCATAAATTTTACATTTGACAAAGATGGTGTTCTAACGAATAATGATGAGGATCTAGAATATTTGAAACTTGAGACAGAGGCTGAAAAAGAGACAGAGAAAATTCTAGAACAAGAAGCAACTATCAACCATGAAGAAGTAAATAATGATCATCAAGATATACCAGAACAACAACAAGAAGCTCCTCCAAAGAGAACAAAAGAATGGATTCAAAAGAACCATCCATCAAATCAAATCATTGGTGACATAAATGAAGGTCGACAACTTTTTTCATCACAACAAGCTCACATTTCTTTTCTAGCAACCTTTGAGCCTAATAGTTTTGAGGAAGCCATCCAGAATGAACATTGGGTAGCAGCTATGAATGAAGAATTGGTTCAAATCGAGAAGAATAACACCTGGGAATTAGTTCCATGACCAAAAGATAAAAATATCATTGGGACTAAATGGGTGTTCAGGAAGAAATTGAATGAAGATGGACGGGTTACTAGAAACAAAGAAAGATTGGTTTTCAAATGCTGTGTACAAGTGTAAGGAATTGATTTCAATGAAACAATTGCACCAGTTTCTAGAATGGAAGGCATATGAATGTTTATTGCCTATGCATGTTCAAGAAAAATCAAAGTCTACCAAATGGATGTCAAGTCAGCATTTCTGAATGGTGAATTAGAAGAAAAAATTTACATCAAACAACCTAAAGGTTTTCTACTATCAGAAAAAGAAGACTATGTTTGCAGGTTAAAGAAGGCTCTATATGGTCTCAAGTAGGCTCCCAGAGCATGGTATGATCATCTTGATGGATATCTATGTCAACAAGGGTTCAAGAAAGGTATTGTTGATAACAATATTTATGCAAAAATAGATAAAGATAATTTAACAATCATTGAGGTATATGTCGATGATATAATGTTTGGTAGCAATGATTATCAACTAAGTAAGAACTTTCCTACAAAGATGAAAAGTGAGTTTGAGATGTATTTACTTGGTGAGCTGACATACTTCTTAGGGCTTCAAATATCTCAGCAAGGGAAAGGAATATTTATATGTCAAGCTAAGTGCATCAAGGAAATGCTCAAGAAATTCAAAATGGAATATTGAAAACCCATCCTTACTCTGATGGTAACAGGTTGCAAATTGAGCATAGACGACTCATCTAAGGATGTGGATCAGAGGTTTTACAAATCTATGATTGGTAGTCTTATATATGTAACAACCTCTCGGCCAGATGTTATGCAAATATTTGGACAAGTAGCAAGATTCCAAGCAGCACCAAAAGAATCACATATTTTTTCCATCAAAGTAATTGTTTGATATCTAAAGGGCACAAAAGAATATGGATTGTGGTATCCCAATGGTAACAATTTCATTATTCAAGACTTTATAGATGTAGATTGGGCAAGAATAATTGATTCTCGTAATATTACTAGTGGAGCAGCATTATATCTAGGTGGTTGTATCGTATCGTCGTTGAGAAAAAATCAAACCTTAATCTCATTATCTACAGCGGAAGAAGAATACACTGCAGCGACAGCATGTTGTACTCAAGTCCTTTGGATGAAACAAACTTTGCAAGATATTTAAGTAAAATTTAGTGAGTCTGTTCCCATATTCTGTGACAACACTAGTGCCATCAACATCTTCAAGAATCCTATCATGCATTAAAAAAAAAACATATTCGGATCAAATATCATTTTGTTAGAGAACAAGTCGCTCAAGATAATATCAAACTTGAGTATGTTGGCACAAAAGAAAAAATCGTTGATATATTCACTAAACCTTTACCTCGTGAAGAATTTTAACATCTTCACCAGATGCTTGGGATTCTCCAAATTTCTCATTAGATTTTCCTTATTCAAAATATAAAGGGGGAGTGGAAGTGTGTACAAGTTCGTAGGATGGTTGTGTGTCAGGGGGAGTTACCATTCACCATTGATGTCAAAGGGGGAGAGAATGTTGTAGGAAGAGGTGTCATGATCGCGAGGGGAGTACTTGTGTTGCCATCAATGCCAAAGGGGGAGATTTTTAATTAGTGGTTGTCATTTATATCAACCCAAGCAGCACCAAGGGCTACCCCGATCTTGCATGGGAATTTGTACCTACCAAATTACTATATTCCAGATCAAGAATGTTTTTTATGGTTTCTACTTGTCGATATGTTTCCGTTGATATATGGAATGCCACGTAATTCTTCACGGTTTGAGATATATTCATGTTTGAAGTTTGTAACCCCAGATAGTAGGCTAAAACCCCATGGGGTTGTGGCATGGGTAATTGACAAGTCAATAATTAATAATTTTTAAGCTCCTAAAATCCCTCCCACATTCATTTGTTGAAGACACTCTCAACCTAAGCATTTATATATATTGTGATCCTCATATCCTCCTCATGTAGGGATTTCTCTACATGAAACAAGTCATCGTGGAATTTGTGCTATAACATTTTTTCTGCGAAGGTTCAGAAGCTGAAATTTTTATGAGGCAAAACCGAAATCCTAAGGAAGCTCCTGTAAAATGTTTAGATCAAGGTGCACAATGTTTTAGGAGATCTGATATGTGGAAGTCGGTTTTTTTGCAAGCTCTTGAACTCCATCTCAAAGAAGCGACCTTAGGAAAATCGTCATAAATGTCTCTCTGATTATCTGTTTGGAATTCTGTAAAAAGTGGTAGATATTGCATGGGCTGTAGGTTTCTTTTTATCAATTTCAAATTCGAATGAATAAAAAATGACACGTGGCACACCATACAATTTTGATCTACTGAACTAGTACATAATTAGGGCAGTGTGAGAGATTGGGCATAACTCTCACTTGAAGAATAAAATTTGGGTCAGATTTGTGGAATTGGAGAGAAGACTCAGAGGACTACCGCAGGATTGAAAATCACATATTGGGGGTCTGAAATAACAGAGATACACTAGATACAATATCGAGCTCCTAGAAGGCAAGAAAAAGCTAGATCATGTGTTGTCAAGGGTTCCAAAGGACCAGACTTTCTAGGGCAGCAAAGAAAAGCAAGGTGAAACAAAGGGTAGCATGACATGAGCAAAAATCAAGGTCTAGAATAGAATAAAGAAGTTCACCACATGAATTCTTGAAGTGGGCAGCACCGCATACAGTGATTGTAAAGGTATCATTGTACTAAGTCATTGTAAATGCATCATTGTAAAAATTCTACAAGTGTCTATCTGCCACGAGTTGAAGAGATAGTGTCGGGAGGTATAAGATCATCATTAGGTGGTTGTGTCATAGTTGGGGTTATGGCCTAGTGTGTATTCTTCTTCTACATCATTCTATATCATTGTAAAGTGGACCATTTTCCCTGGTACTAGATTCCATTCTTGTTTTATTCTTCTATATGGTGGTAGGGTGCTGGTAGGGTGAGTTGTATCACATTGGGTGTTGGGGCATCCATTAAGTTGATTACTGAAGAATCTTGGGCATTGGAGCATCCATATAGTGGGAGCTAGAGAAGAATGATTCTATGGATTCTAGGAATTCGGAGCTTTATTTTCAATTGGAGTTGAATATTAAAGAATTATTAGAAAAGCATTAAGGTGGTTTTTGTCCCGGAGTGGGTTTCCACCTTAAAAATTGTGTGCATTTGTGTTCCTTTTTTTTACTGCTATCATTGTAAAAACACTGATAATAATTTAAGATTAATTAATTCTCTAAAAGATTAATAATAATAATAATTGAAAGAAATATTGATTTGCCCCCCCCTCTCAGTATTTCCAAAAATAACCTCATGAGAAAAGAGTATGGTTATCGGGTCCTCAGGGTCAATGATGTGAGAGGGAGAAATTTATGTGTGATGGTTATTTCCATGGTTATTTTTATATTCATGTTGCTTATATTACTAATAGTGCATCTAGTGTAGTAACAATAAATAGGTAGAGACAGTTCAGGCTCAAGAGGTGATAATATTACGAAATTTCAATATTCCACTTTCTGTACATGGATCTTATGAAAGACAGTCGCACATATATGTGAGTTCTGATCTGAATAGTCGCGTATATCTTACTATTATGAAGAAGTTATTGGACAATATCAGAGAAAGACTTAGGTACAATTTAAACATTTATTTTGCCTTCTTGTTGTGATGGTTATAATTTGTGAACATTACTTATTAGGTTACGATGATGTATGAGTTGGTACAATAGTGTACTGATATCACAGGTTCAAGGGGAGAACTAGCCATTCTTCTAATAATGCATTGTTGGAATTATGTCTGGTTATTCTGTAATATTTGTGATACTACCAAATATACTCGTGTAGTTGGTTGAATGATGCTTACAAGGTTGTCATGAAAGATTCCTACTGTGTTGATATTGATTCTTACACATGTACATAGTGATGATACAAATTGAATGGATCTAAGAATGATGAACTTCATGATAAGAGATCACAAGGATGATTGGTTGATACATATTGGTAATTAATGAAGTGGTATAATAATTCTTCTTTCATATTGGGGAAAGAGTATGATGTTTCTACAAGGTTGATGAAGACATGGTTATTGATATGCTTCAGTTACTTCTATTGGATGATACATGGAGACACGACTATATTATCTTCTCTTACTGATTGGTTCTCATATATGTCGATGATGCATGCCTATGGTGTTTACTCATGCTATATGATATGATCCTTCACTACTCTATCTTATTTCATGATGATATACTTGGTTCCCACATATGTTTCTTTGATCAACATGGTTTGAGGCTATTCCTACAAAGGGAAAGATAATTTTTTCTTTGATGAGGTCAAGAGAATGAATGATAGCTGATCTCTACGAAAATATCTTATGATGTTGGTTTTTCATACTTGGTCACAGGTTGATGATATTGAAGATTTGCATGTTTTTCTTCATGCTCTTGTTAACATATATGTATGGTGCAGATCCTATTTAGTGTTTGATGGTTACAGATGACTATCATTGTCTTCGTACCTCACTATAGATCTCTATGTTCTTGGTTATGAATCCCATATCTCTGTCTTGATGTAAAGGTCATGAATAGACCTACTATGTAATCATTGTAATACTTAGTCATGTCTAGATTATTGAGGGTCAAGTCAAATATGTTTGTAATCCCATTTTTGGGTAGTAAATGTTATGATGGAGTCAAATATGTAACCCCACTTGGTTGGGTGAATGATGTAAGTTTTATTCCTTGTTGATAGGAAAGGTAATATTTAGTTGAGTCATAGAGTCATGTAATTCATTGAAAATATTTCAGAAGATATAACATGTGCTCAAGGGCAGCATGGTCATTATATTATGCAGATAAGATATACAATGCTAATGTCTCTACAAGAAAAGAGAAGCCTTCATTCCCCATTTGTCAGTCCATTTTCCTTGATGTCAAAGGGGGAGAGTAACTTGATGTTTAATTGAAAATATTGGTACATAGATTGATGTATTTTATATGTGTCTACAGGTTTTGGTGACCAAAAACCAAAGTGGTTTCCATCAATTGGAAAGGGGCAGATAGTTGGTTTTATGACTAATGTGTTATCCTTGATGGAAAACTACTTGTAGCAGGATGAGTATGTGTTGTTCTTGATGTCAACCTACTTGGTAAATATGTTAACATGATGGTAACAAGATAATTATACATGCCATTTTAGATGTGACATAGAAATAAATACCATTTAGTGACAAAGTAATGATGAAGGTAAATTTTGAGGAAGTATATGCATGTTCTATGAAGCAAAGACGAATACATACAAAGGTATGATGAAGAGAAGTCACGTATACATAGGTTGTTTGAAGAAAATTCGCGTATGTAAGGAGGTTTTATGAACAAAAGTCATGTATAGTTTCTGCGCCATGGTATTTTAAATAGTAGAGGTATTTATATTGGCCCATAGTAATAAGCACGACAATAAATATTTGATCGCGTAAAAAAAAACCATCATCATTAGTGTGGTCTTGACCTGTGGTATTGACTAAGGCCTAAGCTATATAAGGAGATGAAGTTCAAAGTGATGAGGTGTGCAAGTGATGGATCATGTGATGAACAGTTAGATCTAAAGAAAGTGTGCATGTAATGAGATATTAAAGAATTGTTTGATCTGAAACTAAGTATGCACCTGGGAGTTTGATGATGGATCAGATCCAATAGATCTAAAATGACTATATTGACAACAACTTGGTTTGATATATGACATTTACTTATGACACATGTTTTATTGTGTATGGTGAGAAATGGGTTTTCTCTGAAGGTCTGATGTGCAACAAAGTCATAATTCAATAATTACATATCTATATGTGGTTTCGTCTTAGGAAAGGTGCGTAGACATGCATATGTTCTTTTGAAGAGTAGTGTATCGATTCTACACTATGGGAAAATATGTACACAAGTTCCATTCCTGAGAATCGCATATACACGCAGAAAGACTTTATGATAAGAGCGTATGAAATCTAGGGTTTCTGCTGAATAAGATATCTAATCAGTCTATTCAATATTGTTGTCTTTATACTCTCTACCTATGAAATCTTAATGCTAATCTAGGTTTTCTAATGATGATTGAAGTGGAATTTACGGATATGTGGAATATTGATGAAATTACTAGTTGTATGTGATTAAAATATCAGTGATGGTTTTATGATTAGTTCAAAAACTATTCATTGATTCTTCTTGTGACTCAGAGCTTGGGTCGAAATGACAGTGACTTACTTTCAAGCTTTGCTATTTTGAAATATGTACGTGGGTTTACTTCATTGAAAGCGCGTATACATGTGTGTATGATTAAGAAGAGTGGTGTATATATTATTTCATAAGGTTGATCAGGGTATGCAGTTGATTCAGAGAGCTATGTCATGTTTTCGGTTGTGTTTTGATATTCTGGTAACAATGATCTAACTCTTTTGCTTGAAAAGAAGTTGAATGATTTTGGGCTCAGCTGATTCAGTAATTGGTTTATTCAGTGATTGGTTGGTTCAGTGATTGTTTGATTAAGTGTTGATTCAATGATTCAGTGATGTGTTACAGTCATCATTTTTTAGTTTTTATATTTGGTATTTGGATTTCAATGATAATAGTGGGTGCAGTCTGAAAATTTGATGAAAATTGGCCTACAATTTGGGTTGATTTGTATTAGGTGTATCCAGTATGGAATTTTATGAAACATGGTCCACATAGGTGTTGAGGTTTGGAGCCTTTAGTGAGGAAGTCTAATCTTCCTTCCAGTAGTAGCTAGTGATTAAATTAGGGGGTTGGAGCTCCCTTCTAGTGGGTGATGGTAAATGAGATCAGGGGTTTGGGGCTCCCTTCCAATAGGCGCTGGAGAATGAGTGAAGGTTCTAGCCTTTTGCAGGTAGGTTCCTGCCTGCTAGTATGATTATGCACCAATACAATATTCTAATATTTTTTTCTTTATAGCAAAATACAAAGAAAGAGACACACTAAAGGTGGGGTTCTCCTTCATTGGGTTTCCACCTAAAAATCCTAGTGTTCATGTGTTTTGATTATGTGTGATGATTTATTATATTCTTACTTATCATATTTTCTACCTATTAAATTATGAACACTAATATACTGATAAGTATATGAAGAATTAAATGAAAAATAAGTTTACTAGATATACGATAGTTGTATGCATAAACGTAACATACACACATATGTTTAGCGCACAAAATTCAGTATATAGAAAAAGTTTATGTGAGTTTAAAATATTGATTCACCCCCCCCCCCCCCCCCCCCCCCCCTTATGGGTATTTTTCCCAAGGAAGATCGTCATTTCTTGATTGCATGTAGTTTTTCCAACATTTCCTTCTCATAAATAGTTTTGTGTAAATACTTTCCTTTGATTGGATGCATTTCAAAAGAAATGGGTCTTCCTTCTTGCATTAAACCTGCACCAATTCCATTTCCTTAGGCACCACATTCAACAATAAAGGTTTTTGTGAAGTCTTGCATAAATAAGAATGGTGCTTGAAACATTGTCTCCTTAAGATGTTCAAATGGATTAGTTGCTTTTGGAGTCCAAGAAAATGCATCTTTCTTCAAAAATGATGTTAGAGGTGTATCTATTCTGGCATAATAATTAGCAAACTTTCCATAATACCTTGTCAACTCAAGAAATCCTTGAAGATGCTTTATGGTTGTGGGGATTTTCCATTCCTTAATGGCTTTAATTTTTTTAGGGCCTACCTTAACACCCTCATGAGATAAAATATGATCCAAATATTCCACCTCTTATACTTGAAAGAATCATTTGGAGGTTTTTTCATATAATTGTTTCTCCTCCAACAATTTGAGCACCCTGTTAACATGTTCAACACAATCCTTCCAAGACTTGTTGTAGATTATTATATCATCAAAAAATACTAACACAAATTTTCTAAGGAAGGGCTTGAAAATAGAAGTCATCAAACCTTGAAATGTGGAAGGTGCATTAGTAAGGCCAAAAGGCATGACCAAAAATTCATAATTATCTTCATGAGTTCTAATGTTGTTTTCAAAATGTCTTCAGTTTTCATTCTAATGTGATGATATCATGAACACATATCCAGCTTCATGAAGTAAATTGATCCATGTAATTCATCAAATAATTCATTAATGATAGGAATGAGAAACTTATCTTTAATAATGAGCTTTTTTAGCTCCGTATAATCTAGACACATACGCCATGATCCATACTTCTTGTGCACCAATACTAATGGAGCAGAGAAATAAATTTGACTAGGTTAAATTATACCAGCCTCTAGCACTTCTGCAACCATATGTTCAATCTCACTCTTTTGGGCATAAGGATATCTTTAAGGCCTGATTTTTGGAGGAATAATTCCTGGTATCAAATGAATAGCATGATCATGATCATGGATAGGTGGGAGGCATTTTGGAGTCTCAAACACCTTGGAATGATTGTCCAATACTTTTTGGGGATATGGAGAAATATATGATTTCGATGTTTAAACCCCTATTGAGCATAATTGTGAAATTACGCCTCATTGTTATTTCTTCAAAATATTTTCATGAAATTAGAGTTGATTATATTTCCTAGTTTCCTTGTGATACACCTTAATTCAAATTCCTTTACTTCCCAAAAAAAAAATCAAGAAAAGTTCTGGAAAAATGAAAGCTATCATTGCCAAATATTGTAACCACTAGACTACTAGTACAACATCGGCACCACCCATTGGAATGGAAAGCATCAGAATATTCTACACATATTCCCCCAAGGTCATATTGATATTACGACACTTTCTAGAGAAATATAAAGTTTCTCCATTTGCAACCTTCACCTGACACTTTGGTACTAGATATAGGAAGAAATTCAATTCCTTGGCTATCTTCAAATGAATGAAGGTATGAGTACTACCTGAATAAATCAACACTATTACCTTTTTTTTCTTGATATATCCTTCTATCTTGAGAGTTTGAGGAGTGGTAAATCCTTCCAATGCATTACACGATATGGTAATATTCATTTATTATTTCTCTGGTGATGGTTCTAGGTGTATATCCTCCTCTTTTGATGTTTCTAGTTCCTTTTCTTCCTCCTCTTCACAGTCTATGTAAAATATTTTTTTCTTAGCACACTGATGACCTTTAGTGTATTTTATATCACAACTATAACAAAGCCCTTTTTATCCTTTTTCATCCAATTGTTGTGGTGTCAACCTTATAGTTTGTGGAAGGCTAGGAGTAGCAACACTTCAATATTTATAGTTGTGAGTGGTAGAATTCCTTGTTTCCATAATTTTTCTTTCAACTTATCGTTCCACCCTAAATGACTTCTCTAATGAATTAGGTTTCCAAAGGTGAACCGCATGTTAGATGTTATCCTTTAAAGTACCTATGAAGACATCAATCCTATGCACCTCTGGAATGTCAGTTGCCTTGATATTTAGTTTTTGTAAGTCCTCAATGTTCTATGCCATTGAACCCATTTCTTTGGTATTTATTAATTGGCTAAAGAAGGTGTTTCTATTTGTATCGTCATAATGTGTTGTCATTTCCTTCGTAAAAATTTACCAAGTGAAAATTAGTTTACGATAAAAAATCCATCGATACCACAAAAACTGATTTTTTTCTAAATATAAAGTTTCAGTGCATACCTTTTGAGAGTGTTGTACATCATGGAGATCAAAATATTGATCCATATGTAGTATCCATGTTACCGGATCCTTGCCACGAAACTTCCTCATATCAATATTTAGAATGTGGTGGTTCTTAAACCCAACATTGGAGTCTCTAAAATCATAATTCATATTCCTTTTGTCCTCATCATGATTTTCATGTAATAACTTTTCACCACTTGGAAGCATTTATTCTAGCAACTTTTCCAAACCTTCCTTCAACCCCTATATTTGTAAATTCATCATTGGTTCCGTGTCTTCTTTTAAACCATCATTCAAAACTACCATCTCCCTTTTTATACCATTTATATTAAAATTCATCATGGCTTTCAATTCATTTTTTGTTACTTTTTGCGAGAGAGAAATTTGTTGCACTTGGTCTCATATTTTTGAAATATCATGATCAATTTCTTCCTCTTCTTCATGCACCATAGAAGAGCTTTCTAGTTTCTTACTAGGTGTGTCGATTTTTTTGTTTCAAGGAATTTCAGAATAAAAATGATGCTAGGATTCTGGGTTAAATCAGATCCTAGCATATAAACTAGTGTGATTCCTTCAGCATGAAAACACTCATCATATTCTTCATTAAGAAAACAATTTTCAGTTTAAAATATACATACAGGAAAGAGATCTCTAAAAAGAAAAATCACCGATGTACAATAACACAAAAAAAATCCTCAGCGAAATATTACAATGAATGGCCTTTCGGCTCTCGGCCCTTTACAAAATGCTCTCAACCCATTCATCACTCTCTCTCTATTTCCCACTTCCACACCCCTTTACATCCTCATACAACCCTCCTATTTATACAAAAATATGAATTTATTCCATTCCATAAAATCCTCCACACAAATCTCAACTAAAATTCAATTTAGATTTATCTTATTTCGGACTCAACTAAGTCTCGTTTATGGAATTAATAATCCCTAGATTATCTACCTAATTCCATTCCACTCATATCCTTAATTATTTAAGGAATATTTACAATAATCCTCACATTTATATTTTCTCTCCTAATTTATTAAATTTGAGAAAAATAATTAATAAAATAATTAAAACATCTCACCCCCTAAAGTACATAAATGAATAATAAAATTTAAGCTTGATGCTCCTACATCAGACTCCCAAGGTTGAAAATAATCATGATCACCTGATCATGTGTTTTAGATCTTTTTCTTCCTAGATCCCATACCTTGTTCTGCAATTTCCCATTTGTTTCTGCTTTTGTTTGTTGTTTTGCTCCAGGTCTCCACACTTTATGTTGCATTACCCCACTGGATATGCTTTCACAGTCTTCCGTTGTCTTCCTATTGCTGCTTCTTCTTTGTTTTACTGCTGCTATCTTTTTCTGGGATACTTCCATCATTATCCTTCTTATCAGTTCAATTTCTTTGTCCAATAGATCTTTTGTTTGTTGTTTACTGTCACTTCATGATTGCTGAAATTTTGTACTTACTACTGCCCTTTCATCCTCGCCCTCTTGTTTACTATTGTCTTGCACCTTCACATTCTTCATTTCCCAATATTGAAATTGAGATTCCTCTTCATGCCTTGAATCCTGATTCTTCAGCATAGTTTCCAGTAATCTAATCTCTCAGTTCCATGGATTACATATTCCCACAAAAAATTCTTCCTTTTCTTTCACTTGTGTCAAACTTCCTCCAGCATCTGCAATAAAAAATATACTCACAAAACAATCATTAAAATAAAAAACACAAGGCCTCAATGCCTCATTATCCTATGGAAACATTTCAGTATGTTGCTCTGAAATTTCCTCTTCCATCAGCACATTAGTATGCTGATTTAAATTCTCCATGAGATTGTCAGCTAGTATCATTTTCATATCATCTGTTTCAGCAATGCCTCCCTGTTCTAGTTCACAATAATGAACTTCTTTGATTTTTTGAATCATTCCTACATCCTTATCCTCTATTTCTTTATTATTATTCAGGACAATTTCTTTGTCTTTTACCTTCAACAATTTATCATGAGTATAGATCCTTTGATTTTCCAATTCTCTTATTTGAAGATCTAACTTTTTATATAACTCAAATTAAATGGGAGAAGAATTTGGAAATTTACATGACTTTCCATACCTTCACTTTTTTTTTACCAATCATCAGATGGCTCTTCTTCCTTTGCTTCAATACTCTGTTGCGTATTCCCATGAGACCCCTCTGTCTCCTTTTCTTTCCGAGATCTTGCTATCTCAGCATCAATCTGAACAGATTTCAGGTTCAAATCCTTCTCCTTAACAAACTCTAAGGCTTGTTCAATATCCTTCACACATCCTACAAACATACATAAGCTGTGAGATTTAAAAATGCAAGGCTTCATAGCCTCATCTTCTTCTTTCACCAACACATCTTCAGATTCTTCCAAACTATCCCAATAGTTTATGAGATCTTCCTCATTGATCTATTCACCCATAATTTCACCCTGTTCTGGGCCGCAAATGGAAACACCCATTTTTAACTCAACCTCTCTGATTTCTTCACACCTCAACATCTTCTCGAGCTTCCTCAGCTCTTCCGTCAACTGTATGTTTACCTGCTTTTCCCTCTTTGCGTGTAGCCTCTGCCACTTTACCTTCTTTCTCATGGTCCAACCATGTGTCTGGTCATTCACATTTTCCTGCAAAATTCCATTAACAATTCAAGGTGAATTTTTATCTCAGCCTTCTCCCGCTCATAATCTTCATCCGTCAACTATTCACATATTCCACTTACCTTGGCATTTTCCTTCTTCTTCCCTCTGCTATGGTATTCATCAGATCTTCTAAAATGACTATCAACAGTCATCTTATCTCCTTTTTGAACTTTATCTGTTCACGTGTGGATTTCATTCAATCCCCTTTTTAGCAATCCTTCACACTTGCCATTCATCAATGCAATATTTCCTCCTGCGCTTGGCTTCTTTTGGTTCTCTATCTTGCAACCAATCTCTAGAAAATTTTTTTGCTTCACTTTGCTGTAAACAACACTTTAGTAATGCATGTGTTACAATTACCAATTTTTTTGGGTGTCAGGCTCTGTCGATCATGCACCCAATTACATTCAGAATTTTTACTTAACTTGCGACTCTTTGACTTCAGTCTTACACCGATTCTTCATCTTGGATGAAAAATACTCAATCTTAACTCAAACTATCCAAACTTTCATTTGGCTCTAAGATCTGTTTTGACTTCAAGGATTGCCCAATAATTATGATAGTGGATATTTTGATTTAATTCAAGTTACAATTATCCAACACCATACACCCTTAATACATTTTTAGGATGTAAAATCTTCACTCTCTTTCATACTTCATTCTTATGAAAAATCATCAGTTTTCCCTTATCATTTCACATGATACTAAAGTCTTTAGTCGAAATGCAATTCAGGTTTTCCAAGATTTATTTTAAGGTGAAAATAAATAAACCATTCAATCTTCAATGTTCAAAAATACCTTCGTGAATTATCATACCTCATACTCCTGTTAAGGTTATTAATAAACCTTTATCTCTGCAATCTCCATTCTCTGATGTTGGCTCAAGGGGTCCTGACCCAATTTCGGAGTTCAAGGTTTGCCAACAAACCCATATACTACTGGCCCTTTTGGCAGTGGCCTACTTGCGCAGGTCAAAGTCTCACCCGAAGTAGTATGGGTGGGTGTTGGAACCAGGCTTTCGCACCCTGAGAAAGGATAGGTAAGGCAAGTAGAGTTGCGTCCTACCTCAAGATGTCTAGATATTCCCGTGCAGGACTTATAGGTCTCTTTTCGCATCCATGTGCGCAAGGTCTACTATACTATGGTGCTCAATAATCATACACTTTTAAGACAGTAGCTCAATATTCCATAAAACAGAACAAAATAGATCTAGATGCAGTAAAACAATTACATAGAAATTTCATAGCTGAAATCCAGAATACGCATAGGACAACAATTACCAATGATTCACATAAGTAGTACGTGTAGATTTAGTTCTCAAATAGCCTTTCTTATTCATCAATTCATCAATTCCCTCTTAGAATACCCGTCCTAGCCTGCGCACATAGCAGCAATGTCTACACATAGTAGGACTCTGGATCTCCGCGCACACAGCCAACAAGAGTCCTTCCCCCAAAAACCCAAATAGACTTACTAAACCACCATTAGCATCAATAGCTCTTCATTTCTCTCTCTTACAATTCAAAATGTTCTTCTATTTATAACAATCTAGCTTAAACTTTCCTATGGTCCACAAACCATGGTTTTCGGACCCCAGGTTTTCCCTTTGACCCATTACAATGCTTTCAGGGCTTTGACCCACCCCAAAACCCCTGTGCTAAGCTAAATATAATAAAAAATATACAAAATCGAACCATTTTCACAGCTCATAGGAGACCCTGTTCCAACAGTCCCCAACACAATCTTGTGACTCGTCCCGAGTCACTGTGGCCACAAGTTTTCCAAGCACCCCTGGAACTATTTGATGACCATTATGCGTATCTCACTTGTGCATCAGCACACTATCCCAGGTGGTTTGATCTTGCATGAGCCAATTATTCCATCCATATAGTCATTTAGCCCTGTAAGGTTTGAGTCGACTACCATTGATATAGCCTGGTAACATGTCACTACGCAGGGTAGCTAGCCAGACTTCTCCACCATTCGTGATTTCCTTAACAGTGTAGGAACCAAGCCAGTGCTGTTGAAATTTCCCTGGGTGTTTCACAAATTGGCTATCATATAAGAGGACTCGGTCGCTTCCTACAAATGTCTTTTGGCGAATATGTCGATCATGCCAGGCTTTATCGCGAGCCTTTTGAACCTGCTGATGAAAGTTAGCAATAAACCAATCTTCCTCTAATGCCAGAAGCTGCGCAAGGCATTCCTCCATTATATTAGGTTCTGCCATATTTGTAAATGTTGTGATACGTAGGCTAGGAACAACATACTCTATTGGAATAATGGCCTCCTTGTCGTACACCATCCGAAAGGGGGTCATTCCTGTTAGCTTCTTGCAGTCGTCTGGTAGGCCCACAGAACAGAGGGGATGTGTACATCCCAGTCACTACGATCGGCATTGCAGGCCTTGGTTAACACTTGTTCTAGGATTTTGTTGAAAGCCTCGACTACCCCATTTTCCTATGGATGGTATGGTGTACTTTTAGCATGATGGATCCAGAATTCCTCATTCAGGGCTTGTATCGTTTCGTTCACAAAGTGCGTGCCTCTGTCACTCCTTAGGATCTTTGGGCAGCCAAAACTGGTAGGATCTACTCAAAGATGAAATGCGCAGTAGTATCCACAGTACAATCCTTCACTGCTTGTGCTTTAGCCCATCAAGTGACATAGTCAGTGGTAGTAATAATGTAGCGCGCACCTGTCTTCTTGCCTGGAAGATTGATGGGTCCCACAAAATCAATGGCCCATTTTTCAAAGGCCTGCAAATCCATTTGAGGTTTCAATGGCATCTCATCTCTGTGTGAGGGCCGTACCTTCCACTAGCACATATCACACAATTTACAATAGGTGTGAGAATCCTGATGTAGGGTGGGTCACCATAACCCAGCTCTCAAGATATTTTGGGCCGTTTCTCTTCCTGCATAGTGGCCTCCCGCGACGCGTTCATGTGCCTCCACCAAAAAGGCATGTCGTTCATGTTCCAGAATGTATCTGCGTAGTATTTCATCAGTGCCTAGCTTGTATAACTAGCCATCGATGATAGTAAAGTCCGCTGCCTGAGTAACCAACCCCTTCTTCTGCTGCACTGAAAATTCTTTGGGAGTTGCACCTGTAGTTAGGAACTGGATGATGTCAGTGAAGTGTGCATCAAAAACCTCAATGGTGAATAGTTGCGCATCTGGTAATCCTTCCTCCAATTTAGCAGGTTCTTCTCCCATATCAATACGGGACAAATGATCCGGACCCGCGTTCATCCTTTCGGGCTTGACGATGATATCAAAATCGTAGTCCTAAAATAGCAACATGTAGTGGAAAATATTCCCCCCCAACACAGGCTTGTTGACAAGGTATTTCAAAGCCGAATGATCAGTTAACATCTTAAAGTGTCCACCTAACAAATAGTGTCGATATTTCTATAATTCATATACCATGCCCAGTCCCTCTTGTTCAGTAGTAGAGTAGTTGCGCTATGTGCCCGAGATTTTTCAACTCGCAAAGGCAATCGGATGATCAATATCTCCCTCTCCAGGGTGATTTAGGACAACACCCAAGGCGATGCCTAATGCATCCACAAGTACATGAAATTCCTTTGACCAATCATGAAGTACTAGTATGAGTGTGAAGATCATCCTCTCCTTGAGTAGCTCAAAACTCTTTTGACATTCATCATTCCAAAAACGGAAACATCATTTTTAAGTAGTTTTTCCATGGGTGTTGTGATCAATTCGTACTCCTGAGTAAATTTCCTATAATAGCACGTGTGCCCAAGAAAAGAATGCAGTTGTTTCTCCGTTGTTGGGACTGACAGGTTTATAATTACGACTACCTTTGCAGGATCAACCATCAGCCCTTGCCAACAAACTATGTGCCCAAGAAGGATTCCGAAGGGCACGCAAAAGATACACTACTGGATATTCAAGGAAATCTAGTGCTTTCGACATGTGTCCAACATCAATCGCAGGTTAGAGACATGCTCCTTTACCAAGCCAAATACCTTCCAGTCATCGAAATAAAGCTTCAGGAGCTTATGGATAAACTCCTTGAAGACGGCAAATACTACCCTAGATAAGATAGAAGGTACATTCTTCAGACCAAAGGGCATGATTTTATACTGAAAGGACCCCCATTCTATTGCGAATGTAGTCTTACTATGATCTTCAGGTGCAATTCGGATCTGATGGTACCTTGAGAACCAATCGGTGAATGAATAGGCTTCCTGCCGACCCATGCTATCAAGGATTTCGTCTAAGAATGGCCTAGGGAAGGGGTCATGGACACAAGCGTCATTTAACTTGTGTAGGTATACACAGATTCGTATCTCCCCCTTTTTTTTCTTCTCCTGGATAACCATCGGGCCTACCCAATCCAACTGTTCCACTAGTTCAATGATACCTACAGCAAGCATCTTGTCCAATTCTTCTTTGATCTTTTGCTTATATGTAGGGTTCAGATGGTAAGGTCGCTGCTTTACGGGGTGCACCTCTAGTTTTAGAGTGATGTGCATAATGCCTAGGTCCCCTGTGATTCCCTTGAGCTCGAAAAAATTTGTCATAAATAAGTCCTGATATTCTATAAGTAGCTCTGCAATTTTTCTGACAGTTCCTTTGTCCCAATAGTCCCCAATTTTAGCCACCTTAGGATGTTCTTCCATCCCGATATCAACTTCGCGTAGCTTGAGAGGTTGAGTCACATCAATATTCTGCGGCGGGGGTCCAATGAAAGTGCATTCCCCCTCGGATTCTGAGATATAGACATTTCGAGGATTTTCTTCCTCTTCTTCTATCACCAAGCTCTAGCAGTTGACTATGTCTTGCATCTGTGCTTCCCATGTCAGGACCTCTGGTGTGGCATGATGGTGTGAGTCATTAAATACAAAAGCATCAATTTCCTACAAAGTTTCGTCGAGCACCTTCATCCCCCCAATTAGTTCGAACGTTGCTATAAATTCATATTTTAGCATTTCCTAGTGGCGGGTGCGTTGATGTAGCTTCGCATCTAAATACCATGTGACGAGGATAGGGCCCAAAGCACGAATAAATAGATGAACCCACTCTTCTATAGACTGATTGGATCATTTTTCCATCCAGGCGAGTAGATGCGCATGGGGATCTCCATGTTCGACAAACATCTTTATGCGTATGCCAACCGATGGTGCGAACCATAGGATCATCATATCCCCACATGTCTCCCAGTCCTAGAATGATTCCTTGTGGGTGTCCCACCATCGCGCAGGTGTCCCACGCATGGCTATATTAAGGGCCGAGAGTCATCATTCTCTTGGAACCGTAGCTTCCAAGGCTCTCAAGAATTCTTGGATGCTACCAGACTCATCAAAATGGGGTAGATATCTTACCTCTGAAGAAATGAAGCAGAGGTCCCTCGCGGCCTGAGGACCTCGTGGTACCGAGACATCCTGTAACTGGTTTTGCCAATTCTCCATCTCCTCATTAGAGTCATAGAAGTAATCGTTGTTTGATTCCCAGCAGAGTACCCCCTCCGCCATGGGATTGATCCAATCCTCATTTTGCGCGGTCAACTTGTAAATGTAATATACTTCTTTGTTATCGTGTACTGGCGATGTGTAGCATTCTCCTGCCCTAGGATCTAATGGTACTATCACCCTTGTTCCGTTATTCTCAAATACCATCCTTCTTTTCCTAAGGTTAATGAGACCACCCATATCTATGGCCCAGTTAAGTCCTAAGAGCGCAGGGTATGGGTCTGCATCTTCTACAATATGAATTACTTCGAAATCAGCCTAGACCCTGAACCCAACGATATCTACCATAAGTTTTTATAGTCTCGCTAGAGGTATAATATTTTGTTGGTTGGCCATATGTAGTTGGATATTGGACCACTCCAATTTGGGTTCTCCCATTCGCTGCCAAGTTTTCTTAGGTAGCACGTTTGCATCGGACCCCAATTCCAAGACAACCTGATCCATTTCGTAATTACCGATCTGGGTCGTTAATCTCATCTCCCTACCGATACGTTTCCTACATTTTCCCAACTTGTGTATGTCCTGAACTTCTGGAAATAGGGGGGGCTACCCCGCATAGCTATCTATTACTACTTGAAGGTTTTCTTCGTTCCGTGCTTGGCATAATAGCATTATAAAAGCCTACAAAAAGGGTCTCACCTCGTCATCATCTCCTAGGTGCGCAGGTGTCTGCATTGTCTGTAGAGTAGAGTTTCTTGTCTTAGTATTGTCCTGGTGGATTGTTTCTTGTCATGGTTCGCGGTCCAATCCTTCTAGGTTGTCAGATGCCTATTGACTCGAAGGACCCCATGCATCCTCCTTCATGGCCATCCTACTGCGTGTTGCACTTGAATTTCTATCTCATAGCTTGGCCTTAACTCTTTGTACATTCTGTGTTGGTGTTGGCTGTTTCTCTGGCATTTTTACTATCAAGATTGGGCAGTCCTCAATCTCATGGTCCAACTACCGACAATATTTACAGGATTTCCTACTAGGGTTTGGGCAGTCCCTTGCAAAGTGTCCTACCTCCCCGCAGTTATAACAGATTAGCTGCCCATGCACTCATCCTGTGCTTCCCCCCTGACCTCCCCTACTCCTTATTGGGGAGCCACCGAAGCTCACGAGGGATCTAGGTGATGCAGGGTCAGATTATACCCTATACAAGCTTCCTTGATCTATCACCAGTTCGTAAGTGCAAAATTTCTACTCATCATGTCCTACTGACTGGTAGAATCTACACCATTGTTTCCTTAGTTCGCCCGTACTTAACCGAGGGCACTGGGCTGTATCATGTAGTCGTGCTACCCGGCAGTCATCGCACCATAACGCAAACCTGCTAGAGCCTGGACGTAGTGGACTAGGGCCTCCTGCCTACATGTAATCTACTAATAGTGGGTATTGATCCTTCATATGTCCAGACGTCTGACATCGTATGCACCATAGGTCTTCACTAGATCCTTTTCCTCGATCCTTTCGCAGGCTCTGAATTTCCATGTGCATAGCTCTGAGTTACTCCTGAATTTTCTGTACTCCTCCTGAAGTGTCTTCTTTGGGCACAAATTCGAGTTTCATTGCAGCTTCCAAGGCTTTTTCCTGTGATTCGAAGGTCTGGTGGCCCATAGGTATATGCAAGTGAGGTAGCAGCATAGCGATGAACCATTCGGTATGTTGTCTGACATCATACATAAATCCCCCCTCTCTAATTTCTTTCTTCAATCACTGATCAACCTCCCATACTGACTCAGATGCATCTTTCTTGAAGTCCTTCACTTCTGCTATCAACTGAGAGTAATATTTTGGATTTTGGACTTGTTGCTTCAGAGCGTCCTTAATATATTGAATAGATGCACTCCAATTCTGAGAGATGTATCATAGTACCAGTCCAACACTCTTTCTTCAAATGCCAAGGATAGTTGTGCCCTTTTCACAGTATCGCTCACCACACCTTTCATGGTCCATACTGATTCTACAAAAAACCAAAATCGGTCCATGTCCTCATTGCCCACACCTTTAAAGGAATGTAATTTCAAGTGCGCTTCCATGTCTCCTTCTGGAGGGGTTTCGGGTGAGGTTGTATTCTTACGCGGTTCTGACGTCGGTCTAACTGGTGGTATTTGTGCAACTATTTCTTTCAGTGGGCTATAGCCATATTTATCCCCTTCTATATTGGTTCGATAGTAATTACTACTCTGCATTTTACTTTCACCCAGAACGGAGCTCATTCACTCGCACCTGCTCTTCTTCTTTGTCAGTACTCTCTTGCCATTACCCGATCCTTTTCTCAAAATTCTCCAGGTCCCAGCAACAAAACCATTTGTTGGCTCAAGGGGTCCTAACCCAGGTTCGGAGTTCAGGGTTTGCCAAAAAACCCCTATACTACTGGCCCTTTTCGCAGTGACCTACTTCTGCAGGTCAAAGTCTCACCCAAAGTAGTATGGGTGGGTGCTGGAACCAAGCTTCCGCACCTTGAAAAAGGATAGGTAAGGAAAGCAGAGCTGTGTCCTGCCTCAAGATGTCCAGATCTTCCTGAGTAGGATTTATAAGTATCTTTTCACATCCACGTGCGCAAGGTCGACTATAATATGGTGCTCAATAATCATACACTTTTAATACAGTAGCTCAGTATTGCATACAACAGAACAAAACAGATCTAGATGCAGTAAAACACTTACACATAACTTTCACAACTGAAACCCAGAATATGCATGAGACAAAAATTACCAATGATTCACATAAGTAGTACGCATAGATTCAGTTCTCAAATAGCATTTCTTATTCATCAATTCACCAATTCCCTCTTACAATACACGTCCTAGCCTGCGCACACAACAACAGGGTTTGCACACAGCAGGACTCTAGATCTCCGTGCACACAGCCAGCAGGAGTCCTTCCCCAAAAACCCAAACAGATCTACTAAACCACACTTCGCATCAAGAGCTCTTCATTTCCTTCTTACAATTCAAACTATTCCTCTATTTATAACAATCTAGCCTAAACTTTCCTACAGTCTGCAACTCATGGTTTTTGGACCCCAAGTTTACCCTTTGACCCATTACAATGCTTTCGGGGCTTTGACCCACCCCAAACCCCTGCGCTAAGCTAAATATAATAAAAAATATACAAAATCAAACCAGTTTCGCAGCTCGTAGGAGACCATGTTCCAACATCTGGTTTCCACTCTTCTGTGTCATCTTTGTCACTCTAAACACTCACATGCCCATAAGCTCATCATTTTAATGAAAAAATTTCCCTGCACCATATAACATCAATTCACATCTCTTCACCTGTGTACAAAGAAAATGTTTTTAACTTCTTCGATGAATAATGTACAACTCATACATCATCTTCATTCTGAATAACACCTCTTAGATGTCACCATATGATGGTAAAACAAAGATTTTACAACACCAACAAATTGTATTTACAATCTTAAATACAAATCAAAAGAATTCTCCCATTTCCAACTACAAGCTTTGGTCCAAAATGACTTAACCAAAACTACGAGAACCCAAATTATGTACAATAAACCCGCTCACATAAAAATGCATGTTTCTCTTTATATCACCCAGGATAGCGCATTTTATTTCATTTTTCCATTCATTTATACCTCCGCATTTGCAACATTTTCACTTTAATTTTGAACCGCATGTTGACATATATAAATCATCTTCGCAAAAATACTTATTTATAATTTCGATTTTGGTTAGGAAAACCAAAAATGTAAACACATAACATGTTCAGTCATACCTTTTTCCCTTGACTCATAATTTTGCTGCGTCACTCCAATTCATAATTTTTTTCATCAAGACTGCCAACGCAGTTATGGATGCCAATTCATATTTTCATCACCTCCCAACTCCATTATGACAACATAAGAGGTTAATGTGGTCTCGGCAACTAGGTCTGCACGTTGACTAAAAAATGCAACAAATATCCCCTTTCAGCAGCTCCAAATTTGAGTGTTGTTCTTCCTCATGCTTCCGCGGCTTCACTCTGTAACTTCCCAATTCCAAAATGATGTAGGAAAACCCAATTCCCACTCTTCCAAATTAGTATAGTAAAATATGAAATTTTTTTCTTAGGCCCAAGCTTACTCTTCAAACTGATGTAGTTGATTCAATACTTTATGTGCAATCCCAAATACCTCTCTACAATATGAAATATTATAACTTTATGAAAGCTTCAATTAATACAAGGATTTATGAGTCTTCAAAGGACCATGGTGAGTGCATATAATAATAACAACTTAAAAATTTCATCCGGGATCCAATGAAATACTTCCAACTCAGCATTTGAGCCTACGCTCATCTTAAACAAACCAACCATGGACAATATCAAGCCTATTCCCCACAAACACTATCGGTATTCTAGGTATTGATGAACGAGATGCAATGTAGCATACTTTGTTGTACGTAGTCAGATATCACAGCTGCTCTTTTGAGTTACTCACCTCACGGCTCTGCATGCAATCATGGGTCACAACGGCTGTTGTGAATTTCACGCTCCATGGATCTAGGTGCGATCGTGGGTCACAAATTCTCTTCTATGTGCCCACACTACGACTCTGTGGTATTACAAGGCGCTCACACATAAAAAAAGGAAGTCGATTTATGTTGATGATGATAATAAACAACCAACATACTGCTACCTGAACGAACCCACAAAATTTCACTCATCATAGCATTCACGCAAACAAAAACGGGTTCAGGTTAAGAAATTGGTATTTCAATTGGAGTCTACACTGCCATTTTGCAGTTATCCACGAAGACTTTTAATTATATAATTCACATAGTTATCACATGACATAATTCGACCCATCGAATGTTTACGCAGAAAAAAACAATACAGTCCTGAATAACCAATGATAATTGATTGTATAGGAATTAAATGTAACTTTATCGAACCAGATATTAACATGGAGTTAAACCTCGACCCAGCTTCATTTGAAAAATGTGTTGCACTTTTGCTTGATTCCTCCGGCTTCAAATGCCAGCCTTTGCTTCAGTTCCAGCAACCCAAATTTCATTTGCTGCAAACGCCCTTCCAATCGCTCTTAACACTGCCAATCTTGTTACCAATTCATCCGTCCTCACTTGAATGTTGTCCTTCCTTCAAATCACAACATCAATTTTCTCATACATTGCCCAAATCGACTTCACCAACGATGTAAACTCCAGGTTCTTCACCGTTCCATCGAGGTTGTGACAATGAAAATCCGCCATCTTCAACTTTTGATTCTATTGGTAATCTCTATAGCACTCCACCAGGCATGAATCTCTGCTCTGATACCAAATGATGCCACGATTCTGGGTTAAATCAGATCCTAGCATATAAACCAGTGTGTTTCCTTCAGCATGAAAACACTCATCATATTCATCATTAAGAAAAAAAAATCAGTTTAAAATATACATACAGGAAAGAGAGCTATAAAAACACAAATCACTGATGTACAATAACACAAAAAAATCCTCGGCCAAATATTAAAATGAATGGCCTTTCGACTTTCGGCCCTTTACAAAAAGCTCTCAACCCATTCCTCACTCTCCCTGTATTCCTCACTTCCTCGCCCCTTTACATACTCATGCAACCCTCCTATTTATACAAAAATATGAATTTATTCCATTCCATAAAATCCTCCACACAAATCTCAACTAAAATCCAATTTAAATTTATCTTATTTTGGACTCAACTAAGTATCATTTATGAAATTCCTAATCCCTAGATTATCTACCTAATTCCATTCCACTCATATCCTTAATTATTTAAGGAATATTTACAATAATCCTCACATTTATATTTTCTCTCCTAATTTATTAAATTTGAGAAAAATAATTAATAAAATAATTAAAACATCTCACCCCGTAAAGTACATAAATGAATAATAAAATTTAAGCTTGATGCTCCTGCATAAAAAAATTATATCAATGCTTAAATATGGACTTTGAATCACTTCAAACTAATTTTTCAAAGAAATTTTATGCAAAATTGAAAAAATACACACTTTTTTCTTGCTTTTGAGGAGCTCGATATTGAACCTGTTGTATTTATGTGATTTCAGATCTCTAAGATCTAAACTTCAGTATTGTACTATCACTCTGAGTCTTATTTCCAATTCCATAGGTCAAAACCAATTTTGATTCTTCAAGGTAAAGTTATCCCCGAACTCCCACGATGACTTAATTATGGACTGGTTCAGTAGAGAGAACATGTACAAAATGCCATGTGTCCCTATTTTAGTCTTCATTGTTGAAACTGATAGAAACGAAACTAAATTTTTTGCTCATTCTGTCAATTTTGACAAAACTAAAATTTGATGCTCGAAGAGAAATTTATGATGATTTTCCCTCTGTCACTTGTTTGAGACTAAATTCATGAGGATGAAAAAATCCTAACTTATTCAGCCCATATCTCCAAAAATATAGAAAACCAAGCTCTGAAATAATTTCCTGCAGTTCACCAAGATTTCTGCTCCACGTGGTTGAAATTTTAGCATTTGAAGTTTCTTATAAAAATAATTGTAGAAAAAATTTCACGATGTCTTATTTGAAGCTACGAAACCATAAAATCCAAAGCTTTGATACCATATGTTATGCAACTAGCTAAAAAAAAAAGAATAAAAGATAGATAAACAACTTAATAATTATCTTCTTCGAGGGGGAAACCTCCTTTACATTACATAAATGAACATTTAATGATACAAATTACAAGATATCATTTGTATATATAGGAGTCTAAGGGGTCACAATATAATCAGAGCTTACATAACAATAATAATGTAAGGGTACAATAATAACCATATTGGGATTCTATGGGGAACAACAATAATAATATGGGGGTAAAAAATAACAATAAGGGGGCTACAATAGTATTATAGGGACCTAACATTACGCGATAGGTAAAGAATACCATTCACTTTGTTTCACCTACTTTGAAATACTACCAACAAGAGGTATCACGACTCATTTCATATTTTAAAGAATTTAAGATTACTTATGTTCCTAGGATTTTTAAGTTTTTCGCAAATTTTTTATCCAATTCAAATGCTCGAATGGCACCATTGAAATATGTTTTTTCTATCGAAATTATTTATAAGCCATTTTTGCATGATAACGTAACTAATTTTTGTGTATTAAAATATGATCAACAAATAATACACTTCATGGAAAATACAAACATGTTTAAATATGTGTATATTGAAGAAGATGAGCATGATAAGGTTCTTCAGGAAGCATATGAAGCGTTGAAAGGGATTCCTATGGCCAAGGTTGTGGTATCTCTTGAGAAAATTTATGACCTATAGAACTGATTCATAGGAACAGTAAACAAAAATACCCATATATCCATGCTATCACATGAATAGGTCAATTTTCGAACCAAAGAGGATTCAAAGTATGTCAATTTTGGTACATGTTGTTCTCCTAAAAAATGACACGATTTTATTCGCCTTTTCAAATAGTACCGATATGTAATTGCACAGGAATACAATGAATTGAAGACATATGAAACATACATCATTATTCATGTTATTCCTATCCAGGAAATGGAAAATCCATTACAACAAAAATTAAGAAAATTTCATATGATGCTTGAGCCCCAGGTTCATAAGGAATTGAGAAAATTGTTGGATGCGCAGATCATATTTTAAGTTTGACATTATACATGGGTTTACAACTTGGTTCCTGTTAGAAAGAAGTCCGAAGAGATATGCCTATGTCTCTATTTGTGCAACCTCATGCCATCGATGGAGAAAATACTCTAGATGGTATCTGGGTCATAAATGTTCTCGTTTTTAGATAGTTTTTTTGGATATAATCAGGTGCTAGTAGTAGAATGAGATCATTTGAAAACCTCATTTAAGACAAAGTGGGGAATTTTTTCATTTAAGCACATGCCTTTTGGAATCATTAACATTGGAGCTACTTTGCTAAGGGCAGTGGACATCGTATTCCGTGGGTTTATTTGATAGAGTGTATTCATCTACTTGGATGATGTAGCTATATTTTGAAAGAAAATATTAGATCTTATTCATCATCTTAAGAATATTTTCGAGCGAAGTCGCAAGTATGGTATTTTTTTTAAATCCTATATGTAGCATATTTTGTTTTTCCAAAAGTGTTCTCTTAGGTCACACAATTTCCAAGAGTGGAACTAAAGTTGATCAGGAAAGGATCAAAGCTATTGCTCAAATCCATTTCCTTTTAAATAAGAAACCAATGTAATCCTTCATGGGGAAGATTGATTTCCTAAATAAGTTCATCTCCGAATATGCTAAGATCATTAAACCATTACAAGAGATGATATGGAAGGATGATACATATAAATGGGATAAAAGTGATAAATATTATTTTGATTGAATTAATCAAGCCATTGTTGATGCTTCGGCCTTATATAGTCTTGATATTGGCAAATATTTCCTATTGTACACTTTCACTTCTGAATCATATATTTCATTTGTATTGACATACAAATGTAGTCAGTTGAATGAACAACCTATATCTTTTATGAGTGCTAGATTATAGGATATAAATTGAACTATCCCACTATTGACAAGAAATCATACATTTTTTACAAAGTGGTTAAACATTTAGGACATACCTCTTGAAAGTTCATACAATCATTTACATACCTCATCCAACTTTTATAACATTGTTTGTACAACAAGAGCTGGGTGAAATGAGAGAATACAGGATGAATTTCTTACAATACTATGATATTTATTTTAAGAAAGTTCATACTATTAAAGGCCACAATATTTTTCGACTATAAACTAAAGATAAGGATTCACCAAAAGAAGATGCTTCAGAATGGGAAGAGGATATAGAAATTTATAATGTTGAGAAAGTTCCTCCCACAAGTGAAACCACATATTTTTATTTTTTTATACAAAAATACTTAGAGAACAAAACATTCCCTTCTCATCTAATGAATAGAAAAAAGAGGGAAATATGTCAAATATTTATCATACATCTAGTACATGGTGTTCTCCTTAGAAAGCACCATAATGGTGTACTACTTAGATTCTTAGAGACGCAAGATTTAGAAAGGGTGTTAAATGATATGCACGAAAAATGCATAGGTGGAAACTTTTTGGGTGATACCACAACTCATAAGGTTATGAGGTCCAGTTATTATTGGCCCACATTAATCAAGGATGATCATACCTATGCTTGAAATTTCCCTATATGTTAAAAGTGTGTTGGTCGTGATCAAAGGTTAGCTACCCCACTGATACCTATAGCAATTGAAGAACGATTCCAACAATGGGGACTGGATCTTGTAGCTGAAATATTTCCTCATTCATTAAAGAAACACCTTTACATCCTAATAACAACAAACTATTACACTTAATGGACCGAATAAGTGCCATTAATGCAAGTCAATGATCAAGAAGTCATCCAATTTCTGAAGAAGAATCTCATAGCCAAATTTAGAATTCATAAATCGCCTATATTCGATAATGAAACTTAATTTTCTTATTTAAAGATTTATGATTTTGAATTAGAATATGGTTTTTTTTTTAAGCATGCATCTAACCATTACCCACAACAAAACAGTTTGGATGAATCCAAAAATAAGAACCCTACCTGATTTATGAAGAAAGCCATCTTCTTTGCGCAAATGAACTAGCACAATTTTTTGGTGAATGCATTATAGGTTGGCCATGTCACTCCTAATTCATCCTTGAAAACATCTCCATACTTAATTGTATATGGAAAATACGTTATCCTTTCGTCAAACATCTACCTTCCTACCTTGCACCTTTCACAACAATCTTAGGGAAAACCTTTTCTACTTATTCATAGTCAAATATACACTCTTATTAAGCTTGAGGAATAAATTATCAAAGTGAAATAAAAGCTTTCCGTCCATCAAAACTAAATCAAGGAATGGTTCGATAAGGAGTCCATAGGAAACACAAACTTTAGTGTGGGTGACTTAATATTGAAGTGTGACAACTTCCATGAAGAGAAAGGCAATCACACCAAGTTTCAACCTCTATGGATTGGACCATATAACATCATTGAAGAGCTTGGATACAATTATTACAAGTTGAAATATTTAAATGGGAGGACCAAACCTCTTCCATTATCTTTGTTGTATATTTTTCATCATGTCTTGTCCTTTTTATGTTGTTTGCAAAGTGTACATAAATAAGAACTATGTGTATGAATGTGCATATGGATCAAAAGGACTATGTGAAAAAATAAGAAGGGATTGTGACAACTCCAACGCTTGGCTATCTATTAGTTCTTCTTCCTTGTTTGGGATGTGCTACAAGTCCATTAATGTACAGAAAGATAATATGAAACATTCCAGAGGAAATATTTTAGTATAACTAGGATGCCCACATCTATTTTTCATCCTTATTCCTTCACTGGTGTTGAATGAGTTGGTGTTCTTCATGCTAATCTAATCAAGTAAAGAAGGGAAAGGGGAAAACTAAAGGAAAAGCCTATTTTGATATCAATGATGTAGGATTCATCTTCTTTATCTTAAAACATTAAGTCCCTAAACATAGTTCTATTAGTAAAAAAAAAAAAAATTGAGAAGAGAAAGACTTCATGCACTGAGAGGTGAAGCAAGTAACTTCATCAGGGTATTGAACATGCTTGTTGGGAGAAAAGAAATGCCTCTGTTCCTAAAGTTAATATATTGTGGCACTAAAAAAGCCTACTGGTAGTGGATTAACACCATAGATGAAAAGCAAGACTCTAAATATATTACCCTTTTCCTGGATTAAAACAATTGTGAAACAACAAAATCTGTTGTTTGTTAAACCAAGAAATGGAATAGTGAGTACTACATCTATAACCGAGTTCAGTGGGGAAGCGAAGGAGAAATTTTTGATGAATCAATACATCTTGAAGGGAAATTATTTTCTGAAAAATATTCCTAAATAGAGAAATTGAAGTCCGTCCAGTGTGTTTCCAAGTGTTGTCCCTACTGCAACACCCTCCCCAATTTTGCTATATTCAAATTTTGGAGCCTACCCTTTGTCATGTGAAGTTTAATTTTTTTTCTCAAGCATAATTTCATGTCTCTACACATATGATAAGTGGCCATGTTCCTTTATAATTTTCCTCACATCATCAAGAATAATAATAATAATTCACTTTAGGGTCATGGTGCGATTTATGGGCACAAAACGACATTTTTTGGTCACAACTATATATACTTCATCTATTATACTTGGTGAGTGTTTTTGAACTTGAATTTTGATGTATAATTCTTGGTTTTGGGTCTTGTATAATTTATATTGATGATTTCATATGTGTCACACTTTATTTTACTCCTAACTCAGTGTTTTTTTCAAGGTTACACCCTTCTAGACTTATAATTTTTTTTTACTTTGCAAGCCTATCCTCTAGGATAGGAAAATCCATTGTGCACTCTCAAGGATTAGTAGATCCGATATTTTTAGTTATGACTATAATTTATACCCAAAAATTCTTCCTCCAACATACAACTAACTCCCATTCAACAACCCCTCATGCTTGTTTCTTTTTCCTGTGCCCTGCACCCAACTTTAGCATCTACCTCCTAGTTAAGAAAACCACACACTCTCATTGGTTAGTGAGGCATCAATTGTGCCTTGTACTTGCTCCTTGAACACCCCTTGTGGCCCCATTTTCCCTTCCAAGTGCACATGAAAATCTCAATGAATAGTCATGGTCCTTGTCTCTTGTTGTGGTGCCCTGCACCCTCCATTAGACCTTCTCCTCCTCCAGTTGAGTGCACAATGCATCATTAGTAAAAAATGAATCTACTCCTTGTCTCTTGTAAGTGTGACACATGCCCATAAAGCTTCTCTCTCGCCCTTGGTGAAATTTTTATCCAAAAACAAATCATTTGCATGAAACATGATAGAATAGGAGAATTTTAGGCTAATGTTTT
Organism: Pinus albicaulis; assembly: GCA_034641835.2. Classification (NCBI taxonomy): domain Eukaryota; kingdom Viridiplantae; phylum Streptophyta; class Pinopsida; order Pinales; family Pinaceae; genus Pinus; species Pinus albicaulis. The sequence goes on from CM076584.1 coordinate 1,456,273,760, forward strand.
CTTTCCATGAGTGATATACATATGCATGTGTTAATGAAGCATGGAAAATATCTACAAGAAGATCTAATAATAATTGTTTCCCAAGAAGGAATCTTGAAGACAAAGGCACCATGTTGAGATAGTTGAAAGAAAAATGGACCTTGATGATCAAAGTGACTCATGAAGACTCCAAGATCTCTTAAGACCATTTGGGTTGTAGATGGCTATGACAATGTGATATTTTTTACAAGTATTGAAGATGATAGTGTCAGTATCTTCATTCCTCAGTCAGTGATCAAATTCTCTTGTTGCATTACATGTTAGGTGTCTCTCTCAGTCAGCTGCATTCCATTAGAAGCATTATAGCACATAATGGAGGACACTCAGCCCAAATTTTAAAAACTTTGGGACACTTTTTGCATTTTTGAAAATTTTGGGCCTAAAAACAGACTTTTCAGCTCTATGCACCACGCCACTTGGCGCACGCTTATTATTGGTGGCTCCTTTTGATGCAAACTCAACATTTTTGGATTTTTCATGGAAAAATATGCATGCCTACCTATGCCCAAGAAATTTTGACAGGTTTTGGGCTTCCAGAAGGGTCAAAAACACCCCAAAAATGACCTTTCTGCTCCTTTTTTGGCACATAGGAAGCTGTGTTGGGAGAAATCCATTTTGGAGGGGACGATGAAGGAAAAAATTAGAAATTCCACTTGTGCTGGAAAGTAAACAGGCAAAAATTTCGACCAAGCCTACTTGGAGAAAATTTGGACACTGGGAAGGCCTCCAAAATAAGCTTCAAACTAGTGCGACGCATAGAGAAATCAGGCGTGATGCATTGGAGGATTTTACCTATTTTTTACTCAGTAACTCTGTTTTTCCCCTATTTTTTGACAATTTGACTTTCTTACTTCTAAATGTCAAACTCATGATGTAATTTTATGGATCTTGATGTAATTTTGTTAAAATTTCACTCATGGAGGTAGATTCATCCATCAAAAGGTGAATTGCAACTAAATGAATCAGTTTCCTATTTTATAGAGGCAAGCTGTTCCACTACCTACTTTCTAGTTCTCAGTTTAGATTTTGTTGGAACAACTCCTAAAATTGTGAGATAGACCCCTAGAGGCCGAGATGAGTGGTTGTTTGTCTATATTTTGTTGTTTTTTAGTCATTAGCATGGTTGGACTTTTGGGAATGCTTTGAGCATCATTGTACATTCATCTCTGCAGTTTGGCAAGGAATAGACCAGGGTTTGCAGCACTCCATGGGATTCTTGTGGTATTTTGGTTTGATAGTGTGTTTCTCTCTATAAATTTAAGTCTATTGTTGTTTCATGTATACCATTTTCCTTCTTATTTCTTCTTAAGTTAAACAAAGAAGGATAAAGGTAGAATTCATTAGGATTTGCAGTGCTCTACCTAGGGTTTGTTTAATTTTCTATGTTTTCAGTTGTTTGGAGAGGATCCTTGAAGTTTTATTGCCCTATTTATCTCTTCGCCTTTATCAACTCTCCATTTCCTTCAGATTGAAAGTGTCAAATCAAGTGCCTACCTTGCCCCATTCAGATCTCTGCAAAACTGGACCTCATTCCCCAAACCCAAAATCTACCTTTCCCTTTGATCCAACAAAAAACCCTTAAAATCAAATCAAACTCTTTTTCATATATACCTAGCCTAAAATCAGCCTTCATTCAAGTCATATCAAGCCTCACTGATCATTTTTTGCTGAGATTGACCAGGAGAGAGCCCTCTCCTGATCTGGTAGGGCTTGCTACCAAGTTAAGCGTGGTTTGATGTTACCCTAGATTCTGACTTTCTCAGCCTTTCTCAATAACATTTAAGTCACTATGGTTACATTAAACTATTAAAAATTATTACATTATATAAATCACCCTATGCCCCAATATTCATCACTTTTTCCTGATCATTGCACTATTGTGATTGAAGGAAAACTTTCACAGTCACCTCCATTTTCTGATCGAGTTGTTGGCACACATGTTGTCATCTGATCAAGCCATTTCCACTCTCATTTTCCTTGACAAAAATATCTCCTCTCCTCTATCATTATTCTAAACTTTTGACATGGCCCCAAGAGCTAAATATAAGAATAAGATTGCAGAGGAAAGCCCTACTCCCACAACCCAGGTCAATATTGACCTCATTTCTCTTGCACATTCCCTCTTTAAGGTTACACATTACCAGTGTCAGTTCGATTTCCATGAACTCAATTTGTGGCTCAAGAAAAATATTTAGACAAAGAGGACCATATCAAATTCTGGGAGTCATTTCTCGCCTTTTTTACCTTCCCAAAAACCCATGAATTCCCTGATTTAATTTCATGGTGTCAAGATCAATATCGTCGTGTCATAAGAGTAGCGGTGGCCCAAAATGGAGACATGCTAATCACCACCACCATTGAAACCATCAATAAAATTATTATCATTCCCCTATCTGACCATCTCAGTAATTTCTCACCAGCCACACTTATGCATATGTACCATAAGTTAACCTTCCCACATAAAGCTTAGATTTTTGACATTTTTCTACCAGAGGATTTTGAATTACCCAAAAATAATCCACCATACCCATCCTTGATGTTTCCTAAGGCCCCTAGACATTGTATCTCATTAATTTCCTACATGTTAGGATATCAAGATGATGAACCATTTGATGAACTCATCCTTGGGTTCTTTTCCATTTTTAGCAATGAACAACAACCAACATTCATGTATAATTTCAGCCAATTTTTGGTTGAAAATATACATGAATAGTTTATGAATTTTACTGCACAGGGGTATTTAGATATAGTTCTGTGATCATTCACCTATTTCTTTTCAAGCAAGGAGATCAAATTCCCATTCATCTTAGTAATTAGGATGATCAGGGAGTGAATCAATCAATGATTCATTGGATAGAAATTGTCAGAGCTACATCAACAAAGCCATCACTTTTAGAGTTTGTGGATTATTTCATACATACAGTAAAGCATCTCCTAAGCGGTCAAACATAAGAAATAATTGAAGAAGAAATTAAAATAGTTTTACACTTAAGTGAATCAACCAAAATAGGATATTAGTATCTGTATAAAAATTATATGAAGATAAGGGTATGTGGATGTGAGCTTGCACCATACAAGCTGCCTAAATATGTTCCTATGAGAATATTTTCACTAGAATGTACTAGGAAAATGATAAACATGGATGACATGAAATTTGTGCCAGTTAAAAGAAAATCATATTTCAAGATGAAGGCACGCATTGGATTATTTATCTGCAATACCAGATTAGCTAGTTCAAAGGAAGATGCATTATTGAAGGACATGAATTTCGAGCCCAAATTCACCTGGTCCTATGACCCATATGGTATCATCTCTACTTTCAGAGTTTAATGAAAAACAACTCCCTATAATCATACCCGAATGCCAGACATAGAAAATTTTATGAATCAAGAAGAGTGGTATGAAGGTAGATTACACAAAGTAGATGAATAGGTTCTGTCAACTTCAAATGTGAAGACTCGAGTTCCTCAAGGAAAGCAGCTAAAAATGGCAAGAGAAGAAACTCCATCTGCTATGGATGTTATCCAAGAATTCAGTCTGCAACACAAGAAAGAGAAAATTGGTTCAACATCATTAACAGAGGGAAGAACATCATAGGTAATTTACCTTAGAGAGGTTGAAGTTTTAGCATCACAAACTACATCAGCTGGAACCAGTGTTCCAAATAATCCTCCTCCTTTTTCTCCTTCTAAGGAGCCTATGGAACTAATTCAAACTGCAACAAAAAATTATACAGATGACCAGAACATATTTTCAAAGTTCCTAGAGATCAAATATAAGAATCAGACTCTTAAATCTAATGTTTACATCCAGTTTTGGAAAAAAACATCTACCTCCCAACACAGACTACTTTTAGCTCGTGACAGTGAAAAAGGAAGAACGTAGATGGAATTATTACAAGATATGGTTCCATTTCGAAAGTCTCCTTCCGTCTACAAGAAGAGAATTTTCTCATTTGAATCCAGTCAAATACATCTTATTGATCATATGGACATGCACAGGAAATCTGGTGAAATGTTGCTTTCTACCATGACCACTACAGCAATGTCCCTCTCCAAGCCCAGAAAAACACTTTCAAATGTTCAATCTCAATTCAAGATTGAAAAAATGTCATCATTGTCTAAGGATACAAATATGAAGACTTTAGAAGACTCAATTGTAAAAAATGGATAAAATCCAAAGGACTGCAATGCAATTGAAGATATTCTCAAGAAAAAGAATGCAGACATTGCAACCTTGAGAAAGCAGTTGAAGATGCCTTCTACTGAAGATCAAATGACTAAAAAAATTGCATAGAATGAACAAAACAAGGATGATATGCTCAAATTCATCATTGAGAAAAACATAGACATTAAGAAAATGGAAGAACAGATAAAAGGACTCCTTTAGGAAAAGGAATCAGCATAGGTAGCTTTATTTCCAGCCACTGCCATTCCTATATCAGCTGTAGGAACAGAGCCATATTCATCATCAGTAATGGCACCATCATCTTAAATAGTGGCTGATTCAGAAAAATTAGCAGAAGAATTGGCTTTGCAAAAATATCAAAATGAAAAGTTGTTAGAGAAATTTCAGAATCTAGAGTTGTAGAAAGTAAAAAATGATACTTTGTATGTAGCAGAAATGCAAAAGACCCATACACTAGAACTCAAAATTGAAAAGCTAGAAAGAGAATTATTAATGGTTGATACCTTGGCCCAAACCAAGGAAATAATATGGACAGACATCAGCCAAGCTATAACACAAGTATGGCCATCCATAAAAATTATCTTTGAGAAACAGGAACTTATAACTAGATGTAGAACATATATTGAAGTACCAAACGCAGCCTCGAAGATGAAGCCATCACAAGCCACATACATGTTCAAGGTATTAAATTCAAAGAAAAGAAAAGAGCTTGAAGAAATCAATATTTCTGACAGAATAACCACAATTTTGGAAATAAAAAAGGTATTACAGAAGAAGGATTTGATTAATCAATTAGAGAAAAAATGTCAAACTCTAGAAATTATTGTCCAAAGGTTTCATACCAATTTCAATGTCTTAAATAAAAATTGGTTACCAGGATTGGTAGCTATGGATGATAAGCTGATCAAACTTGATGATTATTTTAAGAAACTATACACCATTGCAACCAACAGGGATAAATTTGCACGGATGAAAGGACACATCACAAGAAAGGCTTTCCTAGAAGCCTTAGAGTTTGATTTCAACATCAAACATGAGATCAAGCATCTTTTTCTCAGCAAGCCCACTTTCAAAATATACACAGAAGTGGATGAGGTATTTATGAAAATGGTAAATTTACAAATTCCAAGTGAGGAAAGATGGGATAAATTGTGTGATACCATTGAGTAATTGTAAATTCTAGCAACACAACAACATAGCAACATTTTTTGGCCAAATCATCAAAAGTCCACTTCGAAACGGGGACATATCATCTAGCAGTTTCCTTCTTTCCATCATATAATATATTTTGGTAATCAGTTTAGGATATTTTCTTAGTCCTAAAAGTAGTATAAATAAATCTCATTCTCGAGTTATCTAGGGTTGCACCCTTAGATGAGCCATTTTTGGAAGCAGCAGTGTACAAGCTTTTTATCATTAATAATAAAATAAGGATTATGGATTTGTTTCATACATCCTTGTTCTATAGTAAATTTTTCCTATTTATTATTCCATATAGTTTTCTACATATATTCAATTGTTATGAGGTTAAATAGGTAATATTAACTGAGTTTCAGTTTTCTTAGATTCTTCTTGAAGTTATTATATATATCAAATAAAAATTTATTGAACTATTTGTTTATGTAAGTCCCTCTCATCAATAAATTATCAACATCTTCATAATGTTAAATATATTTTGTTAAACTTTTAGACATTGTTTGAAAGTTTTAACACGTATGATCATTTAGAACATTCAATCCGAATTATTAAATAATCATATCTTCTTGCATATTTTTCTTAGTCACCCACAAAAACTAAATCATTGTATGAAATAAAGTAACAACCCTTTGTCTTATCTTAATACTATTTAAAGGTTTAGACATAGTTGCTGAAAATTTGATTTATGCATTAGTCATCCAAAATTCCAAACTAAAACAAAACAAAACATTATATATGCTCTGGCATAATTTATTAACCCCAAATATCTCAGAGGACATCATAACCCAATACATCATAACCCAATATTAAGGTCACGGGACACGTATTCCAAGCTAAATGGTGGGAAAAAGATCCTAGTGGGTATCACTTCTATTTATTTATGGCTAAGGAAATTGGAAAAGGAATTGGAAATGAAAAGAGGCATTAATTGGAATTTATTTATGAAAATAAAGGAAAATAGGAAAAAACGAAGGTGAAGAGAAACATATTTTAATGTCAAGGACATTAGAGGAAAAAATGAAAGAAAATAAATAAAATATAGGCCTTAATGATAAAAAGGATTCTAAGGATCAGTTCACAGTCTTTTTGTCAGCTTAGTCTTTGGATCTCGAGTTCATTATTTCATCCTCTAATAATATTGCACACTTAGAAAACTCTTAGAGAATTCTTGGAACACTCAAGTATTCATTTGGATTTAGAGAAAGAAGGAAACGGAAATTAGGAAAGTACAAGGGAACAAGTGGATCAACAACTACAAATGGATTGATTTGCAGGTAATAGGATTCATGTGTGATATCCTTGTTGATTTATGGATGCATGGTAGATGCATGTGGCTTTATCATTATGTGTTCTCATTGGCATGGAGGATTTCCTGGATTGACAGATATTTTAGCCTTGAATTTCCATTTCCTAGATAACCATGGTGTTGTGGGTTTTTCGACTTGATTTATTTCTGATTCATGATGGTTGTGGGTTTGAAAAGATGCTCTAGAAGCCCTGGAAGAACTTGGGTTTAGTTACTAGTTATGGAGCCTAGGTTGGGACTGTTAGTCATCAGTATTTCTCACTTGTTAGTGATGACTAGTTCTCACAGCCAAGTTTTCTAGCAGCTGATCCAAAAATTTATCATATTTGCCAGCTGGGAAAACACACATAAAACTTTTTTCGCCCTCCTACTTTTCAATCCGCCCATGACGAGATGAAACCTCATTATCAAATCCTACCTTGCCTCAGCCATACTAGTCTGCTCATCAGCTCTAAAGAGACAATCCAAATCTATTCAAACAGTCTCCCCTGAGTTAGGAAGTGGCGTTTTAAGACATTTAACCCTTGGAAAACTATCCAAGAGCCAACAACCTCCATCTGCTATAGACCAGTCATAACAGACCTCCCACTCTACTAATAAAGTTGGTCACAGCCCTAAGTCGCGCCACTAATACACCCTTAAGTCTCAGCAATACATAGACCATAATCTCAAGCTGATTTTAGGTGTTTTACATTGTTTGGTGGATCTTTCAAGGACATGAAACATACCAGCATCTCAGAAGACAATTTTGGCGCCACATGAGAAGACAACTGCTTCTCAATGTGATCCTGAGCCTGAGATATTTTCTACAGGGCCAAGAGTTACTCATCAAACTCTTGCGACCTCATTCACAGCCTGAAAGGACAGCAAAAGAAAAAGCAACACTGTTAGGAGGCTGATGATATGTCATGGCTAAAGAACCTCCTTCATCTATAAGCAGAGGGTTAAAGCGCCTCCTTCATCTATAAGCAGAGGGCGATGGCCAAAGAAAAGTGATGATTGAAGACAGAGGTAAGAGCAGTAGTGTTCTTCACAATTTGTTTGCCTACCATCATATGTGAAATAAACCCTTGTCAATATGTTCATCAGGCATGCTTCATATGGCTGAGACATAAGGTTGACAAAACATCATATTTTTTGCCAAGTGAAGAGCCCTCCTTCATTCATTAGCAGTGGGCCAGGGCAGTGATTGTTTCTAGGTTTTCTCACTGACTGATAGAAAAAATATAAACATAATAAGGGATAGTTGAAACAGAGGAGTACTGAAAAGAGACCAAAAGGAAAGCAGGGGTACCACTGCAATCCAAGGAGGTCAAGCTTATCTCTCAACAAGGTTTCTGTCAAAAGACAGTCTGCAGATCCAACAAGACAGAATTTGAAGAGTGGTTAATCAAGTGAGTCAGTGCATAGGCGAAAGAGCTAATGATGATTATGTTTTAAAGAGTACTGGTCTCTTTACTCACAAAAGGGTGTCTTTCAAAAATGCTTATCACAGTTCACAAAGGAAATCTGAGCTCATTTCCCCCAAGAGGCAACATAACTGAACACAGTTGTTCATAACATACAGGAAGGATTTTGGTATACTTTCAGATTCTGGAAAAGGTTTCAAAGAAAATACAGGCATTGTTCCCTGTAAAAGGTCAAAGGTACCATGTCAAAGAAATTTGAGTAAGAGAGAAGTGATTGAAGAAATTCCCTTTTAAAAATGGGCAGAGGTGGAAAGGTTTGATTAAATGCAGCTGCATTTTGCACCCACAGTTAGAAAATGAGTTCAAAGGACACCTAATAGTTAGATCAGTTTACAGTGGGCATCATTGCCTTCAAAGCATCAAGGGCAAACTGTGTCAGCTTGGGTTTTCAAAGGGGTAAAAGCTACTTCCTCCAAAATGTCAAAGAGACCTCATGTGGCTCAAGTGACAGTGGATATGCCATACAAAGATAATAGGTGGAAAAGGAATTTGAAATTACAGTTGAGTTTTTACCCTAGCAAAAAGGTAGTTGCATTTAAAAAGGCATTACTACAACCCTCCACATGGCTCAGAGCATTTTTCCTTCCACAAATGCAAATATCAAAAGGGGAACATTTTTTCATTTTTCATTAAAAAATAGTCAAAGTTATAAATCCTCAAAGGGATTGTTTCATTTTGAGAAGGGAGGTCGGGCTTATGAAACAAATGGTCTCTTCCATTGTGACATTTATACGGACAAAAGAGTATCAGGTTGTGTTCTAAAGAAAAAGGATTCAGTTTTTTTTTTAAAAGGCGTTGTCAAAACTTTTCTTAAAAAACCCTCAACAGTCAAGTATGAAAGGTTTGTGACTTATTCGCGTTTAAATAGACAAAGGGACCATTTCAAAACTTTTTTTTTTAATTTTCAATACACAAGGCAATGTTCCCCTCTGCTGTCCACAAGATCGAAGAACGAGTGTTGGAGAAAAATTCACAAAGTTTTCAGGTTTTTTGTCTGCACGGCGTGCCTGTAGATGTGCACGACGTGCTCAGACAAAGCTTTTACATTGAAATACACAGGCGCGCGGCGCGCCTGTAAGTTTGGGTCACGTTGGCCTGAAAAAACGACCAACTATTGTTGCGCGGCACTCTCTCATGTCAACGTGCCGCGCATGTGCTCAACACCCCAAAATCACCTCAAATGAATCTCTAAGCTGCTCTAACCTTCAGCCCAAGCTTGTCATCAAATTCTAAGGGTATTCTATGTGCCTTTTTTCTCTTTGTAAAACTGTTGAGTAGAGTGAAAGAAATAAAAATCATGGTGTGAAGTCATATTTTCGAGCTTTGTGTTTTTATTCTAAAAACGAGATTTTCTGTGGTAATTTTGGCTAGAGATGAAATAGCAAAATGATGGGTTATTATTAATATTTGAAAACCTATAAACTGCCCTCTAAGGAATGTTGAAAGATAGAGGCATTGTTTTAAAAGCATAGACTCATTACTTGAAAGATGAAGCAGTAGCCTTAATTTCAGCCATGGAAGTCATACATAGGTCACCTATTCATTAATCAAAATTCACTTCAGGGTGTTGAAAAGACAAAACAATGTCTTGACCTTCCATTCATAAAACATAGCAGTAACTAAAGTTACCATTTGCAGTTCAAAGTGTTGTCAAACTAATATGAGAGACAGTGGAGCATAAAGAAGGTAGTGTTTTTTGTTGAAGAAGAGTTGACGGTTGATTGAATGCTACAGAGCTCTATCACCTGATCCTATAACATAGTAAACTTTGACTGTGAAAATACTTATTGATTGACTGTGTTTATATTATTAAATATATTTGGTGAGCTACATACGAGGAGGTTAGTGCTTTGTTTGAAGAAGAGTTTATTAGTATTGGATTGCTACAGGGCCTTTGTAATCACATCAAAAACATTACAAACTTTGTCACCTTGTCCTATAAACAGTAACCTTTGATTGTGTAGGTACAGTTTGTGATTGACTGTTTTCATGTTATTGAATCCACTGGTGGAGTGGCTTACACCAGAGGGGAGCATTGTTTTGAAATAATAATTTTATGGTTTTGCTTTTGGCTGAAGTGCAAGGTTATGATGTGTCCTCAAAACATCAAAAGTAGGGTACCCCTACCACAAAACACAGAAAAGGTCACTTGGACTGTGTTTCTTTAATGACTGTGTTTTTGATTGAGTTTTATTGTTGAGTGGCATACAAAGAGAAAGAGCAGTGTTTTGAAAGGGAGCATAGTGAGGCAGGGCAGCAAGGTGAAGGAGAACACATTGATGATATGCAGCACAGTGATGAAAAGCAGTGCCATGAAGAAACTCAAAACAGTGATGAAAAAAGAGGCTAAAGGGAAATTCCCGGCACGGAAAGGGAAAAAAGACACATCAGGACTTGAAATTTTGGCTTCTATTTCAGAGCATGTTTATAGGGACCCTTGAGGGTCATACTCACCGATTTTGGGCGCATTTTGACATATTTTGGTTTCTTGGCATTTCTGAGTTTTTGGTCAAAACTCGTGAAATTATCCATTTCATTTTGGGGATTCACAAAATGAGGAGAATGGTATCATTGGATGCCATAATTTCAGGATCATACCCTCAGCGATTTTCAGAACATTTGCAGATCATTTGCTCCCTCAAAATGGCGAAAAATGCTTGCTTTTTGCACACTCTGGCCGGTCTATCAACAGACTGTAATTTTCTGGTTTTTTACACACAGGTGAAGTTTTGGAGGACTTCTGGGCATCAGATTGGAAAAATTTCAGTTATTCTGGAAAGAAGACACTCAGATATTTCCAACGATCTATCATGAGCCTCATTTCGACATCGGGAAGGCTACCAAATGTTGCTAGCAAGTCAGGGTACCTTTTGCTGATATAAATTTTGAGTATTTTTGTAATTTTTGAACCTTCGAAAATTCATTTTTCCAAATGTGCGTTTAGCTATTTTTGCACATGGAAAATAATGCAAAGTCAATTATTTTTCCGTTTTTAGCATTTTCTAGATATTTTATGAGATATTTTGTGCCTTGGGCTTTTCAAAGCCTCAAGGACAAGTTTAGATATTTTGATTAGGCCAATAGGATGGCAAGTTGAACCATGAGGTTTTCCTCACTTAAGCCTATATATTCCAAAGGCTTTCATTGTAAAACAAGGCTGAACTTGAGAAGAGAAGCAATATATGGTCATAAGCTTTGGAAGAAATACTTGTCTCATGCTTTGATTACTTCTTGATGTTCTTTGATGATGAATGAAGATTGTCATGGGATTCTAAGACTGTATGTAATGTATAATAAGTCTCTACATTGCTGTTGTGTATTCTGCTTTTATTCATGAATACATGTTTCTTGCTTTCTATAGATCAGTAGAGAACAAATTTGAGATATGCCCATGGAGGCACCTCAAATTTCCTGTTTCTTCATAGCTTCTTTGTTTTCTTCTTCCTAAGTAACATTAAAGAATTCTTGACTGCTCTTTAATATTTAGGATATTGTTGTTTATTTCATTCATGGTTTTATACATGATAAGTATGACTTACGGTATGCCCTGCTTACCTATGGCTAGCTATAGTTCCATCCATGAAATTTCTCTTTGACTGATTAGATTATCATTTTGTTGAACCAAGGAGGCCTAGTTCCGATCTAGCCCTTTTCCTAAAACTATGCAAATCTCGTTGTTCAAAGTGCCCAATAACTTGAATTACTGTGTTTAGGTGTTCTGGCATAGTAAGTTAAGTTTTTTGTCTTCCTTAAGTGTTTTCCCCAAAGTCTGACAGCCATTTCCCAAAGTTAGAGGGTCTTATACTTCTATGCATGGCTTGAATGTTTATTTCTATGTATTGATTAGCTTATAGTTACATTTTGCATGATTAATGGTTTTCCCTATCATGTTTATGTCTGCTATTGAACTATTTATGCTTGAAATCCTTTGTTTTTCACAAACTTGATGTCCATTTACTCCATTTTTCCCAAAGATCCTTTCTACCTTGAATCAAATCGGCCCTTCAATAGCCTTGTATCACCGTCTGATAGCTTTCTTGACCTTTTTGACCCCATAGCCCAGTTGATCTGACATCTTTTTACCTATCTTTTATCTTTGGTCAGTTTCATCCCTCACAACTTAAAAAACCAAAACCAAAAAACTTATTTCATAACTAGTCTAAAATCATAACACAATAAGAAAACACACAGATATCCCTTACACATATAGAGAGAGCCCTCTCTGAGTCCAGGAAGGCTAGGTCCTTGGGCTCCAAAGCTTGGTTTGATGTTACACTGTCATTTGGCTTGCCAATCAGCCAAATCACGGGACACTAACAGGGACGAACACTCTGGAGCCCTTGGTGGGTTGAGTTACTATTCCCTAGAGTGAGGTTCGAAAAATTTTCTAGAGTCCTAGAAGCTTGTTGGTTGAGTTACTAGTTCCCAGAGCCATGGATGACTTCAGTAGAGACTCATATGGTTGGTGTTAGTGATGTCTAAACGTGACGTGGAATTACTGGTTGAGGGTTGAGGTGGTTTTTCCTTTGAAATACTTGGTTTGGTTTTGTTTTTGTTATTCCATGAGCTCCAAAATTCATGCTTGGAATATGGTGTGAGGGTGATTTGATGAAAGAGATATTTGGTTCAACCGAATTTATGGTCTGGTGGTACATGTAATTCCCTTACATGGTTGGTATTTTCATATGTTAATAATATGTATTTATCTACTTTGATTGATGTATATTTGTAGCAGTTATGTTGGCGATATTATGGCTAACTTTTGATGCTTTCTATGTTGGTTATATGATGTATATTGTATTTGGCTCTTGACATGTTTAATGAATATATGAATGGTTGATGAGTGCATGCACTAAAAAGTGGTATTGTAGCTAGCTAGAGAGGGTTATAGCCTTCTTAGTGATTCTCAGGCAAATACTATCATTTTAGATCATATGTGCATTCATGACCTAGAGCTTACATGTTTTCCATGTGTTTGAAGAAATTTATGCTAACAGATAGGCCTATTTAAGTCAAGATCTTATTTAATTTTGTATGTTTGCCATTTTTTTCATGCAACTTATGGTTGTGGAAAATATCAGGTAGTTATAGGAAGTTTTCTGGAGGCTAGCCTAGAATTGTGGCTCGGATATTGGAACCACAACCTATGAACTAGGCAAGTTGGGACATAACCACATGGAAGAAGTGTTGTGCATGTTGTTGGAGGTGTATAACCACACCCATGCCTTGTCATGCATGTGGTTGGGGGTCTATATCAGTGAAAAGAGCCCCAACTCAGGGTTTTGTCACATGGGGTGGTCCTTTGGCCCTATTATGATTGCGATAAACACCCTCGAAAATTTGGTCTACATTTGAATTTTGGAGCTTATCGTGGATATTACGATCATTCATTCCCTAGTCACTTTATGGTCTATCGATAAGTGTCAAAGTCACTTGCTCACAAATGCTCAATATGAAAAAAGTTCATGAGTGAACTCTTTTATGCAAGCTTGAACAGACATAACATAATTCCATCAAGATAATGAATGTGCAATTTTCAACTTGTGTCAATAGTTAGTGTGCACTGTTGTCGATAATCTGTCACTTTTGGTCATAATTTTTCTTCTATTTCAATGAGTTTTTGTAATTGTTTCTTTTTCACACCTTCAATTTCGCAAGTCTTTCTTTGATGTTTATGAATATCTATTTTACTTGTTTTAACTATAATAAGTGTCATTTTCATATTATCTTCACTCTGGAATGTGTTGCTTCCAATTTCATTCGCAATTTTCAAATTTCGTTTTCAGTTTCCTCTTACTATCACAAATGTCATCATTTGGCATTGCGACCATCGCACATCACGAAAATGTAGTTTTGGTTTGTTTTAAGAGGTAAACATGGCGGTAATGAGTCATTATTATCATGTAGACAAGTATCACACTTTTTCCCAAAGTTTCAAGCACTGTCACACGAGTGTCGTCATTGTCGTTGTAAACTCTACCTTTATTTTCTCACTTGGGGGAATCCATTGCAATGTCGTCACATTGAGGGAAGTATGTTTTTCATGCGTTCTAAGTGATAATTATTGTGTCTTCAATGATTATAAGTGTGTGATCATACTTAAATTTTGTAATTTTTGACTTTGGTCTCACTCCATAGTCTTAGTCTTCGAGAATCAAGCTTCAAACTTGCCTCTTCAAACTACAAAATACATATTCCCTGCCTTCAAAAATTATGCACTACAAAGTCTCAATTCGTAGCCTCAATCCTTGACCTCTAGAACCTTGCTGTCTATACCTTCAGGAGTCCTCTTCTACACAATGCACAGTCTCAAGAAGCAAGCCTCATCCTTGACCTCTTGAACTATGCAATTGCACAATCCCTTGGTCTTTGTCCCTCCAGAACTATGTAGTTTGAAAATGCAAGCCTCAAGCCTTCATCCTAACCCCTTGAGCTCCTCAACTGCGTAGTTTTCTAGCCTTTTCCTTCCTGAACTGCACACTGCATAGTATCAAGGCTCATTCCTAGCCCCTGACCTCATGAGTTGAGCAACTACAAAATCCCTAAGCCTGTCTCCCAACCTGTCACCCAGTTATAGCTCAGTTAGTGGTTTTCATGAAGCATGTTAGACTAGGGGTTTATCAGACTCCTCTTGTTTTGTCGTGAGTGGATTTAATTTTCAGGTATTATATCATCTTATTATGAGATGATGATGCAGGATATGAATATGGAGACCCTGCTAGAAGACACTGTTATAGCTACAAAGAAAGTTTGATCAATCAAGAAAGAAAAAGGGACACTAGATTGCGACAAAAACTAGAAATAAATATCACATTGAAGATTCCATACGTTGAAGCCTTATGGAGGAGGAATAAGAATAACATGTTCCATCTCTCAATAAGACAAAAATAAAGAAACAACAAGACTAGCTTGACATTTCCATATCATCATGTAGTCCATGTCATCAATGTCATATTATGCCTTATCAAGATGTCATGTCATGCCATGAACCACCATTTTCTACATCATTTCTGGCTTATGTAAATTCAATATTGGAGAGATGTAATGTAAAATGGAAGTCCAAGAGTCAGACATAGAATTTTAAAAGTCATAAAGGAGTTAAAGAGTCATAGAGAATTCGAACAATCATGATGGTAGTTCAAGAGTCATAAGGGAGGTGAATGGTCACCAAATTTGTTATATATAGACCATCATAGTTCATGCAAAGGAATTTTCACCCTAGCTCCTCCTATTACGCATCAAAGAGGAAGATCGTTCTTTTGGAGGAGCAAGTGGTTGCTCTAATGCTCCATTACTAGAGCTAGTGGTGTTCACTACAGTAATGTATCTTGGAAATTTTGGTTAAATTCGAAGCTCATTGAGCCAACACAACTTCATCCATCTGTCATAAATATTGTAAGCCAATTATTTGAATGTTTGCAATGTATGTCCTTTTCATGTGTACTAAGGAAATTGAACTATTTCGATGGCTTTGGTACTTATCTTAATGAAGGTGTATCGTATGTGTTTTAACAATTATTGCTTCTATGTGGATTGTGTAGTGTGAGAAATCAAACCTCAAGCCTTCATCTTAACCCCTTAAGCTCCTCAACTACGAAGTTTTCTAGCCTTGGCCTTCCTAAACTACACACTGCACAGTCTCAAGGCTCAGTCCTAGCCTCTGACCTCATGATTTGTGCAACTAAAACACCCTTGAGCCTGTCTCCCAACCTATCACAGTTCCATCTCAGTCAATGGTTGTCATGAAGCATGTTAGACTAGGGTTTTATCAGACTCCTATTTTCTTGTCATGAGTGGATCTCATTTGCAGGTATTATATCATATTATCATGAGATGATGATGAAAGATATAAATAAGGAGACCCTACTAGAAGACACCTTTGTAGCTGCAAATAAAATTTGATCAATCAAGAAAGAAAAAGGGACACTAGATTATGACAAAAACTAGAAATAAATATCACATTGAAGATTCCCTACCTTGAAGCCTTATGGAGGAGGAAGAAGAATAACATGTTCCATATATCAAGAACACACAAAGAAAGAAACAAAAGGAGTGGCTTGGAATTTCCATATCATCATGTAGTCTATGTCATCAATGTTATATTATGTCTTGTCAAGGTGTCATGTCATGTCATGAGCCACCATTTTCTACATCATTTGTGGCTTATGTAAATTCAATATTGGAGAGATGTAATGAAAAATGGAAGTCCAAGAGTCATCCATAGAATGTGAAAAGTCATAAAGGAGTTAAAGAGTCATAGAGAAGTCAAACAATCATGAGGGCAGTCCAAGAGTCATAAGGGAGGTGAATGGTCACCGAATTTGTTATATATACACCCTCATAGTTCATGCAAAGGACTTTTCACCCTGACTCCTCCTACTACGGATTAGAGGGGAAGATCGTTATTTTGGAGGGGATCAAGTGGTTGCTCTAATGCTACACTATTGGATCTAGTGGTTTTCACTACAATAATGTATCTTGGAAATTTTGGTTAAATTCGAAGCCCATTGAGGCAACACAATTTCATCTGTATGTCATAAATATTGTAAGACTATTCTTTGAATGTTTGCAATGTATGTCTTTTTCATGTGTACTAAGGAAATTGAACTATTTCTATGTCTTTGGTACTTATGTTGATGAAGGTGTGTCGTATGTGTTTTAACAATTATTTCTTCTATGTGAACTATTTTGCTAGTTTTCCAATCACTCATTCATATGTATATGCACGTGCATCTTTACTAGATTATTACTATTAATTCTCTCTTAAAGGCTCACTTTTCTCTCCCTTTCTATATGTTAGGGTCTTATAAATTTTTATAAGGTCACTTTACTATAGCTGATGATTATTATATTTCAGATGTTGTAAATAATATTCCATATTGTAAATTATTTCCAAAAAGGTAAAAACATTAAGGAAAATTAAAAAAATATGCTTGCAACTCAAAATGCAGCACTAGAGGATAATTAAGCATGTTTAGATTAAATTAGTCACATCATTTAAATTTGATTAAATAAATTGTAATAACGATTTGGCACTATAGTTTGATTTTATTATAAATTTTTCAAGGCGAAAAAAGGCGTTTATTGTTTCCATTTAAGTCAGGTGCTCCTATCCGTTGTTTGATCATCACATCATGAGATCAATGCCTGATAGCACTTTTCGCCCCCCTACCCATCCTATCTTTATCGAAAGAGAGGGGGGTGTCTGTAAATGTGTTTCCACTTGCCCTACATTAGTTCACATCCCCCCCTCTCAATACCATATAAAACTCCTACCCCCCTTCAAAAACGGTTTTTTCCACTTCCACCTGATCCCGCTCCCTCTTACCATTCCATTCTCACACTTTTATTTCACACTCACATATCAACTATTTCTACTAAAAAAGTGCCTCCACATCATCCCCCACCACCATGTCATCTCCCACTTCCATGTCATATGTTCCTTTCATGGCCAATTAAAATTATGTTTTTTCCCTATACAACACAATAATTTTAAACATGGTTTACAAACAAATCAGAACAAATTTTTAAACATTGAAAGAGGTTTTTGTGGATAGCATCATCATATCAGAGATGAATATTAATACACCAAAGCAGGTTTATGTTCCTAATATTCCAAACTACAAAAAAATATCTCACTTTTTATAGAGGTATTATAGAATGAGCGATACATTCACATCTTTATAGCCTATTTTTCTTGCTATGCAAATTCCTATTTTGGACATATTTTTGTAGAGAATATTGTGAACCACTAAAGAAGAATTTTAGGAAATTGAGAGCGGTTTATATAAAACACATATTCATATACAATAAAACCTTTCACATTTTACATATCTATCTCAGATTGGGATATTAAAAGGGATAGATGGACCCTATTTTTCATAAATTTGGGAGGAAAAAGCTCAAAGATAGTTAGTGACTTGGAGGCCACCTCATCAAATAAGATTTTTTATCAAATTAGAATTTATCTTCTTTGTCACCAAAAATCCAAAAAGATAGTTCCAATTAGATTCATTAGTTTTTAATGTCCCATGTTTTAGTTCTATTTGTGTAACACAATTAGAGATATTTGTAATAAATATTGATATTCTCTCAACATATTTTAGTTTAGAATTTGTATAAATAATTCATCATTTGAGGTAATAGATGTTGGGATTTGTAATGAGCAATAATACCATTCATTTTAAATTTGTTCATTGAGTTCAAGTGACCATTTTCAAGTTATACAAGACCAAATATTTTAGGATTCATGTGGTGTTTTCACTGTTGAAGTGTTTCTTATCTAAACTATGTTATTTCATTGTTTTTCATTTCTTTGTAAATCTGAAAGTCTTAATTGTATAATAGAAACTGTGATGGATAAGATATGTTAATTATAAAACCTTATCCTCACTGTTAGCAAATTGTATGTTTTCTGCTAAAGTCAGATTGAAGAATACTTAATTGCTTTTCAATCTCTGCTGAATTTCGTACTTCTTCCATTTCCATATTTCACTTAAAATATTAAAAGATACAACTAACACAACCTAGCTTGCCCCGTTTCACTCAAGCTTTATACTTCTGCAAAATTGATCACCCCAAGCCTCTTTGAATCCATTGCCCAATCATCTTCCTTTGATATTTCAACCAAACCAATTCAAAAACCAAACTCTGAGCCTCATAGATAGCCTAATACATATTAAAAAAATAAATAAATCTTAATGAGAGATCCCTCTCTAAAGGTGGCAGGGCTAGATCCCAACTTCCAAAGAAGTTTTGATGTTACCTTCGAGGTTTTTTACTCAACCTTTAAATTACAGAGTGCTAACATTGTAGAAGAACCTTAATACGTTATGAAACTGAAATTTCCATAAGGCATACTCACTTGTTCATCTGAAAGTACCTATGAATTACTCTATTGTGTTGACCATTGTAGTGAAGGCATATATTTGAGAGTATATGTCAGCTAGGGCTTCTTTCTAGAAGGATTCCCACACCAAATGGTGTGAAGTATGATTTGGAATTTTCATCGGGGAGACCCCCTTGGTTGACATATTTATAGCACTGTCAACAAGCCCCTGAGTGTCCTATAGCCCTGGAGAATGATTTGATTTGTCAGTTTGTGGTTAGTTTGTAGGCCTCACTTCCTTAACTAGAACTTAGAGGTTGGGTCATATCATAGCAACTCTTTTCTCTCATGTTTACCTTGGTAAACTGGTGAAATTGGGTAAATGTGGGATCGGGTGGTTACAAGGTGGCATGATAGTGAATTTATGTTCTCTTTGGGTGATGTCTGGTGCATTTAGCCCATCTAAATAAATTTATATGGTTATAGATGCACAATAGGTAAGACATGCATCATGGTGGTCATTATACAATTTATGTCATCATGATGTTTTTGGTATGCTATGATGCTGATATGTTGTTTAAAATGGAGCAGGAGATACATATTATCATAGTGAGGTTGCAGCACTAGACCTTGGGGTAAGAGTATATTGTCATACATGTTTTTATATTTGACATGAAAATATGTTGGCTAATGGTTGTTATATGCATTATAGTTATATGCATGCATGTCGTTCTATCATTTTTTGTGGTTGCATGCATAATAGATGCTAGTTGATTAGTGTGGTCATATGCTTATGCGTTAGATAGTGATGCATGGTAGTAACTTGTTGTTATATGCATTTTGGTCATATGCATGATGATTATGGTCATTGAAGTTAAAATATGGATGTTATATGTAGCTTGCTAATCTAGATTGAACTATGTAAGTTGTTATGGTTATGATATTCCAGTATGCATCGATATATTTGTGACGTTGTGTCATACTAATTTGTAATGACTTGTGCTGATGTGATAACCTCCCCTGAGATACATTGAGGTATGAGTTTGATTATGTCATCTATCTGGTTTATCTAACATCACATGTTTACATATTGTTTTAATGCACGATTAATTTCATGATATGAGTATGTGTCTATAATAATTCATGAATGATTGATCTTGTTTTAAGAGGGTTATACTAACACAATATCTGCTGAGACAACCAATATGCACTTGAGTGCAAGTCGGTGCTAGTTCAAGTATTATGAATAAATATTGTGAGTTTATTGGATACTATGACATGTCTCTTATTCCTGATAAATGATGATTTCAAGTTAACAGAAACGATGTCTTGATATTGGAACATGTGACTGACAAGAGTGAAAAATTGCATGGATGGATCCATGGTATTAGCGTGACAAGGTAACAGTTAATTTCTTTATATAACTAAAAAATGGGTGATATGATAACAAATAAAAATAATTACTTGTAGCGAGGATAATAAAGGAATTGGGTGATAATTCCTTTGGGTATGTTTGGAAACTCTAAATCCAAACAAATGAGTGGTTTGCATGAATAAATGAAGTCTTCTTAACCTTGATTTTGTCTAACATTATGTGGATATGTGATATACTTCTAAACATGTATTTGATAGGTATAATCGTTGGTTTATAGCTATGGCTGGATTCATCAAGGAATTGGAGTCACTTAGAGATGATATATGTATGTGTTCAGTTACAAGGCAATGTGATGGGTAAAAAAGATAAGATAATCAGTATCTTGTTATTTTTATTTATGCACTAATAGTTATGTGTTTATGGTAGTATGATGTAGGGGATTGCACGGAAAAAGAGACTACCATGAAATATTGAAGAAGGCTCTAGTTGAGATTTCCCCATAAGGCATTGGGAACCCATGGGGTTGAGTCATGGTGTATGTTTCTAGTTTTTTTCTTTCAGTGCTTTGTGATTTGTTTGCACTTGATTTTTAGTTTCATTTATGTCTCGTGCATGGCCATGCCACTTTGTTTATGGTGTCATATTTCTATTAGTTTCCATGGATTTATTCTTTTTCGTTTCCTTTTATGTTTTGAGGGTCTTTGGAATCAGTTGAGGAAGGAGGAAATTAATGGACCTTGGGGAGAGCTAAATGAAACCAAATAGGTAATTTAAGACCTAGGTGAAGCTTGGTGCATGTATAGGGATATTTGAAGGCAAAAACATGACAACCAGTTGGATTTGTTGGGTCCATTGGGATAAATGGGCAGTGGAAGAATAGTTATGAGAAAGGTAACAAGAAAGGTAAAGTATATGGATATGAAGTATCATATGCCTTGGATATGTTTAGAACTATTGTTCTTGATGTTTTTCACGTGATGCATGGATAAAAGGAGATCTCTTAACCTTGACCTGATGGACACTGGCAATTATGTTGTGATCACCATTATGCTAATGTGTATATATGTATATATATGTATTTATGTATGTCCTTATCTGACAGGGTCGTCAAGGATTGTGATTGTTTAATGTTGATGTGTGTGTGTGTGTGTGTGTATATATATATATATATATATATATATATATATATATATATATATATATATATATATATATATATATATATATGTATGTATGTATGTATGTATGTATGTATGTAATTGTATGACAAGTTCATCAGGGATCCTGTTTATGGAAGAATTATTATTTATGCAGGTGAATGACATGAAGAGGTTCCTCATATATGAGGATTCAAGTGGGAAGAGTAGCCCTGAAAGATGTATGTGGTCAGTATCATGTGGATATGAATTGATATTTTGTGTTTATATTGTGCCTATGTCTATGTTATGGACATGTAATGCTAATGGATACATCAACATAATCACAGAAGTGTGATATGTGACGTGTTGGGACAAGCATGAATTATGGAAAGTGTTGTGGTTCCTGTGATTTGGCATATTTGGCAATACCAAATGACAAGACAACATCAAACCACTTTGGGATCTCAGGATCTAGCCCTCCTGGATCCAGAGAGGGATCTCTCTATAAAAGAAAAGAATAATATATCTTTGAAGTTCAATTTAAGGTATTAGGCTAGCTATAGGGCACAAGGGTGTGTGATTTGTTTGTTTGGTTGGGAAACATGAAAGGAGGGTTCAGTGTAAGGTAAAGGAATGAGTAGTGAGGGATTTTTGGCAATGAGGAGATAATTCAAAGAGAACACAAGTCCATTGGGAAATAGGGTCATAAAAGGGTTTACTTGCAATTCAAATATCCAAGGCTTTCAAAGGGCTAGTCATCTATATCAGAGGATCTCTTAAGATGATAGTATGGGATGAAACAATAAGGAAATGAATGGGAATGACAAGGAAAACCTTCCAAGGTGACCACATCAGAGTAATTCTAGGGATAGGGCATGCCTTATACCTCCATGATCTAGACTTCTGATGAGGCTAACTCCGAAGACAACAATCCAATAGTCCTCCTGACTAATTTCAGAAAGTAGAAAACATTTAAGTTTAACACAGAGTGAAACCTAAGATCAGAGAAATACTTTTAAACTTCTCTTCTTTTGGCACTTAACTCAAAGGGATCTTCAAAAGGCTAACTGTTGGAAAAGGAACCTAGGGGACAAGGCTAACTCTAAATCTCCCTGTTTCCTAATTCTTTCAGCTGAAACCAAACAAGAACATCCAAGAAGAAAACTCTAAATTCATACATCAGTAAGCATGGAAAAACCAACTTCTATACTGGTTAAATTATGTTGAATTTTTTCTAAGATACACAATTAGTAGAAAACATTAAAGATAAGAAAATGTAGGAAACATTAGGGTACTTGCAGCAGTATATCCTAAGCTAAAATTACTGATTCTTATCAAAGAAAGTGAAACATGATCTAACATAGAGGGAAAACAATAACAGAGAATGGACACATCACCAATGACTTAGATCAGGATCCGATGAACATGCTTGTCATATTAGTAGAAAAAAACCAGTCACATAAATTCTTGTCCAATGGCTTGATATCATCCAGAAATCATCTCCCAGCCTATTTAAAACTACGACTCAAAGAACTCTAACTTAGTGAAACAACTTACAATCAGTGATTTTCCAATAACCAACCAACATTTTTTGATGAGTTCTTATAGGTGAATGAGTGGTAGCAGTGGTAGATACAACTTAAATGACTCATTAAAACATAGGGAAAAATGTCTTTGAAGCCCATTCTATTTAATATATTTTCATTAACATTCAATACCCTTTAGTCAATTCATAGGTTTTTGTCAGATTGACAATAACTTCAGGTATGTTCCTTTGAAGTACTTTCTGGCTATAGGTACTATGCTTTGTCTTCTGAGACAAGTAAGGAGAATATTTTCTTGTAGGTCTTCCATGCCTTATAACTAATGCACTAACAGTTTTAAGGACTTCTTCTAGTGTAATAATTGTTCTGGTGCTTGAGGGAGAATGGAGTAGTTCGTGTGGTTTGTTCCTTCCTTGGGGAAAGAACATTCTGCTGATATTAAAACATTGATATGGCTTGATATGTGCTTTAGGCTTCATTAAGCCTCCCTGATCATCTTCGGGTCTTTGGCTGTGCTTATCCTTCTAAATAGTGGATTAAACTATTAATCTTCAAACTTATGATTTAATCCTTTGACTCTGCTCTTCTGTACAGGTGTCCGGGGTTTTCTGATTTGGAGGGTCTATTCGTGGGCCAATGATCATGATTCCTCGACTGCTAAGAATGCAATAAACCCTTTATTCATCCCCCGCATGATATTTAGGTTGCAGGATCGTCACCCTGGACCTTTCTGTCACCTGCCTGTGACTGTGGGGAAAATATAGATGAAACACCATTAAACCTGCAAACATAAGATAAATCTGTAATAAAAACCTGTGGGAGTGGGGAGGACTGCTTCAGAAACTCGTGAGGGTGGAGGAGCAGTGAGGGAAAATGTGAGCACAGTGGAAAATGTGATGAAAAACCTGGCAGAACAGCTAACAGGTGCAGATGGAGGTTTGGGCGCGACAGCAAATAGGAGCAGTTGGATTAGAACAATCAACGGTGGGGATTTGTTGATGAATTCATTTGGGAGATCAGATGAATGGAAAATGGATGGGGCGAGATTAAATCAGAACCGTCCAATCTCAGAGATCGACGGCTAGGAAAAAATGTGAAAGGCAACGTTGTGGAGGGCGGTGGTTTGGCAGAAAACCAGGAAAGGTTTTCATGCAGCGAAATGGGGGGGAGGTGGTATTGCCCAAAAAGATGCGATTCCATAAAGCGACTGACATGTGGATTCCTGAAACCTCCCATATCACACAATTTTGAAACGTTAAAATTTGGGCGCAAAAATTACTCAACATTGGATAGCAACCATCGGATCTGGAGTGTCATATCGGACAGTGCAGGTTGCACGCGATAGACAAAAATGTATGTGGGCGGAACATATGGTGGGGCCAGGTAGTGACGTAAGGTGGCTTGTCGCGAGGTGAACAACGGGTTAAGTGTGAACCGTTGGATCAGGGAAATGAATGGAGGAAAAGGTTTTTGCATGAAGGCTTATGTACTAAGCGCCCGATTTTGGGGACTCAAAACACATGAGGGAAAGGGCTAAAGGATATAAGCCCTTGGGAGCTTAACATATTTATAGAGCAAGATACTGATTTTAAGCTTAAAATAGGGGTTTTAAAGCCAAAATGAGGGTTCCCACAGATAAAAGAAAGGAATTTAAAACAAAATAAGGGGGACATATAAGGTTTTAAGAGAGTTTTGATGCTTTTGGAGTTTATATGAAAGGGTTAGAAGGATTGGTGAAGGGGATAAGAGTGAAAATGAAAATTTTTATGGAATAAGAGGAGAAGTGAAATGGTGGAGAATGGAACCTCATGAACAATTTTTCTTTTCTTTTCTTTGGTAAAAAACAGGGCTTTAAAGACTCTTTGATGGAAATAGCAGTGAAGACAATTTTGAAGGATAAGGACATCACAAGGCTTCAAGGATGATAATTTTTCAAAGGAAATTTTCACTTGAAGGCTTCAACACCAATTTAGCCACCTGTTTTCTTTGACAAATTATTATAGGTGGCTAACAGAAAGACATTAGAGGAAAGGTTTCCTAGTATAGACAATGTGGTCTTTGGATGTGCAGTAGTGACTATTGTGTATATGTTATACACATTTTACATATGGTGTTATGTACATGCTGTACATGTGGTGTTGTGTATATATGGTGTTCTCTACATGTCGTATGTTCAGTGTTGTGTACATGTCATATATTCAATTATGTGTACAGATGGTGTTGTATATGGGGTGTTATGTACAGGTGGTGTGGTGTACACGTTGTACCTATGGTGTTGTGCACATGTTGTGCATGTAGTATTGTGTACATATTGTACATGTGGTGATATGAACATGTGGTGATGTGTACATGTTGTACGTGTGGTGTTATGTGCATGTGACGATGTATAATAACTGTGTAGGTGATGTTGTGTACATGTGGTGTAGGTGGTGTTGTGAGCACATTGTGTAGGAGGTGTTGTGTACACATTGTGTAGGTGGTGTTGTGTAAATGTTATACACATGGTGTTTTGTACATGTTGTACATATGGTATTGTGTACATGACATACATTTTGTGTTTTGTATATGTGATACTGTGTTATGTGTATTTTGTAGTCATTGTATCATGACATGTGTATTCGTTGTGTTGTACACCGGGTATAGCTGTATTTGTTGTGTTTTACACTAGGTGTAGGTGAATGTATTTTGTGATACACCATGTGTGGGTTTATGCATGTGATGTAGACTATGTGAATGTGTACATGATTGAAGAGCAGAGAAGGTTATTGGGTGCTTTCTAGATGTGGCAACTGATCTGTTGTGTGCGTGGGAAGGACAAGAACAAAGGCATAAGAAAAGAACCAATTGAAGGATATGAATCAATATTTTAATTAATTTTTTTATTTATGCATGTATTTTATGATTTTGATTTATGATGCTTACATATGATGCATTATTTTTATTTATGATGGTTTCATATTTAGCTAACCGGATGCGATATGTTTATACATGTTGATTTGATCAAAGAGCTATTTTGACTTGTGGTGATAGGAAGTAAAAAAAATTGTAGGTGTATCTTATTGACAGACCACCGATGAGGTTTGATTTGAATTTATTTCAATTTCTTTTAATCTAATGGAAATTATGTGCTTGGTACAGGCAAGCATGAAAATTCCCAATTTGGGTGGTTGAAACTGACTACAAGAATTAGCAGTAGGGACAAACAGAATTGGAACATGCAACAATATGTAGGTAAAGAATTCATGAGGAGGTCTATTATTGGAAAATTCTACCCAATGGTGTTCATTGATTTCCATGAGCATGTTATGATTGTTATGATGGTTTTGAGGAAGGGATATGCCTTTGTTTTTAGACCTTCCAACGCTAGGAAACCTTGCTAAGAGATATATTTCTCGAGGGAATTTGTAGCACAGAATGGGATTCCAACGAAACTTGGAAGCTGCATGACTGCATGGAAGGGGGGAGACCAAATTTCCTGAGGAACTATGTAAAAGAGAAGGGGAGGTCAGGGAATGATTTCTTTTATCATTAGCATTGCTAGATGAAATAAAAAGTACATTGGGAGTGTGATCTGGAAAAATGAGTTAGTAACTAATCACTGAGAGAAATAATAGTGCAAGGATCATAGCATTGGACATTAGATGCAAGTTTGACTTTGGCAGTAGATCCTATGATTCGTGGGAAGGAAGTGAATTATAGTACTACTTTTGATGGTGGAGGTGTGAGCCTATGGATTCCCTTTTTGAGTGATGCCCACACCATATCCTTTTATTTTCTGGCTAGAGAAAATGTGCATATGTATATGTGTATCTTATTGTAACTGTATTGAATTGTGGTTACAAATCTCTACGACTATTATGGTTATTTGTTGCTTGAAGAAAATTTTCATGAGTATATGTGGTTCTTATTGTAAATATTTTAATGAGTTTTGTTATAAAGCTCAAGTAAATGATATGTTTGTCATGTTTTTAGTATTTTTTATTGTAAATATTGCAATGATTTGTGTTAAAATATCCACATGAAGTATGTTTTGTTTTCATCGATTCGTTGGTCATAGGTTTCATATAACATTGAGGACAGTTTTCCCCTAAGGGGGAGGGGTATGTAACAACCTCTTTTCTACTTTTATGTAATAAAAATATAAGACCAAGGTCATGGGACACGTATTCCAAGTTGAATGGTGGGTGAAACATCTTAGTGCACTTTGGTTTAATTATGGTAAGGAAATTGGAAATGTCATTGGAAAAGGGAATTAATTGACATTTATTTATGAAAAATAAAGGAAAATGAAGAAGATAGAGGCCTAAATAAGGAAATTTTTTATCAGGAACAATTCATAGTGTTTTTTCTAGTTTTGTCTTTAGCTCTCTCATTCATTCTTTCATTCTCTCATACTCTTGCACACTTAGAGAATTATTGGAGCATGCTTGGAGCACTCTAGTATTCACTTAGATTTGGAGAAAGAAGGAAAAGGAAAGAAGAAAAGTGCAAGGGAACAAGTGGATCATAAGCTATAGTTGGAATTCTTTCTAGGTAATAGGCTGCATGTTTTATTTCCTTGTTGATTTATGGATGTATGATAGTTTCATGTGGTTTTATGGTTATGTGTTGTCATTTTCATGGAGGATTGTCTAGATTTACAATGGTTTTTTCCTTTCCTTTCCATTTCCTAGATAACCATGGTGTTTCAGGTTTTTCCACTTGATTTGTTTTGATTGGTGCTCATAATTCCTTATGGTTGTGCATTGGAACAAACACTCTAGAAGCCCTCGAACGACTTGGGTTGGTTACTAGTCCTAGAGCCTAGGATGGCACAAATGCTTTTGAGCCCTTTGTGGGTTGATTTTTTAGTCCCTAGAGCTAAGTTGGACAAACAATCTAGAGCCCTAGAATGTTGTGCGTTGAGTTACTAGTTATTCGATCCCTAAAAATATTGGGTAGAGACTGATCTGGTTGGTGTTATTTATGTCTGACCTTGAAGTGGAATCAATAGTTAAGGATTCCAGTTGTTTGGCCTCTAGAAGCCTTGATTTGGTTTTGTTTTAGTTATTTCATGATATCCCACATTCATGATTAGAATATAGTGCAAAGGTGACTGGATGAAAGAGATATTTGGTTCAGTCCAATCTATGGTCGGGTCGTACGTGGAAGTCACTGACTTAGTTATTATTTTTATATGTTAATTAGAGTTATTTCTCTACTTTTGTTTATATATATATATATATATATATATATATATATATATATATATATATAGCGATTATGTTGGAGATATGTTGGATGAGTTTCCATGGTTTCTATGTTGGTTATTTGTAGGTTATATGTTGGTTATATGATGTATATTATCTATGGCTCTTGACATGTTTGATGAATATATGAATTTTTAATGAATGCATGGACTAACAAGTGCTATTGAAGCTAGCTAGAGAGGGTTGAATCCTTCTCAGTGATTCTCAGGTAAACAATATTAGTTTATGATCAGGTATGCATTCATGACCTATAACTTACATTTTTGCCATGTGTTCGATGAAATGTATGGTAAGTAATAGGCATATCTAGGTCAATATCTTGTTGAATTTTGTATTTTTGGCGTTTTATTCATGTAACTTATGATTTTGGAAAGTCTTAGGAAGTTTTTGGAAGTGGTCTGGAGGCTGGCCTCAAATTGTGGCTCAAATCTTGGGACCACACCATATGAACTAGGAAAGTTGGGTCACAACTGCATGGAGGTCATTTTATGCATGAGATTAGAGGATTATAACTACACCCAAGACTTTTCATTCATGTGGTTGGGGGTATAGTTTAGTGAAAAAGAGCACCAACTTAGGTTTTAGTCACCTGGGGTGTTCCTTCGCACCTTGACTATTTTGTAGTGATCTGTATTTAAAACTTTCTTGAGGTTTGTGAATTTTTCAAGTGATGCAATTAGGGTTTTAAGCCTATTTTTTCAAATTATTAAGCACATAAACATGGACTTTAAACTGATCTTTTGCAGAAACCATAAAAAAATATCAACGTAACAGTAAACACACAACAACAATTGATGAAGAAGATCACCCCTCCTGGGCTATGTCTCCTAGTCGAGCTTCCAATGGTTGAGATTCTTTAATTATGCTAAAAATGATGTTTACATGCAATTACAGTGCTCAAATGGATATACTGATAGCTCCAATGGCTTTAGAACTGAAGAAAAAAAAGCCCTGTCTAGCCTCTTTCTACTCCCAAAAAAGCCAAAAACTCAATAAATTATGATCTCCACAAGTTTCCACCAATTCATCCTAAAATTTTGACCTGCTTGCAAACCTCCCTACAATTTCTCCCCAAAAAGCGCTAAGTGGGTGAATTTTCTACCAATAACCGGCGCAAATTGTAGGATAGTTCATTTTCATAATGTGACCTATAGAACGATTTTTTATTATAAACGGGGAAATGAATTTTTTAATATAAAAAATGGGGGGACCAATCTAATCCCTGGCCCCTAGTTCCACTGCTTATTTCCGTGGAACGATGACAAGGGTTTGGGCTAGCTCTAACCTAGCCCCAAACGGGCCAAACATCAGGTTTAGGCTAAAATTTGAAACTAATATGTTTAAGTCACATCACATACCGTGTTGGTAGAGCATCGGTCTTACCACTTAGAGGTGTCATGTTCGATTCTGCCACAGTGCTTTTTTCCCATAACTAAAATTTTGGTTGGCCACCAAGGTGCCACGTGGCAACCTCAGGTTGGACCACGTGGCATTCCTGGGCTGGTCGAACCATCAACCAATGAGAATTCTTGAAATCAAACCAATTGAATTGTGAAAAGGGGTGCACTGTGATTAACCAAAGAGGTCCAGTCAATCGTGCACAGTCAGGGTCTAGTGAGTAGTACGGACTACTGACAGGGAAACCCTGTACATCCCAAATATATATTTTTTTAGTTCTTTCCAAAAATTGGTAGAATGTGATTGTAGGAGCATACACAGTCATATTTCTGTGAAACAAGTTGCACCGGATTCAGAATGATGAGATCTATTCAAGGTCACAAGTTTCGTTCCATTATGAGAACTTTGAATTTTGAGCATAAATCGATCCACTAGATCATTCCTCCACATTGAAAGATTATTGACCCCAAAATATTAGTTTCAGTTAACAAAAAAATGAGGGTACAATTCCCTCACCCTTCCAGTCTAAATCCATTTGGCTTTGCTTGGATTTGTGCACTTGAGCCTCGCACAAATATATTCCACGCTTCCTCGTTTTGAAGTCCTTGTTTTGCTATCAAGGATAATGTATTCCTACAATTCTTCAAGATATTCAAGAGAGAAATATTCAATTCCATGCATTTTAACATTCTCTCCTTGATCTTCAATCAAAGGAGGCTCATAAAATCTTAAATTCTCAACATTAAAAACTTCATAAATTCGCATTTATGAAGGAAAATCCAGCCTGAAGGCATTATTACCAATATTTTCCATAATTTTGAATGAACCATATTGAATTGGTTTAAAAATTTTACCTTCTCCTTAAAGTCTCTCCTTTTTTATGTGAAGCCAAACTACATCACCGATTTGGAAATTATGATCCACACGATGCTTATAATGTCTTGTCTCATACTTGACTTGACTCTTCTCCAACTATTAATGAACTGTGATGTACTAATTAAACTTGTTCAATGAATCTCTTATATGTATCTATGTACCTATGGCCATCAATAAAAACATATTTCTCAAAGATAAAATCTAAAGGAGATTTTGGCAAGTATCCCAAACATGCCTCAAATGGCAAGGTTTGAGTCGAAGAGTGTTTGGCCCAGTTGTAGGCATCTTGAATATAGTGCAAATTTTCATCCCATAACTTAGGATGTTTGCTACAATAACCAGGAAGAAGGCGTGTCAATGTTCTGTTCACCATCTCTATTTGGTTGTATGTTTGGGGATGAAATGTTGTACTCTTTTTTAATTTGGTGTCCACAACTCCCCACAGGATTGACCACAATTTTTCGACAAAGCAAGAATATCGATCACTAAAAATGGTTGTGGGAAACCAAAAATGCATCCATATATTTTGAAAGAATAACTGAGTGTATTTTTCAATGGTAACCTACTTTTTAAAAGGCATCAAAATACACATTTTTCTGAACCGATCCACAACTACATAAAGATAATCATGACCTCTCCTAGACATAGGTATACCTCCTACAAAGTCCATAGATAGACTCTCCCATTGACGATAAGGTATAATAAGTGTTGTATACAATCCCAAATTTCTATTACAAGGCTTACTGAAAACACATAATAAACATTCTATTACAAATCGTGACACACTTTCAAGCATACAAGGCCAATAGCAATACCTATGTAATTGTGCCACCGTCTTACCTACACCGAAGTGACCAGCAATAAGAGAGGTTTTTTCTTCCCTTATGATGTTGACTCTCTCCCCCTGTGGAATACAAAGCTTACCAAGATGGTACAACAAGTTATCATGCACATGATAATCCAATTTCTCTACTTGGTTACCTTGACTCAAATTTTCATACACTTCTTTGAAATCACTATCCAAAGAATATTTTTCAACATAGCTCTCATGCATGACATAATTATGCTTAAGAATAATGGATGCACTAACAATTTGTCTAGACAACATAGCACCAACATTGTTATAGATAGCTTTCTTATACCTTATCACCAAGTGGAACTGTTGAAGAAAACCCATCCACTGAAAGTCCCTTTCTTGCTGCAGCTTTGTCTGTGATTGAAAGTATTGCAATGGGTGATGATTCATGTGAATTATTTCTTCCTTACCGATCAAGTAGTGTTTCTATTTTTTCACACTTTACACCAATGCATAAAATAGCTTGTCATATGTAGGATAGTTAATAATTGCACCATTAAACGTTTCTTAATGAAAATGTATGGGTTTACCATGTTGTATTAAGAATGCGCCCATGGAATAGTCGCTTGCATAAGTCTATATCTCAAATTATTGTCTCAAGTATACAAGTGGAATTACATGAGTGGAACTGATGTTTTTCTTCAATGCATCAAATTATTTTTGCAACTTACCTCCCCACTGAAAGGCTTGCTTCATACTTCTCAATTAATGCAACGGAGCTCTGATAGAAGAAAAGTTAGCAATAAACTTCCTCCAATATTGGGCTGCTCCCAAAAAAAATCTAACCTCTATCAGTGTCTTGGGACTTGGCCAATTAAAAATGACATCAACCTTGGAGGGATCTATTTTCAACTTTCCTCCTCCAAAAATATGACCCAAATAAAGTAAGGAATTTTTTGGAAACTCACATTTCGACATCTTTAAATACATTTTTTTTCTTCAATACATATAATAAGTTTTTGACATGAATGACATGTTTTTCACAGGACTTAATGAAACTTAATAAGTCATCTAAATAGACTATCACAAATTTATCTATAAAAGGACTCAACACATCATTCATCACATGCATGAAAGTAGTAGGAGCATTACAAAGCCCAAAGGACATAACCAACCATTCAAATAAACCTTGCCTTGTTTTGAATGTTGTCTTTGAAATGTCTCCTTCAACAATTATGATTTGATGATAACCACTCCTCAAAATCCGGCTTAGTAAAATACACAACATATTTCAGTTGATCAAGTAAATCATCAATTCTATGAAGTGGGTAATGGTTCTTTACCATAATATTGTTCAATGCATGAACGTCCACACATATGCACCATGTTCCATCTCTCTTTGGCACTAAAACAATAGGTGAAACAGATAGATATGTACTTGGTCGAATGATTTCCTTGTCAAGCAACCCTTGGATTTTTTTTTTTTTTAATTTCTACATTTTCCATCACTAACATCCTGTACATGCCAATGTTAGGAAGAGGACAATATTGCTTCAATTGAATTTCATGTTGGATGCCTCATTTGGGAGGCAATCCCTTAGGCTCTTGAAACATCACATCATATTGGTTAATAACCTCAATCGAATCATAATTTAACTTTTAATCAAAACCGTGAAAGGCTTCATTATCAACATCATTCTTTTGCTTAATCATTAAAAGCACAAAATTATTGCTAGAATTAATAAGTCTCTTCATTGGTCCGAAATTAACTAGTGAAAGATTTAATTTCTATCAATGTTCTCTAACAATGTGCTTAATTCTATCTTTGAACAAGTCATACTTGTTTTCATGGTGATGAAAAATAGCTTTTCTATCATAAAGATATGGGATTCCCAAAACAGTATCGGAAATATGAAGTGGAACTACATCAAGTTCAACGTCATCAAGAATTTTGTTGTAATTGTAAATCTAAGTATGCATTTCCTCGTTACCTGCAAATTTTCATTCTTACATATCAAACCTAAAGGATAAGGTATTTGATGAGGAATGGTCTCTAAATTCAACTTCTTAACTAAGTGTTCAGAAATGAGATTTTATTGTGCCACTATCAAAGAGCGTATCAATTTTGGTATGCTTTCAAATAACTCAAATATGGAAAAGTTCAATTCTTGTTTTCTTATCTTGAGTATCTTCAAGAAATCTTGAATAAATAGTGTTTTCTATGTCCTTACCTTTCAAACCCATTGTTGTGATATTTTTTTCATATCCTAAATCGTATCCTAAATCATGTTGTGTAGTGGAAGTTGTATTTTCCTTCCCTTTGTCGTTAAACATTTTGTGTCTCATCTCAGGATGAAGTTTCCAACAGTGTTCTTCATCGTGACAATATTTTTCACTATTACTGCATGTTAATTTTTATCCCTCTTTCTTGATGGAAGCATTCTTCTTCCCTTGTCCTTTGAACTCACTCTTTCCTTTGAATCCACTTTTAAATGAATTTTTATTTCCCTCATGTGAAACATTTTTCCCTCTTGCTTTTAGGTGTGTAGGCTGTACACAAACCTCATCTAACTTGTAGGGTTAAACATGACTATAGTATGTCTCAAATAGCTATGCAAACCTCCAATGTATTTCACCAAAGTATCTTGAGATGATAAATCTACAACCAATATTAGTTATCTTCTTTTAAACCCTTTAGTATAGATTTGCACACTTTGACCCTTTAATTGCCTAAAGTTTTTCCAATAAATGATATATTTTTGCATGTAAGCTAATGGATAGAATTGTATTCTTAGTGTAGCAACAAAATCATTCCAAGAGGTTAAGTCCTTACCATGTTTCTTCATGTCCTTTTGAGTTTTTGATTCCCACCAAATAAGAGTTTCACCTTCCAACCTTAATGAATCAAGCTGAATCTTGGTGTCATCATCCTTGATCCTTTGTATCCTGCAATGCACGTCAATTTGAAAAACCCAATTATCTAATATCTCAACATTTACCTCACCATTATACATAGGAAATTTGAATTTTATGTCAAGTTTCAATAATGGAGTTTTTCCATGTGCCTTTGGAGAATGTGGAGGTGTTGGTGAAGGAGTTGTTGTGGAATAAGAGGATGGTGAGGATGGAGGTGCAAAGAATGGTAGCATCAAAAGTTGTTTGTCCCCATTCTCTTTTGGAGGCTTATCCCCATCTCCTCCATCTCCTCTTGGAGGTTTGGAGCTCTCACCTTGCAACCTTGTGTTTCTCTCCTCATAGGGAACTTTCACCTTTTTTGTCATATGGAAGAATGCTTTCCTGAAGGATTTCTCATCTTATGACATATTATAAGTCTCTCCTTCATGTGACATACTTGGTGAAGCTTTAGCTAGATTTTGAGGTAGAATTTGTGGTGGATATTGTGGCAAACATTCTCTTCTTGTCCATTACCTAAATTGAGCACTTGCAACTACAAGATTTCCTTCTCCTCTCTTGAGCTTCAACCTTGTAAGCATCACATTCACCTGCAAACGATTAAACCCTTGCAACAACAAAGAAAACCTAAGCTCTGATACCAAAATGACGTTTATTTAACATTTTCTTGAGGTTTGTGAAATTTGGCAAGTGATTCAATTAAGGTTATAAGCCTCTTTTTAAACTATTAAACAAATAAACATCGAACTTAAGCTGAGTTTTTTCATAAAAAATAAGACAACATCAGCATAATAGTAAACATACGAGAACTGTTTGCACAACAACAATTGATGAAGGAGATCACCCATCCTAGGCTACGTCTCCTGGTCCAACTTCCAATGGTTGGGCCTCTTTCATTATGCTCAAAAAATGGTGTTTACATACATTTAAAATATGCAAATGGCTATAATGGTAGCTCCAATGGCTTCATAATTGTAAAAAACCCACGTCTAGCCTCTTTCTGCTCCCAAAAAGGGCAAAACCTCAAGAGGTTATAATCTTCACAATTTTTCCAGCAATTCCACCAATTTTGACCTACTTGTAAACTGCCTTACAATTTCTCCCCAAAAAGTGCTAACTGAGTGACTTTTCCTCCAACAATTGGCGCAAATTGTGGGATATTTAATTTTCATAATGTGGCCTATAGACCAAATTTTTTATTATAAATAGGGGACCAAATATTTTAATATGAAAAATGGGGTTGGGGGCGGACTAAGCCCTGGCCCCTGGTCCTACCCCTTAATTCTGTGGCCGCGTTGACCAGGGCTAGGGCTAGCCTTGACCCACCCCTAAACATGCCAACCATAAAGTTTAAATTAAACATTGAAACTAATATGGTTTAGTCACATTTCATAGCGTGTTGGTAGCGCATCAGTGTTGCCACTCAGAGATGTAGTGTTTGATTGCGGTAGAGTGCTTTCCACCCATAACAAAAATTTTGGTCAGCCAACAGGGCACCACGTGGCATTCCCTGGTTGGTCAAACCATCCACCAATGAGAACGATACAAATAAAACCAAATGAATTTTTAAAGGTGGCACAATGTGATTAGCCAAAGAGGTCTAGTCAACCGTGCATAGTTAGGGTTTAGTTAGTAGTACAGACTGCTGACTGGGCAACCCTGTACACCCAAAATAATTTTTTTTAGTTGTTTCCAAAAATGGATAGAACACGATTATAGGAGCATACAAAGTCATTTTTTTGCGAAACGAGTTGTGCCAGATTCAAAACAACAAAATATTCATAGGTGCACGAGTTTTGTTCCATTCTAAGAACTTTGAATTTTGAGAATAAAGTTGATCCACTGGACCATGTAGCCCTGAATACTAATGTGATTAGTCATTTTGTAGTCAGTTTATAGGCCCCACTTCCTTAACTGGAACTAGGAGGTTAATTCATGTCGTAGTAACTCTTCGCTCTCATGTTTAGCATAGTAGGCCGATGAAATTGGGTAAATGTGGGATGGGATAGTAACATTAAAAAACCTATATCCTAGCTAGATATTGTAGGTATCGATTTTTTCATTATCATATTTTATACCGTTGATCCATTTTTTATACTCGCTAATATAAAAAACCTTTACCCCCTAATATATGCTCAATATATTATGTCTTTTTTTCCTCAATATATATCCCCAAATATGAATGCATGTGGTATTGTATTTATACTCCAGTGAAGACCCCATGATGTCAACACAGAAGGAAACTAATTTTGTTGAGATTTACATGAGGGAAATTGTCAGGGTGCATGGTGTGTCCAAGGAAATTATTTCAGATCGAGATCCCAATTTTATGTCCAAATTTTGGATAGGATTATTTAAAGGATTTGGAACTTATTTAAATTTTAGTACAACCTACCATCCAGAATCAAATGTACAACTAGAAATGGTTAATCAGGTCGTTGAAGACATGTTGTAGATGTATATGATGGAAAAAACAACAACATGTGAAGAATATTTGCATCCGGTGGAGTTTTATTATAATAATAGTTACCAAATGTATTTGAAGGTGATACCATTTGAAGCCTTATATGGTAGGAAATGAAACACAATCGTGAGTTTGGATAAGCTATCTTACATGCCCATTATTCATCAATATTTCCCAAGGAAATGGAATAGTAAGAAACACAAATTAAACTAAAATTGAAGGCTTTCTAAGATAGATTGGAGGAGACTTCAACATGATAAACAACCTTTAGGAAAAAAAGGAGGAAGGCCTCACCTCGATATGGACAACACTAGGTTAAATAACTTCATCAATGACAATCACTTCATAGAACTTCAAACATACAATGACATCTTCACTTGGAATAATAGAAGAGGTGGATCTCATGAAATTTCTTCCAGACTAGGCCCTTTCCTTATCACGAAAGACTTCATTCACCTAGGAGGAGAGCTCGTAGCCACCATCATTCAAGCCTATGGCTCAGACCAGTAGCCGATACAAATCCAACGACTTAGATAGTGTATTCTCACCCCTAAACCTTTCCACTTTGAACATTGTTGGCTTAAACATCCAGGGTTCAAAGAACTTGTCTCGGATTGGTGGACCTCCCTCAGACCACCCTTAGGCACAAAAACGTATCAGTTCAAACATAAATTGAAGATGCTCAAGGAGAAGCTGAAGTTGTGGAACAAGACCACCTTCAACAACATCTTTAAAGATCAAAGTGATATGGAAGAGAAAATGAAGTAGCTCCAACAAAAAATTATATAAGAAGTGTGATCAAAAGACTTAGAGAACAAGTAAAAATCCCTAACAACCCATCTGGAAGAGAGAAGAAGCCAAGAAGAGATATTGTGGAAACATAAATCACAGATATGTTGGCTTAAAGATGGAGAAAGAAACAAAAAAAAATTTCATCGATCCACCATCCAACATAGGATGCACAACAGAATCACAGTCCTCAAAAATCAGAATGGGGAGAGAATTTAAAAACAAGAGGATATCATTGAGGAGCTACCCAATCACTTCAAGGACATCCTCTAAGAACCCAATACCCATCGGCATGACGCCATTGGAAGAATGAAAGAGCACATCCCCAAACTCATCAATGAGGATCATAAAAGGATGTTTCTCAAAGCCACATCATTGGCAGAGGTTGAAAAATAGGTTTTCCAACTAAAGGAAGGGAAAGCTCCTGGCTCGAATGGATTCACCACCAAATTCTTTCACTTCTTCTGGGACACTATCAAATAGGATGTATGTGACATAGTAGAGGAATCATGAACCACCCACTAGATTCTGACATCTCTCAATGCTACCTTCCTTAATCTCACCCCAAAGGAAGAAAATGCCACCTCTCCAAGTAAGTACAGACCCATAGCACTCTGCAATGTAATTTACAAAATCATTTCCAAGGTTATAGCTAACAAATTGAAGTAGCTTCTTCCCATGCTCATTTCTCTGGAGAAAACGGGTTATGTTGAGGGCAAGAAAATCCTTTATGGAATCATCCTAGTCCATGAGGTCATAAACTCCTTAAAAACCTCAAAAAAACTGGGCATGCTCCTCAAAATTGATCTATCGAAGGCTTTTCACAAGCTTAGCTGGAACTATATAAAGCAAATCCTCCTGGCCTTTGGCTTCAACCACACTTGGGTGTGATGGATCATGAGCCTAATATCCTCCCCTTTTATCTCCATTCTCGTCAATGGCATTCCTTCAACAACTTTCAACCCCTCTAGAGGTATAAGGCACGGAGACCCTCTTTCTCCCTTTCTCTTTTTTCTTATGGCAAAAGGTGTAGGCCTCCTAATAAAGAGCTCCATCCATTCCCACAACCTTCAAGGAATTCCTCTACAGAATCTCCCCCCCATTTCCCACCAGCAATTTGTGGATTACTATATGAAAATGGGGCACCCCTCAGATCAAGAAGCTCTCACCCTTAAGACCATGCTCAACTGTTTCTCTGAAGCCTCTAGAACTGTTGTCAATCTTAAAAAATCTCAAATCTTCTTTTCTAATATGACCCTTATCACCCAGTGCAACATAGCACCCATCCCAGGCTTCACCATAACTTTTCTACTGTCCAAATACCTAGGAGCTCCACTTATGGACTCAACCATCAAACATACCTCCTAGAGAGAGTTGCTAGATAGAATGGAGACCAAAATGTCCAAATGGACACACCGCTCCCTCAACATAGTTGGACGTTTCGTTCTCATCAAAATTTTTCTTAATTCCTTACCCATTTACCTCTTTTATGTTCTAGTGGCACCAAAATGGGTCCTCAAACCCATGTGCAATTTTCAAAGAGCCTTACTTTGGGGGGGAACCAAAGACAAAAACTAATGGGTGCTAGTCAATTGGAAAGAGGTCTGTACATCGAAATCATAGGGAGGAAGAGGACTGAGATATCCAGAGCATAGAAACAACATCATGAGCAGGAGTATATGGTGGAAATGGGTATCCAACCATCACATACCCTGGGAAACCCTATGGGCTACCAAATACGAAGGTAATTGGCCCAAGGAGGAACTAATTAGATTCAACATTGATCCTAGAGGATCACAAATATTGAATGATGTCAACCATAAAAAAGAGTTGATCCCAACTCACAACTTCTAGGAATTACATAGTGGTACAAAAGCCAGATTCTTGGAAGATTCATGGTAGCAATTGCCCAACTTATCCTCCATTTTTCCTATACCCCTCTGGAGCACAGTCCTACAGAGACGACAATAAAACTTCTTCCAATACTTCTGGACCAATGAAACTTCTCAAGGTTATAGGACTTAGCTATGAAACAAATAGATGGAAAGCAGACTGGAACAGTGAGCATCATGGATACATTTTGGAGGAATTAACAGCAAAAGAAAGAATCAAAACCCAACAAGGGCCACACATTCTACGATGGGGCCATACTCGAAGTGAAAACTACTCTACCAAGGAAGCCTATCATCTATTAAAATAGTCAACCCCTGCCCCCGCCAATCAGACATGGGAGAAGTTATGGTCTACCCACAGTCTGCCAAGCTCTAGCCCAAAGTAGCTACCTTTTTATGGCTTCTCAGTAAACGACGCATCCTCACACGGGAGAATCTTTTGAAACAGGGTTTTGTGGGATATTCAAGGTGCCCAATCTGCCAGAACGATAGTGAAACCATAGATAATTTGTTGGATCTTTGCCCCATATCAAATAAATTTTAGGATAGGATTGAAATTATGTGCAGAATATCCAATCAAGACAGGGGTAACATCACCAATACCATTAGCAAATGGCAGGACAAACCCTATTCCAGTAACCTTTTGAATCGTCTCTGGCAGTTGAATCTAGGCATACTTATCTGGAATCTTTGGAAAGAAATAAATGGAAAGATATTTAAAGACACACCTTCAAATCAAGAGCAAATATGGGCCAGGCTACACAGTAACCTAGAATAAACTCTCGCCATGACTTACTAGGGGACGGATGATCTCTGGACAACCACTACTGAATGCACCAATTGGAACAACTGGCACATATGCATCAAGACCCCACTAGAAAACCCATCCTTGGACATAGGGAGAACCCGCGCAGCTGAAAAATGGAACCCCCCCCAAGCCAACTTCTACAAATGAAACTTAAATGGAGCCTCTAAAGGTAACCCAGGGAAAGTAGGATTTGGGGTTATCTTTAGAGAATCCCATGGTAAACCCCTAAATTCTTACGATGGAAACCTTGGGTGGGACAACAACAACGCCACGGAGCCGGAGAGGTTCATCTAGGGTATCTCTAGAGCCATTGAGTTCAAATTTTTTCCATTGGAAATGGAGGGAGAATAAAAAATCATCACTCAAGAGGCCACCCGTATTCTTTGTGGCACCTCCCCCTCAAAGGTTTCTACAATATGGACGCTTGCTAGTCATCTCAATCTCTTTGGATAGTTGCTACAACATCACAGGGCCATTACATTCCACCATGTGCAGAGAAAGGAAAACATAGTCGCTGATCTCTTGGCCAACAAAGGAGTGGATAGCCACAAATGCTACATCACTCTAACTTCTCTCAGATTTGGGATGATTCCTTCCGCGAGGATTTTCAAAATCTCCTCCAAAAGAATCATCCTTCCCTAGATGCGGGTGACATGACACAAACGTGCAAAGCCAGTTCCTCCCATGCACATGCTAAGGAAGTCCTACACCGTCAGCTCTAAGCTGATGCTGAACCTCCTCTCAGCAATCATTTCCATGAGCACCCTGATGCACTTGATCTTCTGCCATACCCTGAATCACATGCAACCCCATAAGAACTATCCCAAATCGCATCTGCGATCATGTCACAAAACCGCACAACATCTAAACATGTGCCACGGGTCTTTAAAAGGTGAGGTATTTCCTAATTGTGTCATCCCCATGTTTCTCTAGTTGGCCTCTAGAATGTTCTTCTGCATCAGTCTCACTGCGTGCTCCCCCGACTGCGCGTCCTCCCTCTTGTGCACCACCATATTGGTGCTATCCCACTAGGAACCCATCCTATTGTTTCCTTCGAGGCCGCACGCTCCCCATGGTGTTCCACTTGGCTCTGCATCCCCCTCTAGAATTCCCCACCTCTACAGATTCACCCCATTTCACGCTTTCATAGTCAGGCTCCCTCGCTGCGCGCTCCCTTCTCTCAACCACCCTACTGCATAGTTCTTAGTTGCGCACCCCCATTCTCCACATTTCTGTTGAGTGATCCCTTGTTGAGCAAGTCACTGCACTTGGACCGGACTCCCCCACTCTATCGATTGACCATACCATGGCTCCACATCAGTGCCAAAACACCATCAAGGGTAGCCAAAGATGCGCGTTCTCAGGTCGCTATCAGTGCAGTCATGACAATCGATTGGAATCCATTCAAGGCTCCTCTTCTAGAAGCCATGACAGGGAGGCACCACAACACTCTAAGCACACCCAGGAGGATATCGCCCTAGCTTAGGAGAATCAAAGGGGAAAAAGGTGTCCTTGGAAGTCCACCATCGCACACCCTGAGCAACCTACTCCTCTGAAATCTGAGCCTCTCTTAGTTCAGGAGGCATAGGGGGAGGAAACTAATGTGTCGATGATGGACTCAGATGGAGTTTGGACACATGTTCCTGATGCTGAGTACCTGATTGCTCTCATCCTCTGCGCAACTGGAGCAAAGCCCCCACGCATGCCTTCGA
Source organism: Pinus albicaulis (assembly GCA_034641835.2). Taxonomy (NCBI): domain Eukaryota; kingdom Viridiplantae; phylum Streptophyta; class Pinopsida; order Pinales; family Pinaceae; genus Pinus; species Pinus albicaulis. The sequence continues at coordinate 1,456,315,742 of CM076584.1, forward strand.
TTGAGGAAGAGGCCATTGCGTAGGAATATGGATGTCGCATTGAGGACGAGGACACTGTTAAAGAAGATGATGAAGGAACGCCATGACTATGCAGCTGCTCGGCTCTTTTCTGATTTCTATTATTTCAACACATACTATAGATATATATATTTTTTTATGCGTCATGGTACACCTTGTAAATTTTGACTGTTGGATGTTATTAAAGGGTTGGTTTCCTCCTAGGAGGCAACCCCAAACCTCTGCTATTTTGAAAGCATCGAAGGCTGGGATTGGATAAGCAAGACTTACCATCTCAGGCCGATGTGTATGTAAGGTTTTACTTTGAATTAATATATTTTAGCCTAACTTATCGAAAAAAAAATTATGCAGATAAGAAAAGGTCAAACAAGGAATTCAAAATTGGTGGGCATGCCTTCATGAGGGTGAAGGAAATGAAGTTTTATCTAAAATTGTGAATTTTTTTAGTGTTATTAGGAAGGTAATGTAGTTTGCTTGAAATCCTTGAGAGGATTGGTGCAATTTTATATAGTATTGCATTAAAAACATCCATTGGCATTCATAATGTTTTTCATGTTTCATTGTTCACAAAATATGTTCCTCATGTTAACCATGTAAATAATTGGAATATGATTTAGGTGCACATAGAGGGATAATTCCATGTGCAACTAAAACAGATCTTGGATGAGGAATTCAAAGTGCTCCAAAATCAAGCCATCTACTTGGTAAAGGTGTAGCGGACCCATTTTAGTCCTGAAGATGCTACATTGGAGTATGAGGATGTGATGAGGGTGGAATAAACTCATCTTTTTTAATAAGTTTTAGTATATATATGTGTGTGTGTGTATCACATTGTGGAAAATTCCTAAGTAATGGGAAGGAAAATGTAACACCCCAGTTGGACCCCTAAATAGTAAATAGAATGTATATACAAAACTAGGTTGGTGAGTTGAGGAAATCTTTTGAGGGTTGCAACACCCATGGGTACATATGTGTATGTATAATGGGGTTTTCATGTATGTATGCACATGTTTTATATTTTGAGGCTATTAGGTATGGAAATGTAATTATGTAACACCTATATATTATTAAAGTAAATGGTTATAGATCAAAAATATGTAAATGAGTTTGAGGCTTTGAGACTCCATGGATGATTCAAAAAGGGGATTTTATGAATTAATTACTAGAAAAAGTGCCTAGGCATATAACCAAAGTCCATTAAGGGCTTGGGTGAATTCCAAGTGGAAGAAAAGAAACATGTATTTAAAATGAGGCATGTTTGGCATTGTGGATTAGGCATACACAAGTGTAGGGACAAGTATGATTGATTCTTATGCTCTGGCAAAATTTTTCCTTAAAATTTTTCCTTAAAATTTTTCCTGGTGATATTTGACTTTTGGACTTTGATTTGAGTGATTTGTTTTAGAAATAGTGTAGTTTTTGGAGTTTTTAATATCATCCATTTAATTTTAATCATTTAATAATTTAATCAATATCATATTTAATATTAATTATTTAATGAATTTATTTGAAGTTATTTACTTTAATGGAAAACTTAAACCTAATGTATAAGTTTTTAAATGCTAAACTTGTTTATCACCAAAACTTATGTTGCTTTTGGATTTTGTTGTAAATTATGAATGGAAAGATCACTAATTAGCAATCAATTTACTAAATAAAAACTAAATAAAAAATAAATATTAATTTTTTTTATTGAATGATATGAATTGTAATTCTTTATTTACATAATATAGGGATTAAAATAAAAATTATATTTTTATCATCAATTCTCTCTGAGGTCCCCTCAAGAACATAAGAAAAAGAAACTGAAGAAAAAGAAACCCAACCAACCTCCTTAAGATCAAACACCTTTAGCTTTATTTCACTCCAAGCCTTATGTAATCATACCCTTCACAATTTTTGTGGAAACAAATTAAACAAGAAAATTAAAATAAATAAAATTTCCATGGAATATGGAAGACCTTTGGCCCTATTCATACTTTAAGCTATTTTAATTATTATTTTATTTGTGTGTTCTACCACCTCATTTTGTAGACTAGTATAACTTGTAGTGCACTACATCTTTATTTTTTTCTTCATTTCAAAAATATTAGAATTAATTGGAGATAAATTGCCTTGTATACAAAAATTAAAAAAAAATTGATTATGTTTCTTTGAAATAATTTTAAATGGCTCTTAAAATGAAGAGATTTTGATTTCTAGTTAAGAAAAAAATATCTATGTAGACCTCATCTAGACATGTATGTTTCAAGAAAATTCAACTGTTTTTCATAATCATTTTGTGTACCTACACATTGGAAATCAAAAGTAAGTGTAAAAACATCTCCAAAACCACATTGGTTTTTCTCATCAATAAATTAATAAAATAATCAAACTTACCAATAAAAGGGTTTTGCATTTGGAAAAATATACCTCCATGCTTTGAATTTACAAATGCTTTAGCCCTCCACTATCTTAGTATTGGAAGAAAAAAGTGTCTTCTTTCCCAAGGATGTAATCTTCAGATATCTAATTTTTTCATTCTATCATTAGCAATCAATTTACTAGATGTTTCTCGTAAAAATAAATATAACCATAAAAAATTAAATGGCCAAACCCCATATATCACAACCAAGGCTTATCATATAAAATAAATTTCAAAATTGAAATATGGGCTTACAAGTCTTAGTGGCAGCATATGGTTGTTATTCATGGAAACCTCTACATAAATTTATAGCTACCATCTCAATCCTAAAATAACATATTAGTTATCAACAAAACAACCATTTTTTAATTAATTGTGTAAAGTTATATATATAGTTTTTCCTTTATATTTCTTTTAATTTTTCTTTTCCTTCATTGAAATGATATTGTTACCCATTGTAAAAAGAGTTTTCTTATTTACAAATTTCATTTTAAACTATATTGACCCATTTAATATAGAGGTTGTACTCTTAATCTTTGTCATATAATTAGTAAAATGGTTATCTAAATATTATTTTCTTTATAATTTTTTAAAAATACAAATAAAAATACATAAACTAAGTTTTCCATTTTTTCTACAAAATCAATCTATCTATTCATTTTAAATTTTAATCCTATACTAAAATTGATAATATCTGTATTTTTATAATCACCTCAATTAATTAGTCAAAATTTAGATTATAATTTTTTTTTCTTACCTTTTTTTCTTTACCTAGATTTCTATTTGATAAAAATTCTCCTTTTTCTTATTTATTATATTATCCATTCAAATTTCCATTTAAATATAAATTCAAAATAAATATTTTTAAAATCTAATGATTATTGAATTTAAAATTACATTATGAATTCATCAATATACACCATTACTAACTCATTTAATCACAACCACAACTGAATCAAATCTTAAAACCAAACCTTTTAATATTTTATCATTTCATAAATTCTCAATTTCCTCCTTTTTCATTTTATGTAATCAAGCCTAAGTTGCATTGTCTTTATGATCTTTTATCTTATTTGTTCTTTCATATACACTATAAAATATCCAAACCTTTTGCTAGCCGATACAAATTTCGAAAAAAATTGCTTCAAGCATAGGTTGTTGAATTCAGAAAAGATTTTTTGATTATTATTTCTTAGTCTCTTTGATTCAATATTTGTGAAGCTATGCTACGCACTAGAAATGACTTGATAAATGTCATGAGGTATTTTGTTTAACTAGATTCCGTAGGGAATGAGATTAAAAAAGACATTTAACATGATACCCTAGAATTTATTAATTCCCCTTTTGAATCGAAGGATTTGATGTTGTGTAACTGAAGTTAAATTCGTTTAGTCGCCATGGCTGGTTTGATGTATCAACCTCTGAAAATACTTATAAATACTGGGACTCCAAACATACTTATTATATGTCATTTGATTGTTACTTATTATAGGTGATTTGATTGTTGTAAAGTGGTAGATGAGTAATTATACAATCCTACAATATTATTAAAATTAAAAATAATTATTATTAATATAATTTTTTTTATGAAAAATATGTATTATTAATATAAGTTTATTTATTAAAGCATAAAGAGATATTAAATATTTTAATATGCAATTTTTTTCATGAGTATAATATTTTAGAAAATGTTTGTATTTTGATAGATTTTATAATTTTTTATTTTGATAAAATAAAAAATAAAATAGTTTTGTATTATAACAATATTTATATTTTATAAAAATTTGGCCTTTTATATATAAAAATATTCTGAGCTTTAATTTTGTTAAAATACTCATAATACATAAAACTACATACATTTATATATGGAATTTGTTTTTAAGATGTTTTATAATACACACACAAATATACATATTGTAACTAGGTCGAAGCTGTATGATCAATATTTTTCTATTTAGCTTAGGCACTTTTTGGAATAGTTTAATTTCCACATAAATGACTCTCATCTTCAACACCTCCCAATAAAATATGAATGTGAAACCTAAAATTAATTTCTACTCAAACCAACTTATCTACACTTCATAGATTATATAAATCATAATATTCATATATGCAGATGATTGATTATATATAACAATTATTTATACTTCATATAATTTCACATTTATATATAAAAATGTGTTCATTTTTATTTTATTAAAATTTTCATTTTATATATTATATGTAAAATATAATTTTTTATTTTAAATGTTTAATTTGTTTTATATATATGGAAAAAAAATATGGTAAGCTTTTAGTGTTTTTGGTTATTAACTAATTGTAGTGATATTTTTTTATTGCAATCTACAATATTGAAATGAAGACCTACTATTTTTATTATTGCTTTTAATTCCTTGTATTGTATATTATTTTACTAATTGACCTATATTACTAGGTTTAGAGGTGCTCTCTAGCTTAATATGGTAGAAATGTTATTCTTTCTTTTCATGTTAAACATTTTGACTAGGTCAAATTAAGAAAAACTATAAATAAATAAAATTATTAGTTACAATTATAATTAATATTTAAACCTCTTATGGACATAGTAAATGGATATTAGCTGTGAGTAGAAGGAAAAAACAATACCAATTTTGGTTGACTTATAGCTCTCTGAGGTGGCCAACAGTGGCTACCAAATACACTAGAATATGTATAGCAACTTGCTCTTTAAAAAATAGAAAATTGAAAGGCACTACGAAATTTACAAAAAAAAAACATATTTAAACTTCTTGATCAACCAAGCTCCAAGAAAGATCAAATCTTTAGAATGAAAGAAGATTTGATAGAGATGTGATCACTTTTTTCTCTTGGTAGATTCAAATTTAAGATGGATCTAGGATGATGTTTTGTTTTATTATTTTTAAGTAGAACACCCACACACATATTATAGTATTTATTTTAGAAAAAGGCTTCCCGAATTTTAATTTAATTATCTAAAATTAATAAGTGGATGATACGGATTTAATATCCATGGGATATCTTTTGTAATAGTAGTACTTGACATTGTCACTCAAGATTATCACTCAGGAAACTCAATTGGTTTATCTAAGAAATGTTAAATATTTGAAACTCGAAAGACCTAGGTTCAAATCCCCCATGTTGGTTAATGTACAAAGTTCCCCTCACTAGAATTGATACGTCATAATATTAAAAAATATATATCTTGCATTGCTCATTTTCAAGCATGAAAATCATTTTTTCTATTATATATATATATATATATATATATATATATATATATATATATATATATATGTTATTGTGAAAATGAATCTTCATACTTAAAACTTTCTTTCAATATTTTTAAAAATGTATATATATTTAACTCATATATTAATTATATTTATAGTTAATAATAATAATAATAATTTAAAATAAATTTATCAATTAGTTATTTAAGCATACATTTGCAATAGAATTTATAGAATTTTAATTTAATTTAATTTACAAAATTCTAATTTAATTATGAATAATTAATAGGTAGATAGTAAGGGTTAGAAATAGTGTTTTTTTTTTCAATTTAATTAAAAATAATAATATAAAATTAAATTAATATAAATATATAAAACATATCATGATTGTGAAATCAGTGCAGAAATTTTAATAACTGATATATTATTCTGAGATTCTCCTGATCACAAACTATTTTATCTTCATGCACAATACATAATCTCTTCTACCATTGATCATTACATGCGGAAATAAAATCAATTGCATGCACACATTAAAACCATAAAAAATCACACATATGAACACAGTATTTCATGGGAAAGCTTAAAGATGAAAACCCCAACTATCTGTATATTATATTTCATAGAGATCATGTAACAATCATTGTACAAAGCTCCTCACAAGCTCTTAGCACAACCTCCAATTGCTACACACTAATCAAGCTAGATCTAGCAAAACACATGCTCCAATCTCTGCCACCTGATAGCCAACCTCTATTGCGTAATCAATGCTATAGGATGGCTCATTAAATAACATAAACCACATGGCTTGTACTGCGCAATCCTCATGGGCTCCTCCAATCACTGGTAGTTGCAAATATGAGTATAGTCTGAAATGATGATTAACCAGCTCTTTCACCTATCTACAACACAATTCCCTTTGAGGCTTATCATTGCACTAAGTTCTTTGATGTATTCCCACAGTTGATTAATGAGTTTATAATTAGTGAATTAATTAATAATTAATTCACACCACTCTCACTAATTGTATTAATTAGTTAAACTGAATACAAATAGTTCAACTATGTTTAGATTAGTTATACTGAACACAACTCCATTAACTCCTCAATCAACTCCACCAAACTCTCTCACATGAGTTCTAATTGAAGTATCCATGCAATAGCTCCACTTAACCCTTAGGAATAGTGTAATTCCTTCTGTTAGCTCCTGTGCCACATCTGTGCACTTAATTGAAGTCCTCCAAGAGAATAAAATAATGTTTATAGTCCAAATATTATTAAGAGCTAATAATATTCGACATATCTATTTTTAGACTGGCAATCTAAAAATAAATTCCGCCCAGTATGTCTAAAAATAGAAGTCCATCTATTTTTTCTGAATTGACCAACCATCCACAAATAGCATCCTGCAACTCATAGAACATGATCCATATGTCTAAAAATAGAAATAGTCTAAAAATAGACTTTGCATCAAAAATAGCCTATAGGCCCACTTAGTGAAGGTGAATTCTTTCCACTAAGCTCATCATCTTGTTGTAATCTCAACACTCCCTCTCAACAAGATAAGGATTATCTGCCACCTCTATCCTGCCTCTGTGGTATTCGAATTTTCTCCTAGTGAGCGCCTTCGTCAAGATATCAACATCCTGATCCTCTGTGGGAATATATGAAAGTAACACGATCTTCCGCTGCACACAATCTCTGATATGATGATACCGATCCGTGAAGCCATGCTGCCTCAACTCACCCTCTTGTCTGTACCATGATCCATATCTCGATGTGCCTCTGAGATATCTCAATACATGCTTCCCCACCTTCCAAAAGAGCTTGGTAGGCTTAACCATAGCTTGTGAAAGCTAGTTAACTACATAGCATATGTCGGGTCGTGTATTGACCAGATACATGAGAGACCCCACCAACTGTCGATAAACAGTGGCATCCACTACCTCCGTTGAAGTAGCATCCTCCTTCCTCCATCCACCAGGAAGAGGAGTATCAACAGGCTTGCAGCCATGCATGTTGAACTTCTCTAGTATCTCCTGGGCATACTTACCCTGAGAAAAAAACATTCCACCACTGCGCTGCCAAATTTCCAATCCCAGGAAATAATGAAGGAGGCCCAAGTCCTTCATCTCAAACTCCTTTGCAAGATCATCCTTGCATGAGTGTATCAACAGTTCATCACCCATCAAGATCAAATCATCTACATAAAGTACAATGATCAACAACTTACCCTCCACCACAATCTGGTATAGGTTCGGATCTGCCTCACTCTTGGAGAATCCAAGTCCGGTGAAATAACTGTCTATCCGTGTGTACCAAGCATGAGGTGCTTGTTTCAACCCATACAACGCTCTTTTGAGCCTGCACACATGCGAATCGCTGCTGAAGATCTCGAAACCTTCGGGCTGCTCTATGTACACCTCCTCCTCAATGACTCCGTTGAGGAACGGAATCTTCACATCCATCTGATGAATGTGCCACCCCATCTGTGCTTAGAGAGAAAGAATCGTCTGTATGGAAGAATACCTTGCGACAGGTGCAAAGGTCTCCTCATAATCGATCCCCTCAATCTACGAGAAGCCTCGGGCAACAAATCTTGCCTTGTACTTCTCCACACTCTCATCAGATTTCTGCTTCACTTTGTAGATCCATCTTGAACCCACCACTGATTTCCTTTCCGGCCTTGGGACAATCTCCCGTGCACTATTTTTGACAATTGAATCATACTCTTCCACCATGACATCTACCCATGTAGGATTCTCCACAGCTTCCTCGAAAGAGGATGGCCCTGTCATGATACACTTGCTCATAAGAGCCATGTATCGAGTATACAGGTCAGGTGACTGTCTTTGTCTGCATTGTGATGTAGGTGCTCCTACAACCCTCTCTGCATCTTGAGCCAGTCGCTCAGCTTCTGTAGTGTGCTTTCACCCTCTGATGGTTGGTGCTGCATGAGTAGTCTCTTTAACTCCATGAACTTCCTCTTGTGGCTGATCCACATCCTGAAGCTCATCCTTAGGAAATAATAGCTCCTCATCTGCATGCAAGTGTGGCTCCCTCTCAAGCGAACACTTCATGGCTTTCTCCTCATGAGGTTGATATCCATTCACTGTGAGTCTGTTGCTGTCTGGAAAATACACACGATAGTTGTGGGGTGTATCAGTGTACCCCACAAATATCCCAACCTCTGCAGTCGGCTCCAGCTTCTTCCTAGAATCCTTCGTCACATGAATGTAAACAGGTGAACCAAAAATCCTCAAATGGGGAATATTAGGCTACTTACCAGAAAACGCCTCCTTGGGTGTACTCATGCCAAGTATCCTGTGAGGACAATGGTTCTACACATATACTGGAGTATTGCATGCCTCATCCCACAAGTGTATGGGAAGGCCTTGATCATGCAACATCGCCCATGCAGCACCCATGATTGTTATGTTCTTCCACTCAACAACCCCATTCTGTTGTGGGTTATGAGGTGCTATGAGCTCTCTTCGAATTCCTTCTGCACTGCAAAAGTCCTTGAATTCGCCAGAGATGAATTCACCACCATTGTCGCTCCTAAGAGCCTTCACCTGCTTCCCCGATTCTTTCTCAACCAGTGCCTTGAACTCAAAGAACTTTGAGTATGTCTCGCTCTTCTTCTGCATGAAGAAGATCCAGCACTTCCGAGAAAAATCATCAACAAAGATCACATAGTACCTGTGCTTTTTTATTTATCGAAACTCTTGAGAAAGTTCACTGATAAATGTGAGAATTCTCTCAGAAAGGATCATCACATGGCCTTGGAAAAGCTATCTTGTGAGAGGTGGATTTCACAAATTTTCCCCAAGGTACATCCCTTGCATTGATCTGACTGCGCAAGAGTACCCTTAGGAAGCCCAGTAGAAATTTGCTGCAGTATCTTCAAAGCTCCATGGTGAAGGTGGCCCAATCTCAGGGGTGTGCTGGCTACCGCCCATCATCCCCGCTCTGCTCACTCCTTCCCCCTTGCTACGCGACCCATATACTGCAATTGGTAAAGAGTTCTTAACTCAGAAAATTCCCTATCCTACGGAATTACAACGTACCTTCTTCAGCGAAGCCCTTTCCTAAACTAAGAACAACATCATGTCCGCCGTGGCACCTGCTGCCATCGGTGATCGAGATTCTTCTTCAATCTGAACACTTGCATCACTTCCTTCATCAGGGATTTGCAGACCTCCCTCTCCAAAAGTAATAAATGCAGTCTACTGTATCTACCATCATTGCCCATCTCGATGTGCACTCCAAGATCTTTCTCATCCAGATCAGTAAACAAATCTCGATCTCCTGTCATGTGAAAAGACGCACCACTGTCCAGAAACCACACTGAACCCATCACACTTAAGACCAAGCATGCGATCAGTGAAAAATCGAGCTCAAACTGTGAGGCTAAGGCCTCTCCAATTGTATATCCAGCAGCCTGCTTATTTTTCTTCTTTTGTGGACAATTTGTGGCATAATGTTCGTGTTGGTGACAATGAAAGCACTTCACCTTGGACATGTCCTGATTCTTGCCTTTGCTTGATTGAAAGCTTTCTTGCTCTTCCTTGCCACTTTTAGCGATAAGCGCAATTTTTCTTCATGCGGTTGAACGAGTGAAGATTAGGTCACAGTATGGCATGTCTCCTCTTGCAGGGTGATCGGGGCCAAGTGCCGCTCATTTGTAGCAATTTCTCCCCGACCATTGACGGAGTCCTAATAAGATAGGGAAACTCTTTGGAAGCCCAAGAGCAAGCTCACCAGGTCCTCGTCATCAACAATAACCCCCACCTTCCCGTCGTCTGCATTCGGTGATCCCACAATGAAATGTGGGCATACGTATGCTACCATTTATGTTCCTAGGTTTATCCTTGAGTGCCAACTTCCTGCGGTCGCTTTGGCTTTGAAATAAATGCGTCAGCTTTCCACATCAAGAATGGAGAAGCTTTAACATGAAGGCTGGACACTATGTGATCCTTCACACCTTCCAATAAAATCCTTCGACACTTTGCTGTCTTATTTTGCCATGCGTCAAGTACGGCAACATCGCTAGAAGTAGGTTTTGGAATTTCTGCATCTATGAACTCCTTCAACCCATTTTCATCCAGCACCACCTCCATCCTGTCCTTCCATGCAATATAATTTGAGCTACCCTCAAGGTCATACTCCAATCGCAATCCGTTGAAAGACATGTCAAATTTGACACCAAGAAACACTCTGCACATAGATTCGAATTCCTGGGCACAAAACTCCATGCTTCAATGTTTTGCAATTGTCAATGATCAATATCGCTCGGGAAATGCATGTAGAAGCATTAGATCTTGATACATATATAAGTTATACGATCACACATTATTTTATCTTTAACCTTTACCAATACATAATCTCTTACACCATTGATCATTACATGCGAAAATAAAATCAGTTGCATGCACACATTAAAAACATAAACAATCACACATATGAACACAATATTTCATGGGAAAGCTTAAAGTTGAAAACCCCCACTATCTGTATATTATATTTCATAGAGATCATGTAACAATCATTGTACAAATCTCCTCACAAGCTCTCAGCACAACCTCCAATTGCTACACACTAATCAAGCTAGATCTAGCAAAACACATGCTCCAATCTTTGCCACCTGATAGCCAGCCTCTATTGCGTAATCAATGCTGTAGGATGGCTCATTAAATAACATAAACCACCTGGCTTGTACTGCGCAATCCTCATGGGCTTCTCCAATCACTGGTAGTTGCAAATATGCAACAATATAGTCACAACTGATAGTTAACCTGCTCTTTCACCTATCTTTGCACTGGTCTCCACTGAAACTGTCCATGCACTGAAGTTAACTGATGTATTCTTTAGTTGATTAATGAGTTTATAATTAGTGAATTAATTAATAATTAATTCACCCCACTCTTCACTAGTGTATTAATCAGTTAGACTAAATACAACTAGTTCAACTATGTTTAGATTAGTTAAACTGAACACAACTCCATTAACTCCTCAATCAACTCCACCAAACTCTCTCACATGAGTTCTAACTGAAGTATCCATGCAATAGCTCCACTTGACCCTTAGGAATATCATAATTCCTTCTGTCAGCTCCTGTGCCACATCTGTGCACTTAACTAAAGTGCTCCAAGAGAATAAGATAATGTTTATAGTCCAAATATTATTAAGAGCTAATAATATTCGACATATATATTTTTAGACTGGTAATCTAAAAATAAATTCCACCCAGTATGTCTAAAAATAGAAGTCCATCTATTTTTTCCGACTTGACCAACCATCCACAAATAACATCCTGCAACTCATAGAACATGATCCATATGTCTAAAAATAGAGATAGTCTAGAAATAGACTTTGCATCAAAAATAGTCTGCGGGCCCACTTAGTGAAGGAGACTTCTTTCCACTAAGCTCATCATCTTGTTGCAATCTCAACAATCAATTGTAATTTTTTGAGTGTATGATATTGAGTGTGGTGAAAAATGTTTTTATTATATTGTAAAAAAATCTTTTATATATATATTTTTTTTGAAAATAAGATGAATTAATAATTGTGTTATAAGATTTTGTAGATATATATATATATATATATATTATTAATTCATATATTATATTATTTAATAAATAATAATAATAATAATAATAATAATTTAAAATAAAATTATATATATATATATATATATATATATATATATATATATATATATATATATATAATATCAATGGATGTGTATTAAAATTTGAATTTATATAATTAAACTATTTTAATTTTAAATCTCATTACTCATTAATATCCGCCATTATTACAACATCTGCGATATACTCCAGAGCAAAAATCAACTTAAAGGACATGGAAATTTCCAAATATAGCATTTAAATATGGATTAAAACATAACTTATCGATAATAAAATATGAGAATTTTCAAATATAACAATATAAATATAGATGAAAACATTCATCTTATCAATAACACAATGATTTATATCCACAGATTTCTCTCTTATTTTCCAATGAATTAAACTTTTCTTCTCAGAGAAAATATGGTAGATCACAAAATTTAGAATTTATCACCTCTGTTCTTAGAAATTATTTGCTATAGTATGTAACCACGTTCTAACCATTGAAAGAGGGTGTGTTTAGAAATTGATTTACAAGATATTAGAAGGTTGATGGTGTTGGTTGAATTTGATCAAAATTGAAAAGTGAAAAGAAGTGGTGTAGAAGACTGTTCTTCTCAATATTACGAATCAAGATTAGGATTCAGTTAAATGAGATTACATTGGAGATATCAATTTTAAATGACTGTAATGTAACTCGACTAAAATGGACTAATTGAAATTGAATTAGGATACTTGGATGGATGGTTTTGACAACCACCTAGCAGGTGGTTGGAATTAGATTCTCCAACACTCCCCTTAATTACAACCACATAAAAATTTAATTAAGATACTTGCTGGTCTATGTTTCAGGGAGACTTACAATTTTAAAAATAAATTACTTCAACTAGATTTAGTTTTCTTCTTCTCTTTTTATAGATTCTATATCCTCTAAATTATTTCATCATTTTCCTCTTGTTGTATTCTTCAAATCTTTGTTTTTCTATTTGTTGGTGCATGTCTTCTATTGTTCTAGGTTGTCTACGAATGTCCTTGACTTCTTCAATAAATGACTTGTTTTTGGGCTACTTCCACATATTGTCTTCTGTATTGCGCTTTTCATCATCAATCTATTGCAATATAAGATGAGAATAATATTTTATCTCTTCAAAACTCCAATACCTGAAAATTTTATCGACGTGTTCTTTATGCGTCATGCGTGATGTTTTCAACATTCATATCTACCGCTATTGTGTAGACCTCATCTAGACATGGTGTTGCAAGCTATGTTTCAAGAAAATTCAACTCTTTTTCATAATCATTCTATGTACCTACACATTGGAAATCAAAGGTAAGGGTAAAAGCATCTCAAAAACCACATTGGTTTTGTTCCTTCTATTATGCAATGGAAACTTTCTCCTGTTGCGCTTCCTTCTCTGCTTGTGTCTATATCTCTGTTTTTGTCTTTGTTTTTATCTTTATCTAGTTCTGGTCCTCTTGCTTTGATAGCTTTCTCCTGTTGTGGTTCCTTCTCTGCTTGTGCCTCTATCTATGTTTCTGCTTTCCCTTTGCAGACTTCTTTCTTTGTCTTTGTTTTTTCTTTGTGGACTTCTTTCTCTGCATCTTCCTCTATCATTGTTTTTATCTCTGTCTTTATCTCTGTATTCATCTTTTCATCACTGACGTGTACTACTACAAACATGTTGTCTTCCACTCGGATTGTCTCACCAAATAACATCATGTCGATATTATGTTTCTATTGCATCATCTGCAACCAATTATCATTAGCCAACAAATCTTGATCAAATTTTGCATCAACAATATTAATCGTTGGACTTACCATAGTAGATTTACTCTCATCAACAAGCTTGGTTGTTGGATTCACCATATCATCATCAACAATCTCCGTTGTTGGAATTACCAAATCATCATCAACAAGCTCTGTTGCTGGAATCAACAAGTCTTGATCAACAAGCTCTGTTGTTGGATTCATCAAATTGTCATGAGCAAGCCATGTTGATAGATTCACCAAATTTTCGTCAGCAAGCTCTGTTGCTAAATTCACCAAATTTTCGTCAGCGATTCATCAAATATTCATCCACTTGTGGTTGTGCACAGTGGGGTTCACGAGCATCTTCGTGCTACTTCTTTACTGGTTCTAATATTTCTTCGTAGACATCGTCCACTTGTTGCTGAACACAGTGGGATTCAATAAATTTTTCATTTCGATGAAGATCTGCCGCTATAGTTCCACCTTCATCTTCAACTTTAATGCTCCCCCTTGCACCAAAACACCTCTCAAGGGTATCCCATGCCTCCTTGGTTGTCTTGGCATCTGAATTGAGAGGGAGAATGCTGACATCCACTAATTTTTTATGCATTTTAATGCAAAGGCATCATTTTGTCTCTTCATTTCCACATCTAAAAAAATACAAAATGTCTTGTGTTTTTGCTTTATACTCTTGGCTTTTCCCATGACTTGGTTGCTTGGGTTCAACAAACAAACAAGTCTACATACGCTGATCAAAACCTTGCTTCCAAAAAATTCCAAAAATTCTATAGAAAGACAATACTTTCACAAAACTTTCACAATGCCCTTTTTAAATCTCATTTTTGAAAAAAATCTCTCTTTTTTTTTCCAATTTGTATAAAAATAAAACCCTTTTCCTTTTAAAAACCTTTGAATTTTTTTTTTTTGTTTTCAAAAAAAAACTTTAATAATTTTTTTTTTTTTAAATGACCTTTCTTATCTTCTAAAAACCTTAATATAAAGCTTTAAAAAATTCCTTTGTATAAACGAAATACGTTGAATGCTTAATGTAATAGGTTGAATGCTCTGAATGCTTTTTTTATTTCAAGGAAGTATGAAGTGAAACCTTCGTATGACTTTAATGCATGCTCGAGGTTACCTTCCTATGACTTTAATGCATGCTCTAGATGAATTTTCTTTGGCAAATCACATTAACGCGCGTGCTTCAGCCCCTGACCCGCGTTAAAATGGAATCGATATGATGAATTTTCACTGGCAAATCACATTAACCCCTTTTGCAGTCGTCTCTGCTGGTTTATTTGGTAGTATTTTCGTCTTTTGAACCCTTTCTCAATATTAAAAATCAGTTAAATAAGATAAATAAGATTATGTGGGTGATATCAATATTAAATGACGGAGTTGTCTAACGAGATGAAGGAATTGCTCGGATGGTCAAAATTGGTTGGAGTTTGAGCCAAAAAATTTAAAAAATCTTATAATAACAGATTCAGCACCATCAAAAACCTCCAAAGCACCCAAAATGTTAAAGTTTAATAGTTATAACGTGGATTTACAAAAATGATTTTTTTTAAATCTTACCAAAATTTCCATGATTTTCAGAGGGAAAAGACAATCTGTATAATTAAATTAAAATGAATTAATTGAAACTAAATTGATATAAATTAGACTTTCTAACAAAATTAAAAACCCAGACTTCTCATATTATTTAAAAAATAGTAACTTATTCTTCTTTCCAAATAAGTCCATAAGAAACCCGTTAAAGAAGTGATTTCACTATTGTATAATGATTTTTTAATAACATATAGAACAGAAGGTTTAGAATGAATTTACACTTCGAAAGATTTGTTCTTT
The DNA here is from genome assembly GCA_034641835.2 of Pinus albicaulis. Lineage (NCBI taxonomy): Eukaryota > Viridiplantae > Streptophyta > Pinopsida > Pinales > Pinaceae > Pinus > Pinus albicaulis. The sequence continues at coordinate 1,456,331,632 of CM076584.1, forward strand.
CATACATAAAATTTTTCACATGAACTGCCACTAAATTACCAATAAATGTTAATAACACAGTGAGGAAGTACAGTAATTTACCCACCAGAATTACAAAGTACAATGATGGGAAGTGGTGTATGTATGACACTAATTTATCAATAGTGAGGAACGACACCACTACTGTTAGCGTACAGCAAAGACTTTCTATTTATTTTTGTCTGATCAACCCACTGGTCAATCCAACAGTTTTAAATGGAAAATTGTACGAGATGGTCAGGAGATCCGCCATTCTTGAAACCTTCAAATTTACAGAGTTGACGAAGAAACAATGATCATGGAAAATTTGTATCATATTCCACCAGTTTGAATTTCAAAATATTTTCAAAATTTACCATTTAAATTGATCATTCCAACCTTTTAATGCAACACTATCACGACCTTCCTGTCTGTGCTTAAATCTTTGCCCATTCTCATGAAGATGTCATGGTTTTTTTCCACTTGAAAATGGGTAATTAAAATATGGAAAACAATAAAAGCACCGAGCAATTATGCACATTAAATGAAATAACACTGACATATTAATTGTCGACCGCTCTATTTCAAGTGTTCCACATACTTAATATTTACCTTGATAAGCGACTTGCTCTGGCCCACCATTAGGTATCTCGGATAACAAACAAAATGTTTGCTATTCATCCCCACTGTGCAGTCTGGAGGACGCCGACAACAAGAGTTGAGCTTGTCAGAAGCAAAAAACCAAATTTCAATGCAAAAAAACGAAAACATAGAATTCCTTTAGTTTTCCTGCTGGAGCTCACAATTGCAAAAAGGAAGTTAATGCTGACCTTCAATTATCAAAATCAGGACATCAATTTGCTTCTTTATATCTACCAAGAAACTTAAACTTTTCTGCAATTCATTATAACAAACTCCATAGGTACAAATCAGAACATTCATTAAATATCGACTGTGCTCTTGTTGTGTCAATTAAGCATTAGATATTATGGTTTCTTCTCCTCCCATTATTTAAGCAGACGACTTTCAGACAGTTTGGTGTTGCTGGTGTTGATCCAATCAGGTGCTTTTAAGATGTTAACAGTGGCATTATGAATTGTTTATTAAGTGAGACTGTTTATTGGTTTAATGTGGACTTTACATTCAATCTTGTTCCTCCTCGACACCTAGATTCCAAGAAACTGTTCCCATCAACTTAAATGATTAATGAAGACAAGAAGACGTGACATAATTACCTCAAGGGATTAACATTATGATTTTTGCTTCTCCCATTATTTAAGCACACGTCACGTCTTTTAGACAGATTGGTGTTGGTGGTGTTGATACAGTTATTTGTTTTATTGAACTTCATAGTATCATTATGAATTATTTATTTAGTATCACTATTTAGTATTAATTATATGGACTTCACTTTTATTCCTGTTCCTTGACACGTATATTTCAATAGACTGATCCCATAACTTATAGACTTCTGACATAATTTCATAACTGCATGACAGTTGACTTTTTTGCAATTGAAAATTAGGGCTTCTTATTGGAAGGTAACACCGCTGCATTTAGCTCAACAAAAACACACATGAAAGTTAAGTTTGATTTGATATTTATTTAAAAAAAAAAATCCCATTAATTCAAAATAAACACAAACACACTTAAAAATACATTAAGAAGTTTGATATGATATTTATTTTAAAACAAAAATGCTATTTATGTCAACATAAACAAATTGCAAAATATATTTATAAATCTGATTTGATATTTTAGTTATTAAAAGAAAAAGATTTTTCCTTCCAATTAAAATTATAAAACATCGTTAATGAGTACACTTTATTATTAGTAAAATTTTAAAAATATAATAAAAATAATAATATCAAAAGTTGAGATGTATATTTTTAATGGGATAATTTTTTATTATATTTATATAGTGAGAAAAATGATAAAGTACATGCTAGTTTTATTGGTATAAAAAAATTAAAAAAATATAATATAAGATTTATTATTATTAATAATAATTGTTTAATAAATTTAATTGTTTATCTTAATAAATGAAGTAAAAAAAATGGTTATTAAATTTTAATATAAAATATAAAATCAAAATGATAGATGGAAGATGTCATTAACTTATTTTCTAAAAGTCTTATTACCATCTATCTATAACATTTATGATTGGAAGCTAAAGTTTACTTTTGTAAATAAGAAAACAAAATAATTCAAATCTATGTTCTTATTAGAAGGACAAAGGAAATGAAGAGAGTTGGAGTTAGGAGCTTGAATAGTTGAGAATGTATAAATTTTTTTTAACTAAATTTTCCCATGAACTCATTCAAATAATTTGATAAAGATTTCTTTGGATAAGAGGAGAGATTGCTAGGGAATTTTTTTAGTTTGTAATTTGTATTATTTTAAAGAGCTAAGGTCCCATTGTAATTATACAATTGTTAAGAAATAAATATAATGCAAGCCATTAGTTGTTATGGTTTTTCTATAAGGTTTTCTCGAAAATAATTTTTTTGTTTATGGTGTTTGTGTGAACGAGATATAATATGTAGTTTTTTTGGTTTTGCGTGATTTTTTTGTTCCACGGACCACATGTTAGAAGTTAATGTTGTATTATGATGAAGGATAAGAGAGAAGATTTAGTAGAGATGAAGTATGAAGAAGACAAGACCAACCCTAAAGATTCCAATTGTGAGAAGTTTCTAGACTCGAGAGAAAACGATTCTCTTGATTTATTTTCCAATATCCCATTTAATGTCGAAGTTAAATTTGAAATACCAATGTATGATGATAAAATTACTGATGAAACATTGATTACGAATTTGAAACTATTGGAGGTTTATTTTTTTGCTTATCAATTCCAATAAACAAAATGGATTTATTTTATGGTGGGAGAGATATGTGTAGATTTATTAAAGATACAAAAAAATTCTAGTGGTTAAAAAATGGGAAGATTTTAAGATATTGTTGAGATTACAATTTTATCCTACAAGCTAGGAGAAGAAGTACCTCAAAAAGTGGTAATAGCTTCAAACATTGACAAGAATAGGGACAAGGAGTAAAATGATGCATGCCATTATTCCATGGCCAGATGGGTATCACTTTGGAAGAGGTGGGGTTTGTGGTGAAGTACATTGCAAGACTATTTAGCCATATCCAAAGACAATTGTAGCTTCTTAGTGTGAAAAATAATGATGAAGTTAGCTATAATGTTTTCTACATTATGCTAGGTCCTAAAAAGTAGCATCCACTAAATGGACAATAAGATACCAACAAGATGAAAATAAAGAAATTTTTAGCCACTATCAAAGAAGAAAGATCCTAATAGACATTGTAAACAATGTGATGTAGATGGGAACATCAAAGGGAAGGGTTGGAAAATTCATCCCAAATTTCTTCCAAGGAGGTATATGTTTGAGAAAAGAGTGATGAAGACTACCAAGATGGAAGAAATAATGGCAAAAATCACCTCCTAATAGGATGAGTCCATAACCTTCAAGACATTTTGGGAACCGAGGTCATGTGCAAGAAAATAATCGTTATTCCAAATCCAATATGAAGAGAATCATCAAAAGGTCAATGCTTTGTATTATTACTTAAAAATACTTAGCTCAATTTTTTATATTTTTATAAGTATTTTATCCAATGGCATGGTATCTCTTGCGAGGTATGAGGTTTGCAAGTAGTTTCATTTTTTAATATATCTAGTATTATGTATAGGGAACAAATTTTAGCCATAATATTTTCTTTAGGAACACAAGGATTTCTACTTGGTACCTAACATGAACAAGTATATATGTTTTAAAACTAGTGATATCAATACCAAATTTAAATGATGTTAAGTTTTGGAATTTAATTCATGTATATGTTTTACAATTAAAGAGACTAGGCATAAAGTCATTTTACACGATTCTAGGATTCATAGATATGAAATCTATTGAAATATACAATAAACACATTATTCTTAATGATATAATTTTAGAAAAGTTTATTAAGAAAAAAATCAACATTCATATATATTTTTGAATTGATTTAAATATTTATGTTTATTTTAAAAAGTAAAGGATCAACTTTCATAAAAGTTGTGATTACATATTTTTTAATTTCTTCAAATACTTATGTTTATTATAAAAAGCAAAATCAACTTTCATAAAAATTATGATTATATATTGTTGAATTACTTCAAACACTTAAGTGTAGTCTGAAATGTAATAAAAACACATGCTTCACAATAAAGTCCCAGAATTTCATGATAGTGTCTAAACATATAGATTTAATAAATATGAAAAATATATAATAATTTTGTTTCATGATAACCAAAAAAATGTTGCTATTACATTTCTTTAGCAACTCCTTCAAGATATAGCTTTCAAAGTTGTTATCTATACACAATATTGTTTTTTGAATATCTTGGTGATAGTAGGATACATTCCTTAACCTTTATCATACGAAAGGGTAAAATCATTCTAGCAATATGAAGCCAGCTGCATCTGGATATAAATTAACCTCTTAGAACCTTTGTGGGAATACAAGAGGGAGGCCTTTTACATTGTACAGTGAAGAAACTTCGAATATTTCGAAAATATATATATATATATATATATATATATATATATATTTTGAAGTGTGGCCCATGATAAAAACTACCAATTTGAATCATATGACATTCAAAGAATTTAAAAAAGGGCAGTGCTCCTCCAAATTAGGATTTGTATTATTATTTATGGAAAAATAAGTTTAAAAAATCCTTTTTGGATGGTGCTACGATGGGAAGTTGGAAGTGTGATATGTGACATATCAAACCTTACAACAAGGTCAAGCATGCATGTTTTAGGGAGAAACCTACTTCCAAAGGGATTCCTTACTCATGCAGGCCATAGATGTTTGAGTACCTTTTCCGTTGGGTATATTGTATTTCCTACTGTGTTAATTGTGGTGCGAATGAGATTTATTGTAGCTGCTTTTGTTTGTTTATTGTCTTTTATAAAGATTCTACGGTGCAATTATTTAGTATTGTATTGTATCTCTAATTAATATTTATAACTCGTTTAATTGAAGATTTTTAATAAAATTTATTAATTTAATTATTCAATTGAAATTTAAAAGTGTTAACTATTATATAAATATTCTATATGGTAAAATTGTTTTTGGTTGATTTTTTGTTTGAAAAAACATACAATTTAATGATTTAATTTTGTATTTTTTTGTATATTTAATATTTACAATTTATTTAATTAAAAAATTTCAATAAAATCAATTGATTTAATTATTAAACTAAACATTTGCATATCAAATTTTGTTAATTAAGTTAATGGAGAGAATTTATAATTCAATTCTAAAAAGAAACACTATCATAATTTCATTGTTTTTCTTTCTTAATTCTCTAAATTTTGTCTTAATTGTTGTTAGATTTATAGTTAATGGTGTATTTGAAATATGTGTAATAACACACTATTAACATTTACTTTCAAGCTATTTGTTGGTGGACTAACTTCTCATAATTTATGTGTCTTATTCAAATATATTATAACTAGACATCATTTAATTTGTACATATTCTTTATATGTGCAACTATACTTTATGATTGATTAAGTTGAAATATTCCAAACACATACACACAAGGTCCCTCTTAGACCTTGTGCAACTCCAAAATAGCTATAGATAATAACTTTAGAATGAGTGAATGTACACATTTGTATCATGGAATGGTGATAACAATGAGGAGATTTTTTATTTTTTTATGAAACATTTTTATCATATATGGGCTTTATTTTTTAATGAAAAAATTAATGGTTGAGTGAAGTGTTGTGTTTATGTAATGAAGAACACAAATGCACTATTGTGTTGGAAAAAATATAATTATTATAGGCATATAAAGTAAAAATATTTATCAGGATATTTATGTCATGATACACCTCATATAATTAAAATTTAGAAAAATCATACAAATTAACTAAATTATAACTTCATTATTAATATTATATAAAAGAACTAATATATGACTTAAAAATATATACATTAAAAAAAACACAAAATAAACATAATAAAAAAACAATAAGCAATAATAACATTTCAATTGAAAAGAAATGATATAATGATTTTAGAGATAAATCCAATCATTTATTCTAATTAGTATTAAAAATATTCCATGAAGATTAAATTCCTACCATATAATTACCAATTATTGATAATTAAATTAAATTTTTAAAAACCATTTAGTTATGTATATCTCTTGACTTCATGGTGTGTCAGAGAATGACGTGGAACCATGGGGTGGTGTCCATGGCCCAAAAAGGTGCTCATGGGCCTAATGGTAAGCCCAAGAGGTTGCAACTATTGTGGGAAAAGACATAAAAATGAGAAAGAGAATAGGAGATATAACTAAATTTGGACAACTGAAGGAATTTAAGGAAACTTTTATTGATCAAATTCTCTGTGTCGTTACAAGCCTCTCGGGCCATCTTATTAAACCTAGATACATTTCGTTACTCTAACTACATCTCGTTATTTCGTTATTTCAACTACCTAGGTAATTAGTAAATTTACAATATTTGTTGTCACATTTAACAAACTCCACTTTGACAACAAATTTTCCTAATGTCCATTCATCATATTTTCTACAAGCCGAGAGAAGAAAGACACCATCTCAGCTTCTCTACTGTAACTGGCTTCGTGAATATATCTGCATGATTCTCCTGTGTGCGAACCTTCTTGAGGACTACTTTGCCACCTTCGATTATATGTCTCACAAATTGATACCTTACATCGATGTGCTTGGTCTTGCTGTGATATGCTGGATTTGTAGCCAAATGAATAGCGCTCTGACTATCACAATACACATTCACTTTCTCCTGCGTCCTTCCAATCTCATCAAGCAGACCTTTTAACCAGATTGCCTCTTTGCAGGAATCTGAAGCAGCTATATACTCTGCTTCAGTAGTGGACAAAGCAACTGTCTCTTGAAGCTTTGACATCCAACTAATTACTCCACCTGCAAGAGTAAAAACATAACCTGTAGTAGACCTCCTTTTGTCCAAATCACCTGCATAATAAGCATCCACATATCTGCAGACTGTACCTTCACGACCATCAAAGCTGATGCAATGGTCACTTGTGCCTCTCAGATACCGAAGCACCCATTTCACTGCTCGCCAATGTTCTTCCCCTGGATTTTCCATGAACCTACTGACAACTCCAACTGCTTGTGAAATTCCAGGTCTTGTAGATACCATCGCATACATTAAGTTGCCTACCTCATTTGCATATGGTACACGAGACATATACTGCTTTTCTTCATTAGTTCTAGGACTCAAATCCGAAGAAAGCTTAAAATGGGAAGCTAATGGAACATTAACAGGTTTCACATTGTTCATACCGAACTTTTCAAGTATTTTCTCCACATACTTCTGTTGTGATAACCAAAGCTTACCATTCTTCCTGTCTCTGTGTATCTCCATGCCCAAGATATGTTTTGCCACTCCAAGATCCTTCATTTCAAACGTCCTAGATAGCTGAGCCTTTAACCTTCTGATTTCTTCCATGCTTTTTCTTGCAATAAGCATATCATCAACATACAACACCAAGATAATGAATATGCCATTGAAACTTTTGAAGTATACACAATGATCATACTCACTTTTGATAAAATTCTGGCTCATCATGAAGGAATCAAACTTCTTGTACCATTGCCTGGGCGACTGCCTCAGGCCATACAATGATTTCCTGAGCTTGCAAACTAATCTTCTACTGCAACCTTGTACAAAACCTTCTGGCTGATCCATATATATCTCTTCATCCAAATCACCATGAAGAAAGGTTGTTTTAACATCTAACTGTTCTAACTCAAGGTCAAGTAAAGCAGTTAGTGCTAACATAGTACGAATAGAAACAAGTTTAACTACTGGTGAAAAGATCTCATGAAAGTCAATACCTTCAACCTGAGAATACCCTTTTGCAACCAATCTCGCCTTATACCTGTCGATACTTCCATCAACTTTTCTCTTCAACTTGAAGACCCATTTGCACCCAACAACGCTTCTCCCTTCAGGAAGTTCTACAAGATCCTAGGTATTGTTCTTGGCTAAGGAGTCCATTTCTTCTTCCATAGCCTTTTTCCATACCTCGCTATCTGCATCATCAACTGCTTCCTGATAACAAGATGGTTCCCCATCTTCAATAATCAATGCAAATGATGAAGCAGAGTCTTCATACCTTTTTGGTGTCCTTCTTTTTCTCGTAGACCTTCTTAGGGTGACTGGTTGCTGACTGGATTCTGGAATTTCTCCAGTTTCCTCTGCTTCTCCACCTTTTTTAGAAGTCTCTCCTTCCTTTCGAATTTCTGGAAAAGGTACAGTCTCCAATTGAATCTGTTGACCTGGCAATACCTGCTTCTGTTCAACTTTTTCAACATCTGATTTCAAAAGAGATGATTCATCAAATGTTACATCTCTACTAATGACTATCTTCTGTGAAGTAGGATCCCACAACCTATATCCCTTCACTGAATAATCATATCCAACAAAGACACAACATTTTGATTTTGGATCTAATTTTGAATGTTGATTTCTAGGAATAAGAACATAGGCATCACAACCAAAAATCTTCAAATGCGAATAATCACAAGACTGACCCGACCAAACTTCTTCAGGAATTTGACAGTTTATTGCAACCGAAGGTGATCTGTTAACTAAATAACAAGCAGTAGATACTGCTTCTGCCCACAACTCCTTTTGTAGATTAGCATTACTAATCATGCTTCTGGCTCTTTCCATAAGAGTCTGATTCATCCGTTCAGCAACACCATTCTGCTGAGGAGTATAAACAACAGTTTTATGTCTAACTATCCCTTCATCTTTACAAAATTGTTCAAATTCTAAAGAGGTAAATTCACCGCCGTTGTCAGTTCTTAAACATTTGATTGATTTGCCTATTTTCTTTTCCACCATTGTTTTAAATTGTTTAAACACATTAAACACATCAGCTTTCTTTTTCAACATATAGACCCAAAATTTTCTGGAGAAATCATCAATAAAAGTTAAAAAATACAAGGCACCTCCATAGGACACAATAGGAGATGGTCCCCACATATCAGAGTGAATATAGTCCAAAATCTGCTTGCTATTATGATTGCCAGACTTGAATCTTTGTTTACATTGTTTGCCAAACACACAATATTTACAAAAATCCAACTTCAAGGATTTCAAATCAGGAAGTAGCTTGCGATTCATCAGTACCTGAAGACCTTTCTCACTCATGTGACCCAACCGCTGATGCCATATACGAGAACCTTCTTTTGCTTTATCTGACACGATCGCTGCTTCACTAACTTGAGTACTTCCCTTGAGTCTGTACAGGTTTCCAACCTTTTTAGCCTTCATAACAACCAAGTCTCCTTTCAAGACTTTTAGCACTCCATTCTGACATGTAAACTTATAACCATGCTAATCCAAAACTCCCAAGGAAATCAAATTTTTCTTTAGATCAGGTACATGCCTAACATCATATAAGGTTTTAATTGTACCATCATACATTTTAATTCTCAAATTTCCAATCCCAACAGTATGACAAGATGCATTATTTCCCATGAATACAGAATTACCATCTACAGTTTCATATGATGAAAACCAATTTCGGTGCGGACTCATATGATGAGAAGCACCAGAGTCTAATAGCCAATAGTCAGCATATTGTGAGATATTACAAACAGGGAGTTCTTCAGCAATTAAAACCTCATCATCCATACCTGAATCGACCTGATTTGCTTCCTTGTTGTTTTCCGCCTCCTTCCATTTCCAGCAATCCTTTTTGAGATGTCTCAGTTTGTTGCAGTACCAGCATTTTGCTTTACTCTTCTTGTCGCCCTTTGACTTCGATCTAGAAGAACCTCTTGTCTTCTCCCCCCGTTCCTTTGACCGACCTCTAGCTACCATGGCTTCAGGTGCAGAAGTCTCAATTCTAGATTGTCTTCGTACCTCTTCAGATAAGAGAGCACCCACGACAGATTCAAAATTTAATGAATCGACATTGCTCAAACTTACTGAGGTCATGAAGTGATCCCATGACTCAGGCAGGGAACACAACAAGGTTATTACCTTGTCTTCTTCCTCCATATTTACTTCCATATCATAAAACTGACAAATAAGCATATTAAAAACATTCAAGTGATCTGCAATTTTCGTACCCTCCTTCATCCGAAGGCTGTACAATTGTCTCTTTAAATAGATTCTGTTAGTCAAATATTTTGTCATATAGAGAGTTTCCAATTTCTTCCACAACCCTGCGGTTGTACTCTCTCCAACAATATTGAAGAGTAATTCGTCTTCCAAACACAACCGAACGGTACTAAGAGCTCGGGCATCCAAGTCCTCCCAGTCCAAGTTTGACATGCTTGCTGGTTTTTTAGTTACCCCGTCAAGTGCCTTGTGCAACCCTTGTTGCACAAGCAAATCCCTAACCTTCAGTTTCCATAGAGCAAAGTTGTTTTTACCGGTGAATTTCTCCACCTCAAATCTTGCGTTTGTCATTTTCGCCATTTCACCCTCCTAGGTTTCCTCTTCTTTTTCCAACTAGGGTTTCAAACAAATATTTCCCCCCTTTTTCCTAGGTTTTTTTTTTCTTTAAAAATGTTTTAGATTTTCTTTTTCTTTTTCTACTACTTAAAGAAATAAAATCCCTTTATTTTACCACCTTTTCTTTAAAAAAAACACAAACCCCAGCTATTACTTTAGCGAAATCTCATAAAAAACATCAAACCCTATTCTCCTTTTTCCTTCAACTGAATTCTTTTAAACTGATTTTTCCAAGAAAACAAAGAATAAATCTACCTTTTGTTTCTTCCACTAATTAAAAAAAAAAAAAAAATCTAATCTGCCTTTTTCTTCAACAAAAAAATTAAACTCGATTTCTTAACACTGCCCCAAAACTATGTATTTTTCCAGAATCCTACTCAGAAAACCTTTAATTAAAAAACACAGATTTTTTTTATTTTTTTTTTAAACGACTTCCATTCATTAAAAAATACCCAGCTTCTATGTGGCAGCCCTTCGCTTTGTATTCGGCGACTGGCAAACTCTGTGGTTGTGCAGCGACAGCACTAAACTCTGCGTTCACATCATTCACAATTTTAATTCTACCCAATGTCACTCTCCTTCCAGCGGAGACAGCAACGGTTCTCTGTCTTCCAACACTCGACGGCAGAGACAACAATCAATTTGCAGGCAGACTCGGCACGCTCGTCGGCTGGGATGGATTTCTCTGGCAGTCGTAGCAACGACTTGCTCCTTGGATTCAATGAACAGTATTGATTGACAGACAGCGGATTGGTCCTTCGGCACTTCAATGGCCCTAGCATATGGCAACCGGTGGCGGACACTCCACTATGGAAATCAATTTTGGCTTTTACTCTCACGGTGGATGGGGCTCCTTCCTTCGACAACTTCTAGACAGCGGCTCGACGGCTCCTTTGATTCTGTCGACTGATCCTCCAAGCCACCTTGGATCTCTCAGGCTTTGATACCACTTGTTGTGGGAAAAGACATAAAAACGAGAAAGAGAATAGGAGATATAGAATAGGAGATATAACTGAATTTGGACAACTGAAGGAATTTAAGGAAAATTTTATTGATCAAATTCTCCGTGTCGTTACAAGCCTCTCGGGCCATCTTATTAAACCTAGATACATTTAGTTACTTTAACTACATCTCGTTATTTCGTTATTTCAACTACCTAGGTAATTAGTAAATTTACAATATTTGTTGTCACATTTAACAACAACTACATATTATTCATCTACCTCTTTGAGAACTCGGGGGGTATTTGAAGGCTTTAGAATCATGTTTCTTGGGAGAAACATTCTTACTTAGATTTTGAATCTTAGAGGAGGTTTCACGTTGGCTTCCTGGACATGGTCACGCTAGGGTAAGAAGGAAATTAGCACGTACATTCTATTGACTTCTTGACCATGGTCATGCCAGGGTAATAAGGAACAAGTACATTCATTCTATAACTCTCCATTGGTAGTTATAAACCTTGTTGGGACTTATGGTTTAAGTGAAATAAAGAAAAAAAAAATGATATTATTTATTCCCTGAATAATATTCAATTAAAGGAAACAAAAAGCATGTCTTGAGAGGTTTAAAGCTCAGTTAACTCACATGGAAATTCGCATCTTAGGCAAGTTTAAACTTGTGGTGCCACCTAACACCTAAATTTACCATGTACTAGTTATCTCTTAGTGGTCTTATTTTGATTTTCTATCATCAATGTTTGTCTTTGTTCCCATCAAATACTTTAATATTTCTTCAATTGACCAATGACTCTAGTTTCTTAAATAAGAAAGTGAGGCCAATTCTTTTTTTTCGATTCATAATGTAATTTTTTTTTTTAAATAGTATAATTAGCTTCAAAAATAATAATAGAAATTTATTAATCATCTTATTATCACATATATTTATATAATTATAATTGTCGTAAATTTATTGAAAGAAATATTACTATATCTGAAAACATGTAGATGAGTTACACTTTTGGGCCAAATGTGGTGATGAAATTTCAAGTTTCTCCTTTATTGATTTGAAGCCCTAAAAATTGATATAAGGACTGTGAATTTTGGTTGAGAGTAAAAATACAAATTGTGGAGAGTTATGTTGTTTTCCTAATGATACACTTTACAAAAATAAATATTTAGTTCATATAATATGTAAATTTTCCATTAAATAAAATGCTTGTCCTTGCAATTTTTCACAAATCTTAAGAGGTATGTGTACATTCACGCAATATAACTTCTTATAAAATGTTGTGTATATATATATATATATATATATATATATATATATATATATATATATATATGAGCATGATCTACGTGGAGAGAGCTAAGTTTTTCATATTAATTTTTTTTTAATGTAAAATTATATTTTTTATTATATTTCAAAGTTGGTCAAGTAATATTTCAATTTCATTTTGCAGACATATCTGTTCACATAAGGTTTTTTTCAAATATTTAAATAAATTGAAATACTTAGAGTATCCTGGACTCATAAAGGAATATAGTGGTATTTTTTGGAAATGTTTAGGTGTGTGTAATGTCTCTCATTCTCAATTTTTTTTTTTTTCATATGAAGATCAAGTTATGATGCTTTTAGAAATATCAAGCTCTACTTTATACTTCTTTATAATTAAAAAATAATTATAATACAAGCACATATATAAATTATTTTATTTATTTATTTCCATAACCATAGTATTATATTACTATTTTAATATGGTCTTAAGATCTTGACTCCTTGTGCTCTTACCTTGATATTAATGCTAAAGTCCTATTTAGGACCTTATTCCAAACTTGGGTTTACATATTTAATTTTGTTATCTTCCGAAATAATTCCTTCCCTCCTTCTATGTAGGGCAAAGAGTATTATTCATACACCCTACCTATCATGAAATATAACCTATTATTAACACTCAACCTACTTTATTCTTCGAAATTAATGTCATTTCTAAAAATGATTTATGATTGACTCTTTTCGTTTAATGTGTGAATCCTCTCATTTTTCCACGTTAGGACCATCGTTACCAACTCGGCTCACAGTTCACTTCCTCGAGCCACGAAAATAACAGTGTCAACTCATCTTACGGATTTGATTTTTCTTTAATTTTTTCAATCCTCTTGGTACGTTTCGCGTTTAAATATGCATATACGCTCGTCCTTTCAAACTGGCATATATTTGATCCAAGGATGAATGGTTAGATGTATGCCACCTGTAGGGTAGGATTTAATTAGGGTTTTTGGAATCACTGTTGCTATTAAACTAGGTTTTACAAACTCTATCCCTTCTTTGTTCATTTTCCATAACGGACTTTTCTCTCTATTCACTGATTGCTGGAGATATAACACTGGTGGTATCACCCACGAACTCATCCCATTTTTACCAGTTCAAGGTCCTTGCTTCCATCCTTTGAATTGAAAGTAAGAATTTAGTGTATTCCTTTTCTCTTTCCTGAGTACGTTTTAACAATCCTGTATGGAGAAATTAGCATTCCATTTGAACCTTTCTGCAGTATGATCTCATCTGATTTCTATGGATTTCTGTTGCCAAGTCAAGAATTTTGATATATTTACTATCAAGAGCACATTTCCGCTCCCTGGCTTTTTTTTTCATCCTATCAGCTAGGTGAATAGCGATATTTTCTTTTTTACACAACTAGGTGTTTGCATCATTGGTTAAGTGTATTTCGACCTAGATGTATTTCGACTTAAATTTGTTGGTTAAATGTATTTCGACTTAGTCACTGTCAACTCTTATGAGATAATAGAATGATTTCTGGCATCAATTTCTTTTCCCTCTTTTGTATTTCATGATTAAAACATTCTACAGTCTTAACATTTTGATTTCGTTTGGCAAACTTACTGTATATAGTTGGGTTTCTGTGATTATTCTAAATAATTCTCATCTACTTTGTATTTCATGTCAATGTCTGGTTTTGTAAATCTGAGTATAGTAGTCATACTCTTCAGATTTTGATTTTTAGTGGTTATGAATTCTAATTAGCGATTTACTCCTTATAGTTTTATACAATTCCTTTGGTTTTGTTACATATTATAATACCCTATCAGGCATGCAATCCTCTTTTAATTTTACGTCGGGTTTGGGGTTCTTAACGTATATGCTACGCTTGCCACGGCAATGGAACTGCACTTTGTGTAACCTTCTTTTGCAGGGAGAACACCCCACTTCGCTTCTCCAGAGTGTGACATTTTTAAATCTACCCAACTCGGAATATTTTGATGGTAGATAACTTGCGACCTGACACTGAGGGATTCGACTCTGCATATGAGTTCATCATGCTCCAGAGGTAATGAAATGTTTTATTTCTTACCTACTCTATACTTCTCTGCACCTAGTTTTCCTTTTTACAGTAGCTATTTTGTAATATCTAAAGTTTTTGTTTTCTTTTCGTATACGGTTACTTCCTTCAATCTTGGGAGCCTAATAAGGTAATAAAATCAAAACTAGCTATGAAGTTGGCCATAATTTTCTAACGAAATCTTCTTTGTTTTTTGTTTTGTTTTTAAACATATTTTCCTTTGGTCTTGATTTCAGGTGCGTTGTTTCTAGTTCGGTTTTAATTCTATTTCCACACCGAGACATTTTCCAGACCATGATCTATCCTTACCCGATTTCCATGTATGCACAGGTCAGTATAGAAATGCCAAGGATAACTCAATGCTGAGTTTCGTTTTTATTTATTCATTTAAAGACTGCATCTAATTTCTACTTGTCAAGAGTTTAATATATAATATGATGCTACTATTACAAATTGTTTTAGACTTTAATGTAATAAATAAACTATGACATTCTGGTATTTCCTTCCCATGTGAACTATGGAGTTTTTGTTAAATTTCCTCATTCGATTTTGTATACATTATTCTGTTATCTCATACTAAATTGTCACCATCAATTCTTTTGCTTATGAAATATTTATACTTTCTTCCCTTTTGTTAAATACTAGATGAAACAACTAAATATGAATTATCCATGAAATAGATTTATAGTATATAATATTATAGTCATTTCAATGCTACACTTTCTCTTCACTCTAATACTTTCATACTGTTGTACAATAAATATATATATATATATATATATATATATATATATATATATATATATATATATATAATTCATTCCTTGACATGTTCTAAATGTTTCAAAGCCCTTATTTTAATTGTGGTTGTAATTTAAGATGTACTTTCAAGATCTGTGGGCCATATACTATACTGAAGATATTTACTGTAATTATGTGTTAACAGTTTAATTAAAGATTTAGGACTTTGTCTATGTTGTATATAATTTATAGGTTTATCTCATACAGGTAATAAGAGATGAAATATTTCAATATCAGAATAATTACCTTTATTCCTTGTTACTACAGATCTGAAGTGATATTTTCTGCTGTACGTAATGTATCATTTATATTTTCTCTTATAGAAATATGATAAAATGATTATCTCACTTCGATGGTTTAATGCTATACCAGATTATGAATTTCTGCTAGGCCTACATGGAATAATTATCCATATTCCAGTACCCTACTACTTTTAATTTTTTGTTCTACCTCATATATCTGTTTATTATTGGTGTACTAGATCATAGTATAGTCGTAATTTACTTAGTAAATTCTAAGTTTTCTCTACTATCCTTTGTACAACTATATAATAAACATGAAATGCTAGTTAAAATTTCCAGATTCTTAGCTTCTTTTTTGCACCTAAATTTTGAATTTTTATCAAAGAATATAGATAATAAAATCAATTACACTAACATTTCTATCTACTAACCAAAATAACACTTCTCTATGATATAATGATCACCAGATTTAAACCTGTTCTAGGTTTGGACATTCTGGTAGATGGGTCTCATTAAATTTTTCCCATTCTACTATACAAATTTCAATATTTCTGCTTTATCAAAATCTGCTAAATGTATGGGGTATTTAATAACTCAACATCGAGTAATTTAATTCTAAATAATTTGAAACAATACTATCTCTACACATAGTAATACCATAAGATTATAAAATAAATTGTTCCAGTGTGCATACCAGTTTGTATGACCAGTCCTCCCAACAGTAGAGTTCTATCTCCTTAACTCACCCCCGAGTTGAGATCCTTGCTTCCCTGGATAGACAACCCTCTGTTTGTCCTAGAGCAGTTTATTTAAGCAGTGCTTCCCCAAGCCTGTTTCTAATTTCTTTATGTGTTTAATTCTAGGTACCAAGTAGAAACGTGTGCTCATAAAAAAATATCATGGCTAAAATTTATATTATATATATAATACTAGATATATTGAAAAATTAAACTACATGAAAAAATCATACCTCACTAATGATACCATGTTATTGGATAAAATATTTATAAAAATAAAAAATGAACTAAGTGTTTATAAGTAATAATACAAATTGTTGACCTTTTGATGCTTCTCTTCATATTTGGTTTGGAATAACTATTATTGTCTTGCACATGCCCTTGGTTTTCACAATGTGGTGAAGGTTATGGACTCATCTACATAGGAGGTGCTCTTTTCCATTATTTATTCCATTTTGGTAGTCTTCATCACTCATTTCTCAAACGTATACCTTCTTGGAAGCAATTTTGGATGAAGTTTCCAATGCTTCCCTTTAATGTTCCCATCTACACCACCTTGTTTACAATGTCTATTAGGATATTTGCTCTTTTGGATAGTGGCCACAACTTTCTTAGTTTTGGTATTTTTTATCTCTTCTTGTCCATTTTGTGGATGCTACTTTTTATGGCCTAGCATAATGCATAAACAATTATAGCTAAATTCATCATTAATTTTCACACTAAGAAGCTACAATTGTCCTTGGATATGGCTACATAGTCTTCCAATGTACTTCACCACCATCCGCACCTCTTCCACAGAGATACCCATCCTAATTTCTTAGTCATGGAATAATTACATGTATCCTTTTACTTCGTGTCCCTATTCTTGCCAATGTTTGAAGCTACTACCACTTTCTAAGCTACTTCTTTTCCTAACTTGTGGGATAAAATTGTAATCTCAACAATGTCTTAGAATATTCTTTCTTTTAACTATTGGATATTTTTCCTATCTTCAATACACCTACATATATCTCACGTACCATAATAGAAATCGATTGTATATATTGGAACCCATAAGGAAAAAATAAAACTCCAATTGTTTCAAATTAGTATTCAATGTTTTATCATTAATTTCATCATCATAAATTGGTATTTCAAATTTCACTTTGACATAAAATTGAATATTGGAAAATAAATGAAGAGAAATGTTTTTTCTTTAGTCTTAAAGCTTCTCACTTTTGAAATCTTTAGGGTTGGTATTTTCTTATTCATACTTCATCTCTACTAACTCTTCTCTCTTATCCTTCATCATAATACACCATTAACTTATAGCATGTGGTTTGTGGAACAAAAAATCACACCAAACCAAAGAAACTACATATTATATCTCATTCACACAACAATTAACACCATAGACAAGAAAATTATTTTGGAGAAAACCTTACAGAAACACCATAAAAATTAATGGCTTGCATTATATTTATTTCTTAACAATTGTACAATTACAATGGGGCTTTGGCTCTTTAAAATAATACAAATTACAAACTCAAAAAATTCCCTAACAATCTTTCTTCTCTTATCCAAAAAACCCTTTATGAAATTCTTTGAATGAGTTTATGGGAAATTTTAGATTACTCTGATTAGACAAAAACAAAAATTATACTTCCCAACTATTGAAGCTCCTAAATCCAACTCTCATCATTTCCTTTGTCCTTCTAATGAGAACATTTTAATCTCACATTTAAATTATTGTGTTTTCTTATTTACAAGAAGAAACTTTAACTTACAATAATAAACTTTAACTTACAATAACTATCATTTTAATTTAATATTTTAAATTCACCTTTAATAACCTTGTTTTTAACATCATTTATTAAAATAAGCAATTGAATTTATTAAATAATTATTATTAATAATTAAAAATCTTATATTATATTTTTTAATTATTTTATACCAATAAGTTGGTATGTATTTTATCATTTTTCTCACTTTATAAGTAATTGAGAATTATCCCATTAAAAAAATACATCTCAACCTTTCATGCAATTATTTTTATTATATTTATAAAATTTTATTAATAGTAAACCTATATGTACTTATAATTTATTAATACATTATTAACAATGTTTTATAATTTCAATTGGAAGGAGAAATCTTTTCCTTTTAATAAATAAAATATCAAATCACATTTATTCATATATTTTATCAATTTGTTTATGTTGGCCTAAATTGGAATTTCTTAAAAAAACAAATATCAAATCACACTTCTTTATGTATTTTGAAGTGTGTTTTGGTTGAGCTGAATGCAACGGTGTTACCTTCGAACAAGAAGCCCTAATTTTCAAGTGCAAAAAAGTCAACTGTCATGGAGTTATGAAATTATGTCAGACGTCTATAAGTTATAAGTTATGGGATCAGTTTATTGAAATATACGTGTCAAGGAACCGGAATAAAAGTGAGGTCCATATAATTAACAGTGATACCCACAAAATAAATAAATAATTCATAATGATACATGAAGTTCAATGAAACAGATAACTCCATCAACACCAAAAAGAAGTGTGCTTAAATAATGGGAGAAGAAAAAATCATAATGTCAATCCCTTAATGAAATTATGTCACATCTTCTTGTCTTCATTAATCACATAGGTTGATGAGGAACAGTTTCTTGGAATTAGGTGTCAAGGAGGAACAGGACTGAAAGCACAGTCCACATTAAACGAATAAACAGACTCAGTTAATAAACAATTCATAATGGTACTGTTTTCATCTTAAAAGCACCTAATTGGATCAACACCAGCAACACCAAACTGTCTGAAAGACGTGTGCTCAAATAATGGGAGGAGAAGAAATCATAATATCTAATGCTTAATTGACACAACAAGAGCACAGTCGATATTTAATGAATTTTCTGATTTGTACATATGGAGTTTGTTATAATGAATTGCAGAAAAGTTTAAGTTTATTGGTGGATACAAAGATGCAAATTGATGTGCTGATTTTGATAATTGAAGCTCAGCATTAACTTTCTTTTTGCAACGGTGAGCTCCAACAGGAAAATTAGAATTCTATGTTTTTGTTTTTTTTTTAATTGAAATTGGGTGATATAATTTTAAATTGCATTGTTATTATTATTATTTTTTTGAAATGATAAACAGATCATAAACTTTGAAAAAATTATTTAATATTAAAATTATGTGAACTTTGAATTCAAAATTGTTGTAATTTGAAAAAAAGAGCAAATTTGACTTTAAAAATTTACCCAAAAATATCTCAAAAAAGCATTGAAATAATCTATTTGGACTATTATTTCTAAAAGAAATTCATTGGACAGACCAGAATAGTTGGAGTTGTTACAAAAGTTTGATTTTTAAAGTTTCAATCACTAGTTCACCGAAATATTCCACAATTATATTGAATACGATTATGTCATGGAAGGGATTGACTAAAGATATTGACTAATGCATTTGAATTCAGGTGAAACGATAGGACTAGTTATTTTCATCAAAGGAGTTATTAGAGTTGATGGCTGTTCTGATTTTGATTTGATCAATTTTTCTGACTTTAGTTTTGCAGACAACTCAGGAGTTATTATACCCTCGTTATTATTAATAATAATATGTCTAGCAGTTGCTTCAGGAGGTGCAAGGAGAGGCCGATAGGAGTATCATTTGTTAATTATTAATTTTAAGTAATTGTAGTTTTTGAGATGAAGGAGATTTTGTCAATGTAACAGTGAAGTCAGTTCCTGTTTTTCCATCTTATCTATTTTAAATCAAAAAAGTTGTACAAGAAAATAGCAATTGATAACTTAAATTTAAGTTAATGTTTTTGTATTTTTTTCTTAAGTTTATAATATGTAACTACATTAGAACTGTTTAACAAAAACATTCTCCAATGTCATTAGAACCGCATGGTGGAATATTAAATACTAAATTGATTACATTATATTTTAAAGTAATCTAACTAATAGATGAGATGATATTTTAATTTACAAAAATTGAATGTCTCAAGGATCCATTTATACATAGAGTGGTTCTAAACTTCTAATAGTTAAGAATGCATGCCTTCTTGTAAAAGGTTAAAAGTTCAAATTCAAAAAGATAGAAAATAGACATCTAGGAATCAAATCACTAGGCAAAGACATCCAATTCATATTTAAGTATAGCAACAACATGTGGGATTCAACTAATATAATTATCCCAACTTGCAAAAGGCGAATTGAAATTTAGTTAGAGTGTAATGGTAAAAACCCAACTTGGAGAAAGATTCATGGAAATTTAATTACAATATAATAGAAAAATGTGAAGTAAATCTGGTTAAAATAAATATGTGAATTAAAGATTTATTCATTACTTTATAGTTTAAATATTACTTTATATATTAAATATTAATTAAATATGTAAACTTACTATTTTTTTTTACACAAGTCTCACTAGTGACATGTGAGTTCAAATTGGGCAACTTAGAAGTTTATGGTTACTTTCTATAAAGAAAAATAATCTTTTTGGAAAGATCTCTAATTCTATTAAAAAAAATAAGTTACGAAGGAAAAATTCTCCAATTCCTAAAAATTTCAGAAAATATGTGAACTTTCTATTTTTTTTACATACATATCTCACTAATAACATGTGTCATTACGAAAATAAATTGATTGACAAAAAAAAAGCAAGTGTATTTGCAAACAACCATGTATATAGGGTACATGAATTGCAAATATTATATATGTATATATAAATCGATTAAAAATCCCAAATAATACATGAAATTTGAGGAGATTAAGACGAATGGAGACATTTATATATAGATAGTGCAATTATCAATTTTTTGAATATTTCACACTAGAAACTGCTATAGAATATAGCGATCCACGATTACATTCTTATCATAATCTTGGTAAGTAGACAGAAAAGAAGAGCAACATTTAAAAAAAATCATATTTATATAAATCTTAGAAAAATTAAAAATTTACCTACCTCCCTCTTTATAAATCTCAGGAAAAATCGAAAAGTTGCCTATTGGATTTTGGGATTTTTTCTAAAATTTATATAATATGAAAAAATAAAAGCAACATTTAAAAAAAAGCATATTCATATTAATCTTCGAAAAAATGAAAAAAAATTACGTAACTTCCTCTTTATGATACAGGTCCAGAGGGTACTTCACATGGACTTCCTATTTTTCATAGGTCGTGTTGACTTCTAATAATCCAGGAAGTCCATCTTCACAAGGTACGAATTCTAATGGAAAATATAACACATTGAAGACTGACCGCAAACGTGCATTAGATTTTGAAAAAAACGATTGGCATTTAAACAAAAATACAAAGCTATAATGGAAAACTTAATTTACTCTCGTGCCCCACTAATTTCCCCGGTTCCAACCTTACTCAAGGTTCATGGTATTTAGCTTATTCTGCTTCCTTTTTGGACCCCTTCTTCTCGTGATGCTCGTGGAAGGCAAACCCTCCTGCTCCAACGGCAACAGCTGCAACAATCTCCTCCTCAATCTTGTGCTTGTGCACGTGCTCTGGATCCTTCTTTGCTTCGTGCTTCTCGTACTGCATAAGAATAATTTGATATCAATATGTCCGTTCATTCAGAGTTTTGCATACTAAAATACAGATGAACTAATATTATCCTTAAATCTAGAACAATAAAACATTACTTTAATATCGAAATCTGACTTGATTCCTCTTCTCTGAATTAATACAGCTTTATTCTATGACAAATTCTCAGAATTCTGAAATTCCAACATAATTATTATATTCCAAAATAAAAATCAGATCCAGAGTAAAAGATTATTTTAATACGAATGCAAATGCTCCAGCGGCTACTGCTCCCAATTCACCCAAATGCTCCTCGCGCTTATGCTTCTCCTCCTTCAGTGCTTTCTCGTGCTCCAATTCACTAGAGTTAACATTCTCCAAAGCATAAACATCTGCAGCCTGTGTCACCTGCTCATCACCATACGTCGTCTCAGAGGAAACAACCTCCGGAGCAGGATTTCTTCGAATAAGGTCGTATCCTCCACATATGGTATATATCGAATATGAAGAGCTACGATGAAAATAAAAGAAAGCACAAGGAAAGATTAAAGCATTAGCAAATAAAGCATATTACCAATAATGCATAAATCATATTACCCAAATTAGAAATGGAAACTCAGTCATTTTTGGTAAAAAGTTATCATGTTCTTATGCTTTCTTTTAACTTTATATATATATGATGAAGGTATATTTCTTTTTCAAAAAAAACGAGTTATGAGGGAAAATTCTAAAAATTTAGAAATATGTGAACTTGCTATGATGAAGGTATATTTCTTTATTTTTAAAATGATTTATCTTCTATGATTTTTATGATAAAGCTATAGTATTATTTTATTTTTGGAACTATTATATTTTATGATTTTATGATTTTATGATTTTTTTGCACACCTCTTACTAGTGACGTGTCATTATCAAAATGAATTGGTTGACGAAAAAGCACCTGTATTAATTCAAAACAGAAGGCCTATCGGCCTAGATATAACTAGTATTGTAGTGTTGAAGTTTATATGATTGGAATTATTTGTTTATATAGAAAGAGACAAATCACGAGTTATTATACCCTAGTTATTATTACTAATAATATGTTTATCAATATAATTAGTATTGTAGTGTTCAAGTTTGTATGGTTGGAATTATTTGTTTATATAGCAAGATTCTTAAATATAAATTTTATTGTTGATTTTTTGAAATCATTATCGGAACCAATTATCACTACATACCCCAAATAACTAATTTTTTTTAAAAATATCTCAAATAATTAACTATAATTATTATAAATTTAATTTAATACTAAACCATATTACACCTCAACTAATTAAATGATTAAATATACCATTTAAGGTATTTATTTGTATACTATTTAACCATTAATTATCTTTCTTATTTATTCATAAATTTAGTGTTCCTAACTAAAAATACCAACCAAATATTATTAATTTTTAAAAACAAATACTTAAATTTTAATAATATGATCACATTGATTGATTTTTATGTTTATAATAATAAAATAATATTCCATTGATCGATTTTGATGTTTTTTAATGATAATAAAATAATATGCCATTTAATATCTTTGACAAGTTAGATGTCACATGAAATATCTTGAACAATCGACCCCATGTCTCTTTGCGACATCAATGGATGATGTCACTGACAATATATGTGTATGAATATTGTTTCATTTAATTTGAAAAAAATATATTGCTTGAGATTATATTTATTATTTTATATTTAATTATGTTAATTTCACTGTTAAATATTTTATTATAGTAAATAAAAACACAGTTTATTTAACTCATTCACATAAATTTTTATAATGAAATTAAAATATAAGACTTTTGCAATTTTATAAATTAAGTGTCATATATTTTTATATAAATTTGGTTTATTCACTCGTTCACTAAGAGCAATGTTCAAGGTTAATAAATTCATTTTATAATTTATAAATGTGGTTGTAAATTATACATCACAAAATTATAATAGATGGTAGTTAAAAAAAACCCAAATTAAATTACTAATTATATTTGTATCGGTAATTAGTAATGGTGTGGATGAATTTTTGGTAACATTTATATCTCATTTGCAATTGAAATTCTAATATTTTAATATTTATTATTTAGCAACTTAAAAAATAGTTTTTAATATAATTTAAATTTTCAATGTTATAATTAAAATAATAAATTTATTATAAATGTTATTTAAATAATAAATTGATGAAAAAAAAAATTATCAATTTAATTTAATAAATATTATTATTTTTTATATGAATAAGTGTAACTCAAGGAAGGGTGTACCTTCGCTTGGGTCAAATGGGACAAAATTTCTCTCCCCAAATCATGGGGAGGTTGGGGCTTAATGTTGGCATATATTCTTAACGCAAGTGTACAAAAAAACTCACACTGATTGTGTATGACAAACTCCTTTCTAAACATCAAATATAGTTGCTTGGTCTTTATATACGCAATCGATAGTTAAAACAAATGCTACAAAAAACAGGATCTATGCAGTAAAAGCAGTTAAACACTGAAAATAAATAAGAATTTCTCCATGCATCCAACGGAAAAAACAAGATTTAAAGAATTTTTAATATATTATAACACCTAGGAAGGGAAAAAATAATAGTGTTCCTAGTCCCCCTTGATGGAATGGGTTCTTGGTTGTCCTCAACGCTTCAAATCCATAAGTTTCTCTCTCTCAATGGTGCATAAAACCCAAAATGTATTGAACTCTATGGGAGGTCAAGAAGCAAAGAAAATAGTAGCAGTAATGAGAATGATCAAAGCCCGACAATGAAAGTGATCAAAGTGAAGAATGAAACCCTCCTATTTATAAAAAAATATTGAGTTATCATTGAGAATGGTACATAATAAAATATTATTAACCAAGATATTGATCTAACTGCTTGGAATATTATATTATATTTTCTTGGAGGGAAAAAGTATTTAAATTGGTTAAATACCTTTATTTAGAAATAATAAAGAAATAAATAATTTATTTATCATTTCAATGATTTTCATTAGGGAATAATTTAACAAATAATGATTTTTAAAATTATTTCTAGGTGATTTAATCAAATTTAACAAGGAATAATAAATAAATAATGATTTAATTAATTATTTATAGAGAAAAATAAGAAAAATAATGATTTATCTAATTATTTCTCATAATTAGGTTAAATCTGACCAGGAATATTATTTAAATAATGGTTTAATTAGTTATTCCTAGAGTAAAATCAAATAAATAATGATTTATTTATTGCAATTCGTTTCTTCCTCAAGGAGCTTCTTATTTTAACGAAATAATTAAATAAAATATGGTTTATTAAATTATTTCTTATAGTGAAAGCAATTTTACTATGGTAAAATTGGTCTCACATGGTGCACTTCGATCCATATAATTGTAAATGGTTAGATGACAAAAAATTAGTGTAATAGATTGCCCCCAATGTGCGAGCGTTAGGAGCTAATCATATGACCGAATTACGTTGTAAGAACACAATCAATAGACACCGAAGGGGAGTTAGAGAGAGAGAGATACATAGACAGAGTGAAGTGAGGGAGGATAATAACCAAGGGGGCGAGACCTACGACTGATATAAGTCTCCTTTAATGTTTGGGTACCTATTCTTAGTGAGGTGGGGGAGGCATACCTATGCCCGTCGAGATGACAAAGTACAAATAATAATGGTTCACCAAGAAAATGAGACTAAGCAATAAATTACATGATAAATGGTACATGACATGCTAGCATCAAAATGGGCTAGACAAAAATATAATGGATCGCACATCCATACTGCACCTGGGATAGCAGCGAAGACTAAATACAGTAATACATGAGTACATGAGACATAATAACAACCAAATAAGCCCTGAGAAACAGGAAAGGGCTCTGAAAATATGAATGGATCATCTGAGTGATACATGCATTCTATGGGCATTGCAAGCGGCTGGACCAAACCCATCAAATTTGCAGAGCTGCATCTGAGGCTTATCATAATATGAGTTCATCCAGGCATGTGGGGGGCTACCTGAAGGGCCAACCCCTCATGAGGTCTGAAACATCTCACACGCACCCAGGAATCTTTGGGACAATCTGTTGGATCACTGAACCATCAAGTATACAAATATTGATTATGATGAAGCTAAGCAGATGAGAAAAAATCAAGTCAAAGGGAAATGATGAGTCCCTTTTCCTGATCTGAGGCACCAAACAAGAATGGAAGCTGGAGCCAAGGTACACTGCCCTCTAGACCTATCATCTAGAATGAATGTGTTGATGTCGACAGAAGGAGTTCTTCCATAGGTGAGGAAATAAGGAATCCTCAACTAAGGCATGAGGGATCATAGTAAAGTGACTGATGGAATGACACCAAGGATGACGATGGAATAGGGGGTACTGAGTAGTGGACATACGACTTCCCTTATCAGAGCATAAAAATCATGGATGACCTGAAATCAACCGATTCAACTCCTGAGGGGATGGGGGACGATATGACTGGAGGAAAAACTGGGTGACACGAGAGAGGTACAAGGAAAAAATGGATGGAATACTGTAGCAGGAGGAAAAGGGACTTGGGAAATACTCCATGAATGTGATGGTGACTCAACTCGGATGCTTTGAACAAGGGTGACTTAATGATGTTGCCAAACAGAATAGGCCCAATGGGGACCATAAAAGCATGAGAAAAAGATGGTTACTCTTGAAAAAAATTAACACATGTGATGTCAAGTATGAAGGAAAAGTGGTTCGCCAAGTACAAGTAGCGCAAGTGAAGAAATCCAATTTTGAGAGGTGGCAAAGTGACCCTTCTTGGAAAAATGGCTTCCTGGTGAAGTTTCAAATTACCAAAAACGAAATGATGCC
Organism: Pinus albicaulis; assembly: GCA_034641835.2. Lineage (NCBI taxonomy): Eukaryota > Viridiplantae > Streptophyta > Pinopsida > Pinales > Pinaceae > Pinus > Pinus albicaulis. The sequence continues at coordinate 1,456,358,655 of CM076584.1, forward strand.
CATTATAGTTCTCGGTGAGAGATTTCTAACGGTGCTGATGATGCATCAAACTGAGCTATGGTTTATTCGAAATTGGCGAAAGAAAATTTAGGGTTTTTCTTTTAATAGGGTGATATCCCTCCAATTTGATTCATTTTCTAGTGGAGTTGTGGTGAATTGGGAGAGTAAAATATTGAGCGATCTAGTGGAAAAAACAATCGTTGGAATCCAGAATCTGTGACTTCGGTGGGGTGCCCCTAATTTTCTAATGGTGGCCTTAATGCTTCTTGGAAGAATGGCTCTTAGTGAAGAATCAAGGTAAGAAAGGAATACAAGAATGAACTACTAGAGAATTTCTAAAATCATCCCTACCCACCAAGTCAAACATGGGGACCAAGTGTTAAGTGTGGTAGCAGATAGAGTAGAATATTGGAAGATATGGTATCAAGCATCTATGATATATGGCTTGTCGAAGAGGTCAGTATAAAAAAATATCCAAGGAGTGGGAGGATAATCGACCATACCTGGATCGGTGGGATATAGCCCGGGAGTTATGAAAAGAAAGTGAGAACGTGGCTAGAGGTGCCATCATGCCCCCAAGCATGGGATACTACCCCTTAACATATGTGGTGGAGGGTACTATTTTGGTATGAAAAGGTGGGAATGATGACCCTAGCCAAGGAAAATTTTAAGGATGGATATCTATTTTAAATTTTACAAACATTGGTGAATATTAGTATTCTATAATAGAAAAAATGTAAAATCTCTAATGATATTTTTGTAAAAATATATAAAATTTCAATTATATTATATTAGTATATATAAGATATTGGCGATTTTTAAGGTAAAATAATTTCATAGTATAAAACTTGCGCGAATTATTTTTAGAAAAAAATGTAAATTGGCTAATATTTTTTTTGGAAAAAGTATAGAAAATTAGCCCACCTACGAATATTAGCCCCTAAAATTTTAGATAGAGGTGTTTGTGGGGTGCCATGGTGTTCCAAGTGTTCAAATAATGGAGTGAAGCACTCGGTCTATCCTCAAGAAGATGGTGAGAATATATAGGGGCATGGGTTACCCCAAGCATGCTATGGACATGCCAAATGTATTTAGAATAGCAGACTCTAAACACATTTTGATGATGTGTTTTGCCATTTGTTTATGTTATGGTTATCTTTTGTGGGAAGAAGGGATAGATACAGTTAGAGAAAGGAAATGGTGGATAACCAATATTTTTTGGAACTGCATCTATGAATCAAATGGACTAAATTTGTGGGTTCACATATGTTGTGTCACTGTCCCAAAGAGTGGATTTGGATATAATGAACTGGTGCTCACCTAGAAAGCACTGTGCTTGGTCAACAACAATATTAAAGGGACTGGGTTGTTGATGTAAGATGAAGGAATGATTAAGTGGATCATCCCTAGAGTGATCTGAAGTGGTATGAGACTCTATAGGTTCTTCCTAGAAAATGAGGGAAGACGAATAGATGCTTGGAATCGACCCTGCAGGATGCACTAGGAGGTTTTGGATTTGTGATTCTCCTGGAATCTCAAATATGGGTGCCCCCTTACCCAAACATTGGGTGTCAATGTAATGGCCACAAGGTGTATGTGGTTCAAAGGCATGGGTTTGAATTAAGGGGTTATTGAACCAATTGACTTCACTATGGATGATGTCTTAGGGCTCCACAACATAATGATCATGAGTGTAATACGAAAGGAAATAAGAATGATGGTACATATCGCCCTAAGGAAAATTAGGGGTGATCATGGTTTCCATAATGTGTTCATCAGAATGGAAGATGGGAGGACTGGCAGGAAGGAGACCACATGATGTGGCGGGGCTACCTAGCACATCTTCATGAGAAATATGGTTCACATATGCATTGCTACAGAGGGTAGATGAAAAGCTAGTAGATGAAACATCTATTGATGTTGAGACCAAGGTGTTTGATAAGGGAGGTTCAACCGAAACAAAATGGGAATCCCCATATGGGTCTTCTGCTGTGGATCTCATGGATGATGACAGATAGATAATAGCAACCAAAGATTCCATCATCTCGACATCGGGGGGAGGTATCACAATGGGTGCATAAATGTCCAGTTCTGTTGAAGCATAACTCACAAGTAGAGGAGAAGATGATCCACTACAAGCGACCACTATTTCACGAATCGCCTCAAGGGTGTTATGAAATTCGTCGAGACGGGGACAATAATGAGAATAGTAGCCATAAAGGTCACACAAAGAACAAGGGTGGTTTGTGTGCACTGATTTTAGTTTCTTAGATGAATCAGGTAAGGTAACATGGACCTCCGAGATGTCAGGTTCAGGAAACATTTCGTTGACCACATGTTTGAGATGAGGAAGCTCAAGGCAATTATGGGTGGCATGCCCAACAACATCACACAAAGAACATGGAGGTGACGACTTTGGAGCCTTAGGAGGAGCTATAGCTATTTGGGGGGCCTTGTCCTTAGGTTCCTTCTTTTTGGCTTTGCCCCCCTCTCTAGATGCTTTCGCAATAGGGAAGTAAGTTCTTTGTTGGCAAGGGTGGGTAAGTACAGAAGCAAAGGGAGGTCATGGCGACCGATTGAACCAAGGTCAATGCCGTATATGGTTTGAGCTAACAAGGAAGAGTGTTTGTCAAGGAATCAATATACCAGAGTGGGATCTCCAGGGTCAAATTGCGAAGGCTCAACGTAGCCGTAAAAGACAATAAAAAGACTCTGGATGGGGGAGCTAAAAACAATATATGACCGGAAAGATAATGGCATGGAAGAATGGCTCCCAAATGGTTAATACTAGGGGGGACTATTCCAGGTTGAAAGGGTTGGAGAGAAACTAGAAGAAGAAGAATGCCCTTGAGGAGGAGGTCTTGAAGGTTGTGTCGAGTAAACAACGGTAGGATGGGGGCTATTGGCTGCTGGATAGTCGAACTGGACCACTTTTGGCTAGTGCAAGAAGCTTGCAACATGAAAAAAATTGATGATTTGGGCTTAGTGATAAGCAGGGGCGGCGGGGGGGGGTTGGTGTAGGGAATGAACCTAGTAAGGAGGAATATTTATAGACTCTTGGTGAAACACTAGTGAGAGGTGTGATTGATTTGTTATTGGCCACCGAAGATATGATAGGCTCAAGGGAGGTATGAGACTTCAGTTCATGATATGTCAAGTGATCGATGGTGAGGATATTTCCATTGTGAGGAAATAACATCTTACAGTGAATCACTGAAGTGAAAACTAACATTCCATAGGTATAGCAATGACCCAAGCGAATATTGAATAAAGGGGGGCATTAATGAATTATATGTCAATACAAACAGTCTTACCTACAAGTGTGACAGGACAATTGCGAAACATGGAAAGGAGTTGAGAAGGTTGATTGTCCCATGCACATAAAGTGATGGTGGATGGGGCTAAGTCAGGTGATCTGATCTTATTACAAATAGAAGTAGACATCACATAGGTGGATGTGCCCTCATTAATGATACATATCTTAACATGGGCATTACGAATCGTGACTGGTATTTGGAAGGCAACAGATGAAATTAAAGGGGGATGTTCTAATTTTTCAAAATCAAAGATGATAAAACGTTCATGTGAAGGATCCAAAGTGCCCAAAGTAGATAGTAGAGACTAGAGAACTTCCAGCATTGACATGGCAGCAGGCGACTGCACCAAGTCATCTACTATGTTGTAGGTCTAGGTGGCTTTGGCAAAAGAAACATTTCGGCCTAATGTCCCTTTGGGGATCTTGTGAATGACCTCTGCCTTAGGCTGAGGGATCTATAGGGGGAAATTTGGTGTCAAAATGGACTTTGTGGGAAATTTTGTTTGGGACTTAGTTGCGTATGGAGCATGTTGTTTTTCATATTGGCGTGATTGGGTCTGAAAATTGACATCAGCGGTATTGACCTCTTCAAAATTCATCATAAAAATCTGGTAATCAGGGGTACCAGACTATGGAGATTGAGGAGCGGCCTAACCTTGAGGTGGTTGGACAACAACATATCCTTACTGAGGGAAAGGATTAGTTAACACAGTGGGTTGAGTTGGCGCAGTGTTTGGAGAAAGCGAAGCGGTGGCTTGCTGTCCTCTAGACACTACTTGTGCTTCCCACAACCGATGCATCTGAGGTAAAATGGGGAAATCATGATTATAATGGCCATGGACACCAGAACATGAACAAGGCATGTTCATACAAGGAGGCTTGTTCTACTTGGTCTAATCCCGCTATTGTTGGCATGTAGTGTTAGGCTAGTTACCTTTAGGTGTGCTTGGTTGATTACCCTTGTGCCCTTGGTTACCCTACGCTGGTTGGTTCTAGTTGTCTTTCCCCTTATTATTTTTCTTAGAATTAGGAGGATTAGTCATGCTCTTCTCTGAATACACTTGACCTTGAGGAGGCGGAAACTGATGTAGCAAGGGTTGAGAAGGAACAAGAGGCTAAGGCTTTAATGTCAAAGAGGCTGAGAAATGGCATATGGATAAGGATAGAAAGGAGTTTGGGAAACATTAGGATAACCAAGTTGAGAAACTGCTAGACTTGGAATCGGTTGATGTAGTTGGGAAAATGCGTAAGTCATTCTTTTACCCTGATACACACTACCGTAACCTTAACCCATGGAAGGATGAGTATACAGATGTGAAAGAGATCCAATGATATCATTGGCGGTGTGATATGCCCCTGGTGCGTTGGCACCACTAGGTCTAGGAAGATCCAGCAATACAGTATAAACATAATGAGATTGGGCATAGATCAAGTCATATTTCAACATGACTTGGAGAGATTCTTTCTCTATCTGAGGAAAGTGAGACACAACATCTTTAACAATGGAAGGAAAAAGCATTTTGAGAAACCAATCCATATAGACACGGTCGCTGAATGTAGGAGCTCGAAACAAGCTCCTCCTTCTACGCCATTCTTGGACATGGTCAGAAAGGCGGTTGGAATAATTTTGACGTAAAGAGGTCAAAAACTCGATACTGGTATCAGAACAAAGAGATAACTAGAAGTAGGACAAATTTTTTTTAGCAAGAGTTTCAAAAGTTAAATGAGACGCAGAAGTCTGGTCAACATACCACTTCACATCTTCTCTAGTGAGCATACATTGGAACAACTGAAGATGAATGGAGTCATTAATAATGGAATTAGATGAACACAACTTGTGAAAGGAGAAAACATGATTAGTAGGTTCCTCTCCATTGTTTCCTTTGAACGTAGGGATGTCGGAAGGAAGCTTAGTTAGCATAGTAGGCCAACCTGGATTGTGGAGTATAGGGTCATTGATTAACTGGCTAAAATCAGGAAGGCTTAAACATGCCATGAAAGGTAGCAAAAGAGTAGCGAGAATTGTTCCAGTAGCGGATCTGCTAGTAGCAACTATGACATTAGGGCTGGGGGTACCACTAGCTTGAGGGCCTGCACCTGCATTGGTGCCTGACATGATGATAGTATGAGGGTGAGGGGAATCGGGTTCGGAATCAGAGGAACAATCTGATGAACCAAAATTAGAGTCGGTATTGGGACTCGATGAAGGACTAACTAGGATCCTACGTGGTGGAGTAAGTATTCCTAACGAAAACTGAGGGTGAATACCTTGGATTCTTTGATATAAATGCCTTGGGGCGCAATGATGGTTAAGATACATGACATGAAAGGTTGAAGAGTGATAAAAAAAGGCTCAGTGAGGCATATAAATTATTTATGATGTTTATGTCTTAGCTTGGCGATGTAAACCAAGCACTCCTCGCTTTAAATGTGCATGTGTGCAATTCATGTGTTAATTTTAATTAATTCCAAATGGTTGTATAAAGAAAAATAAAAAATGTTGAAGTACTGTAAATAAAACTGATACGATAGTAAAACAAACAGCTATAGATGAATAAATTCAACCCAAAAGAAGGCTTCCCAAACAACTAGTCTAAAAGGTGGGCGAAATAATTGACTCAAAACACACAATATGGAAAAAATATCTAAGGTCTAAGGGACAAGGATCTAATGACTCAGATCTATTGGAAAAGGTGCAGAAAATAGTAGCAAACTAGAGGGGAAGACTGCTACAGAATGGGAGGCAAAGGGTTAAAACCCTATGGAAAACAAGGGCATCCTAAGGGAAAGACCAAAAAAAACTCAAGAGGGGTTTTGGATGGAATAATAATATATGAAAAATGACATGAAAGAAGGATGGATAAAACCCTAAAATAATGGTTGAAAGTGTTGCAAATCTCAGACTACCTACTAACCTAAACCCCTCCTAGAAAGATGGAAGTTCGCTCAAACGCTAAGGGGTTTGGTTCTACTTGAAGGAGACAAACTGAACATATCCAACCCTAAGACGGGCTGAGATGGAGGTCACACAACCCAAAATAGTGCTTTTGGTAAACTGTGAGAGTCACAGGAAAAAACTTAGAAAAAAATTTGTAGCTCGTAGGTACTGACCTGCGGGCTATGGAAATCACAGTTTCTAGGCTGGTCCGAGTTCAAGAAGAAATTGTAGGTCAGGGCTCAAAAAGTGTGAGTTCTCGCTCCTATATCCTCGGGCAACAGGTTGAGGAAAAGTTGTCATCTATGGTGCAGTTGATACATGTTACCTATAGAAAACACACGAAAACACCCAAAATTTATAATTTTTATTTTTTTAGGGCATGAAAGTTAAAAAACAACAATAAGAGACTTAAAAGAGCTCAATAAAAACCCTAGTTTCTGAAGCTACTGGTCACGCAGGAATCTGAATTACAATAGTGGAGTCCTCATTTGTGAACGTAAATTCTTAACGCGAGTGAACAAAAAGAGCTCACTTTAGCTGTGTGTGACAAACATACCCAACAACAAATATGGCTTCTTAGCACCTTTAGATCTGAAATCGATAGTTAAAACAAATGCTGCAAAAAGCTAGATCTATGCAGTAAAAGCTGTTAAATAGTGAAAAGAAATAAGAATTTCTCCATGGATCCAATGGATAGTATAAGATTTAAAGGATTTAGAATATATTATAACATCTGGAAATGGAACAAATAATAGTGTTACCAGTTCCCCTCAATGGGATGGGTTCTTGGTTGTCCTCAACGCTTCAGGTCCAGAAATCTCTCTCTCTCTCAAAGGTGTACAAAACCCAAAATATGTTGAACTCTATGGGAGCTTAAGAAGCAAAGAAAATAGTAGCAGCAATGAGAATTATCAAAGCACAACAATGAAAGTGATCAAAGTGAATAATGAATGGAAAAACCTCCTATTTATAAAAACAATATTGAGTTATCCTCAATAATGGCGAGTAATAAAATATTATAAGCCAAGATATAGATCTAACTGCTTGGAATTTTTTATTATATTTGGGTGAGGAAAAAGGTATTTAAATTGGTTAAATACCTTTATTTAGAAATAATAAATAAATAAATGATTTATTTATTATTTCAAGAATGTGGTTATGGAATAATTAACAAATAATGTTTTGTTTAATAATTTATAGGTGATTTAGTCAAATTTTACAAGCAATAATAACTAAATAATGAATTAATTAATTATTCGTAGAGAAAAATAAGATAAATAATGATTTATCTAATTATTTCTCATAATTAGGTTAAATATGACCCAAAATATTATTTAAATAGTGGTTGAATTAATTATTCCTAGAGGAAAATCAAACAAACAAGGATTTATTTAATTGTTCCTCATGGGTTTTTTTATTTAAACCAGAAATAACTTAATAACATATTCTTTATTAAATTATTTCTTATAGTGAAAGCAATTTTACTATGGTGAAATTGGTCTTACATGGTGTACTTCGATCCATATAATTGTAAATGGTTAGATGACCAAATTTTGATGTAAGACTTCAAATATCTCCACTGCTTCTCTCAAGTGGTGGCCACCAAGGTTGGATGGAAACTACTAACAACATAGTATATGGACTGATGTGATTTAGCAGAAATAAATACATCCATTAACAATTGCGGATTGGATTCAGCTTCCGAACAAATCACATTCAAATATATTTACTATATAGAAACTAGTTTTAAATTATTTCCCGATAATTGCATCTAGAGTGGCATGGCGAATTCGAGCTGGGCACCAAGTTAGGATCGACATCAACCCTTGGTCATGCCATGGAAATAATCCAATTATTCCCCCTAATATATTCACCTATCTTACATCTCACAGGATCAAATATTTGAACGAGATTGGGGATCTAGTGTGATCTCATGTATAGGGTGAACACTTGCTCTCTGTTGTGGATCTCCAAATATCCAAACATTGGCATGAAAATTGGGGCAATTATATCACATCTTTTTCATCCTCACTCATTCGATTATCCTATCAAGAGGAATATTTATTGTGGGTCCTTAAAATCAGCGATTTTATTCACCAAATGAGGGTTATCTATTTATGAATGCCTCAAATGAACCAAATGATATCTGTTGGTGGTGGAAAAGCCTTTGGAAATTAAAAGGGCTAGCAAAATTGAGGTTGTTATTTTGGTGCATATTAGAAAATAAAATTCCTATCAGTAAAATTTCTGAAAAATCGATAATATTATGGACCTACCTGGTGTGCCTTATGTAGAGAATAATAGGAAACAATAGAACATGTCTTTCTAAATTGTGAGGTCAGACATCAACATTGGATTTCCATAAAATGGGGACTAAATATATCCCAAAATTGGAAAGGCGCAAATATATCACAAGATTGGGAATCCTAGTGGAATGAGTACACTTCCCACAAGCAACAGAATATCCTACTACTCACATGTTGGGGCCTATGGATCGGTAGGAACAAAGTGATTTTTCAAGATTCACCATTGTCCTCGAATCGAACCGCAGCTCAGATTTCTACAATATACTCACTCCTACGAGAGGACCAAAATCGATCTACTCCTCATTCTGTGGCTATGGAAGTAATTGAATATTCCACACCATGGGCATTCTTTGACAAGTCTTCTCAAAAACACCGATGTGGTGGAGGTGTTGTCATATATCTCAACCAATACACCACTTCAAACTAAAATTTGAAGTGGGGTAGGGCATGAACAGCTATGCTGAGTTACAAAACCTCAAACTTCTTCTCCTATTTTCCCTTGAGAACTAATGTAGTCAAATACAGGTGCTTAGCTATTCCAAAGAGGTGGTTTATTGTTTTAGTTTAAAATCCATATGCCATACAGGAACTCTTAGAGATTTACTGGATGAAGCGATTCTTCTGAAATCTCATTTTGATGTTATATCTTCTCTCCACGTTTACAAGGAGAAGAGCCATATTGAATATCAGCTATCCAAAGAAGGCGCAAAGTATATTTTTGGCACTTGGCATGTGACAAGTGGTTGAATCAGAGCATTTCCAATATTATCATAGACCTTTCGTTCATAATCAGCAGGGGCTCGTGCACTTACAAGATTGACTCTAAATATTTCTAGCTTTTTGGCACATCATGAGTACATGCAGACATATTCAACACCTATCGCCTTTAGCAAATTATATTATTTTTATGTCTATCATATTTATATCAGTTTGCATGAACATGAATATATCTATTTTGATGAATCCGCTCAGTAGTGGGTTATACATTTAGAACAATTATCTTTTTTGTTTATGACTATGAACCATACAACATGTAATTTTCATCATTTTATTTAATGAAAATTATGATTTTTCCTTGGGTAAAATTAATAAGGTAACTAAATAATATATATTTGATGTTGCTGGAAATGTATATTTTATAAAATTCACTGAAGAGTTAATAAACATGATTCTCTGAGCCATAATTATATCTATTAAAATCTCTCTCTCTCTCTCTCTCTCTCTCTCTCTCTCTCTCTCTCTCTCTCTCTCTCACACACACACACACACACACACACACACACACATATGTCCACTTATTGAGGAAAATAAAAAATTGTAATCGTTGTAAGTTATAATTAATATAGTTGTAATTGATGCAGTGGTATATGTTGTTATAAATCTCTCTCAACTTGTAAAATGTGATTGCACTCAATTTAGTCCTCAGTCGCACAAGTGTGAAATATATTTAGAAATTTTTACTCCTGACTTAGGTTTGCAAGATATATTTTTAAAATAATAAAAACATAAGGAAATTATCAATTTTAAAACATTATTTGACTCGCTTAAATTTGAATAATCTAGATTTAAATGTGTGTATGCAATTATTTTTCAAATAATAAAATTATAAAATTTAGGTTAATTTAGTCTTTTTTTTATTTACTTATTATATTTTGATTTATTTTTATTGAAAATTTCTACATAATTTCTTTTTATAAATGATTAATTACAAAAATATTTTATATTTATAATAAACAAATAAATAATGTATACATCAAAATTGAAAAAGAAAAGTTGAAATATTTTGAAAGTTATCTATATATTATTATAATTATTTTCTTAGTAAAATAAAATAAAATTTGAATTTATAATAAGGAAAAATAGAGTTTAAATATATTTGAATATTTATTAAAACTATTTTTGTGGAATATATAATTTTTATAATTAGCTTATATACAAGTATTGATAGGCTTAGTTTTCCTAAGATAATTATGATACCTCAATCTAGCTGTTTTTTTAACATACTTATGATAGCTCAGAAACACTCGATGAGCTATTTGAAAATTGACTTTCAAACACTAGATCTAGCATTTTAAGCGTTCGATCAAGCTCTTGGGGGGGCTAAAAAATAGTGTTTTATCTCCTCTTTTGCATATTTATCCACAAGACAATTTTGTAACCTAGCTGATTCCAAGCAGAAAGTTTCTTTAACTGACATAGTTGATCATATTGGATTCAGGAAGGAACTCTCTATCCAATGGCATATGAGTTTGAAATTTTTGAATTCATGTGATATATTTTATCTAATTTCTTGTAAACATAATACTTGATCTCTTTTTAAACAATTATAAAGATGTTGAATAAAAAACCAATATCGTAAAATATACACAACCAATTTTTTTTTCTTAATATCGCTATCTTCCTTTACTAAGGGTACTCTTAGTTTTTCAATTTATTTAAATAGTTGAAAAAAACCTTATGTCAACACGTGTCTGGAAAATAAAATTGAAATATTACTTCCCCAACTTAGAAAAATAATAAAAAATATAATTTTACATTAAAAAAAATATTAACATGAAAAATTTAGCTCTCAATATAGATCATGCTCATATATATATATATACTAGCAATCACACCACATGTTGCAAAGGAAGCATCGTAAGGTTGTGGTATAGGAAAGAATAACATATAAGAAAGAAGAGGTAGTAGGAACTTTCTCAACTCCAACTGATCCTCCAAAATAAGGGGTGGAGAATTATGTTTACTGGACCTCAAATCAAAATATCCATATTAGGTAATTGATGTGGAACAACTTCTTTGTTATTAATTGCATGTAAGATGTGTTTTTTCATAATGGATGAGACATTTTGGCCAAAGTACTCAAGGCCTCTATATGACTAAATTTTCATGTTTATTTTTTTTTCTGCATGAAGGATGCACTTGGTTTTTATGACCAAGTTGGCCATACTTCACCCTTCCACAAAATTATTTGCTTCTATCACATTCACAATGTTGAATTCCTTTGATACTACTCCTAGAACTCTGACTCTGCTCTATAGCTAGAATTATTTAATGGAATAAAAACTTATCACTATGACATGTTGTACTTCATAAGAGACTACTAAGAATCTTAAGTATGGTAAATCCACCTTCACCTGTCATTTGAACATAGAGCATAGAGCTATCTTAAAAGAGATTATCTTAATCATCAGTACCATGGATAAAGGGCTTGTTGGGCCCTTTTTAACCCTTGGGGATGATTAATTAATCTCAGTTCAGATAATTTATATTGATAAATTATCTACAATCATATTTCCATAATTCTATTAGAAAATTATATATTACAGAGCAATGCAACACATAAAATATGCGAAAATGCAAGCACACAAAAGACATAAAACCATAGAGACACAGATATATATGTGGTTCACCCAGTTTGGGCTATGTCCACCCCAAACAGCCAGTCCTTCCTTTCTATTATCTAACAAAATGAAGAGACAAAACCTACAGTAGATCTGCTGTAATATCCTTTGTTCTCTCTCACAGTCTCCCTTCTTTGTTTTTACGCTGCGAGAATACACTCATAATACACAGCCACAATACAATGCCCTCATATATACAAGGGGGTTGCCTTCTAGGGCAAAAAACCCTAATCTAAACATAACTTCTACTGTCAGATCATTTGCCTAATGAACGGCCCAGATTGACTAGAAATTACTATGCTTTTACAAGGCAATTTTACATTTGTTTTTAGCTTCTGGGGTGCTGCCCCCGAACCCCCGCCAGGGGGGGGCTCCGAAAAGCGCTGCCACCCCCCCCCCCCCCCTGGACCCCCCACGGCAGCGATTAAATTTCGGGCGGTGTTGCCGCCCCTTTTAAGGTACAGGGGTCCAAAGATGTGATACAAAGTAAACAAGATAATCAGGCTCCACACCCAACAATCTCCCACTTGGAGACTGATTGTAGCAACTCCATCGCTGCTTCATTTGCTGGACAATGACTCCTCTTTGGACATGGTTGTTTCTCATCTGCATCTTCATCCTTGAAGACCAATTGAAACTGAGCATGTTCTCAGTTTCTCCCTGGTTACAACTTTTGTTAGCATATCTGCAGGATTCTGGCTAGTGTGTATCTTTTCCAGCTTCAACTCTCCATCTTCCAATACTGACCGTATGAAATGATACTTGAGATGTATGTGTTTAGTCCTAGAATGAAATGCTAAGTTCTTTGCAAGATGAATAGCACTTTGGCTATCACTGTATAGTGTGCCCATATCATGCTTCTTACCCAATTCATCCATAAACCTTTGCAACCAAATCATTTCTTTACTAGCCTCTGTAGCAGCAACATACTCTGCTTCTGTTGTTGAAAGTGCAACAACACTTTGGATTTTTGAAACCCAACTGACAGTTGTTCCACCTACAGTAAATACATATCCTGTAGTGCTCCTCCTGTTATCTCTGTCACCTGCCATATTTGCATCAACATATCCCTGTAGAGAAATGTTTGAACCACCAAAGCATAATGCTTGATTTGTGGTACCTCTCAAATATCTGAGAATCCATTTTACTGCCATCCAATGTTCTTTTCCTGGATTGTTCATGTACCTGCTTACAACTCCCACTGCATGTGCAATATCAGACCTTGTGCAGACCATTGCATACATTAAGCTTCCAACTGTTGATGCATATGGAAATTTAGACATATAATCCATGTCTTCTTGGGTCTTTGGGCACATCTCCTTACTAAGTTTGAAATGGCTAGCAAAAGGTGTACTAATTGGTTTTGCATTCTGCATATTAAATATTTTCAACACCTTCTCTATGTACTCATTCTGAGACAGTGTTAATTTGTGATTTTTCCTGTCTCTAGTTATCCTCATACCAAGGATTTGTTTTGCAGCTCCCAAATCCTTCATTGCAAATTAATTTTCCAATTTTCTTTTGAGCACATTTATTTCCTGCATGTTAGACCCTGCAACAAGCATGTCATCTACATACAATAACAATATAATATAGCTGCCATCATTTTTCCTTTTTAGATAAACACAATGATCAGAGTGACATCTAGTATAACCTTGTTAAGACATAAACTTGTCAAATTTTAGATACCACTGCCTTGGAGCCTGTTTTAAGCCATACAAGCTCTTCTTTAACCTGCACACCAATTTTTCTTTCCCTTTTACCTCATATCCTTCTGGTTGTTGCATGTATATCTCCTCCTCCAAATCTCCATGGAGAATAGTTGTCTTTACATCTAACTGTTCAAGATGTAAATCTTCCGCTGCTACAAGACTTGAAATAGTTCTGATTGAAGTCATCTTAACAACATGAGAAAATATTTCATCAAAATCAATACATTTCTTCTGTGCAAACCCCTTCGCCATAAGTCTAGCTTTGTACCTCTGTTTTCCTCCATCTTCTTCCTTCAGCCTGTAAACCCATTTATTCTGCAATGTAGTTTTACCTGCAGAAAACTTGAATAAGTCCCAAGTCTGGTTATGCATTAAGGAGTCCATCTCTTCTTCCATGGTTAGCTCCCACTTCTTCCTGCTTTCAACCTGCATTACTTCTTCATAACATTCGGGTTCACCAGAATCAGTCAACAATAAATAATATAATGGAGAGTATCGTTCAGGGGGTCTACTTATCCTGGTAGATCTTCTAACACCAAATTCAGGTGTTTGAGGTGCCTATTTCTATTGTGGTGGTTGCTGTTGCTGTGGTTGTTGATTATTATTATTTTCAGGCACCTTTACTTTTTCAGTTATCTCATCAAGAACTGTGTATTCCTTGCTTTATTTTTCTTGTTTATTTTCCTGCAACTGATTCTTATACAAGACCTTTTCATTGAATATTACATCTCTGCTCCTAATGATTTTGTGATTTTCATAATCATATAAGCGATAACCAAAATCATTAACACCATATCCAATAAAAGTACATTTCTTTGATTTTTCCTCAAGCTTTGTTCTATTTTCTTTATTAATATGGACAAAGGCCTCACAACCAAAAGGATTTAAAAAAGAGTAGTTTACCTTTTTACCTGTCCATGCTTCCTCTGGAATACCACCATCCAAGGAACTTGAAGGCCCTCTGTTTATTAGATAAACAAAAGTATCTACAGCATCTGCCCAAAATTGTAAAGGCAATCCTGCATGCAATCTCATGCACCTTGCACGCTCCATGATTGTTCTGTTCATCCTTTATGACACACCATTTTCTTTTGGTGTTCTTGGAACTGTCTTCTCTCTACGAATTCCATGCTCTGAACAGTACCTATCAAACTCTTTGCTGCAATATTCACCTCCATTTTCTGATCTGAGACACTTAAACTTCTTTCCTGTCTCAATCTCAACCAAAGCTTTCCATTTCTTGAAAGTATAAAATACATCAGATTTATTCTGAATACAATAAATCCAGGTTTTTCTAGTTGCATCATCAATAAAAGTAACATAATAATGAGAGCCACTGAGAGATGATACCTGAGCAGGTCCCAATACATTTGTACGCACAATCTCTAATTTTTTTCTCTTCTTTTCTTTCCGAATTCTGAGAAATATGACTCTCTTCTGTTTTCCATAAATGCAATTCTCACGGAAATCCAAATCAACATTCTTCAAACCTGGCAACAAATTTCTTGAGTGAATAATCTTCATCCCCTTCTCACTCATGTGTCCGAGCCTATGATGCCATAATGCTGCATCTGCTCCTTTGGAAGTTAAAGCATTAACATAGTTAGAAATACCATTTCATAAATACAATGTACTAACATTTTCACCTTTTGCTATTACCAGGGCTCCTTTGGTGACCTTCCAAGCTTTATCTGTGAAAGTTATCACACAACCTTCACCGCCTAACTGCCCTGTTGAAATCAGATTTTTCTTTAGATCTGGAACATGCCTTACCTTCTTTAATAGCCATTAGTTTCCATTCTGCTGTTTTACAGGAACCTTACCCATTCCAACAATTTTATAGGGTTTATCATGACCCAAACGAACTTGTCCAAAATCTCCTTGAACATAGTCATGAAAATATTTCTTATCAGGTGTGGCATGGAATGAAGCCCCTGAATCTACAATCCAAGAATCAGTAAAATTTTTGAAAGAAAGAATCAAAGCATCTTGTAACACATCACCTGTCACATTTGCTTCATGATTGTTTTCTTGTTGTGTGTCTCCTTATTTTCCCTTCCGAGATCTACAATCTTTCTTTTGGTGTCCTTTCTTTCCGCATTTCCAGCACACTATCCCTGATCTGTACTTGGATCTGACTTTCCTTGATTCACTTCGATATCCTGAGCTCTTTCCTCTTTCCATTCTTCTTCCCCTAGACTCTGCACTCAAAGAATTACCCGATGTCTCACCGGAGCTTTTCCATCGCATTTCCTCGCTAGGGATAGCACTGACAACATCATCAAACTTTAAAGTACTAGATCTAGAGACAGAGTTACTAATGGCCATTACTAAACCATTCCAACTCTCTGGCAATGAGCACAAGAATAACAGAGCTCTAACTTCATCATCAAAGTCTACCCATACAGAACTTAACTGACTAGTAACTATATTACAATCATTTAAATGGTCTGAAACAGATCTACCTTCCGACATCTTCATATTAAATAGTCGTTTCATAAGAAATACCTTATTTGAGGCTAAGGGTTTTTCATATAGTTTTTCCAACGTCTGCATCAAACCATCCGTTGTTTCCTTCGAAATATTGAAGGCGACTGACGCCGCAAGGCACAACCGTACTGTTCTGAGTGCCTTTCTATCGAGAATGTTCCATTCCATGTCTGTCATGGCCGCCGAATTCTTTGTTTTTCCTCTCAATGGCAGGTACGGATATTTCTTATACAAATAATCTTCCATCTGCATCTTCCATAGCAGGAAGTTTTGGTTGTTAAATTTCTCGACCCTAAACTTACCATCTTCCACCATTGCTCCCACTCGAACTAGGAACCCTTCTTTCCTGCAAGTTTATCAGCCAAATATACCTTCGAATCTGATACCAGTTATTAGAAAATTATATATTACAGAGTAATGCAACACATAAAATATGAGAAAATACAAGCACACAAAACACATAAAACTAGAGAGACACAGATATACGTGGTTCACCTAGTTTGGGCTATGTCCACCCCAAACAGCGAGTCCTTCCTTTCTATTATCTAGCAAAATGAAGAGACAAAACCTACAGCAGATCCTCTATAATATCCTTTATTCTCTCTCACAGTATCCCTTTCTGTTTCTCGCTTCGAGAATACACACACCATACACAACCGCAATAAAATACCCTCATAAAAGCAGTGGAGAATTATGTTGAGTGAAATACTACTCATCTAACTTTGACTCCTCCTTACAATTGGAATGTTTCTCTTCCCATAACTCTATCTCGGGTTATAATTCTAGCTTTCTCTTGTTATGAATAAATTGTCTCTATATAGCTATTTTATCTCTCTTTTTGAACGCTTTCTTGAATCACTGAGATGATGTAGCTCATCTAGATTCCAAAATCTTTGAGAAACCCATTTTCTAAAGAGTCCTCTTCTATTTTTAATTCTTCTATTTGGTCCTCCATCGCCTTGTCAACGTCATTTCCTTCGAAAGAATCATACATTATTGATAAGTATCTATTCTCTTTCTTTTCTTCTTCCATATACTTCAGATCTAAATGAATAGAACATGAGATAAGCTTCATGACATTTTCCAAATTCAAAGATTTTTCATTGCCTTTCCTATGTCTCATTTCTTCTGTATCATTGACTTTGATACAAACAATTTTTAAGATGCCTTAAAAGTAAATTTAGTGTTATCTAAGAAATGAGAATTATGAGCATTCATCATTATTGTTCAAG
The DNA here is from genome assembly GCA_034641835.2 of Pinus albicaulis. NCBI lineage: Eukaryota > Viridiplantae > Streptophyta > Pinopsida > Pinales > Pinaceae > Pinus > Pinus albicaulis. Next base: position 1,456,376,050 of record CM076584.1, read on the forward strand.
ATAAATCATGTCCTCTAAAATAATTGGAAATTTAAAAAATATCACATATTTAAAAAATATTTCATTATTAATTTAATTTTTTATATATTAAGAAATAGTACTCATGGATTATAAAACAGTTGTAACATAAATAATATAAAACAAAAAAACCCATGTATTTTTGGAATAATAAAATAGTTCTAACAAAAATAATACAGAACAAGAAAAACTATGTATATTTGGATGTATGAAAATTTAGAAACATTTTATTAAGTAAATTTTTAAAATAATAATGGTTATAAACAGTTAAAAATAATTTTATTAAATAATTAGTTTAGATCCAGACTTAAGATTGATTTAGGCCATCTTAGTTCCCCCTATAAATAAACTACATTCCACATGAATACCATGGGTCAATACCATGGGCTGTATTTTAGTTTATCATTATTGGAGAGAATAGTAGCACAAAAATGTAATATTTAAATATATAAACAATTATTTTCCTTTTTTTATATTGTTTTTTATCCATGTAATATAAATTAATTGGTTACAAATTTTTAATAACAACATTTTAACTTAAAAGTCACCAAAACCTAAATTCAATCTAACTTATTAAAAAGAAAAAAAATAACATTATAAAAAGCAAATATATAAATATTTACTTGATCTAATGGCCTAAAACATTTCAATCCTCTAACATTTGATCCAATGGCCCAAACATGGTTTGGAATAATAAAATAGTTGTAACAAAAATAATACAGAGTAAGAAAAAATATGTATATTTGGATGTATGAAAATTTAGATACATTATTAAGTAAAATTTTAAAATAATAATGGTTATAAACATTTAAAAATAATTAGTTTAGATCGAGAGTTAATATTGATTTAGGCCATTTTAGTTCCCCCTATAAAGAAACTACATTCCACATTAATACCATGGGTCAATTCCATGAGCTGTATTTATAGTTCATCATTATTGGAGAGCATAGTAGCACAATATTTAAATATATAAATAGTTATTTTCCATTTTTTATATTTTTTTTTATCCATGTAATATAAATTAATTGGTTACAAATTTTTAATAACAACATTTTAACTTAAAAGTCACCAAAGAGATTTTTTTTCAATAGTGACGTCTTATGGCGTAATTACACATTTTAGACTAAGTTATGTTAATTGAACATGCACATACATCTTAACATACATCTTAAGATCTGAAAACTTACATGGAAAAGCATTTCATTTAATGGAAAATTGACATATTATAGGATAAATATTTTTGCAGAAAATATGATTAGGACAGCAACATAATTCTCCACAATTTATCCATACTTTCACCTAAATGGAAATATTTCCCTCAATAAATTTAAGAAAAATATAATTAGATAAATAAAAATGGTAATATAATGGTTAGTAGATTGCTATTATATGTTTTAAGTTAATTATATTATTTTATAAAAAAAATTACATTATTAATGGTAAAAAAGAATTAGTCTAACTTTGTTATTTAAGAAGCGGTCAATTCAAGAAAACTTAAAGTATATGATGGGAACCAAGAAGAACATTGATAATACAAAATCAAAAGAATACCATTGAGAGATAACAAGTACATGGTATCCAATTCAGGTGGCTCTTGATTTTTTTTTCACTCAAACCAGGTGGCACCATAGTTCGGCTCTTGATTGTGGCACCATAGTTCTAAACGCGCATTCGATATGACATTCTATGTGAGCTAAGTGATATTTTGACTTAGCCATCCATGCTTGTTGTTTCCACTGATTTCATTCAATATCATTCAGGAAAGGAATGATATTATTTTTTTCATCGTGTTTTTTTTTTAAATGCTCAGTCTTAACAGGGTCTTTAATTTTTTCATCGTGTTTTTTTTTTAAATGCTCAGTCTTAACAGGGTCTTTAATTACAAATGGAGAGTTATAAAATGCATGTGCTAGTTTCTTCTTCTCCTCATGTGATTATAGTCAAGAATATGATGAGAAAACTCTTCTAATAGTTCAAAATTTGAGTAACAATGTTGCTCCAACGAAACATGATTCTCAAGCCTTCAAATAACCTCTTTAAGTTCTTAGACAGATAGATGAATAATATGTAGTTGCAACCTCTTGAGCTTACCATTAGGTCGATGAGCATCCTTGTTAGCCATGGCCATCACCCCATGTTGCCTTGGCATTCTCTGACACAACATGAAGTGGACACTTAGCACTGAGATAGAATATAACTAGAGGGTTTTTAAAATTTTAATTTAATTATCTGTAATTGTTAATTATATGGTAGGAATTTAATTTTTATGGAATATTTTTAATAATAATAGAACAAATTATTAAGATTTATCTCAAAAATCATTATTATTACTTATTTTTGTTTTATTATATCTATTTTGTTTATATATATATATGTATGCCATATATTATTTTGTTTTAATAATATTAATAATAAAATTATAATTTAGTTAATTTTTTATGATTTTTTAAAATGTTGACTATATAAAATGTAATATGACAAAAATATTTTGATGTCTATTATTACTTTATATAACCATAATAATTATATATACCAACACAACACTTCACTCAACCATTCATTTTCTCATTAAAAAATAACATGGGTAGATGTTGAAAAAAGAAATGAAAAAAAAAAAAACTATTCCTCATTACTATCACCATTCCATGGTACAAATGTGTACATTCACTCATTTTGGACGTGCTAGCTATAGCCACTTAGGAGTTGCACAAGGTCTAAGAGGTATTGGTACAAATGTGTACATTCACTCATTTTGCTACAACCATTTAGGAGTCGCACAAGGTCTAAGAGGTGCCTTATGTGTATGTGTTTGGAATATTTCTGCTTGATCAATCATAAGGTATCGTCACATGTATAAAGAATAGATACAAATTACATGATGTCTAGTTATAGGATATTTGAACCCTGAACATGTAACCTATGAGAAGTTAAATGTTAAAAATGTGTTATTACACATATTTGAAATACACCATTAATAATTAATCACGCAATAATTAGGATAGAATTTAAAAAATTTAAAAAAAGAAACAATAAAATTATAATAGTGTTGTTTTTTAAAATAGAATTGTAAATTCTCTTTTTTAATTTAATTAACAAAATTTAGTATGAAAAATAATTAATTTTTCTAAATTTTATTGAAAATTTTCAATTAAATAAATTTTAAATATTATATAGAATACAAAATCAAATAATTGATTTGTATGTTTTTTCTTACCAACAACCACCAAATCAAAACCATTGTACAATAAATTTTATTTATATAATAATTCACACTTTCAGCTTTCAATTTAATAATTAAATTTTTAAATTTATTAAAAATATTCAATTAAACTAGTTATAAATATTAAATACACATACAATAAAGTACAAAATAATTATACCATAAAATCAGTATAAAAGACAATCAACAAACAAAATGAGCTACACAATACACAATAAATCTCATTAGCACCATAATTAATATTGTAGAAAATACAATTTACCTTGGAGAAAACCTAATGGAAAAGGTACTCAAACATCGATGGCCTACAGGTCTAGCGAATCCCTTATCCAAAAATCCCCTTATCACATTCTTTAAATGAGTTTATCCAAAATTTTAGATTGTTGTGATTAACCCAAAAAAAAAAATTATACATTCTCAATTATTCAAGCTCCTAACTCCAAATCTCTTTCTTTCTTTCTTTGTTGTGATTTGAATTATTTTGTTTTCTTATTTACAAAAGTAAATTTTAATTTATTTACAAAAGTAAACTTTAATTTATAATAGTAAAGATTATAATTTACAATAATAAAGATTATATATAGATAGTAATGAGATTTTTAGCAAATAGGTCAATTGCATCTTCCAACTGTCATTTTAATTTAATATTTTAAATTCAACTTTAATAACCATTTTATTTAACTTCATTTATTAAAATAAACAATTAAATTTGTTAAATAATTATTATTGATAATTAAAAAATTTATATTATATTTTTTAATTTTTTATATGAATAAAGCTGATATGTTTTTTATCATTCTTCTAACTTTATAAATATAATAGAGAATTATCCCATTAAAACTATACATCTCAATCTTTCATATCATTATTTTTATTATAATTTTAAAAGTTTATTAATAATAAACCTCATTTATTAATGTACTCATTAACAATGCTTTATAATTTTAATGGGAAGGAGAAATATTTTTCGATATCAAATCACACTTGTTTATGTATTTTGAAGCGTGTTTTTGTTGAACTAAATATAGCCGTTTTACCTTCCAATAAGAAGCCCTTATTATCAAGTGCATAAAAGTCAACTGTCATGCAGTTATGAAATAATGTCAGACGTAAGTTATGGGATCAGTTTATTGAAATATACTTGTCAAGGAACCGGAATAAAAGTGAAGTCCATATAATTAATAGTGATATTCACTAAATAAATAATTCATAATGATACCATGAAGTTCAATAAAACAAATAACTGTATCGACGCCACCAACACCAATCTGTCTAAAAGACGTGTGCTTAAATAATGGGAGAAGCAAAAATCTTAATGTCAATCCCTTAAGGAAATTATGTCACATCTTCTTGTCTTCATTAATCATGTAAGTTGATGGGAACAGTTTCTTGGAATCTAGGTGTCCAGGATGAACAGGACTGAAAGTAAAGTCCACATTAAACCAATAAAAAGACTCACTTAATAAACAATTCATAATGGTACCGTTAACATCTTAAAAGCACCTAATTGGATCAACACCAGCAACACCAAACTGGCTGAAAGACGTGTGCTCAAATAATGCCAAGAGAAGAAATCATAATATCTAATGCTTAATTGACACAACAGGAGCACAGTCGATATTTAATGAATGCTCTGATTTGTACATATAGAGTTTATTATAATGAATTGTAAAAAAGTTCAAGTTTCTTGGTGGATATAAACATGCAAATTGATGTGCTGATTTTGATAATTCAAGGTCAGCATTTTTTTTTTTGCAATTGTTAGCTCCAGCAGGAAAACTAAAAGAATTCTATTTTTTGGTTTTTTCATTGAAATTCCCTGATATAATTTTAAATTAGATTACTATTTTTATTATTTTAAATTTATGTTGAAAATCGTAGACAAATTATAAATATTGAAAAAAAAAATCCAATATTAAAATTATGCAAACTTTGAATTCAAAATTGTTGTTATTTCAAAAAGAAGAAGTAAAATTGACATAAAAAATATCCAAAAAAACAAAAAAAATTGAAATAATCTATTTGGATTAGTGGAAAAAAAAATGCAGATTTTTTCTAAAGGAACTTTATTGGATTTCAAGTTTTGCTAGCACAACTTGTTGAGGATGGGCCTTTTCAGCAAAGCAACCCAGGATCAAACCTCAATCTCAGGTGGTGGTTGTGCTGTGTGCTAAGGAGAGGAGACATGTTATAAACTCCAGTCAATAAAAAGGCTGGTGCCACTCAAGCCACAAGTCAAGCTTGGTGGAAGATTTGACAGCTACTCAAGCAGAAAGTCAAGCTGGTTAGAAAATCACAAACAACTTCACAAACAATTAAAAAAAAAAAAATTGATTGAACAGAGCAAAATAATTGAGTTTGATTTTTAAAGTTTCAATTACTGACGGGTGCACTGAAATATTCCACAATTATATTGATTACCATTAGGTTATAGAAGAGATTCACTAATGCATTTGGAGACAGGTGAAATGATAGTAGTTATTTTCAACAAAGGAGTTATTAGCGGTGATGGATGTAAAAATCAGATCAATTTTTCTGATTTCAATTTTGCAGGCAACTCAGGAGTTATTATACCCGCGTTATCAACAGTTAAGGTGTTGTTATTAGTAATTGACTTTCTACCAGATACTCTGTACATAGTTCCGATTCTGATGGCACTGTTTGAATTTTATTACAGACACAGGCGAGTTACACAGCGTAATGTTATTTTTATTGTCGAATAGAAATATAAAGAAATATTGAAGACATTTTAATGGTTAAAAGTACATGTGTTTTTTTTAAGCAATAACTCGAGTAGTAAATAGAAAGTTTAATTTTCCATCCACCTTCTGTGGAAACATGTTGATTTGTGTGACAAATATGATTAAGTTGATATGTTTTTTTTGAACAATTTGAAACAGTAATTCCTATAAACACAAAAATATAAATATAAATTAAATATCTTAAGATGAATAATGACAAATAATTCTCTAATATTATAAATTCAGTCTCAAAGAAAACACATATATATATTTTAAATTAAATTATAAATTCAGGAGAGAATTCTTTTTATCACAATAAACGAGTTTCATATACCAATTTGATAGAGATCATAAACTCCGTAGAGAGATCCTTTATCCACTAATCATGGCTGAGGTTCTGACAAGCTGAACTCTCGCTGTCGGCGTCCTCCACACTGCACGGTGGGGATGAATAGCAAATATATCTGAGATACATAATGGTGTGCCAAAGCAACTCGCTTATCAAGACAAATATTAAGTATGTGGAACACTTGCAATAGAACGGTGCACAATTAATATGTCAGTGTCATGTCATTTAATGTGCAGAATTTCTCGGTCCTTTTATTGTTTTCCATATTTTAATTACTCATTTTCAAATGGAAAAAACCCATGAGATCTTCATGAGAATGGGCAAAGATTTAAGCACAGGAAGGTCATGATAGTGTGGAATTAATGGTTGAAATAGATAAATGTAAATGGTAAATTTTGGAAATATTTTGAAATTCCAACTGCTGGAATATGATCCAACTTTTCCATGATCATTGTTTGTTCGTCAATTCTGTAAATTTGAAGGTTTAAGGAATGGCGGATCTCGTGACCATCTCCTACAATTTTTCATTTAAAACTGTGGGTCGATCAGACAAAAATAAATAGAAGGCCTTTGCTATACACTAACAGTAGTGGTGTCCTTCCTCACTATAGATAAATTAGTGTCACACATACACCACTTCCCGTCATTGTCGTTTGTAATTCTGGTGGGTGAATTAGTGTCGTTCTCACTGTGTTATTAACATTTATTGGTAATTTAGTGGTATGTGATGTGAAAAATTTTATTTAGGAAAGAATAAAATTTCTTGAAGTGTAAATTCATTCTAAACCTTCCGTTCGATATGTTATTAAAAAATCATTATACAATAGATGTGAAATACATTGGCATATATAATATATAGTGTTTTTTTTCCTCTGAAAAAAAAAAGGTGTGAAATTCTTCCTCTAATTGGTTTCCTATGGACGTATTTGGAAAGAAGAGCAACTTACTATTTGTGAATTAATACGAGAAGCCTCGGTACCTTAATTCAACCAACACCGTCAGTGTTCCGATATCTTGTAACTTAATTTGTAAACGCACCCTCTTTCACTGGCTAGAACGTGGGTACAGACTATACAAAATAATTTCAGAGAACAGAGCTGATAAATTTTAAATTCTGCAGTCTTGTTGGCCTGAAAGACATATTTTCAATTTAGGTTATCCATATTTTCTCTCAGAAGAAAAGTTTAATTTCATTGGAAAATAAGAGAGAAATCTGTGGATATAAATGGTGTGTTATCTAGAAGATAAAAGTTTTCATCCATATTCAAATTGCTATATTTGAAAATTCTCATGGTTTTATTATCCACAAGTTATGTTTTTATCCATATTCAAATGTTATATTTGGAAATTTCCATGTTTTTGAAGTTGATTTTTGCGGTAGAGTATAAAGAACAATATGGAGTACATGGAGTACTCTTCGCATGGTGGATCTGAAATTCTTCTGTCAAAGCTTCAATAGTTTCATTAACAAAAAAGCGTATTTCTATCGCTCAATAGGATCTTTGGGTAGCTAACACTGGTGAGAATATGCTCAAGTTTGAATTCCGCAGCGGTATCTGCAGTACAATCCTTCATGGCCTTTGCTTCCACCTATCTCGTCACATAGCCAGGTGTAGTAATGATGTAATGTGCACTTGTCTTCTTTCCTAGGGGATTGATGGGTCTTACAAAGTGTATGGCCCATTCCGCGAATGTTTGCAAAGCCATCTGCAGTTACAGGGGCATCTCATATATGCGCAAAGGTTTCCCTATCCGTTGGCAAGCATCGCAGGCTCGACAGTATGTATGGGCATTACTATGCAATGTAGGCCACCACAACCTAGTCCCCAACACCTTCTGCACAGTTTCTTTTCCTGCATAGTGACCTCCTGCCACCCCTCCATGGGCCTCAACTAAGATTTCTTGTCGTTCATGTTCCAATACATACCTCCAAAACATCTCATCTACTCCCAACTTGTATAATTGACGAGCAATTATGGTGAAATCAGCTACGCGAGTTGCCAACTCCTTTTTCTGTTGTACTGAATAGTGTGTAGGTGCCATTCCCGTGGTTAATAAGTGAATAATTTCTGGAAAGTGCTCGTCCACCACCTTGATAGAAAAAAGTTGCGCATCAGGTAACCCTTCTTCTAAGTTAGTTGGCTCTTCCCCACTCTCAATCTGAGACAAGTGTCAAGTCTGTCATTCAATCTCCCAAGATTCACAATGATTTCAAAATCATACTCCTAAAATAGTAGTAACCACCTACAAATCTCCCGCCCCCCCCAACACAAGCTTATTGACTAGGTATTTTAAAGTTGAATGATTAGTGAACATCTTGAAGTGTCCTCCCAATAGATAGTTCCTATACTTTTGTAGGGAATACACCATGGCCAAGCCTTCTTGCTCAGTGGTAGAATAGTTATGCTCTGCACTAGAAATTTTTCTGCTAGCAAACGCAACCGTGTGATCGATGTCTCCTTCTTTGGGATGCGCTAATACGACTCATAGGGCTATCCCTGATTTATCCACATGTACATGGAAGACCTTCGCCCAGACCTTCGCCCAATATGGAAATATGAGAATAGGCGCAATGACCATCTTTTCCTTTAGTAGCTCAAAGCTCTTCTAATACTCCTCGTCCCAAAAAAAGGGTATATCTTTCTTCAGCAGCTTCTCCATTAGCGCAGTGATTAGGGCGTACCCTAGAATAAACTTCCTATAGTAGCCAGTGTGTCCCAAGATGTAGCGCAGCTGTTTATCAATGGTGAGGACTGCTAAATTGATGATAACTGTAATCTTATCTGGGTCAACCATCAATCTCTGCTGACATACAGCATGCCCCAATAAAATCCCAAATGGCACGCATAATATGCATTTCTTGATTTTTATTGAAATCTCGTGTTTTCTCCAAGCATCCAACATCATGTGCAAGTTTGACACATGCTTCTTTACTAATCCAAAAACTTTCCAAACATCCAAATAGACCTCCAGAAACTTGTGAATGAACTCTTTGAATACTGCTATGACTACGCGCGAAAAAATGGCAGAGGCATTATCTAGCCCAAAAGGCATGACATTGTACTGGAAATATCCCCACTAAGTTGTGAAGGTTTTCTTGTTGTGGTCTTTTGTTGCTATTATGATCTAATGGTACCCTGAAAACCCATTAGTGAATGAGTATGCTTCCTGACATCCCACATTATCCAAAATTTCATCAGAGAACGATGTAGGGAAAGGATCATGCACGCAGACATCATTCAACTTGTGCAGGTCTACGCAGATCCTTATCTCTCCTTTAGTCTTCTTCTCCTGGATTACCATAGGGCTTACCCAGTTCGACTATTCTATCGGTTAAATGATACATGTGGCCACCATCTTATATATTTCCTCCTTGAATTTATGTTTATATTTAGGGTTCAGTCGATAGGGCCATTGTTTGACAAGGCATGACTTCGACGTCAAGGTGATCCTCATAACATCCATCTCCACGACGATCCTTTTTAGCTCAAAGAACTTTGTAGGGAACATGTCCTAATATTCGGTGAGCAATTCCACGATCTTTCCCACCATATCATTATCCGAGTAATCCCCAATTTTGGCCATCTTGGGCTACTCTTCCATGCCAATGTTGACTTCCTTCGGTTTTAGTGGTTTGGTTACATCCATTACCTACAATAGATGTCCTGCAACTACATGTTCTCCTTCCGACTCTAGGATAGTGATATTTCGGGGGTCCCCCTCGTAGTCTTCTACTGACAAATTTCGGCAGTTGAAAATATCTTGTATCTGCATATCCCAAGCTGGCACAACAAATTCTTCCCTAAATAAGGACTCATTAAAGACCAAAGCATATATATCTTGCAAGGCTTCATCTAGTTTCTCCATTCCTCCTACTAAACCAAATGTCATTATGAAATCTTTTGTCATTGTACCCCAGTGACAAGTGCACTAGTGTATCTCTTCATCCAAATACCTAGTGGTGGGGATTGGTCCTAAGGCATGAATAAACATATGCACCCATTCATTCCAAGTCCTTTCATTCCATACTTCCATCCTGATAGCCAAGTGCTTGCACGGATCCCCACAGCCAGAGAAGAGTTCCACGGGTGGGTTGACTGGAGGATCAAATCATAGGATCATCATTTTTTGGCATTCCTCCTAGTCTTGGAAAGCCTCCTTATGAGTTTCCCACCATTGCTCATGGGTCGCGTGCATAGCCAAGTCAAAATCCCGAAACCTTTGTTCTTCAGGGACATTTACTTCGAATGCTTTAAGAAAATCCTTAACACTACCATAACCATCAAAGTGGGGCAGATCTCTTACCTCTGAGGAGATGCATTAGAAGCTCTTTGTGATCTTAAGGCATCGCAGTGCAGATACGTCATGCAACTAGTTTTGCCAATTTTTTATCTCACTGTCTGAGTTCGAGAGGCATTCATTGTCTTTCTCCCAACACAACATGGCATCAGCTATGGGATTGATCCAATCATCATCCTGGGTAGTCATTTTGTAAATGTGATCAACATCCCCCTTCTCACACACTGGTTATGTATATCGTTCTCCCTCTATTGGGTCCACGGGGACTATTACCTGCGTACCATCATTCTCAAAGACCATGCTTCTTCTTTTCAGATTGATGATACCCCCCATGTAAATGGCCCAGTCTAGACCTAAGAGCATAGGATAAGGGTCCACGTCATCCACATCCTGGATTACTTCAAAATCTACATAGAATTTAACTCCTGCAATGTCTACCACAACCTTCGGCAACCTGCCTGTGGAATGATATTCTGTTGGTTAGTCATTTATATCTGAATAGAGGACCACTCCACCCTGGGTTATCCCATCCTTTTCCAGGTTTTCTTAGGTAGGACTTTGACATCCGATCATAAGTTAAGGATGACTTGATTTATTTCATAGTCCCTAATCTGTGTAGTCATACGCATATCCTGACCAGTCCTTCTTTTGTTCTTATAAATCTTGTTCACAATTTTAAACTTTGTTTGTGGGGAAACCTTTTCTGCGCAGCTAAATATTAATGCTTGGAGATTCTCCACCGCCTTCTGGTTGCACAACAACTTCATGCATGCCTGAAGAAATGGCTTAACCACTTCATCTTATTTTTTATCCACCACAATATTTGAGGTGGATGCTTCGTTCTTAACAAAGTATTTCCTACCTCCGACGAAGGTCTCTTTCTCCTTCTTCAATTCCAGGCTCTTCCTTTTGTATGAAGAATTCCTGATCAATGGTTCGGGCACATATTTTTCCTCATCTCCACCAGTGGAATGCCACTACGTGTAATTAAATTGATACTTGGCCCATCATCCTGTGGTTCTTCCTTAAATTGTTGTACATTCTATGTGGGTGTTTTTTGTTTCTCCTGCATCCTCACTATCAGCACCGAACAATCTTCAATTACATGGTCGAATTGTCTACAATATATGTAGGATTGGCGCATAGTGTTTAGACAGTCTCTTGCATAATGTCCCACATCCCCGCAATTGTAACAAATTAGTTTCCCTCGTCCTCGACCTACGCTTCCGCCTCTCCCTCTTTCCCATCCTCTTGTAGGAGATCCTCCCCGCCCTGAGGGAGATAATGGCGAGGAAGGGTCAGCCTGTACCTTGTATAGGATTCCCTTATCTACCATCAGGTCAACTGTTCGACAGTTATGCTCGTCATGACCCACTGATGAGTAGAATCCGCACTACTGTTGCTTCAATTCTGGGACATAGGCACCTAGTCGCGGGTAGTGATCTGTATCATGTCTTCCTGGTACCCAACAGTCGGCGCACCACAGTGTTACACAACATTTTTTCACTATCCCCGCAATCCCTTGTCCCGCATATTGGAGGGTCTTTCCCATGACCCGTGAGCGATGTCATACTTTGCAAACACCTTCTTTGCATCCTTCTACTTAAGGACATCATTTCTCCTGCTAAACATTTCCTTAGAAAGCCCATAAAAACATATGTTTTGGCATTGGCGCGAGTAGCCAATTCACCCCTCATGCCAATTCTAGGGTTGGCTTGATTGGTGCAGTTTCCAGTCTGAAAGTCACGCCCACTAGCACTTGTTTCCAGTTCATCACCTGCACCATCCCCTATCTTGCATAGATTATAGCTACATAGTCGCGTATTTTCTTGTAGGTGTTAGGGTTTGCCTTGTTTTGGAACTTTTGGTCAGTACTTGTCTCTCTGGGTGTTTTCCTGACTTGATTTGAGTGCTATGAGATTGTTTGTGACTGTGAACGACCTCTTCCATTCGGTTGTTTGTATTTTTCTTTCAACATCATGGCCTTAGGGTTTTCTAGTGCTAGGGTATGCTAAGCCTCTTGTAGGAGTTTGAGTCTTTTGTTTCACAGCCACCTTTGTTATTTGCTTGATTGCATTCAGCTCCCTCGATCCGTTTTGAGTGGTTGCATTTGGTGGAACAAGTCTTGCATGTTTCATTCAATTTTGCTTCTTGTCACTCAAAGCATAGCTCACATTGCTTGTATGGGTCTGTTTCAACATCTTTCTTCGATTTCAGAGATCGTAACATTGGTTTGAATTTTTTCTTTTGAGTTGTTTGGATTGTTTCACTTTGACTATCTCTTTGATATTCTTGAACTAGTGTGAAGGTTTCTTTTTCATGTCATTTAGTGCAGTGTTTGCTCTATTACATTCAAAAATCAAAAATATATATTTTATGCTTCCATTATTGTTTGCATTGTAGAATTGAAAAAAAAAATCGCATAACTAGCATTGTGCATTCTAGGAAAGATTTATCGTTTTCATTAGCTTGCATCAGATTCTGTAGTGGATGTTTCTGTGTGTTCTCATTATTTTCTATCGCATGAAAACTCTTAAATTTCTCCTAGATAGCTTTTCATTGAACGAAATGGTATTTTATGGCATGTAGCTTGCATTTATGGATTTGTGAGATCCAACATACAATAGAACCTTGGAATTGAAACATAAATACAAGATCAACTTAAAATTTATTCAATTAACCAAGGGCAACATTGAAACTTAATGAAACATTTAGTGGTCTATGTTAGAGACGTGTTCTGACGTCTTTAAACCTAGCAGCTATCGTTTTCCATCTAGCTTCAGACAGCACTAGTATGGACTTGTGCTCCATGTACCATCGAGTATACAAAGGGAGACCCCTCTAGGTTGCAATCCTTTTATCCATAGGAAGCCGAGTCTACCGCCTTGTAACCGTGATACACCGAACATAGCATTCAGGGAGACTACCTGCATGTACGTCAAGTCCTTGGTTGATTTTTATTTCATTTTATAACCAAGGTGTATATGGCAGTTCACGGGAACCTGGTACACCCTTTTACCTAGACTACCTGAGCAGTCATTTTCGTAAATTTGGAAATATCATCGAGCACTTGTCCTTTTGCACTCGCTTAAAACTAAAAGAGACTAGAGTCATATTTGACTGTTTCTTGACTCTTAAAACATGAAACAACAAAATTTTGGTTTCAATGTGGTAAAATAAACTACCTACGATTACACGCCCATTAAATTTTAATTACTTGGCTTGTCTTTGTTTGCCTTGGTTTTGATCCAAGAGTCTTCATTTTCGATCTTTTTCCATTTTTTGGTGTGCTATAGTCACAGTGGCAGAACCATTGGTTTCATCTACTCGTAGTCCTTTCACGAATGATTCATCTGAAACTTCCCAGACCTCCAGGTCTGCCGAGCTTGAGCAACCTATCATCCCGTCAGAGTACCCCTTTGGAGAATCGATTGAATTCCATTGGCCTCTTTCCAACGCTTGGTTTGGGTTTGGGGTCGGGAAGCATTTTCCCTCTCTCACATCGGGATCACCATTTTTGGCTGTTATCAATCTCCTAGGCCTCGTACTCTTTTGAAAGATCTCATGGTGGATTCAGAAATGGATTCGTTTGGTCCTAATGGCTATGAGGGTATTCCAGTTTCTGATGAAGAGTACCAACTTTTCCCGGAATACATCCATCAAGAGCCTACTGAGACTTCACCATCGGTGTCACTTCCAGCTGGATATAGGTCTTTGGGTCAGGTTATAACTGGTATTGCCTCAATGGCAACATTGACCCTGTCAAGGGGGCCCATTCTCCCATCATTTGGGATGTCGCTGAAGACTGTTGTCTCGTCGGCGCCTTTTGTTATGTCTGTTCCCACTAGGCCTACTGTCTGTGTGGTTGCATCGGCACCGGTCGTCACCGCTCAGCCGTCAGAAGTTTTGACTTCGGTAGAGACTTCGACTGCCATGGAAATCCTTGGCGACCTCTCTTTTAAAGAGTATCGACTGGCTGTTCAACAACAGAACTCCCAGACTTATCAGTCCCCTCAGGATCCTTATCGGTCTTATTTTTCTCATTATGGAGTGGATGGTACCCCGATTTATTCACTTCTATTTCAATATGATGAGCAAGGCAACCCCATCTACTTGCCTGCTCCCGAGGCTTATCAGTTCATTAACGGTTTTATAGCTACCTTTCTTGTGCAACCTTCCAACCAAAAAGGACAACCCGTTTAGGGACAATCTTCGGTCCAGTACGGGTATGCTTTCAGCCCACAAGGAAAACTATTTTAGGTACAACCTTTGGCCCAACAAGGGTATCCGTACAACCCACAAGGACAACCCTTACAGGGAAAATGTTCGGTCTAACATGGATTGTTTTAGGGCCCGCAAGGGCAGCCTTACAATCCTCAAGGTCAAGCTCAGTCTATGGTCCAACCAGGGCAACCTCAAGGACCAGCCAAGCGACCGGTATATCAACCTGGACCTTCGTACAGTCCTGGGGGACAAATCCATCCATCTCAACCTTTGGTGCAACCTCAACAGCCGTATTTTCCAATTGATCCAAATTTTGCAAAACCAGGGCCATATTATGGTCCTTCTCTAGGCCAACCCAGTTATCAGGCACAACCTGGCCCACCCCAACCATCATGCCAACCTGCTCAGTAGGGGCAACCTAGCGGCACTCATCAGTCAAATCAACCTATTCAGCCAGGCCAACCTGCACAGCCTATTAACCCTGCTCAGCCACCACTTTATTCTATGCACCAACCGAATCAACTTGTGCGCCTAACCTATCTAGCTCAGTAGGGCCCCACTTATCAACTACCCGCTCGACCCCAAGGCGGTTATTTTCCTCAAGGTCAATATCGACTGGTTTACAACCCGCCTCAAGGTTCTGCTTACTACCCTCAACCGCCAAGCTATACTTATACTCCACAGCAAAATCCGTCTGCTGCTCAATGGGGACCCTCGTATACTCAAAATCATTATCCTGGTTTTAAACCGCCGTATCCTGGTTCTGAGTAGCCATATCGACCAAATTATCCAGCTTATTCCCCTTATGGGCAGAATCCTCTGGGACAGAACCAATGGGGGTAGAGTTACACTCAACCAGGATGGAGTATGGGTACGGGTCCTTATCGGGGACCTGTTATGCTTTTTAATCCTCAATTACCTTTTTTCGCCATGTTGGAGTTACCAGATGTGTCCAAATTGGAAAATGATCCCATTCTTCATAATCCATATTGGTCTCCAGTTCCAACGAAGGTTCCAAGTGATTGTCCCAAGTTCGAGGGCAAGTCTGGAGAAGACCCCCAAGCTCACATCATGACATATCATTTATGGTGTTCTTCGAATTCTTGGGTGGATGATTCCGTCCGACTCCATCTTTTCCAGTGCACTCTTACCAGAGCTGCTGCTAAGTGGTACATCGAACTACCTTGTGGTGCCTTTTAAGATTTCAACACTCTCGCTATGGCATTCCTTACCCATTTCCAGTTGCTGGTTCGTTATGAAGCTAGGATGCATCTTCTAACATCCTTGAAACAGGATTGGGCTACCCATATCTCAGACCATATTCATGAATGGAGACGGTGTCGTTTCCTGATCAAGTTCGATCAGATTGCGAAAGACATCACCATGGGGGCATGTGTAACCGAGGAACAAGCCATCGCTCGTGCCTAGTACCTTGATTTAGTGTACTCTCAATCAGGAATTTTGTATGACATATTGACTGAAGCTCCATGACCTCGGACCTCTAAAGTGCCGGCTACCCCATCAGTCGACGACGTTATTGGTTATGTATCTCAGAATTCATGCAAGTTTTCCAATGGGAAGCAGAAATCAAATTTTTTTAATAGTTCTGCTCCTCCGGCTACCCCGAATTCTAGTAAAACCTCGGAGGTCAATGTCGTTCATGCCAATATTGTGGACAAGACTTCCAAGGGGAAAAATAAAGGCAAAGGCAAGGCGAAACTCGATCCCCAAAACCGGAATCGTCTAAACCTCGTGCTGATGATGGTTCACAGAAAAAGCCAAAGTATCCCTGTCTAATTTGTGATGAGGACCACTACAATAAGGATTGTCCTAAACGATTCAACGTTATTTAACTGCTCAAAGGCACTAAGGTAACTCCGGTATTCCTTAAGGAACCTTTCCCATCTCAGCAAACAAAGATGGTCGAGCAACCTCCACCATCTGCGTCATTTGGCTCTCAAGTATTCATGATGAATGGTTCTGCACCCGTTTCCATCACTACTCGGTCGAAGGATTATGCTGGATCACGCCAGGTAGCTGGGAAAGAGGTCATTCATGGCCATCCTCCCCCACCTGCCTCTAGTTCTCTTGAGATTGAAAGGCCCAGTGTTGAACCCATTGTACGACCACCTTCTAAAGGTGTTCTCTGGAAATCTTCTTGTAATCTTAATGTTTGTGCTGCCCAGCATTATAGTATTGTTGAGGACTAGCATAGGAGCCTTCCGTGATGTCCATGTTAGAAGTGCTTCAGAGTTGTCCATATAAATGGAAAGCATTATTATCTGCGATCGGCGGGATTGAGCCTGCTGATTCTAGCCTTCTCTCTTTCGACCTATAGAATTTCATCCCCTGACATCCGCACCAGATTTCTCTTGTCATACAAGTCGGCATTAATGGTATCAACATCCATAGATCCATTTTTGACAAAGGTGCGTCCACCTATGGTATGTCATCTGCTTGCTGGAAAGCTATGGGTTCTCCAGCTCTCACTTCATCACCCAATGCCCTAGAGGCATTTTATGGAAGGGAATAAAAAACCTTGGATTTTCTCGCTAGCTTGTCGATCACATTGCAAGGAAATATGGTCAACGTTGAGGTAGAATTCATTGACGCCAAACTCAATTATAATATTCTACTTGGTCGTAGTTGGACTAATGCTATGCTGTGCGTTCTCCACCCTCTTCTGACTTCTAAAGTTTCCAGACAAGAGAAAAATATTTTTTGTCGATCAGTTGTCGTTCTTTACCTCGTCTTCAGAGAACAACGTCCCATACGTTGATCAAATTCTGTCTCCCCTCGACAGTCGAGGGCCGGGTCTTTTCAAAGATCACTCTCTCATGGGTATTTTTCCCTTTCCACGACCAAATACCGTTCAAGTCAATATGATCTCTCGGTCAGATGACCCATGGATCGTCCCTTTACCTGAACAAGTTGATTCATTTGGGGATTCAATGCTGCTTTGTCCAAATGAAATCAATTATTGTGAGCTTATAGTTGCATCTGGTTCTCCCCCTTCTGAAGGTGCTCCTTTGAGCATGGCTCTCAACATTTATTCTCAATCCCCCTGGCTCGGCGATGCGGATTCGCATGATCATTTGAAAGAAGTGTTTCCATCCGATGAGGCTATCATGGAAACCATGTCTCTTGAAGATCTACCGTGGAGCGATGGGCATCATCATTCCTCGCTCATGCCTTGCCTCGGGGAAATGTCTGAATGTCTTGAGTGTTTTGCATCTCAAGTTCCTTCTCCGCCACTTCAAATGCCTATTTTGACTCATGAAGTCTTTTGTTGAAGATTGCAACAAGAAACAATGAAGGAGGCATCCTGAAACATCATTCCTGATCCTAGTTGGAAAGTGATCACCTAAACTAGGTGGGGGCCACACAGGTGATTTTTGTCGCAAAGTCTATTTTTAGACATATGGATCATGTTCTATAAGTTGCGGGATGCTATTTGTAGATGGTTGGTCAAGTTGGAAAAATAGATGGACTTTTGTTTTTAGACATATTGGGCAGAATCTATTTTTAGATTGCTAGTCTTAAAATAGATATGTCGAATATTATTAGCTCTTAGTAATATTTGGACTCTAAACATTATCTTATTCTCTTGGAGCACTTCAGTTAAGTGCACAGATGTGGCACAGGAGCTGACAGAAGGAATTACACTATTCTTGAGGGTTAAGTGGAGCTATTGCATGGATACTTCAGTTAGAACTCATGTGACAGAGTTTGGTGGAGTTATTGAAGTAGTTGGTGGAGTTGTGTTCAGTTTAACTTAGTTAAACATAGTTGAGCTAGTTGTATCTAGTCTAACTGATTGATACACTAGTGAGAGTGGTGTGAATTAATTGTTAATTAACTCACTAATTATTAACTCATTAATCAACTAAAGAATACATCAGTTAGATACAGTGCATGGACAGTTTCAGTGGAGACCAGTGAAGAGGTAGGTGAAAGAGTAGTGTGACTATCAGTTGTGACTATAGTATTGCATGATTTGCAACAAACGGTGGTTGGAGATGCCTATGAAAATTGCATGAACAAGGCTGGGGAAATTTGAACTCATCCAGAGCCATTCTTCAGCAGGGATTGCGCAGTAGAGGCAGGCTAAAGGCTGGCAAAGATCGGTGCATGGATTTGCAAGATCGGGCCTGATTAGTGTGTAGCAATTGGAGATTGTACTAAGAGCTTGTGAGGAGCTTTATATGATGATTGTTACGTGATATCTATGACATATAATATACAGATAGTTGGGGGTTTTCATCTTTAAGCTTTCCCATAAATTATTGTGTTCATATGTGTGAATTTTTATGGTTTTAATGTGTGCATGCAATTGATTTTATTTCCACAATTAATGATCAATGATAGAAGAGATTATGTATTGTGCATGAAGTCAAATAGTGTGTGATCAGGAGAATCTCGGATGTATAACATATCAGTTATATATAATTTCTACATCTTTGCCGAAGGTAACTTGGGTAAAATTACTCAAATGATGCCTATCAACATTTCCATGAAACTGGGAATTGTCGAGAACATCCATGTGGGAGTCACTTGCTCTTCCGAGGAAGTCCCTTTCACTCGAATTTTGAAGCAGGATGTCCCTTTCTATTGGGATGAGATTGCTCAGTAGTATTTTGATAGGCTTAAGATGTTGCTTGTCAACGATCCCCTATTACATCCTCCGAATTACCATCGTGATTTCACCCTCTATCTAGCTGCCGCTTTCAGTACGATTGCTATGGTTTTGGTTCAAGATGATGATGACATTAACGAGAATTTTGTTGAATACTTTTCTTGGAACCTTCTCGACCCTAAAACACGTTACACACATGTCGAGAAGTTAGCATTGGTTGTCATCCAGGCTGTCCAGCATTTTCGTCACTACATCATTTTACGCATGGTGACCGTGATTCCTGATGTTAACCCCATGACTTATATTCTGTCTCGGCATTTGTTGGGGGGAAAATACTCGAAGTGGATTGTTACCCTCCAAAAGTTTGATTTGGAGTTTACTACAGCCAAATCAAAGAAGTCACTTGTTTTTGCTGATTTGATTTGTACTTTCCCCGCCGACTCTGCTCCTTCTCAATCCGAGGATCATATTCCAGATGCAACTCTTTTTCTAATTAGCACCCTTGATTTTTGGTACAGTGATATCGACGTGCACCTCCA
This sequence comes from Pinus albicaulis, assembly GCA_034641835.2. Classification (NCBI taxonomy): domain Eukaryota; kingdom Viridiplantae; phylum Streptophyta; class Pinopsida; order Pinales; family Pinaceae; genus Pinus; species Pinus albicaulis. The sequence continues at coordinate 1,456,396,076 of CM076584.1, forward strand.
GACCTATAATTTTAGGACCAAGTTGACGAAGGATGTCTGACGCCACATTTGACATCAGTCGCAACCCTATCATATTGTCGGAGACACCCTTTATCGTGTTGGTGTCGATTCCATGCTCTGCTGATGTCTGACCCTCGAGGAAGCTGAAAAAGTTCTAAATGACTACCACAGTGGCACCTATGGTGGTCACATTTCTAGTTATGCCACTGCACAAAAGATCCTTTGTGCTGGCTATTTCCGGCCATCCATTTTTAAAGACTCCATTGTCGTAGTACGCAAATGCCATGCATGAAATATTTATCAACACAAGATGCATGCGTCACCGGTTCATTTACATCTTGTCATTACCATGGGTCCTTTTTCCAAATGGGGCATCGATTTTATGATGTGTAACCATCGTTCGGCTGGGGGGCATGCCTATATTATCATCGCCATCGATTATTTCTTGAAATGGGCTGAAGCAATGCCTACGCTGGCTGTGGACAGTAAGACAACGACACAATTCATTTTCAATCATGTTATTACTCAGTATGGTGTTCATCAAGCCATTGTTACTGATCATGGTTCTCATTTTCAGGATTATATGATGCAGAGCTGACATCTAAGTTGGGCTTGCATCACGATAGCTCAATGCCTTATTACCCTCAAGCTAATGGCCAGGTTGAAGGCGTCAACAAAGTCCTTGTTATAATGCTTCAACGAGCAATTGGGATCCATAAATCAAGTTGGCATCTCATGTTGTTTTAAGCTCTCTAGGCTTACCGAACATCGATTAAGAGTGCAATCGGATTTACCCCATTTCAATTGGTATACGGTCTGAAAGCCACTCTTCTGATTGAATGTGAAATCCCTTCACTCAAAATAGCTTTGGAATTATTTCCTGATACTTCGTCTGAAGAAGAACGTCTCCTATACTTAGCGAGATTGGATGAAACTAGTCGCTTAACTGCTTTGGTGATTGAAGCACAGAAAAAGCGAGTCAAAGCCCATTTTGATCAAATAGTGTCCCCTCATTCTTTCATCAAAGGTGATCTCGTTCTCTTATATGACCAAGCTCATGACAAGCTGGGGGCAGGAAAATTCCAACCCATGTGGCATGGGCCGTACATTGTCAAACGTGTGTTACAAAATGGGGCTTATGAGCTCATTGACTATGAAGGTTATCCTTTATCGTAGCCCAGAAATGGGTTGTATCTCAAAAAGTATTATGCTTGAGTCATTCATGGTATGTGTAAATAGGTGTTTCTTTTTTCATTTTTGTGCATATTTTGGTTTGATGTGCTTTGTGAGTTTTTTCTACTTATTGGGTCTTGTTTGTTATGCAGATGTCTATTTCCCCTTATTTTGATTTCGTGGATGGTGCTTCCCACAGTACCAGGAAGTTGTCTTCGGTAGCCTGCGTAATTTATGATCCTATTGGTGAGTTGATTAACTTACAAGGTATTTGTTTAGGACCAAATACAAACAATGTCGTTGAATATAGCTCTATTTTGGAACTATTATCTGAGGCAGTTAACCTTGGCATATGCACGTTGCTTGCGAATTTGGATTCGTAGCTTATTGTTCTTCAACTTAACGGTCATTATTCAGTTTGAAACCCATGCACTTTGAGATTGTATTTTTGTATTCGTTTGCTTGAAAGACATTTTTATTTCATTACATATCAACATATACTGAGACGAATGAATACACTAACAGATGTAATAACTAACATTTTGCTGGATAGACATTTGCACAACTTATAAAAACATAATCATATGTAAATATACCCATGTAGAAAATATATGTGTATATATATATCATTGGCTTGCAACGTGTGCATCATAAAACCCAAAAAATAATATATGTCTGTTTTAGTTACGTCGTGGGACAACATGTCTCTAAAAAATGTGCGGAAATAAAGCCTAAGTGCCTAATCGGCATGGTGCTCATGATAGCAAATCATTGCCCGTACCAACCAACTCAGCAAGAGGTGGATACGACTTCGCACCCCTACAGTGTGCCTCTGATAGACCCGAGGCACATCATCCAAGGGAGCATAGTCTGGGACCCCATGGGCGATCCCCTCCAGGTTCTGTACTAGCTCCTCCTCGCCACCCTCACCATGAGGATCGAAATCGCGAGGAATCTACCTCGCTACCAACGACATGCTTGCAGGACACTCTGGGCCAACATCTGCATATAAAATTTAACTGTCAAAACATTCATGTATACCAAAATGTTATAAAATCATGAAAATAAAAAATGAGTCTCACCTAGCTCTTCATCCTAATCCTTTCCCTCCGATATCGGGAGGTCGGGATCTCCGATGAAGTCTGTATCAGCGTAGGGCTAGTCCTCCATGACAATCAGTTGTCATCAGAGCCAATAAAAAAACTCTAGCCTCCAATACATTTGTTGGCCACCCCCTACTCTAGGCATCAGTGCGGCCCATTGGGTCATCTGTGGCTCTGTGGGTGGCGACATCAGGACAATAACCCCCTGACACTGGAATATGTGTAATCGTTCCAAGAAGAATGATACTAGAATCGATCCATACCCAAACTACTTTATTTTGGTCTTCTTGCACTTAGTGAGCTACTATTTGATTTTGACAGTCACGGCCTCCACCCAGTTGAAGATAGTCGGGTTCATGCACTCTGAGGCAAGTAGTTGTGTCTTCGTAGCCTCATGCAGTGCCTGTGATCCCGTAACTCACATGATGGTGTGCAACACTAATATTAGTGCCATAGTAGCGACGGTTTGGATGTCCACTTTGCCACTCCCTATTTCTTTTCATGCCCCTGGGCACACCCTGTCAATTACCATTCCCATGCTTTCCTCGGAAGGACGGGTACCGGTCAAGATAGGGACTGCACCCCTATGTGACAATCCAGTGATGAAATACACATCAGAAACTTTGAGTTCAAGTTCCTGATCCTGAAGTACAAACTTTTCTTTATCTTCGTCCCAAATGCTTATCAAATATTGAAGCAATTCGGGCTGAGCCCAGAGACATGGTGTTAGGAAAAACTTCTTAAGCCTACAATTCCTGAGGGTGTTCATGCATTGTTCATTTTTCATGGCCTGTTCATCCTCTTCACTGTGTTCTCTCTCTTTCCACTCAATTACCATATTTTTCTGCTTGTTACGTACATGCATTGTCCATATGTACATTGTAAGTCCCCTTAGGCATTAAAATTTGCAATAAAATGGTTGCATTTTCTTAAATTTGAAGCGTATTTTTGGTTGTGCGGTTGGTACGAATGTTTTTCTAACAGTCACGCCACCTAGCATGACCCCTGTGTAAAAAAGGGCCGATTAGTGCGGGTCTGTGCCCGAAACCTGCGCCAACCGTGATGCCCTAGTTTTTAAAAATCCCCCCCTAAAGAACTCAAAATGACAATTAAATGTAATGAAATATTGCTCAAAAGATGGAAAATGGTGTCGATTCTTACCTGAAACTAACGAGATCCGGGTTGGTTCACTGGTTTTCTTGAAATCGTCACCGCAAGATCACAAGGTAAATGGACCACTATTGCTCTGCAAAGAGGTAAAAGTGAAAAGTAAAAATTATTTACCACTTATGGTCATTTATAACTTTTCAAAATCTAAAATTAGGTTTTAAAACATATTTGTCGATTATTTTCATGTTATTTTTGAGGAATAGTTTTTACACAGGCCTTTTTGTGCAGTGACAGGTTTTCATGAAGAGACGAGTTGTATTTTATACTTTTTCAGACTCAGTAAAAACACGAAAAAGTCACTACTGGAGTCATCTTTCAGCTCTTTTCTGACTCTCTAAAAATGAAAATATCGCCAAGTCACTTGTCATTTTGAACTCGTAAAATTGGCTACGAAACGATATCTACCTAGTATATGTTTACCCCTTTTTCGGGCTGGGATAAATTATTTACGAAAAAGGAATACCTTAGCTGATCGCGACTAAGGGTTTCTTTCAGATATTGTTTTCTACCTTTTCGGATCTGAGAGACTATTTATGAAAAGGGACTTTTGGAGTTTTCTTTTCCGCCTTCTTTTCAAACTCCCTAAACATGAAAAGATACCGAGTTATTCCTTTGTTAGACTCATTAAAATCTGATGACATCGGATTCCATCATCATGAAGTTACCTGAGTTCCTCCTTCCTAGGGATTTTTCAGAAGGAGAAACTTACATCGCAATCATATGCTATCCCCTTCAAGCTTGTTTTCAAAAATAATTGGGGTACTCGCCAGAAATAGTGGGGGAAAATGGAACCACACTATAGTCGTGTTGGCGTATGTCGCTCTTGAACATGGCACTTGTCTGCATTCGTGTCGAGTTGGGGACATCTCATCTCGTTACTTGTTTTCCTCCATGGGTTTGGGTAATCTGTTTTGACCACTCATCTACTCTTTGACACGTCACCATGACCTCAGATCCCTTGATGTCAAATACTACCAAATCCAGTGTCGTGACGCCGATATGTTCAAGAGAAGTTTGGCTCTGAAGTTTTCAACCTCCCTCTGATTCTCTGTTGGTCTTGATTCACAAACATCATATTCCTCTGCCTTGTGTCGATGGTGTAGGAAATATTATGGCCCACCTTCGATCAAGGTCCCTTCCTGTCGACTCCAGCTCATTATCCAGGAAGTTGATCTAGAGACTCCCTTCAGGTACCTTGGAGCTTGCATGCCTCTATGGTAGGTTCTTCGCATTCGACGTAAGGTCCACACCATTGGCCTTCCATTGATTGACTTTATGGGTGTTCGACGTCAGATCACTGTTCACATTCCATGGATTGTACCTTTTGTACCTTGAGAGCCCTTGTCATTATTGGTGGTTTCTCTCACGTCTGTTAAAAGCTTTCATCATTGGCTGGTAATCAAACAACTTTCTTACATGTTCGACTTCATCTCACATATTCACATGCTTGAATTTGTACTTTTTTCGGGTCAAGATGGAGCGCAAGACCCTGGGCTTTGTCTGATGAAATCCAGGCTGTGGATTCTTTGTGGATTACTATGACTTATTATGTGACTCTTCTGATTGGATGGCTGTGACCATACCTGATTCTATTTTTTGATCCCTACTACTGGAGGGTTGTTTCCATACCTCAGATCTCATTGTTTATATACTCTATTATGGATGACTACACCCATACCACATGTCATGTATTAGATGTATCATTTTTACTTTTACTTGCAGGTTTTTTGACAACAGTGTTTTGGTTTAACGCGTTCTCATAAAGCATTTCACCCCTCCCTCTCTCTATGACCTCATGCTTTAGGGGGCATCTGTTACATAGAATTTTGTCACCGTCCCTAGAATCCCTCACCCTGCATAAAGGAGGGCCTTTCCCGTGACCTGTGAGCAGTGTCATACTCTGCAAACACCTTCTTTGCATCCTTCTGCATAAGGACATCATTTCTCCTGCTAAAAATTTCCTCAGAAAGCCCATAAAAACCTATGTTTTGGCATTGGTGCGGGTAGCCAGTTCACCCCTCGCGCCAGTGTGGAGGATGTACACAAGAGGTCGCGCCAGCTGGTTCTCTATCTCTTTGTTGTGCCCGCACTAGCCTTTTTGGGAATGTTTTTTAACAAATTAGAGGCAGAAGTTTAAACATGATAAGCCATGGATGTCTCCCTTTAGGTAATGGTTTTAACTTCGATGGAACAGTCTTTGAGGATAGGACTCCCCTTGATGATTATAGGGATCCTAAATTCTCATTCTCCCTCTATATAAACAAGCCTTCTCCCTTTAAAAAAGCTAGAGGAAAATATAGCCAAGAAGCTGAACTTGGAGAAGAGATACTATAGTTGAGTAATCACTATAGAGAAGGTAGAGCCAAGGAGAATTACGGTAGAGAGAGCCCCATCTAAATTCCCGACGAGCTTTGTGAGACGTGCTCCACTGGAACCCTGTTGGAGGAGACTGCAACGTCGAAGCCTTTTTATACTTTTCCTTCTTTTAATTAATATACTTGACTATGGTATTGGTTCCATCTATGTGTCATGTTTATTTAATGCACGTGATTTGGTCTTCTTCGACTGACCAATAGTTATGGATGTGAATAGTATGTTGTATATCGTCTTTGTTTCTTGTGATTGTGCAGGTATTCGAGCGTGATAATGAGCGGATCGTGATCTGTCGAACCAAGAGAGAGAGGTAGCCACTCTTTTGATGATAAAAACAACGCAGGATATACAGTAAGTGATCTATCGAATATCTATCCATTCGTTAACTAGAAATTTATGTCATAGGGTGTCTTGTTTGTGGCTAGACCCGCTCTAGGGCTAGTGGGATCGCCTCTGTCCACAAAGGGTGTTTACCTCACCAACGCACAGTGTGGGGGTACATGGTCCAGCCATGTCTCTACAGTGTAGAGGATTTGGTCCCCCGGCCTACATATAAACTGAAAATAGAGGGCATTAATCCTTAGTGTGGCCTGATACGCTGCAGTGTATGCACCAGACATTCGCACAAGATTATTTTCCTGGATCTCTTCAAAAAAAATTTAATTTCGCCTCTAGCTGTCTCTGGATCTGCAGTTCCACAAATTGAGTATCATCTCTTGGTGCAGCTTCTAGCTTCATGGAAATCTCCAGGGCTTCTTCCTGGGAGTCGATCTTCTGTTGTCCCATAGGTCCACATAGATGTGGTAGAAACATGGAAATAAACCACTCCTTGTGTTGTTTATCCTTGTAGACAAATCCTCCTTCAATGATGACCTTCTTTAGTCATTGGTCAACTTCCCAGACGGACTCTATAGGTCCCTACATAAAATATTTCAATTTGACCATGCATTGAGAGTAGGAATTAGGCTTCCAGAATTGCTTCTTTAGGGAATGACTAATGTCTTTTATTGAAGGAATCATGTGCTGACTAATGTATCCCATGAACCGATCCATGGCCCTTCCTTCAAAGGATATGGAAAGTTGCGCTCTCTTAACAACATCATTATTAACATTCTGTGCAGTCCATACTAACTCTGCTACAAACTAGAATCAATCCATATGCTCGTCCCCGCACCCTTAAAGGTTTGTAGCTTCATGTGTGTAGCCATATCATCTACAGGTGGTGGCGGAGGTGGTGTAGGAGAATTATTACCCTTGCGTGGGTTCGACGATGACGTAGTCGAGGGACTAGTCTCTACGTGTGCAGTCTTGCTTTGGATGAAGTTAGGCTAATCCCTTAAAAGACTGTATACCGATCTATCTCCTTCTTGATTAAAACAGTAGTATTTACCGCTTCGCATCATGTTTCCACTCTGGTTGGAAGTCACTCACTCGGAGTGGCTGCAGAGGACACCCTTTTCACGCAATAGCATCTTAATCAGTAATGCCATTGTTTGTAAGAACTTTCCTCGAAACCCTTTCAAAAACCTTCGCTCGGCTTCAGAATAGGTCACAAACTGATCAAATGCAAACTCTATTACAAATCCTCCCAAAACACTATCCACCCAGTGATCTACAGTTTGGATGATCTTGTTATCAACCTTCTCCAAATGTTGGATCAATTCAAGGGTCCACTATGTTACCTGATCGTCTTTCCAACAGGTATGGAACTCTTCCAACCTTGCCAACCACTCCGGCAGTTTTTGTGTGAAGGTTACGAAGAATATTTTGTGCACCTCTATGAAAATGTACTTGTTCTTCCACTCTTTTGCAGTCAGGTTCTTACTTTTATTCTCTTTTAGAGAAAACTCCTGAATCTGCTTTTCAAACCAGTCCTCGCGTTCAAGCTTCAATGGATGCCAGTGACCCTGTGGAATTACCATATCTCTCTCTCAAAATGCTCTTGGTCCTAGAAACGAATCCATTTTTTGGTTTGAGGGGTCTTGACCCAAGTTCAGCCTTAACGTTTACCAACAAACCCTTGTACTGCTGGCCCTTTCAGCAATGGCCTACTTGTTTTGGTCAAATTCTCACCCAAAGTAGTATGGGAGGGTATTGGAACCAGGTTTCTGCACCCTGAGAGAGAGAAATATAATTTAAGTGGGTCCTTTCAAATCTAACAGACCTGCGCTGGAGATGCCCTAACACAGAAACCCTTAACAGTAGGTATGGAAAAGTAACCCAAGTGAAGCCCAAATTAGAGGTAAAAATTCAGTAATTCGATGCAACAAGATAATTACAGCCAGATCTATGCATTCAATTCCTTCCTAGCTTCGCATCCACGTGCATATCAATAAACCATCAATATTCAAAAGCATACATTAACTAATAAATAACACAGAGTGCAACCAATAACCATAACAAAGAAGTATTCAACTATCACAAAACAATCTTCTTATTCATTAATATCTAGATCCAACTTATAGAATCTATTACCAACCCACGGAGACAACCAGCTGGGTCTGCACACAGCAGTAATTAGGCTCTCTGGGCACACAGCTAGTAGGATCCCTTACCCAGAAAATCAATACAACAAATCTACAAATTCGTACCCAAGCTTAATCCAAGACTTAGCCTCCCTCTAGACTCGATTTATTGATCTATTTATAACATATTAGTCTGCGCTACTCTATGGTCCATAAACCTTTGGTCTACCCTTTGACCCATTAAAATTTATTGGGGGCTTTGACCCACCCCAAATCCCCTGTGGTAGACTAAAATATTATAAAATATTACAAAATTCTATCAAAAATGCAGTTAGGGGACCCCGCTCCAAGAGATGTATGCATATTTAATAATAATTAATGATTTTTAGATGAGTAATTCTCCCACCTCTACTCCCTGATATTCTATGTATTTTCTCTTGATCCTTGGTTCCAGTTGGTTTCCATGATCCCTTCAGAGTACTCTCTTGAGGTGGGGGCATCCTCCTCCCCCCTTCACCAAACCCTGCTGCTACTTTCCTATCACTCATCTCCTCTCTGGGTCCTCCATGTGATTGGTCCTAGGTATCCAAATGCATAAAACAATTGGATAACATACCTTGAATCAATATGACCCCTTGAGTCCTTCCCAAGGAAACCCTCTCCCTGGTTGAGCATGGTCTAGTAGGGATACTTAGGAATTTAGATACTACTGTGTATTGGAACATGATTTTTTATGGCAATTAAATATCTTAAATAATTTTAAACCCTTCACCTTGTAAATGAGCATGCTTTCATTTTTCTATACTCATCTCCTCTTGTATAATTCTCCTAATTTATTCTTTGCTAATGAAATCATCATGAATTTCTTATAAGGAAGTTGCTATTGCAGTTAGTAAAAGAACACTTGCTAATATTTCTAGTGAGATAAGAAATCAGATTACTAGAGCAGTTGATAATTGGCGAAGGAAAATACAAAAGAAAATTACCAAGGAGTCCAAGGAGTCGAAGGTATCGAAAAGGGTAATGCATGAGGTAACCAATCAAACATCATTCATTTTAGGTGCTTATTTTTTGACTTCCCCTTTCATTAATATTTTAGCCAATTTAAAAGACAAGGAGCAAAATCTTGGTTCCTCTAGTACCATCCGTTTTGCAAAAAACTACTGTGCAAATGCAAAGGGGAAGATGGTTCTTTGTCCAGTACAAAAAAAGATGGGTGCTAAGTGGAAACTTCATTTTCTAGATTGTAGGATGGAAGGAAATATAGGTATAAGAACTGATGATTATTCTCTAAAGGATCAAAATGTTATGGGATTTTTCCCTCAAGTGTTATATTATTGCTTACATGGCACTATTTTGAATAAAACAAGGAATTTTGTGCGACTTCACTTGGCATATATATGTCTTGTAATTGAGAAAACCTTGACCAAAATATACAATGAACTAGCTATTCAAGGCTTTTATGCATTTAATTTAAACCTGAAGAAACATAAATTAGTTGCATCTTGATGGATGAGGTGCAATTTTACCAAATCTGGATTGAAATTGGCGTAGTCCACCGTTCTGTAGCTCTTGCTGTTTATTGGTTCCTTTTATCTCTATGTAAAATATTTACATGTGAAATTCTAGCAGAATTCTCATATTCCACATCACAAAACATTTATCAGTACATGAGTCCAACTACATTGTTGAATTTTAACATTTTCAAATCAGGACAAACCAGTTTTGAATGTCAAACAAAGATATGCATGCCTAGGGAAAATGCACCAAATTGTAACAACTCATCAGAGCATGGACCTTTTGAATTTGACTGGAAGGTTGATTCACTTTTTGGAGCAGGATGTCATTGCCCTTATAGTTGATTGAAATTTCGCTTTTCAACAGAAGATAAGGATTTTCTAGTGAACAAACTATTTTTAAATTTTTTTTTTTACAGTAACGGTTATGGAATATTATTTCAAGCTTGGCCTAAATGCCCAAATTCTGATTACATTGAGAAGGACTATAGTGTGTTGCACCTCACCACTATGGATGAATTTGGAGCCAATGCTTGGAATTATTCTTCTTAGTGATGTTACTATGGATTTGATTTCAGAGATTTTTCCCAATTTGAAGATACATACAAATTGACTTAAGAGTAAATAGTAAAACATGACAGCAATTTAGCTTATGGAATGGGTTCCCATGATTCTTATTCATCTTTCATCTTAATCCTAGTAGAGAGGAGGGCAACTTTATTGGCATCAATGTCCGCCTCTTTGTTGTTAGTTCTCAGCACATGGTAGAAATTCAGCTTCTGAAAAGTGTTTTCCAAGCCCTTAATTCTGACTATCAGCCTTGAGAATTTTAAGTCCAAAGCTAGAGAGTTCGACACAATTGCATTTATGATGATCTGGGAATCACCAAATACATTTTCTTCACTTATGTTTAAATCTTTGAGAATCTTGAGTCCTTGAAAGAGAGCCAAATCCTCAGCTTGAATGCTGGTTAAGTGGCCTAGCCCCCAGGAAAAGGAATGGAATTTTTTTCCATCTAGACTTAAAATAACACCACCTCCACCAGCTTTGCCCGGATTTCCATTTGCTGCCCCATAAAAAAAGAGAGAGTGTCTTGATTGTGTTATAATCTAGTCTTACAAGTATGTTTCAGATTCTCTTATTTGCCAGGCTTTGGGAGGAGGGACATTCCTTACTTCTTTTTGAAAATGCAGATCAAGGAAAGAGCCCCAAGCTATGTCTTGTTGACTGAGATTAGAGTCATATTTTAAGTCAATCAGACACTCTTTTAGATGGCATTTGATCTTGATTTCTAATGCCTTGTGGTTCTGCTCAATGTTTTTCAAGATTCTTCTATTCCGTTCAAGCCAAATCTGCTAGCATATTACCTTTGGGAGGATAGACTAGGTAGCTTTGATTATCTGATTTTTTGGAGGAGGACCGAGATACCTATTCGCCCACTTAGAAAATAACTCAGCAGTGGAACTTGGGAGCGTGATGTTGGAATTCAGCTTGTGAAGGAATGTGAACCATATCTGCAGAGAAAATCTGCATTGTAGCATTAGATGGGAAACACTCTCTGAATTTTCTTTACACAATGCACATTTGGAGGGACTGTGGAACCCTTTCCTCTGCAGATTTTCATGCGTGAGAACTTTGCAATGGAAAAGAAGCCAAGTGAAGTAATCCACTTTAGGCCACGATGGGCAGCGCCAAACTCCTTGCTATGGTGCTGGGTCTGGGGGAACGTAGGGCCTCTCCCTCAACTTATCGTATCCCAATGAGACAACGTACCCCCTAGCCTTCTATCCCCGAAATTTCATATCTCTTTTGCTGATGTGGATAGGCACCATACCATAGAGGAGGTCCAGCAGCGTATGTCATTCGTGATGCAGGTGTGTTGGCACATCAATACGTTTCCAGCCTGTCCAATCTGAATCGTTCCACAGAGAAATATCCCACAGCGTGTGCATCCCATCTCCTTCCATCCAGCAACGCAGTGCTCTAATGGAGCCTTTGTCTTCTATTGGACAACATTCAAAATTTTATCAATCCATATATTTATCTTTCTCCCATTTCCTGGGATCCAAAAGAAGTGAGATTTGATAAGAGGAGTAGCTTTAGCATAAAGCTTGAGAAAATATGAGTTTGGCAGTTGGATCGATTTTTCTAAACAACTGGTGCATGGACCTCTGAAATATCTTTTCCAGAGAGCCAATTGAGCCCAGCCTGGCTTGGGTGCAATAATATTCCATATTAACTTCGCTCCCATAGTGATGTTCTGATGACAGATATTTTTAAAGTTCAATCCGCCCTCCCACAAAGGCTTAGAGATGGTCTCCCAACTGACTACAGGAAGTTTTTTTTCATTCTGTTTGCCTCCCTTCCAAAAGAATCTCCGAATATACTCCATTTTTTTAAGAATACTTATCAGAGAAAGAAGAACAACAAAATGAAATAGAGGAAGACTGGTGAGCACAAATTTTATTAGAACTGATTTACCAGCAATGTTGAGCCAAGAGTAACCCCAGGCTTGGATATTTCTATTAAATTTCTCAAGTTGTGGAAGCCAGTCTTTACTTATAGCTCTTTTATGGAATACAAGAAGGCCCATATATTTAAAAGATGTCCAAGAAGAGGAGGCTGCAAAGCCCAGACATCTAGCAATATCAGAGAGCAATCTGGGCGATGTGTTCTAGCTGTAAATGTGACATTTGTTCTTATTTAAGACGCTGCCAAAGGCCTCACAAAAATCATCCAACACTGCTTTGAATTTGGTGGCTGAGGATAGAGTGGTAGCCCCCAATAACATGGTATCATCCGCGAAGAGGGCATGGTTTATGTTTTTGACCCCTCTTGCTATACAAAGTCCATTAATATCTTGATCTTGCATCTTTTTATCTAACAGAAAGCTGAGAACTGAGGCTTGGATGACAAAGAGCAGAGGGGAGAGTGGGCACCCTTGCCTAAGACCTCTCAAAGATTTAAAAAAATCTGTGGCTCTGCCATTCACTATAAGTGAAATCTAGGGCTCCGAGATGCAAGCCCGGATCCAATTTATGAAATTTACACCAAAACCAAACTTGCTCAAGACATTTAATAGAAAGCTATGTATTACTCGATCAAATGCATTTGATAAATCGAGTTTGATAACCATACCTTTTTAATTTCGATGTAAGCTTGAGTGAATTACCTCTTGGACTAGGGTGAAGTTGTCCACAATTTGCCTACCTTGGATGAAGCCTCCTTGATTATCTGGAATGATTTTGGGAAGAATGAGCTTCAGCTATTTGCAATCACTTTGGTGATTATCTTGTACCCTGTATTGCACAAGGAGATAGGGCAAAATATGTTAAAGTTGTTGGTACCTTTCTCCTTGGGGATGAGGGCTAAAAAAGATGAATTTGTGTTGCCCCCGATTTTCTGACAATCTTGGGATTTTTGGACCATTTTGAAGAGATCCTTTTCAACTATTGGCCAACAGACTTAGAGGAACCTAGCAGAGAAGCCATCCGGTCTAGGGGCCTTATCAAGATCCATGGAAAAAAGGGCATTTCTAACTTCATTCTTGGAGACTTTGGCCTCTAGGAGCACATTCATTCTAGGAGAGATTGAAGGTGGAACAATATCTAACATATCTGAATATTGATCCGGATCCATGTCCTCACTATACAAGTTTTGAAAGTGAAATAAGGCTTCTTTCTTGATGTCCTCAAAGTCCTTATGGATGAGATTCTCCTCCTTGATCTCGGATATGGTGTTGAAGCATTTCCTGCCTTGGGCTTGTTTGTGGAAGAAAGAAGAGTTCCTGTCCCCTGCTTTGAGCCAAAGTTTTCGAGATTTTAATCTCCAGTATTCTTCTTCAGCTAAACAGGCCTTATGAAAACTCTGTTGAAGGTGAGCCTCTTTGTATAACATCTCCTCAGTAATGACGACATCCTCCACTTGAAGTTGATGAAAGGCTAGACATATTTTAATGATTTTTCTTTCTGTAGCTAGGTTGGGTAATGTTTTGTGATGCAGGGGCATTAGGCTCAAAAGTTACTTTTTACATAAGTAGACATAGGGGGTGCCATGTTCTTTAAATTTCTTGTAAATATTAGTTAAATTTGTTAGGGAATTGTAATTATTCTCAAGTCATGAGAAATTGGTTAAGATAGGAATATGAAGAGTCAGTTTAGGATTAGTTCAGTTATTGAGTCTGATTTTAGGAGTTGGGATTTCCAAGAGTTGCTGAACTGTTTGGAGACATGAATCGATTCAGGTCATCCTTGTGGTATAAATGTAATCCTGAAGAGGTTAGATAAGAAGAGAGGGGGAGAGAGAGAGTTAGAGGTAGAAAAATTCTTCAGCAACAGAGTGGGAGGATAATAGCCACTAAACTGAATATCTGGCCTGTCATGAAATTGTAAGAATTTGCTTTTGAGATTGATCGCCTGTATGTATATATATCTATTTTGAAGAATTTTTTATAAGTTATGTGTGCATAGCATGTGTTCTTGGTAGAATCTATTTGAAGCATGTTTGAAACCCGAGAATAAATATGAATCCTGAGTACCGAAATGATTGAATTGCCTGCTTTGACTATTCGAACCATTCGTGAGAGTATGGTTTTAATTCCTTTGAATTTGCTGGATTGTATGTGATCTGTGTGGATGATTGTTTGGTTATTAATATGAATAATCCTGCGTGATTATATGTGTTTTCTCGATGGAGAATATCCAAATTTATAATAGTTAAGAATCCTGTGATTGACCAAGTCGGTATGGATCGCTTGAAGTTATTATGGAACTGTGGTTAGTTATCCAAGACTTGTGAGCATTGTAAAATGTCGTCGCAAGGGTAATGTATGGGCAGAACTCTGCGTCGAACTAGATAGATGAAAGGAACGCCGAGGAATGCGGTTGTAATGTGAAGAAATACAGTGTTGAGATTTCACGAGGAGGAGAACCCTTTTATGTAGAACGTGCGGAACCTAAGCATAAAGGAGTAGAGCGGAAATTGGTGTGTCGAAGAAGATGGAACCTTGCGGGAGTGAACAGTGAAGGCGGTTTCCAGGTTTAATCGCACCGCTTTCGTCGGGTAGGCAGTATTTGAGAATTGGGAGCGATTCCATATGTTGGGCGACACGTGTCCCTGAGCGAATTTGGAAACCCGCCTCCACTGCGCGCCATCATGCATTATAGTTCGTGCATCTAGGCCAAGTGATATCCATCCGATCAGATGTTGCGGCGCAATGGAACATGAGCCCTTCGATCGGGTCAATGGTTAGCCAAGGAATGTGTCATATGTTGTTGTGGGCCCGAAGTGTTTGATCAATTAATCCATTTGTATTAAAAGTTAAGGGGTCAGAATCATATGATTAAGGGTTGAGAGCTGGTGACCGTCAGATGCGAGGAGTATACATATGCGATGATATATATAAGTGACGGTTAATATTTTATTAAGGTCAGTTTATATATATAAGTGAATGTGCATATATGGAAACATTCGAATGTTGTGTGAATATTCATATGAAGTCATTGAGTTATATACAAGCACATAATAATGAAAGTATAGTCTAATAGAACGTTGAATCATAGAGGTGCCTTTGGGGGGCCGAGGCATACAGTCTGACAGGGACTGTGGGTGTGACCGTTATCAAGTGGTATCAGAGCTTCAGGAATAGCTCTTTTTGAAAATTCCAAGTTTGGTGAATGCAAGGAAACTAGACTTGTGGAGATTGCAGCCTACAGAAGGTGATTGCAGAATTGCAGAGTCCAATTAGAGGACAAGAGTTTTGAAGACTACAGATTTGAAGAAGGAAGATCAAGCAGAAAAGTACACAGAATCATAGTGAACAGGATTTGCAGGATGAGTGGAGGACAGGATCATGATCTTGCAGGTAATTAACTTTAATCTGATTGAATTTGTAATGGAAGAATTATGGTTGCGGAAAATTGAAGACAAAGTTTGATAGTGAAGGTAGTGAGCCTGGTATTTAGCTGAAGGTTGGATAAAGAGGATAGTTGTAGTGTTCTCAAGAGAAATGAGCAGTGTTTAACTCTGGTTGAAGGATTGTTTGCAGAAGTCAGAGTGCAGACAATCGAAGACATCTTAGCAGAAGTAGATCACAAGCTTTGAGAGCAGTGATAGAAGAGTCCAACAATGGACTCTGAGTAAAGAAGAAAATTGCGGCAGAACCTGGAAGATTCCCAACAGAGGGGTTGGATGACAGAAGAATAGAGGTGTTCTTGAGAAAGTTGCAGAGTGAAGCCTAGTGAGCAAAAGAGAGTGCTCAGAAGGTTCCAGAGAGAGGGAACCAGTACTTGCCAAAATCCGGATCCAGAGGGAAGGATTGGTGAGGTGAGTTGCAGCAAGAGAGCTTGCTATTGCAGAGGCTTAGTGTAGCTTGTGAGTGAAGAACTCCTAGAAAATAAAATGGCTACTGAGAGCCATAGCAAAGACAGCAGAGACTGGAGAGGTTCTGAGAGAGGCCACAATAGAATAAGGAAAGAAGATGCCAAAGAAGATGGCATGAAGAAGAAATCCACAGATGAAGAATGGCAGAAAGAATTAGCTGAGATCAGGGAAGAGTTCAACAGATTGAATCTGAGGATAGAAGAAAGCCAGAGAGTTGGTTGGCTCATGAGGAAGAATGTGAAATGGCAACCATTACAGATGAGGTTGAGGGAAAACAAGATTGCCCTATTGAGGGAAGAACTCAGAGTAGCTGAGTTGAAAAAGGAAATTTCTGCTTGTGAAACAAAACAGAGCATAGATGAAGAGTGGAGATCTGCAAGAGATCTTGTGAGACATGATGAAAACTTGAGGCAACAAGAAGCTTTTCTTGCTGAAGAGGAGGATATCATTGAGGATTTCCTGAGTTATTGGACAAGTCTAGATGATGTGAGGGCTTGTGTTCTTGAGTCTGACAAATGTGAAGTGATGACAGACTCCACAGAGGAAGAAGAACCCAGAGTTCTTGAGGCAAGGATGGGAATTGAAGATCCCATGTGCAGACCTTTTCAAGAAGAAGTGCTTGAGGAAGTAGCCAAGACTGAAAAGTCTTGTGATTTGAAAACTAAAAAGTTGTGTATGTTTGTAGGTACACCACTAGAAGATGAACAAGCTTCAGAGTTCGTTGGTGAGAAGAATACATTGAATCTGAAATCTGTTCCGATTAATGCTAAGATAGTGAGATCTCAGGGAGAGGTGAAGACAGAAGGGTCAAATGAAGATATCCAGCAGAATGTTGAAGCTGAGAGAGAAGGGCCAACAGAGGATTGGTCAAGAACAAGAAAAGGCATAAAAGGTTTTGTAAGGTTCCTGAAATCTACTCCTATGGAAGTTGTTGATTTGTATAGGAGGTTGGACTTCCAGAGAAGAGAATTGGAAAAGCAGGGGACCGATGCACTGGATAAGTTGCTGCGAAAGCAAGGCAGGAAGATCTTCATGGATGGATTTCATGGAGCAGATGATGGAAGAAAAGTGAGGCTAGCTGACAGTATCATGAAGGATGTCGATCAGCATGCTGGGGTGTTGACAGAAGATTTGGAAGGAAGTTCCAGACAACATACTTATGTGTTGTCAGAGGAAAATGAGGCATTGAAGCATTGGAACTTTACTGCTGATTATCCACGCAGAGAAAGAGGAAGAACAACAGTTGAAAGTTGTCAGAGAGGTGAATAAGAAGGAAACTGTGTTGGCTAGAAACATAGTGAGGGACCATCATTTGGACATGGTGATTGGAGCAGTAGAAAGGAATCTGACAGCTGAAGAGAAATATGATGAAGAATTTCTGGGCCTTGAATAAGACTTAGAATTTTCGGGAGAAGAATTGGTGACCAAGTCATCAATTGAGACTATTTGGTCTCATGGTTTTAACATTGACAGTTTTTTTATGTGTACAGGTGATGTAGAAGACAATTCATCCTTTGAAATTGTCTTGAGAGAAGAAAAACTGTTGTTGAAGGAGGATGAGACAACCATGTCTCATATGCAAGGAATTATCACTGTCATTGACAGAGAAGAATTGGCTAGACTGATGGGCCAAGAGCAGACTGGAGAGCAGATTTTAAAAGTTGCTGAAGTGAGGAGGAATTAGCATTCCATGTTGATATAATATGAGAAAGAAAAGCTCCAAGAACTTGATTGGATTTCCAGAATCCATCAAGAGGATGAGAGGCAGTTGTTGAAGATTTCCCACAAAGGAGAAGAAAATGTTGAGTCTAACTTCCAGCATGTTGAAGATGTAAAACAAACACAGGAGAATTGGCTGAGTTTTTTGCTGGGAGCATTTGAAGAAGAGAAAGGGATTGCAGACCCTAGAGCAAGGATGCCTGAAGCTATGAAGAAGAGAGGAGTAGATACTAGCTTGCAGAATCAAATTTTGTTTACTAGTATACTGGAGGAGTATGTCACTACTGGTAGGAATTTAAATAGTGGATTATTTTATGAGAATGAATTTGTAGATGATGAACAAAAGAAGAATGTTGCAGAGGGAGATATCCTAAAGGATATTCAGGATGTTAGGGTGAAGGCAACATTGGCAGTAGTAACACCCATGGTGGCAGCAGATGCAACATGGGGGATGACACCTGCAGAAGTAGTAAACATGTTAATAGCATGTGAGACAGCAAGAGTAGCAATATTGGTAGCGACAGAGATTGAAAGAAACAGTAGAGGGCAAGATAATTTCCAGCTAGAGGATAAGATGGACATGAAGATTGAGTACATCAGAATAATGATGATGAGAGTGACTCAGGCACAGAAGACAACAGCAAGAAGGTAGGAGAGTTTCAGTAAAAGAAAAACAAAAGTAGATTGTGAAAATATAGCTGGAGGTGACTTACAGACAAAGTCTAGAAGCCTGGAGAAGATCAGTTGAAGGATGATGCAGCAGATGGACATCAGCAAAACCAAGTATGGGATCCTGGAGGCAGAGATGAAGAGTACATGATCAGGAGATCATGAATAATTTGAAGCTTGGGAGTCTGATGCAGGGGCATTAGGCTCAAAAGTTACTTTGTACATAAGTAGACATAGGGGGTCCCATGTTCTTTAAATTTCTTGTAAATATAAAATAAATTTGGTAGGGAATTGTAATTATTCTCAAGTCATGAGAAATTGGTTAAGATAGGAATACGAAGAGTCAGTTTAGGATTAGTTCAGTTATTGAGTCTAATTTTAGGAGTTGGGAATGCCAAGAGTTGCTGAACTGTTTGGAGACCTGAATCGATTGAGGTCATCCTTATGGTATAAATGTAATCCTGAAGAGGTTAGATGAGAAGAGACGGGGAGAGAGAGAGTTAGAGGTAGAAAACCTCTTCAGCAATAGAGTAGGAGGATAATGGCCACTAAACTGAATATCTGGCCTGTCATGAAATTGTAAGAATCTGCTTTTGAGATTGATCGCATGTATGTATATATATCTATTTTGAAGAATTGTTTATAAGTTCTGTGTGCATAGCATGTGTTCTTGGTAGAATCTATTTGAAGCATGTTTGAAACCCGAGAATAACTATGAATCCTGAGTACTGAAATGATTGAATTGCCTGCTTTGACTGTTTGAACCATTCGTGAGAGTATGGTTTTAAGTCCTTTGAATTTGCTGGATTGTATGTGATCTGTGTTGATGATTGTTGGGTTATTAATATGAATAATCCTGTGTGATTATATGTGTGTTCTCGATGGAGAATATCCGAATTTGTAACAGTTAAGAATCCTATGATTGACCAAGTCAGTATGGATCACTTGAAGTTATTATGGAACTGTGGTTAGTTATCCAAGACTTGTGAGCATTGTAAAATGTCGTCGCAAGGGTTATGTATGGACAGAAATCTGCGTCAGAGTAGATAGATGAAAGGAACGCCGAGGAACGAGGTTGTAATGTCAAGAAATACAGTGTTGAGATTGCACGAGGAGGAGAACCCTTTTATATAGAACGGGCGGAACCTAAGCATAAAGGAGTAGAGCAGAACTTGATGCGTCGAAGAAGATGGAACCTTGCGAGAGTGAACAGTGAAGGCGGTTTTCGAGTTTGATCGCACAGGTTTCGTCAGGCAGGCGGTATTTGAGAATTGGGAGCAATTCCATACGCTGGGCGACATGTGTCCTCGAGCGAATTTGGAAAATCACCTCCACTGCGCGCCATCGTGCATTATAGGTCATGCATCTAGGCCAAGTGATATCCGTCTGATTAGATGTTGCAGCTCGATGGAACATGAGCCCTCCGATCGGGTCGACGGCTAGCTAAGGAATGTGTCATATGTTTTTGTGGGCCCGAAGCGTTTGATCAATTAATCCATTTTTATTATAAGTTAAGGGGTCAGAATCATATGATTAAGGGTTGAGAGCTGGTGACCGTCATATGCGAGGATTATACATATGCAATGATATATATAAGTGACATTTAATCTTTTATTAAAGTCGGTTTATATATATAAGCGAATGTGCATATATGGCAACATTCGAATGCTGTGTGAATATTCATATGACATCATTGAGTTATATACAAGCGCATAATAATGAAAGTATGGTCTAACAGAACGTTGAATCATAGAGGTGCCTTTGGGGGGTCGAGGCATACAGTCTGAGAGGGACTGTGGCTGTGACTGTTATCATTTTTTCCCATCGTTTTAGTGCCCCTTTCACCCTTTTGAGCTTTTCCTCCCAGACAAAGAAGGAGGATCTTTTGACTAGCTGTTTCCAACAATCCTTGACTAATTGCAAGAAATTTGGCTCCTTGACCCAGAAAGGACTAAATCTGAAAGGAATAGGACCCAGATCTATATGGGATAGGAGTTCTAGCTTGATGGGCTTGTGATCTGAGGTGCTGTTAGTGAGAATATGCGTTCTAGGTTCTAGTCCTAGTAACAGGAAAGAACTTTGAATGAAAAATCTATCTAGTCTAGTAGCAATATGGCCTGGACCAGTTCTTTTGTTAGACCAAGAATACTTACCGGAGGAAGGTTTGATGTCAAGCAGGTCCCAGTGCTGCATAAGATCCTCCGCCCATTCCCTTGCCGGATCTCGAACTATGCTGCCTCCTATTTTTTCAGACGAATGAAGAGTGAGATTGAGATCTCCAAGAATGCTTATGTTTTCCACGTTTGATAGATCTGCTTGGTGCCTTAAAGAGTCCCAGCAGTGCTTTTTTTCCCCAACATTGACTGGGGAGTATACATTGAAAAGACAAAAAATTTCTTTGGTGACCAGATGCTGCATTTGAAGCAGCAACCAATGAATATTGCTAGCCTCATAGATAACTGATTTTTTTGTGGCATTCCATATGGTGCCTAGTCCTCCCGAGGCTCCCCGGGCAAAGATTGCTCTTGCTTCACTTTTTTTCCAAAGTTTCTTGCTTGCATGCAGAAAGACTACGTCCTCCAGCTTGGTCACCTAGACGAGAAGTATGTCTGGAGATTCTATTCTTATTAAACTTCTAATGGCTTCTTCCTTGGTTTTACTCCCCATACCTATACAGTTCTAGGATATGACCTTCATTATTTATGTTTCTGATGGGCTCCCTTAGAGCCTTGGGGCTGGTTTTTCACCATCTTTGGCTTTGAGGCTAGCAGCTTCTCCAGAGTTGGTTGGCTGCCCTGAAGCTTTTCTTTGTATGTTTCCTGCTCTCTTTTTTCCCTGTCAGTCTTGCGACCTCTTGTAGATCTCCTTACCGAGGCTTAAGACTCTCCTATTTCTCCTTCCTCCTCTGACTCTTCTGATTCCCGTTCTTCTTCCTCAACTTCTAAAGGAATGCCTTTGGAAGCAGCACTTGTTCCTTTAAGAGAGGAAGAGGGGGTGCCTTTGCTTTATTAGGAATTGCTGCAGAAATAAAATATTTGCCGATAGAATAATACACATACAAAAACCAGAAACAAATCACATAAACATAAACATAATGTTTAACCAGGAAAACCCCAAATCTGGGGAAAAACCCAACCAATGAAATTTCATTAACCATTGGCGAAAAAACCCTGGCCAATCCCGCCAAGTGAGCCTTCACCACTCACCTCTAGGCCTACCTTACAATGAAGTATTCCCAGCCTCTTATAGGCTCCATTACATGTAATACCATGGGCAAAAACCATGGGTGCACAAAACCATGTGCCCCAAAACCACTACTATCTACCCTAGTCAACATTGAATCTACCCTAAGTCATGTTTACCTAAAAATTCCCCCCTTAAACTTGACTTGGGGATTATTGACTAAATCCAGCCAAACCTACTAAATAAGACAACACCACTTACTCTAGCTCTTCCCCCCTCAAATTTTTACCCAGGGTAATTGTTAACTTGAAATCCCCCCTATCACCTAGGTCTAACCCAGACTTTACCAGTGATTACCTAGGGGTACGCATGCCATACCAGGTCTTACAACAGTATGCCCATTTACATATAAAAAATTAACTCCATTATAATAATTTTTTTTTTGTTTCATTGTTACTGTCTTTGTACATATGAAATCAATGTCCATATAAAAAGAACCCATCTATCGGATTAGATGGGTCACCAGCCTCTATAGCCGCCAGTCCTCTAGGAGTTCTCTTCAGATACATGGTTCATCAATTAATTAATCCACGTGCAAACATCCTCTCATCTCTGAATTTATCGAACCAAATTCTTATCACTGCTAGTCGCCAGATCTGAGCTGTGGCAGCACCATTGTTCTCTTTATCCATTGAGAAACCCTCCATGGAATTCCCCATGGAATCAATCAATTGGATATTTCCTATTTCCTAGAAACACCATGCTCCGTATGGCCAGATCTGCAAAAGGCTACATTGATTTCTCCGTTCACAGGCCAATAAAACCCTTGGCTGCAAAAGCGTCCCTTTGAAGCCAAATATGGATTTGATACCATTTGTTAGGAATTACTGCAGAAATAAAATATTTACCGAGAGAATAATACACATACAAAAACCAGCAACAAATCACATAAACATAAACACAATGCTTAACCAAGAAAACCCCAAATCTGGGGAAAAACCCAACCAATGAAATTTCATTGACCATTGGCCAAAAAACCCTGGCCAATCCGGGCAAGTGAGCCTTCACCACTCACCTCCAGGCCTACCTTACAATGAAGTATTCCCAGCCTCTTATAGGCTCCATTACATGTAATACCATGGGCGAAAACCATGGGTGCACAAAACCATGTGCCCCAAAACCACTACTATCTACCCTAGTCAACATTGACTCTACCCCAAGTCATGTTTACCTAACATGCTTGGTGAGACTGGCTTTTGGATCTCGATCTCCTGAGTTGCCTCTGTTTGTTGGCTTAGAGGGTCAAATTTATTTTCTTGTGCCTTTTTAGGAGGGGGTCTCTGAGCATTGGCCTAAAGAGGGCCTTTACCATTGGGGCCTCTAGGTTTTTGACCTTTGTGAGAGGTCTTTGGAGGCTTAGGTTGTTTCCAGCCCTCTTCGTTTCCTTTCTCTGACCCAACATTGGACGAACAACTTCTAGAAAAGTGGCCATGAACATGACATTTCCTGAATTTAAATGGAAGCTTCTCGTAGTCTGGTTTCTCCACATGAGACAAACTGCCGACATTGATTTTGATTGCCTCTAGGAGACCCACCTCTAGATATACTTCTATGCAGATTCTAGCATAGTTGTACTGGTCCTTGTTGTTTTCCCGATCTATGAATTTCCCAAGGGCGTTGCTGATGTGCTTCAAGGAATCCCAGTTCTAGCAATGGACTGCGAGATTTGGGAGCCGAACCCACACCGGAACCACCGTGGGAACATCTACTGCCGGATCGAAATCTAGTGTCCATTTATTCAGATATAGACCATGAGGGCCCATGAAATAGGGCCCATTTTGGAAAATCAGGTCTTTATCTTCTTTGGATGAGAATTCAAAGAGGAAGAACCCTCACCCAAGAAAATAAGATATGACACTTTGCTTAATCAGAGGAGCCCAGTTCTTATTAAACCATTGCTCAGTAGATTTCGAAGATGGCCAAAGACTTGTGAATTGGCCAACAAGGGCACGATCAGCCAGAGACAAAGCTACTTGGATGGGGGTCTCTAGAGGCAAAGAGATCTCCAGAATATCTTCTATCTTCTTTACAAGTTTAGCTACTTCATTTTTTTTCTTCTGGAGAAATCCAACCAGAAGCTGATTGAACGAATCTACAGTAGAGGAAGAGGGCGGCGGAGGAGGCTCCTTGGGTGAGCCCTATGCCTCCATGGTACCAGAGCCTTAGGCAGGCCGCCGCAGAGAGCAACCTCGCTGCTCAGAATCACAAGGGGATGCACTTGACCTAACAGCGCAGCGCATAGCCAAGCTCAATCAAAAGGAAATGTTCTAGTGAACAAACTATTACTCATGTGGAAAGCTTTAGTTAAAATTGAATTATGCAAAATAAATACAATCATTTTAGCGTTTATGTATCCTTGGAGATGGAAATTAGCTCTAATCATAAATCCATGGGATTTCTCACCTTCATGGTTTGGAGCTCCAACATATGGCATTTCAAATACCATGGTAGATATGATTGAAATTGCTGTAGAGAAACAAAGTGCATTGAAGTTTCTATTTCACTCATTTCGAGAGGTTTATAGAAATGATTTTGGCAAATCTGAGAACTCTAATGAAGGAAAAATTCAAGAGAAAATGTTGACATCAACTGAAGCAAGGAAACTTCTGCAGTGTATTACCATGGTTTTGAAGACCAAGTTCCTTGAAAATTTGATAGAAACAATGTCAACACGAGAGAAAGTTGTAAACTGAAGATGCTTTGCAAATTATTGAGTTGTATAAGTTTGGTTGCACCATATTCCTTTTGTATTATAATTTACATTCTAGGATAAACATATCTTGTGAGTTAAAGGAGATAAGGGTTCATCCTCATAGTTAGCATGATTCAGTGTGCGAACAAGCCCCATTAGGTGTATGCTTATTTATTTCTGTGGGTGCTAGTTAGTCATTTGGACCTTGATTATCATTAATTACAAATAAATCCTTCTTTTTAATTCACTAATTAATGCACAACTTGGTTGATTCTCAAGAATTATTTCTAATGGTGAAGATTGACAAGGAGTGGTTGCAATCTACATTGCTTATTTTTCCACTGACATATTACGTTTGTATTTTAAGAATGCAACATAGCAACCATATTTTGTGTGCATCATGTACTGATCAAAATTACTTTGTGTGTTGTCTCTTTGGGATTCGTTCTATATTCATTCGACTCAGCCCTTGAAAACCATCCTCAAACACTCAATAGGTTTTTAAAAGTGTTATAAGTATATTTAAATTTTCATACAATGAGATACAATATTTCTTTTATTTCATCCAATTAACAAATAATCTCTTTATATCAAGTTGGGCATAAAAACTGGGCAACAAAATAATCCAACAGAGATAGCCCAAACCAAATTAAGAGAATTGCGGCCATTCTCATAGGAAAAAATTCTAAAAAGAATGTAAACATTGTCATATACATGGACAAACAAAATGATAAGTATTGAATACTTCATCCTGAATTGTTTTTTAAAGAAGTTATAAGTATATTAAAACTTAAATACAATTACATACAACATTTATTTTCTTTAATCCAATTAACAAAGAAGATTTTTATATCAAGTTGGGCCTAAAAAGGGGGCAACAACATAGAATAAACCAAAGAAAGAAAATCACAGCCATGATGATAGGAAAGATTTCTAAAAACAATTTAAACATTGCGATATACATGGACAAAGAAATAATAAGTATTGAATATTTCATCCAAAATTGTGTCAAAAATTGTTATGATAAGTATTGGATACTTCACCACATTTCTGTCAAAAATGGTTATGATAAGTATTGAATACTTCCTCCACAATTGTTTCAAAAATGGTTGAAGTTTAATAAATCACAAACGACAAGAGGTCAGATAGAGAGTATAAAGATATAAGAGAACTATCATGTAAATGAAAGACTTATTTATATTGCACTACAAGATCCAAAGGGAAGTGGAGAAATCCATGCACTCTTCTAGATGAAGATTCAAGTGAATAATAAAAAGGTTAATGTTTTTTTCATAACAATCCTCAATGCAATATAATGTTTACATATTTAGTTGATGGATTTGGATTGAAAACATATGAACATCCACAACCATGTTCATTGGGTTCTTTAGAGAACATTTGAGGGTTGTTTAGAGAATATTTGCAATAGGAGAATTGTAATGCAATATAAAATTTAGTTTCACATCAATCTTAATTTTTCTTATACATTTTGACATACATCTTATTTGTCTTAATAAGGTGGAATGCCTTCTAACAACACTAATTTCCATAAACCGTATGACCAATATTTGAAATATGATCTAAACATGGCCATGAAAGAAAGGTTGAGAGCTATGAACTCCCACCTTTTCTCACCATTGACTTATTGTGGGACCTCAGACCTAGAAGTTTCCCAAATGGGGGTGTTGTGATACAAAACGAATAAATAGGAACTAAGACTCATCTTTACGACATAAGAACTCAAGATTGGGTAACTGGGGATGACACAAAAATTTATGGTTCATAGTTTAAAAGCCAGTAATCCATGTAATGAATAACATGTCCATTTCATAGGTTCCCCCCTTCAATGTGAGATTATGCACCCCATAGGTTGACAATTATTATATACTCTTACATGTAACACATTGAGGAAATTTCTTTCCATATTCACGACTCCTCCTTTGATGTTCCCTAGTACCTCCCCGTAAAATTGCTAATAATAAACCTATATGAATATATCATTTATCAATGCACTCATTAACAATGCCGTAAAATTACTAGTAATAAACCTATATGAATATATCATTTATCAATGCAATCATTAACAACGACTTATAATTTTAAGTAGAAGGAGAGATCTTTCTCTTTCAATAAATAAAATAAATAAAATATCAGATCACATTTATTCATATATTTTGCAATTTGTGTATATGGACCTAAATGGGATTTTCTTTTTTAAATAAATATCAAATCACACATCTTTATGTATTTTCAAGTTTGTTTTTGTTGAGCTAAATACAGCGGTGTTACCTTCCAATAAGAAGGCCTTATTTTCAAGCGCAAAAAAGTCAATAGTCATGCAGTTATGTAATTATGTCAGACGTCTATAAGTTATGGGATCAGTTTATTGAATTATACGTGTCAAGGAACCGAATAAAATTGAAGTCCATATAATTAATAGTGATACTCACTAAATAAATAATTCATAATGATACTATGAAGGTCAATAAAACAAATAACTGTATCAACACCACCAACACCAATCTGTCTAAAAGACGTGTGCTTAAATAATGGGAGAAGCAAAAATGATAATGTCAATACCTTGAGGAAATGATGTCACATCTTCTTGTCTTCGTTAATCATGTACGTTGATGGGAACAGTTCCTTGGAATCTAGGTGTCCAGGACGAACAAGACTGAATGTAAAGTCCACATTAAACCAATAAACAGCCTCACTTAATAAACGATTCGTAATAGTACTGCTAACATCTTAAAAGCACCTAATTGGACCAACACCAGCAAAAGCAAACTGTCTGAAAGACGTGCGCTCAAATAATGGGAGGAGAAGAAATCATAATTTATCTAATGCTTAATTGACACAACAAGAGGACAGTCGATATTTAATGAATGTTCTGATTTGTACCTATGGAGTTTGTTATAATGAATTGCAGAAAAGTTTAAGTTTCTTGGTGGATATCAAGATGCAAATTGATGTGCTGATTTTGATAATTGAAGGTCAGCATTAACTTCCATTTTGCAATTGTGAGCTCCAGCAGGAAAAACTAAAGGAATTCTATGCTTTGGATTGTAAAATTTAATTAGACTATTATTTTGATTATTTTAAATTTCTTTTGAAAATGATAAACAAACTATAAACTTTGAAAAATTTATCTAATCTTAGAATTATGCAAACTTTGGACTCAAAATTGAAGAAGCAAATTTGACTTTAAAAAATCCCAGAAAACCATTGAAATAATCTACTTTGATTACTGAAAAAAAATTAAAAAAATAATGCAGATTATTTCTAAAGGAAGTCATTGGACGGACAGGAATAATTTGAGTTGTTACAGAAGTTTCATTTTTAAAGTCTCAATTACAGGTGCACGGAAATATTCCACAATTATATTGAATACGATTATGTCCTAGAAGAGATTGACTATTGCATTTCGAGACAGGTGAAACGATAGGACTAGTTATTTTCAAGAAAGGAGTGATTAGTGGTGATGGATGTTCTGATTTTGATAAGATCAATTTTTCTGACTTCAATTTTGCAGACAACTCAGAGTTATTATACCGGCGTTATCAACAGTTAAGGCGTTATTATTAGTAATCGACTTTCCAACAGATACTCTTGTACATAGTGCCGAATCTGATGGCACTGTTTGAATTTTATTACAGACAGAGTTACACGGCAAAATGTTAATTTTATTGTGGAATAAAGATATAAAGAAATTTTGAACACATTTTTTAATGGTTAAAAGTATGTAAAAGGACATACAATAATAACTCGAGTAGTAGATAGAGAGTTTATTTCTCCATCCACCTTCTGTGGAACCATGTTGGTTTCTTCTAGGGAAACAGGTTCATTTGTGTGACAAAATATGATTAAGTTGATATGTTTTTTTGAACAATTTGAAACAGCAATTCCTATAAACTCTAAAAACATATTGGTTTTTGTGACCAAATATAATTAATTTGATATGTTTATTTCGAACAATTTGAAACCGTACTTCTTATAAACCAAACCCTAAAGAACAAAAAAATATCTTAATATTAAGATGAATAACGATAGATGGTTCTCCAATACTATAAATTCAACCCTAAAATATATATATATATATATATATATATATATATATATTAAATTAAATTATAAATTCAGGAGAGAATTCTTTTTAGGCACCATAAACGAGTTTCATATACCAATTTGATAGAGATCATAAATTCTGTAGAGAGATGCTTTATCCACTAATCATGGCTGAGTTTCTGACAAGCTGAACTCTCGCTGTCGGCGTCCTCTACACTGCACAGTGGGGATGAATAGCAAATATTTTGTTTGTTATCGGAGATACCCATTGGTGTGCCAGAGCAACTCGCTTATCAAGGCAAATATTAAGTATGTGGAACACTTGAAATAGAGCGAAGAGCGGTGCACATGTCAGTGTCATGTCATTTAATGTGCAGAATTGCTCGGTGCTTTTATTGTTTTCTATATTTTAATTACTTATTTTCAAATGGAAAAAAACCATAAGATTTTTATGAGAATGGGCAAAGATTTAAGCACAGACAGTAAGGTCATGACAGTGTTGAATTAAAGGTTGGAATAGGTAAATTTAAATGGTAAATTTTGGAAAGCTTTTGAAATTCGAACCGGTGGAATATGAACAATTTTTCATGATCATTGTAATTCTGGTGGGTGAATTAGTGTCCTTCCTCACTGTGTTATTAACATTTATTGGTAATTTAGTGACATGTCTTTGGTAATTTAGTGACATGTCTTGTGAAAGAATCAAATTTCTTGAAATGTAAATTCATTCTTTTGTTCGATATGTTATTAAAAAATCATTATACATTTGATGTGAAATTCCTTCTTTAATGGGTTTCCTATGGACGTATTTGGAAAGAAGAACAGCTTACTAAACCCATGGACGTATTTGGAAAGAAGAACAGCTTACTATTTGTGAATTAATATGAGAAGCCTCGGTACCTTAATTCAACCAACCCCGTCAGCGTTCTGATATATTGTAAAACAATTTCTAAACGCACCCTATTTGACTGGTACAGACTATATTAAATAATTTCATAGAACAGAGCTGATAAATTCTGAATTTTGCAGTCTTCTTGGGCTGAACGAGATATTTTCAATGCAGGTTATCCATATTTTTTTGAGAAGAAAAGTTTAATCTCATTGAAAATAAGAGAGAGATCCATGGATATAAATGGTTGCGTTATCGAGAAGATAAATGTTTTGATCGATATTCAAATTGTTATATTTGAAAATTCTCATAGTTTTATTATCGAGAAGTTATTTGGAAATTTCCATGTTCTTGAAGTTGATTTTTGCGGTAGAGTATATTGCAGATGTTGTAATAATGGAGCACGGATATTAATGAGAAATGAGATTTAAAATTATACACATGGATTTATATTTATATCACATTACAAAAATAAAATAAAATAAAAACATAAAAATTAATTAAATTATAAACTTATTATTATTATTATTATTACAATTAAAATTAATATATGAATTAAGAACATATATATCTACAAATTTTTATAACGTAATTCTTAATCATTTTATTTTTATAAAAAAAATTAATATAAAAGAGTTTTTTAATAATATAATAAAAGCATTTCTCATCAATATAATACACTAAAAAATTATAACTCATTTCACAATTATAATACGTTGTATATATTTATATTAATCTAATTTTATATTATTTTGTTTAATTAAAGTGAAAAGCAAAAAAAAACTCATTACTTTTAAGTCTTATTATCCACCTATTAATTATTCATAATTAAATTAAAATTTTATAAATTCTATTGCAAATATATGCTTAAATAACTAATTTATAACTTTATTTTAAATATTTATTATTATTAATTATAAATATAATTAATATATGAGTCAAATATATATACATTTTTAAAAATATAAAAAGAAATTTTTAAATATGAAGATTTATTATCACTAAAAAATTTTAACGAATAAATAAGATTTATTAGAGTATTGTTGTTTAATACCTTGAATTATCAATACTACTATAAAATACTACCACACCTCTATAAAAAAGAAGAAGTTAACTTTACATGTTTCCTACATTTTAACTACATACATTTTACACCATACTGTATACATTTTACCATTAACTATCAACACATTTATTCTATACAATGGCTATATAATTCACCTACCCTCTTCCATATCGAGCAATACGAAACGATGATTATAAATCAAATGTAATAGCTATGCTACATAAATATTAAGGCTCGATTCACCACTTGTAAAGGTGTACACGACTCATTGAATCCTGACATTGATTTATGTGAGATTATCTGTCCGATTTCTTCAATTGCGAAGGGACTTTCAGTTATTAGCGTCCTTCACAGATTTGGTTTATGTGTGCCTTGGTGTTGGTCTAATCTCACATTAGAAGACTTTTGCAAAGGTTATTGTTTCGATTTAATCCATGCCACATATTAAACTCTCTTTCGGAAGCCATGTCTGGCTCCTTGCGTGGTCGATCTACATAGATTCAAGATCTATGGTCACCATCAATTTAGGGTTTATGATTAGGGTAATGACTACCCTAACCCTAATCATTTTCCATTTTCTCGAGCACCTCCGCCACAGAGCTCTGCAACTAGTTTGGGCTTGCCGATGTCGACATTTCACCCTCCTAGTTCACCTTGTTCTTGTTTTCGGTACTCATGGAAAACAGTTAGCTTTCGAGAGGCTAATGAAGGTTCAACCAGCGAGTCCATGGAATGGTAAGTTCTTCTTTTATTTTCTGAAATCCTTGGCTGTATTGATTTTTGTTTCATTTTTTCTTTGCCTCTCCCCATACTATAGTTTCCTATTCAGTTTTCTTTAAACATTAACCTCCCTTCATGATTATTTTTTCCTTTCACTTCAGCTTCAACGAAACTAGTCCCTCTCGCAGGGTTGAACATCTCGGCTTCACTGTCGCCCTTCCTATGACACTTACAGGTAAGGTGCGGAGGTTAAAACTATATGCACTGGTTTATATTTCACATTTTCATTGAGTACTTACGTTGGCATAGTGTTGAATTTACACTCCATGGTCATCTTGCAGGTTTTAACTTACGGATTCAACGACGAAAATTTCCCCAGGCATTTGTTCCCATCTCTCAGTTTTCACTTTACTAAGTTTATGTAAAGTTTTGCCGTGGCTTCCATTCAGCTCTGACATTTTTCCGAACTTGGTGTCTTAGACAGGTAACCACCATGTCCGATACAGTATTGGGGCTTCCTTAACCACACTCCTTCCGGTTCTTTTCTGATTTGGTTTTCAAGTCTTGCCAGGTATCCCTCTCTGTTGTAGGTTATGGCCAAGGTAGTCCGGTTACTGTGAATGCTATTGTAACGCCTCGGGTTTTTGCTGCAATGTTTTTCCTATCTATTTTCACTTATAGGAATTTCTTGGCTTTGCCTAGTTTGTAATTTTGTTGAGGACTTTTGTACAAACAGTTTGATTTACAGAGTTTCTCCTATATACATTATAGATACGTTCTGGTTTTATGGGCATTTGGATTTGTGTCACCATGCATGTATGTCTTGGGTTTTAAGTTTCTTGTTTTTCGGCACTACCCCCTTCTCGAAGGGTCGAACCCATTTCCCCATGTTTATTTAAAGACATATTTGGTTTACAATATTAATACACAAATTTTCCTCTTTCTTTAGGTGTTCCTTATAAATTATTTTGCGCAAATATTTCAATAATATTACTATTGTACATTCTTTCTAGAACTATGTTTACTCTTACTTTTATGTGCAAATGTGGGTTTTACTATTTCCATTGTTCTATCTCTCATATACCAGTGTATATTTCAATATTAATAGTAATTTTTCAATAGTAATAGTGATGATTGTAACAGTTTGAGTCTTCAAGTAAATTTACAGTCCACTTTGTTTGTTGCATCAATAATCTCTATATAGTGCTATACTCGACCATCAGTTAACTAGAGTGTTCACTAATATTTTGGTATTTTCATTCATTATTCACAAATTTTCTTCTTTTCGAATTCAGCTATAAATATTTTTGAGTCTACTTTTCATCATCTTAAATGAATGTCCAGAGCATTATGCCCATGTCTATCATAGTTGTAGAGAACGACCAACTCAGTGCTTTCGTCCTAGATAACAGTTATCTGTTTTTAGTTACTGAAAGAGAATTTTATAGATTGATTTCCTTTCTGTTACAGTTTAATCCTATCTTACTCTTATTTTCTAATTATTTTTTGCATTTGAAATTTTTTCTTAACTGTCCAATATATTTCTAAAATAAATAATTTAGAGATATAATAGCAGTTGGAGACAAATGAATTTACATCTAATTCTACTCAATCACAAACCAAAACTCAATTCTTTTCCAAAGTCTTGATTTACTTGTGTTTCTTCCTAGATTCTACTGATGTGGCCCTCCCAACCTTGAGAGAGCCAATTACATCCTCGTCTCACCACCGTGCTCCACACCTCAGTTAAGTGAGTTGACAGAGGATTCTAGAAGAGACCTCGGGACCCTAAGTCCAGTCTTCTGTTACTGAAATTTTAGGAATATGAGTAATTCCACTAGTCACCACCAGCTCAGGAATTCTTCACTCTAGTTCCCCTCCTCTCCTCAGTTACCAAACATAACCCCTCTTCCTCGCTCGGATGTACTTTTATCCTTAGAGAAAACACTAACTGTCTGAATTGTTTTTTGTTCAACCACTTCCCAATTCTTGGAATACTTTTACCATCATACTTATACTTTTTTATGGAACCACTTTCCATAACTAATTTCTTATTTGATCAAACAAAATTAATTTATGTTCATCAAATAATATTTCAAAGAATAAATGTTTTAGTTCTTAACACAACGTGTCATAACCATTACTTAGCACTTAAGCCAGGTGTCACAACTACATGTCCACAAACCTATAACCCACACACACACACACACACACATATATATAGACAAAATGACTTTCATGGTCGAAAATGGGCAATACAATGTTTAATTAGCAATAATACATGTCCAAAAACCCATAACTCATTATCCCTTAGCAAGGGGAACTTTTAAGTGTCATAACCATTACTTAGCAATTAAGCCAGCTGTCACAACTACATGTCCACAAACCTATAACCCATATATATATATATATATATATATATATATATATATATATATATAGACAAAATGACTCTCATGGTCGAAAATGGGCAATACAATGTTTAATTAGCAATAATACATGTCCAAAAACCCATAACTCATTATCCCTTAGCAAGGGGAACTTTGTAAATTAAACAACATTGGGGATTTGAACCTAGGTCTTTCACGTTTCAAAGATTTAACTTTTCTTGGATAAACCAATTGAGTTGCCCATGCGACAATCTAAAGTAATACTATTACAAAATATGTCTCATGGAGATAAAATCTCTATCATCCACTTATTGATTATTGATAATTATATTTAAATTCTCGAAGCCCTATTCTAAAATAAACACTATAATATGTGTGTGTGGGTGTTCGATTTAAAAATAATAAAATAAAACACCATCCTAGATTCATCTTAAACTTGAATCTACCAAGGGTGAAAAGCGATCACATCTCTATCAAAACTTCTTCCATTCTAAACATTTGATATTTCTTGGAGCTTGGTTGATGAGGAGGTTTAAATATTAATTACAATATTAATTAAAAATTGTATCTATTAATTTATTTTTATTTTTACAAAATTTTTAACATGAAAAGAAATTATAACATCTCTTCCATACTGAACTAGAGAGCACCTCTAGACCCCATAATATGGATAAATTAAAAAATTAATATAAAAGAAAATGTATTAAAAGAAATAATAAAAATAATAAGTCTTCATTTCAATATTTTACATTGCAATAAAAAAGAATTATCACTACAATTAATTCATAACAAAAAAAAAGAGAACTAAAAACTTACAATAATTTTTTTTTTTTCCCATATATATATATATATATATATATATATATATATATATATATATAACAGATTAAAAAATTAATTATATATATATATATATATATATATATATATATATATATATTATATATATATATATATATATATAATTAAAAAAATTAAAATAAAATTATATATATATATATATATATATATATATATATATATATATATATATATATATATATATATATATATATCACATTGAACATTTAAAATATATATTTTTTATTTTACATATGTATATAGTATAGAAAATGAAATTTTTAATAAAATAAAAATGAACAAATTTTTATATATAAACATGAAATTATATGAACTATAAATAAGTGTTACAAATTAAGATTCATATATTTTTGTTCAATCATTTACATATATGAATATTATGATTTATATAATCTATGAGGTGTAGATAAGTTGGTTTGAGTAAAGATTAATTTTAGGTCTGAAGTTCATATCTTATTGAGAGGGGTTGAAGATGAGACTCACTTATGTGGGAATTAAACTATTCCAAGAAGTGCCCAAACTTCATGAAACAATATTGATCATAGCACTTCTAACTAACTACAATATATATGTGTATTATAAAACATGTTAAAAAAAATACAGGTATAAATATATGTAACTATATATATTATGAGTGTTTTAGCAAAATTAAAACTCAAAATATTTTTATATATAGAAATGTTAAATTTCTATAAAATAAAAATATTATTATACAAAATCAACACAAAACTAAAACTATTTTATCTTTAAATTTATCAAGATCATCAAGATAAATAAATTAAAATAAATAAATAAAATAAAAATTAAAAATTATCAAATGAAAACATTATCTAAAATATTATGCTCATGAAAAAATCTACATCTTAAAATCTTTAATACCTCTCAATAACTTTAATATAATAAACTTATATTAATAATACATTTTTTTCAAACAAATCTATATTAATAATAATTATTTTTATTTTCAATAATGTTGTAAGATGGTATAATCAGTGATCTATTACTTTACAATAATCAAATGACCTATACTACGTATGTTTGGAGTCACAATATTTATAAGTATTTTAATAAGTTGATACCTCAAACAAGCCATGACCACCAACAAATTTAACTTCAGCTGGCACAACATCAAATCCTTCGATTCAAGGGGGAAGAATTAATAAATTCTACTGTATCATGTTAAATGTCCGTTTTAATCTCATTCCCTACGGAATCTAGTTAAAAAAAATAGCTCATGACATTTATCAAGCCATTTATAGTGTATAGCATAGGCTTACAAATATTGAATCAAAGAGACTAAGAAATAATAATCAAAAGTTCTTTTCTGAATTTAACAACCTATGCCTGAAGCAATTTTTTTCGAAAATTGTATCGGCAGGTCAGAGGTTTGGATATTTTATATGGTGTATATCAAAGAACAAATAAGCTAAACAATCATAAAGACAATGCAACTTAGCCTTGACTATATAAAATGAAATGGAGGAAATTGAGAATTTATCAGATGATAAAGTATTAAAAGGTTTGGTTTTAAGATTGGATTCAGTTGTGGTTGTGATTAAAACATCTAATGAGTTGGTAATGGTGTATATTGATGAATTCATAATGTAATTTTAAATTGATTAATTAATTGATTTTAAAGATATTTATTTTGAATTTGTATTTTAATGGAAAGTTGATTTGATAATATAATAAATAAGGAAAAGGTGAATTCTCATCAAATAGAAATCTAGGTAAAGGAAAAAAAATTAGCAATCAAAGTTTTGATTAATTAATTAACTTGATTATTGTGAAAATATAGATATTATCAATTTTAATATAAGATTAAAATTTAAAATGAATAAGTACATTGATTTTGTTGAAAAAAATGGAAAACATAGTTTATATGTTTTTATTTATATTTTTATTTGAAAAATCATAAAGAAAAATTAATATTTAGATAACCATTCTATCAATCATATGATAAATATTAAGAATACAACTTCTATATTAAATGGGTTAATGTAGTCTAAAATGAAAGTTGTAAATAAGAAAACTCTGTTTACCATGGGTAACAATATCATTTTAGTGAAGTAAAAGAAAAATTAAAAGAAATATAGGTAGTATATATATAATTTTTAGGTAACTAATTGAAAAAATGTCTTTCGGTTATTTACAATTCTATTTTAGGATTGAGATGGTAGCAATAAATTTATGTAGAGGTTTCCAGGAACAACAACCATATTCTTCTACTAAGACTTGTA
Organism: Pinus albicaulis; assembly: GCA_034641835.2. Lineage (NCBI taxonomy): Eukaryota > Viridiplantae > Streptophyta > Pinopsida > Pinales > Pinaceae > Pinus > Pinus albicaulis. The sequence continues at coordinate 1,456,432,812 of CM076584.1, forward strand.
AGTGAATATCTCATGTTTTGAAAATTATTTTATATGATGAGGCTTGGTTGTGGTATATGGGGTTTGGACATTTAATTTTTTTGGTTTATATGTTTTTTTATGAGAAACATCTAGCAAATTGATTGCTAATGCTAGAATGAAAGAATTAGTTATGTGAAGATTACATTTTTGGAAAACAACACACTTTTTTCTTCCAATAGGAAGATAGTGGAGGGCTAAAGTGTCTCTTAATTGAAAGCATGGAGGTATATTTTTTTAAACACAAATCCCTTTTATTGTTAAGTGTGATTATTTTATTAATTTTATTGATGAATTTAGTAGAAAAATATTAATATTTTTTTCTTAAATAGAAATCAAAATCTCTTCATTTTAAGAACCATTTAAAATTATTTCAAAGAAACATAGTAAATATTTTTTAAATTGTTGTATATGAATAGAATGAGGTAATTTAAAATAAGGATGTAGTGCACTACAAGTTATACTCCTCTACAAAATGAGGTTGTAGAACACACAAATAAAACAATAATTAAAATAGATTAAAGTATGAATAAGGCCAAAGGTCTTCCAAATTCCATGGAAATTTTATCTATTTTATTTTACTTATTTAATTTGTTTCGACAAAAATTGTGAAGGGTATGATTACATAAGTATTGGAGTGAAAGGAAACTAAATGTCTTTGATCTTAAGGAGGTCCATTGGATTTCTTTTTCTTATGTTCTTGAGGGGAAGTGAGAGAAAATTGATGATATAAATGAAATTTGTATTTCAATCCCTACACTATGTAAATAAAGAATTACAATTCATATAATTAAATAAAAAAGAATGTGATATTTAGTTGTTATTTAGTTTTAAATGAAGAGGGATGCTATGAATGGAAAAAAGATGTAAGTTTTAAAAAAAATCCAAAATTTATAGAAATAAAGTCATGAGAAGATAATATAGCTAAATTTCCCACAAAATCCACAAGTAATATAAGTTTTTCTGATGGATTAGTGAGGTTGAAAAAATGATTTGATGGCTGGTGCTAGGGTTACTAAGCGATTCGCAGTTACTTCTGTCGACGTTGAGGCTCTTTCCCTTTGCTCGGCTATAGCCACCGGGAAAGGAACAGAAGATTCAACAGCTGCAACTCCCCACCGACAGAAGGCTCTACCCAGACTGAAAGATTTCCAAAACCTCGCGGTCGCAGCTACTGTGGAGGGCGCCCTTTGTGCAGAAGCCATTACACTGGAAGATCTCAATGCCATAAAACGACATGCAGCCAAAGCTAGGAATGAATAACTCAATGCATCAACACCAGTTGTTGCTCCCCTCAGCCACAGGTACACGGCTCAGTCTCAACTTGGTATAGTAGTGCTCTACTTTGAAAATGGCATCACTAATCACTTAGACTCTGCCACCGCCTACACTCCACGGTAGTTGTGCCCTCTGGATCTGCATGCTGGATGTGCAGAGGACCCTCCACTGGCTAAAAAAACGCAGTTCCATGGTAGCCATCTTCCTCTTTTAACCTCTTACAAACCCCAAAAAGGGGTGGAGGAACTGGAATACTAGAGATCTATTTTTTTCTCGTCTCAGATCTGTAATGGAAAGCAAGGGACTGCAGATCTCACTTCTCCTTTTCAAATCCAGATTTCGCTTCTTTCAGGAAAAACCATGCTGCATTGGGTGCACTCAACAGATTTGGTGCATGACCTCTCGCTGGACCTTCAACATAGGCTAAGGATTCCCTCTAGTCTTCAGAGGTTTATCTACAGAGGTAAAAAACTTGAGGACCCTTTTCCCCTCTCTTTTTACAGTATAGAAAGAAATTATTTTGTTGTGCTAACCCTTCGTCTTAGAGGGAGAGCTGTTGGGCAGCCATCATTAGCTCATGCATTTTCCTACAAAGATGTTGTCCATCCTCAGACTCCCAAGAAATAAGCTCCACCAACAGAAGCTCCCAAGCCTTTTCTGGTGGATAAACTGGAGGAAATTCCATCCATAGAAATCTCACATCCAACTCTTGATGATCCATTCCAAAAGCATGCAGAATTTTCCATCATTTACAGATTTAATGGACTATGGCTACGCACTGTAGATTTATACCAATGGATCCACTCCAACTGGACCAACAATCACAAGGTTTTATTCTTCTGGAAGGGTTTCTTCATTGTCGTATTTTCCTTCAAAGAAGACTATCAAAAAGCCTTAACAGAAGGCCCATGGTTTTGGGGAACAACGGGGTTATTCCTCACCCCCTAGTTCCTATATTTCAACCCCTCCATAACATTAATTACCGAGCTTCCCATTTGGGTCAGAATTCCTAACCTTCCTGCTCATTTATGGCACTTCGCTATCTTCCAAGGGATTGGAAACACGCTAGGCTACTATCTCGCAACAGACCCCTGTAGGGGGGGAAGGTAATATACACCTTTGGCGGAATCTTTGCAGAAATAGATATAAGTAAAGGTCTGCTTGAGCAGATTAATCTCAAAATTTGGGACTTCCTTTGGACACAGACCCTGGACTACTTGAACACAACCTTCAGATGTTGTCACTGCCATCAGACAGGGCACCTTGAGAACTCCTGCCCCATGTTCCTTGCCCAAAAGAAGAAAAGCAATCGCAAGTCAAAATCCAAAAACTAGAAACAATGTGATCCACCCCCCATGGATGACATCGATTCCTTCAACTCAGATGAAGAAGAGGAAGTAGCAGATGGGGAGGAAGCATAGCAACCTCAGGACTCTAATGTACCACCGATCTCGTAGAAAATAACTCATGAGCCTTCCCCATCTGATTTAGACAAGGAGACCTCTCCTTTAGCCCAGAACAGTCTGTAAGTGGTTGTCAAAGTTAGTAAAAAGGAAGGGAAAAAATTTCGATTGGAATATTCAACCCATTCTGGGTAGAATCCGATGTCTAGCCCATTATTTCCTTGCTACCCCTTGTGATCTTTTTTGCTTATTTTCTTATTACTTGGTTACTCCCCGGGGCCGAGGTGGATAGTTTATCTTTTCCGGCTTCCTGGTTTCTAGCTTCTCTTGATTGTAAATTCATACTATACAATACACTTACTTAATAGAGTTATTCTTACAGAGAAAATAAAAATAAAAATAATTTTTGGTGATAAACAAGTTGCACTTTTAAAAACGTATTCATCTAAGTCTAATTTTTCCATTAAGGTAAATAACTTTAAATAAATTCATTAAATAATTAATATTAAATATGATATTGATTAATTCATTAAATGATTAAAATTAAATGGTTGATATTAAGGATTCCAAAAACTATACTATTTCTAAAATAAATGACTGAAATCAAAGTCCAAAACTAAAATATCACTAATTTAAAATAATTACTTTATTTTATTTTTAATGTTTGAATTGCATATTTATTGTAACATAGATTCTCCATTGGTGGCCCATTACTACCTCTCTTGAGGCCCAATTCCATTCCAAAAAACTCATGAAAACCTGTGTTTTAAAAAATTCCACGTTTATTTTGGGGTTTATCAACATAATGAAATGAATATATAAATGCAAGCTCATATGCACAACATAGTCACAGACGTATATTAGCATAATTAGTCAAATTTATCACACGATAACATTTGAAAAACATAAATATATGAATATATAATATAATATAATAAAAAAACAAAGTGAAAACAATTTCTTATCTTTCAAATGGTGCAACTTGCTGCAAACATTCGATGTTCCACCCAACCATAGACCATGTTGTTAATTTCTTTCAACAAAGGGTGTCCCTTGAGCTACGGATTTTGAATCCATAGGCATTAGCATCAACTGATACAAAATTCTAGTACATATCTAGTACCAAAAACTATGACCAAGGTACCTAACCTAACATCCTCCAATGAGCAGTCATATGGACTCTAGGATTTCTACTTCCCTCACAGACCTTCAAAGTACCCTTCCAAGCATCACACAGCTAAGTTACCAAGTATGGAAGCCTCCAAATAGTAGTATTGTTGATCATAATCGGCTTCCTATAAAAATTCCATAGGAAAATTGGTTTATAATCCTGCAAATCCCCTCCTCCAGCCTTGAAAAATCATTCCTATGACTATCATAGCCTTTCCACCCTAAATTACCTCATAAAAAGCCATAGATCATAAAACCAAAAATCTCACAGGTCTAGCCCCTTATGCTAAGCCTCTGCTCCTTTCCTCCACAGGACCAAAAGTCAGAACCAAGAGCAAAGGCACCAGGCGCTGATCAAAGTGCATCGGGCGTATTTCAAGCCATCCGATGAAATCATAAATCGACGGTTCGTAGCTCATCACCCTTGTGGACCCCGTCCCGCCTCCACTACTAAAAAACCGGCCCATTTTCCCAGCACCGCCTTTGCAGGGAAGGTGGTATTCCTCAAAACGCAGCGATCCCATTCAGCACTGGCCAAGTGTCCCCGAGTACGACCTCAATACCGCCCTCTCCTGCACATTAATGCTTGACCCAGGATGCACAGCGAAATTAACGTGAACCGCCAGATCCGGGGGTCTTCATCCAATGGAGGTCGCTTTTCAAAGTTGCACGGATATTAATCTAGGTGTACACTACCCCTGGCCCGCCATTCCATCGATCTCCAATGCATTCTAAACCATTCATCTCGTCCTGTGATTGTATGGCCCAGATCATTTGTATGACCGGATGTTGACCAAGTTTCCCCCACGTCACCCACTCCACGTGTTCATTGCATTTTTCTCCACCATGCATACATTCCGTTCATATGTTATATTTTAATGCTTTGCATTAAAAACCTCTACCCAGTCCATCCACCATTGCTCTCCTGCATGCTTCCACCATTTTATCACGCCACCTTGTCATGGCCACCACCATTGCATTGCCATCCCCATGCATTTATTTTCCCTAACAATTTTGTGGGTTTTGCCGAGTTTCAGCAACGAAGAACTACCATAATTTACTGTCCCCATCGCAGAAGCCAAGAACGCATCAATGGACCAAGTTTCAGAGGCTATATTAATGAAAAAATCTCTGGGAGGTTGTCACGACGTGACTTCCGTTAACGGAGTAGGATTGAAAAGTTGTCTACCCCCCAAGAGAAATTTAAGAGGAAGATCTTTGTAGATAAGGACATTAATGATGCAGCGAAAAGTATCAGTGGATGATCGAGAAATTCAGCGCTCAGCATTGAAGATCCAGAACTCTAATTCAAAATTTGAAAGAAGAGAGTACAATGCACAAAAAAACAATACCCTCCAAGTTTAATCTCAGTAGATCTTTCTCTCAGGAAAGGACATAATGTTACATAGTTTATTCTTCATATTTTATCCCTGGAGAAACTTTCACCTACAGCATTTACTTCATGGAGAAGGCCACAAAGTACGTTCCGCATTTCAGAGCTGTCAAATAGTATGGGCGTGAATGTTTCGGCCATTTTGTTCAAAATAAGAAAAATAAATGTTCCCACCTACTTATTTTATTAGGTTTTTCTTCTTCTTCTATAAAAACCGAGAAGAAAGACATTGTAAGGGTTCCGAATTTCATCAGAAAATTATGCAGTGAAAGGATTTTGTATACATTTTGAAAAAACTTCTGTATGAAGGCTCAGTGCCGATAGGTTCTCAGTGAGGAGGAGTTCAATTTGTTTTAGAGGATTTTGATCTTTGGTATTTCACAGTATGTAACCTTCTCTTATGTGTTTAATACAATATCTCATTGCATCCATCTCTCTTGTATCATGTTTTGGAATGCGAGTGGCTCACTGATTTTTGGTATGGATTCATCCTAGTTGATGTCCATGCTTGGATCAGTCAAGCGCTTTAAATATGGCTCATGCATGATACACTGTTCCATATTTATTTCATCCATATTTCTGCTATATTATTTTCTTTGGGAAGGTGCTTTTAAAACGCCATTGTCATGTATGGATTCTTAGATTGATAAGCCCATATATGGCTCTGTTGTGTATTTGGGTATCAGTCTAAAGTTAACTAGTATCTTCTTAATATTTCTTTCACCGCATACACCTTCTGATATTTTATTTCTGTGACATATTACTTGAATTGACCCTCTTTACAGTAAATTGTCTCTTAACTATCTGATGCTTTTATATTGGAGCTTTTCATTTTGTCCTTGTAATATGACTTTCACTGTAATGCTTTCTGAGGGTCTTGGTTCCATTTGAATCAATATTTCCCTTTTACAGAAGATAGCAAGTGAGCTGAAGCTAAAAACTTCACACATTACATTATACACTCCTTGCTATGCTAATATTTCCTAGGCACTGGTCTATAGCAACTCTAGGTTGTCTCTAGGAGCGACAACATCTCTCGACAACATCTTTCTGGCGCCGTTTCCGGGGATGAATTTAAGAAAATCAGTTTCCCTGGGCCTCGGCAAATCATATTCACTCTCTATAATCAGGTGAGCACGAAGATTTGAAGAGTTGTGAATCCCTCACCTTGGCAACTCCACATTTGTTTATTTGATAAATCTATTTGTAGTCCTGGCTCCTCGAAAGCCGCATTTGAGGTCAGATACGTCCAAGTCAAAGATATCTTCTGTGTCTGATCCGGAGAAGATCATACATTGAAGAAGTTGGAAAGAGAGGCAATTAGCCCGTGCTGAAATCCCTGAGTTTTTTGTAGAAGATTATCCATCCTCTTCTTCTCAAGAAGTCCAAGTAGAAAATCCCGACTCCACTGTGGGAAATACCGAATAATACTCAGATAGTCCAACTAGGTGAGGTGTCAGAACTAAATATAATCTTCACTCTACTCAGGTCGAAGAAGTTAAATAAGTCACCGAAGTAGCTGCTGTTAACCGTGAGCTATTCCCATCAACACCTCAGGCCGTTGTGCAGTATATTCCTGTTGTTATTCATACTCCACTTCCACCTCCTCCTCTTCCTCCATTTACTCATCAGACTGTTGTACTTCCTCCCCCTCCAATGGCTAACATTCCTGCCTTCTTGCTGAACAAATATGCTCCCTTAGCCTTACCCCAAGTGTTAAATGATATGCCATAGGATTATTTGAAGATCTTGCCCAGATTTAATGGAGAAAATGAGATTGATGCTCAAAAAAATCTTGAGACTTTCTGCTCTTTTGCAGAGAACTTTAATGTTGAACATCTAGATGTGGTCTTAGGAATGTTTTTACAATTTCTTGATGGTGAAGCCAAAAATTGGTTTAAGACATTGGGAAATTGTTCCATAACCACATGGGACGAAATGGAAAATGCTTTTCTAAGAAAATGGGGTGAGAAGAAAGATCATGGACATTTCCTTATAGAATTCAATACACTCAAGAAAAGACATAATGAAGGGGTGGAAGAGTTTATCAAGAGGTTTAATAAACTATATTCAAGTCTTCTTGCTGATATGAAACCTCATCAAAACGTTGCTAAAGTTGTTTTTGTAGCAGCCTTTGACTCAGAATTTGGTTTCTGTCTTTGGGAAAGAATGCCTGTTACCCTGGATGATGCTCAGACAGATGCTCTAGAGTTGGAGGAAAATTTTGCTGCCACTGTTAAATCAAACGTAAAATCTGAACAGGATACCAGAAGAAGGGGAAAAGAGGAAGTATCTACCTCAAACCAGGATAAAGATTCAGACAGGATGGAGGAAATGAGAAAGATGACTAAAAAGCTGGTTAATCTTGAATTGGAGGCGAAGAACGCAGCCCCTAAGAATTTTCAGAATACTCCAAACAGAGGTTACAATCCTTAGTATAGAAGACCACCATTGCAAATATTTCAAAAGGAAGTAAAAGAACAACAAGATCTGGTACCACACCCATTGTACTTAGAAGGTCTAGTAGATATTTCTACTGAATATGCTACCTATGAGCTAGAAGATTCAAATCTGGCTTTTTCGAATAATGATGAACTAGAATGCCCATTGCAAGAAGAAGAAGCTAAAGACATAGAAGACTCAGAGGCTGATTATTATTGTAAACAATTTGTTGATTTTATGCAAGCACACTTCAATAGAAAATATGATCTCAGATCTTCCAGGAAGAGAACTCGTACTCAAGATCAAGAAGAAGAGGAATCACCTCAGAAGGAAATACCTGTTCAAAAGGAGTCAACAATGAAGAAAGTTATAGACAAAGGTAAGGGTCCTCTAAACACTCCTCTGCAGTCTAATGATCAAATTCCTTCTTCCTAAAAGGTAGTCAATCCTCCTAATGTCAAGTCTGTGTCAAAAGAAGTAAAATCCTCAGTTGAAAATAAAGAGTTAAAAGAAGTTGTAACAGAAAAGCCCCCTCCTCCTTTCAATTTGCAAAAAGAACTTGAGAAAATCAAAATCCCAGTTCTCCTGACTGAACTGTTGAAAAAACCAGCATATCAATCTCAAGTTACTTCTTTCATACTCCCTCCAGACGCACCAATCATTCCAGATAGTATCAACCTTCAAGAAGAGAGACCCATGGTTGTGTTTGGCCCTCATGTCGAGGAGATAGATCCTTCTACTCCTCCTTTCTATGTGACCTTAGTGATTCATGACCTGCTGCTACATAATTGTATGCTAGATTCTGGAGCCTCCCATAATCTTATGCCTTTGTCAGACATGGAACAACTAGGACTGCAAATCACACGTCCATATAAAGACCTCTAATCATTTGATTCCAAAAGAGTTAAGTGTCTAGGGATGATCAAGGATTTGTTAGTCAATCTAGCCCAAATCCCAGCAAAAAGTGTGGTAATGGACATCGTGGTAGCTGACATCCCAGCTCGTTTTGGCATGTTGCTGTCAAGGTCTTGGGGAACAAAAATTGGTGGATCACTCAAGATGGATTTGACATATGCCACTATCCTAGTTTTTGGTGGCTAGGAGAGGAGGTTGTACAAAGAAACCAGATTTTTCAGGATGGTTACTAAGGCTGACAGCTCAGAGAATTCACCAGTCTACATCAAGGAAGGAGATTTCTCATGTTTGATGTTAGAAGAAGATGAAAATTATGCTCATGAACCTTCCTTCTGTCAAATCAAGACTGAGAAGCCTTTAGAAGACCATGAAGCAGGAGTATGGACTCTACATTTTGATGGAGCAAATTCAAGAGAAGGTAATGGGGCTGGAGTATTATTAATCTCTCCTACAGGAAAATCGATGCCACTGTATTTTAAATTGGAATACGAAGCTACTAATAATGTGGCTGAATATGAAGCACTGTTGCTAGGACTGCAGTCAGCCAAGAGCATGGGTATACAGAGTTTAAAGGTTCTGGGAGATTCTGAGCTGGTGGTCAGACAAGTCATAAATCAGTGTCAAACCAAACATCCTCGGCTGAGAGCTTATAGAAATGAAGTATGGGACATGGTGGAGAACTTCTTCTTGGCATTAAATATCCAGTTCATGTCCCAGGAGCAGAATATAATGGTAGATTCTCTTGATGTAGCTGCCAGTACATTTCGTCCTCCTCAGAATCCTCTCCTGAGGTATGAAATCGAGGTATGTTATAGGCCATCTATCCCAAATAATATCAAGCACTGGCAGGTATTTGAAGATGAGGAACAAATGAAGAGATTCCTGGAAACAGTGGGAGAATTCTCTAATATGGAGATTGATGATTGTGAAGAAGAGGAGGCTAAAGATATTTTAGAAAATAAGTGGGAAGAGAAAATGGCAGGAAGTAAAGTGTTGCAGCTGAAATGAAATGTTATCCCTAGAGGGCTAGTCCCCCTAGAAAGACTGTTTGACAAGAATGATGTCTCATTGCAACCTAGTAAAGTGGTAGAAGAAGATCAGGTGGAAGACCTGAACTTGGGCACTAATGCTGAGCCCAAGATTGTAAAATTATCCAAAAAGGTTCCAGAGGAATACAGGGAGAAATACCTGAAATTGTTTCAATCATATAAGGATGTATTTGCATGGTCTTATCAAGACCTGAAAACATTTGATATCAATATAATGCAGCATAAAATTCCTCTGAGGGAAGATGCAAAACCTTATAAGCAGAAGCTCAGACAGAAAAATCCTCTGCTGCTTCCCTCCATTGAAAAAGAAATCAAGAAGCTACTAAAGGCCAAAATAAGTGTACCATTAAGGTACTCTGAATGGGTAGCAAATCTAGTTCTTGTCCGGAAAAAGAATGGAGAAATAAGGTTGTGTTGATTTCCGGAATTTGAATAGAGCATCCTTAAAATATAAATATCCATTGCCCAAGATGGACCACATGCTGCAGAAAGTGGTTGGAGCCTCTAGAATGTCAATGATGGATGGTTTTTCTGGTTATAATCAAGTGGATGTACTTTCAGAGGATCAGAAGAAAACTGCATTCACCATACCATGGGGCACATTTATGTATGCCAGGATGCCTTTCGGGCTGATTAACGCAGGGGCCACTTTCCAAAGGGCTATGGATATTGCTTTTGTTGGTGAGCAAGATAACTTTTTGGTGGTATACCTAGATGATATCATAGTGTTTTCAAAGAATGACAATGAGCACATTGAGCATTTACGAAGAACTTTTTAAAGATGCAGAAGGTATGGCCTTTCTCTCAATCCACAAAAGTCTCTATTTGCATTAGAGGAAGGCAAGCTTTTAGGGCACATTGTGACTAAATATGGTGTAAAAATAGACCCTAAAGAGTGGAGGTTATTAATGGTATTTCCCTCCCCAAAAATAAAAAGGAAGTGAAAGCGTTCTTAGGGCGTATCAATTTCCTAAGAAGATTTATTCCTAACTATGCTGAGATAGTTAGGCATATAACAGATATGCTAAAGAAGAATAATGAGGTGAAATGGTCACAAGAATCACGGGAGGCCTTTGCTAGAATTAAAGCTGCATTTTTTGAAGCCCCTGTACTAGCTAGGCCAGATTATACTAAACCATTTATGATCTTTTCTTTTGCATCACCTCATACAGTAACTGGAGTTCTGCTACAGAAAAACGAAGAAGGATATGAGCAACCTATTGCCTTCTTCAGTCAGGTGCTTCATGATGAAAACTTGAAATATAACATATTAGAGAAGCAGGCATATGCCCTATTAAAATCCCTCAAAGCATTTAGCATGTACATTTTGCAGTCCCACACTACTGCATTTGTCTCTACAACAGCTGTTAAATAAATTCTTATCTAGGGAGACAGTGAAGGGAAAAGAGGGAGATGGATTGCAGAAATACATGAGTATGATTTGGATATTCGCCCTACTAAGTTGATAAAAGGATAGGGGCTAGCAAGGATCTTATCAGAATCAAACTACCAGGCTCTAGGCATAAATTTGTCTATGATAGCAAATGGAGAGTATAAGAAAGAGAAAGAGCAGCAAGGTCTGGAAATGGCCACTCAGAAAGCACATATAAAATACCTCACCAGTCCATGGTATAAGGAGATAGTAGAATACCTCCTAACACTCAGCTATCCACCCAGCTGTGATAAATCAAAATACAGGGCTTTGAGGCTGAAGTCACAAAAGTGCATAGTTGCTAATGGCCAATTATATTGGAGAGATCCTTTGGGCATCCTATTATTCTGCCTCACAGAGGATGAAGTAGAAAGTATAATGATGGAATTTCATGAAGGAATCTGTGGAGGACATTACAGCTGGAGGGCCACAGCTCATAAAATCTTAAAGGCTGGTTTCTACTGGCCTAAATTATTTGGAGATGTTTTTGCTTGGGTTAGAGCATGTGATAAGTGTCAAAAATTTGCTGAAAGGCAAAAACTAGCAGCTCTTCCCTTGATTCCAGTTCATGTAGATGAACCATTTCAACAATGGGGAATAGATTTTATAAGTGAAATTCACCCACCCTCAAGTGGACAGCATAAATGGATATTAACAGCCACGGATTATTTTACAAAATGGGTGGAAGCCATACCTACAAGGAATGCTACAAATACTGTGATAATCAAATTCATGGAGGAAAATATCATATCTAGGTTTGGCTGTCCTGTTAGAATAGTGACTGATAATGCACAGGCCTTCAAGTCTGAAAAATTTGTAAATTTCTGCCAGCAGTATAATATTACATTGAATCACTCCACAACTTACTACCCACAGGGGAATGGCTTGGCATAATCTTCCAACAAAACTCTGGTGAGGGCATTAAAGAAGACTATCAATGAGAATTAGAAGAATTTGGATTCTCAATTGAATTTTTTTCTATGGGCTAATAGAATCACCAACAAGAGAGCAACTGGGAAATCTCCATATGAGTTGGTATATGGTCCAGCAGCAGTGTTTCCTGTGCAGATGGCCTTACCAGTGGCACGTTTCATGCAAGAAAGTCAGGAGGAACCTGATGATATGGTCAGGAGAATCAATAAATTGGTGGAATTAGAGGAAACACGGGGCCAAGTGAATCAGAGATCAACGAAATATCAAGAGAAAATGAAACACATATTTGATCAACATGCAAAAGACAGGAAATTGCATACTAGAGATCTAGTGTTCAGATGGGATGTACGAAGAGCTGAAAAGGGAAAACATGGTAAATTTGATCCACTTTGGTTCGGTCCCTTCAAAATTGTGGAACATGGAGGTAATAACACTTTCATATTAGAGAATTTACAGGGTGACTTGCTGGATTTCCCTGTAAATGGTCAATTCTTAAAGCCCTACTTCCAATTCTGATTCAGGTCGAAGGAGCCTAATGTACCATAGTGTTTATTAGTTTTGTTGTACCTTTGCTTGAATAATATGGGTGTCATAATGAAATATTAGGTGAAAAAAAGAAATGATGGAGGATAGAGTCAGCTGAAAAGATGATCAGGAAGGTCTGCGTAGTTCTCGACACGTCCAAGGATGAATGTGCCATCCCCAGGTGGAGCCAATGTTGATCATAATCGGCTTCCTATAAAAATTCGATAGGAAAATTGGTTTATAGTCCTGCAAATCCCCTCCTCCAGCCTTGAAAAATCATTACTACGACTATCATGGCCTTTCCGCCCTAAATTACCTCATAAAAAGCCACAGATCGTAAAACCGAAAATCTCACAGGTCTAGCCCCTTATGTTAAGCCTCTACTCCTTTCCTCCACAAGACAAAAAGTCAGAACCGAGAGCAAAGGCACTAGGCGGTGATCAAAGTGCATCAGGCGTATTCCAAGCCATCCGATGAAATCATAAAATCGATGGTCCGCAGCTCATCACCCTTATGGACCCTGCCCCGCCTCCACTGCTAAAAAATTGGCCCATTTTCCCCGCATTGCCTTTACAGGGAAGGCAGTATTCCTAAAAATGCAGCGATTCCATTCAGCACTTGCCAAGTGTCCCCGAGTACGGCCTCAATACCGCCCTCTCCCGCGCATTAATGCTCGACCCAGGACGCGCAACGAAATTAACGTGAACCACCAGATCCGGGGGTCTTCATCCAACGGAGGTCGCTTTTCAAAGTTGCACGGATATTAATCTAGGTGTACAGTGCCCCGGGCCCACCGTTCTGTCGCTCTCCAATGCATTCTGAACCGTTCATCTCGTCCTGTGATTGTATGGCCCAGATCATTTGTATGACCGGCTGTTGACCAAGTTTCCCCCACGTCACCCACTCCACGTGTTCATCGCATTTTTCTCCACCATGCATACATTCCGTTCATATGTTATATTTTAATGCTTTGCATTAAAAACCTTTGCCCATTCCATCCACCATTGCTCTCCTGCATGATTTTGCCATTTTATCATGCCACCTTGTCACGGCCACCCCCATTGCATTGCCATCCCCGTGCATTTATTTTCCCTAACAATTTTGTGGGTTTTGCAGGGTCTCAGCAACAAAGAACTACCATAAGTTATTGTCCCCATCGCAGAAGCCAAGAACGCATCAATGGACCAAGTTTCAGAGGCTATATTAATGAAAAAAGCTCTGGGAGGTTGTCACGACGTGACTTCCATTAAAGGAGCAAGATTGAAAAGCTGTCTAACCCCCCAAGAGCAATTTAAGAGGCAGATTTTTGCAGATAAGGACATTAATGATGCAGCGAAAAGTATCAGTGGATGATCGATAAATTCAGCGCTCAGAATTGAATATCCAGAACTCTAATTCAAAATTTGAAAGCAGAGAGTACAATGAAAAAAAAACAATACCCTCCAAGTTTAATCTCAACAGATATTTCTCTCAGGAAAGGATAGAATGTTACATAGTTTATTCTTCATATTTTATCCCTCGAGAAACTTTCACCTACAGCATTTACTTCATGGAGAAGGCCACAGAGTACGTTCAACATTTCAGAGCTGTCAAACAGTATGGACGTGAATGTTTCCGCCATTTTGTTCAAAATAAGAAAATTAAATGTTCCCACCTACTTCTTTTATTAGGTTTTTCTTCTTCTTCTATAAAAACCGAGAAGAAAGACATTGTAAGGGTTCCAGATTTCATCAGAAAATTATGCAGTGAAAGGCTTTTGTATGCATTTTGCAAAAACTTCTGTATGAAGGCTCAGTGCCCATAGGGTCTCAGTGAGGAGGAGTTCAATCTGTTTTCGAGGATTTTGATCTTTGGTATTTCACAGTATGTAACCTTCTCTTATGTGTTTAATACAATATCTCATTGCATCCATCTCTCTTGTATCATGTTTTGGAATGCGAGTGGCTCACTGATTTTTGGTATGGATTCATCCTAGTTGATGCCCATGCTTGGATCATTCAAGAGCTTTAAATATGGCTCATGCATGATATACTGTTCCATATTCATTTCATCCATATTTCTGCTATATTAGTTTCTTTGGGAGGGTGCTTTTAAAACGCCATTGTCATGTATGGATTCTTAGATTGATAAGCCCATATATGGCTCTGTTGTGTATCTAGGTATCAGTCTAAAGTTAACTAGTATCTTCTTAATATTTCTTTCACCGCATACACCTTTTGATATTTGATTTCTGTGACATATTACTTGAATTAGCCCTCTTTACAGTAAATTGTCTCTTAACTGTCTGATGCTTTTATATTGGAGCTTTGCATCTTGTCCTTGTAATATGACTTTCACTGTAATGCTTTTTGAGGGTCTTGGTTCCATTTGAATCAATATTTCCCTTTTACAGAAGATAGGAAGTGAGCTGAAGCTGAAAAATTCACACATTACATTATACACTCCTTGCTATGCTAAGATGTCTTAGGCACTAGTCTATAGCAACTCTAGGCTGTCTCTAGAAGCGACAACATCTGTCGACAACAAGTATTATGGCTTCTAGGAATTCAAATACCCTCTCAGGCATTTGAGGTGCCCTTCTAGGGCCCTAGTTCTGCCACAGTCTCCATGTTGACACGGTTTTAACTTGTATTTCGATAATCCATCACAAGAGTCACACGTACTCTTTCCATGGCATAGGAATCAGTCATAGTTATCCCTACACATGGTTCTTCCTAATCCATAGTGCCAAACATGCCTCATTTTAAATACATGTTTCTTTTCTTCCACTTTCCATTCACCCAAGCCCTTAATGGACTTTGGTTATATGCATGGGAAATGTCTCTTGTAATTAAGTCATAAAATACCCCTTTTGAATCATCCATAGAGTCTCAAAGCCTCAAAATCATTTACATATTTTTTATCTACAACCATTTAGTTTAATAATATATATGTGTTACATAATTTTATTTGTAGACCTAATAGACTCAAAATATAAAACATGTGAATACATACACAAAAAATTTGTTATACATACACATATGTACCCATGGGTGTTGAAAACCTCAAAAGTTGTCCTCGACTCACCAACCTAGTTTTGCATATACATTCTATTTACTATCTAGGGGTCTAACATGGGTGTTACATCCCCCTTCTCGTTACATCATAATTTTCCTCATTGTGATATACACACACACACATATATACTAAAAATTATTACAAATGATGAGGTTATTCCTCCCTCATCACATCCTGATACTCCCATGTAGCATATTTAGGACTAAAATGAGCTTGTTACACCTTTACCAAGGTGATGGCTCTATTTTGGATTACTTTGAATTCCTAATCCAAGATTCGTATTAGTTGTACAGGGAAGTTTCCCTCGACCTCCACCTGAATGATATTCCAATAATTTACATGGTTAACATCAGGAACATATTTTTTCAACAACGAAACATTAAAGAAATTATGAATGCCAATGGATTTTGGTAATGCAATAATATATGAAATCACATGAATCCTCTCAAGGATTTCAAACAATCCAAGTTATATTCCTATTAATAGTGCAAAAATTGACAATTTTAGGCAAATTTTCATTGCCTTCTCCCTCAAGGAGACATGCCCTCCAATTTTTCATTCCTTGTTTGACCTTTTCTTATCTGCAATATATATATATATATATATATATATATATATATATATATATATATATATATATATATATATATATATATATATATATATATCTTAGGAAGCCTTCAATTTCAGTTTAATTTATGTTTCTTACTCTTCCATTTCCTTGGGAAAATATTGATGAATAATGGGCATGTAAAATATATTATCCAAACTCATGAGCATGTTTCATTTCCTACCATACAAGGCTTCAAATGGGATCACCTTCAAAGACATTTGGTAACTATTATTATTACCAAACTCCACCATATGCATATATTCTTCAGATTTTGTTGGTTTTTCCATCACGTAAATGTACAACATGTCTTCAACGACCTGATCAACTCTTTCCATTTGTACATTTTATTCTCGATGGTAGGTTGTACTAAAATTTAAATCAATCCCAAATCCTTTAAATAATCCTATCCAAAATTTGAACATAAAACTGGGATCTCTATGTGAAATAATTTCCTTCAGCACGCTATGCACCCTAACAATTTCCCTCTTGTAAATATCAACAACATTAGATGCCTTGTGTGTTGATATCATGGGGGATCCACTAGAGTATAAATGCAATACCTCATGCATTCATAATATTGAGGAAAAAAGGACATAATATATTGAAAATATATTAGGGGGTAATTTTTTTTTATATTGGCGGGTATAAAAAATGTAGCTCAAAGTTAATGAAAAAATATAAAAGGGTATAAAATATGTTAATGAAAAAATGGATACCTCCAATATCTAGTGAAGGTAGGGGTTTTTTAATGTAACTAGCGCATCACACATTTACCCAATTTCATCGGCCTAATGTGGTAAACATGAGAGTGAAGAGTTACTATGACATGAACTGACCTTCTAGTTCCAGTTAAGGAAGTGGGGCCTACAAACTAATGAGAAAATGACAACTCACATTATCGCTCAAGGGTAGTATGGATGATGAATAATTAATTTTCAAAAAGACCTACATATTCCAGGATCACTAATATCAGAATGGCACATGTCAAGTTTGTTAATTTCCCTAGCTCGAATGTGGACCTATGGAGAAACTGCAAAGAGTAGATGTCTGCATAAGAAAATGATGCAGAAGAAGGAACCTCTTCTTTCCCAGGATCTCATGCCATTGCCACTCAATGATCAAATGTTTTATTTAATCTTTTACTTTGATTTTATGAAGAAACTTTTAATTTTTAATTTCCATGTAATGATCGAAAGGAAGTAGTTTGAGACGTTGACAATGTTATAACTACCCATTTTGTAATATTGTATTTAAGAATTTTTCAAAAGAGAAAAGGGGTCTAGAACTTGGACCTCAGAAGTTTTGCAGAAAATTGTACTTTACCTTTATGAGATCAATAAATTTTACTGAATATTTTCCAACATTTTGATGAATGTGATGAATTTTTCTTATTCAATCTTACACATGTTTCTTCTATTGGAATAAAGTAATGTAGTTGCTACTATCTAATTTACATCTGAGTTAGATTAAATTTCCTTAAATGCGCTCCTTTATTATAATTTCATTTTCTGTAGCCATTTTCTACTAAAACCAAAGATAATAGTTTATGTGATCACAACACATTGTTGATTATTTCCCACCAATATTTCATCTTCTCTTGTTCATTCACATTTATCATTTAAACGCACTTTGAAGGGTTTTTCTCTTGTAAAGATTAAAGAGTTTAAGCTATAAAATCTAGAGTTACAATATGAAGGGACAACAAACAATTTGAATTATAAGTTATAGTAAATGACTTGGGCATTGATCTCCTTACAACCAAATATTGTCTCCTTAGGAACACCGATTGAGCCATAAATATCGATCAAGACCTAAGGCTATAAATTTTAAAATTTATGTAAATATTAATAACAATATGCAAACTTTAAAATTTTAAGTATTTCATAGTTTAAAAAGAAACAAATTTAATTACTAATTACATTTGAATAGGTAATTAACAATGGGTTCGATTAATTTCTCATTGTATTTCTTTCATTTTGGTGTAGAAATTTGGAAAATGGATTTTATCCCACTTGCAATCGAAATTGCAATATTATTTTATTTATATTTTGGAAACTTGGAAACTAGTTTTTAATATAATTTAAATTTTCAATGATATAATTTAAATACTAAATTGTTTAATCATAATTTTTTTAACAATTATATTTTATAAATATTATTATTTTTTATATGGATAAGTTTAACACAAAAATGTGAATTTGACGTTGCTCGAAAATTAGCTAAAGAGTTAATAAACATGATTCCCTCACTCATAATCCTATCTATTAGAATCACACACACACACACACACATATATATAGTTTAGTTGTAATAGTTGTAAGTTTTAATTAATATAGTTGTAATGGATGCAATGTTATTTATGGTTATAAATTTCTCTCAAGTTTAAAATGTTATTGCACTCAACATTTTCATCACTCTACACAAGTGCGAAGTATACAACTTAAGTTTACAATAGATATTTTAAAAATAACAAAAACATAAAGAAATTTTAAATTTTAAAACATAATTTGACTAATTTGAATTTGAGTAATCTAAATTTAAATGTGCATATGAAATTATTTTTAAAATAATAATTTTGTAAAATTTAGTTTAATTTAGTTTGTTTTTTTATTTCTTATATTTGGATTTATTTTTATTGAATTTTTTTGCTTAAAAAATTATTAAATGATTAAGTATTAAAATATATTATATTTATAATAAAAAAATAAACAAATTATATTTAAAATTTGAAAAAGAAAATTTAATTTTTTAGAAAACTTTGTATGTATATTATTATAAATATTTTGTGAGTAATATAAAATAAACTTTTGATTTATAATTAAGGAAAATTAGAGTTTGGAATATATTTAAATATTTCTAAAAAATATTTTTGTGGAAAAAATAAATTTTTTAATTCACTTATAGACAAGTATTGATAAGTTTCATATTTTTAACATAGTTATGATAGCTCGATCTAAGCTCGATAAAGGGCTAAAGAAACACTCGATCTAGATATTTTAAATTTCAATTTCAAACCCTGAGCATTTTAACATAGTTTTAGCTCCTCTTGTGAAGATTTCCCATTTTGTAACCTAGTTGAATCCAAGCAAAATTTGTTATTAAGTGGTCGAATTGATCATGTTGGATTCTAGAGGAATCCCTCTATCCAATAGAATATAAGTTTGACATTTTTGAATTCATATCATATTTTTAATCTAATTTATTTTAAACATAATGCTTAAAATATTTTTGAACAATTTTAAAGAGATTGAATAAAAAATCAATATAACAAAATATACACACCTAAAAATCTCAAAAAATACCATTATATTCCTTTATGAGTCAAGGGTAGTCTTAGTATTTCACTTTATTTAAATAGTTAAAAAAAACCATACTTGAACACATATGTCTACAAAAAGAAATTGAAATATTACTTTAACAACTTTGAAATATAATTTAGATCATATATATATATATATATATATATATATATATATATATATATATATATATATATTAGACTAAGTTATATTGTGTGAATGTACAGATACCTTTGAACATGCATTTTATTTAATGGAAAATTGACATAATATATTACACTAAATATTTTTGTAGAAACTATCATTAAGACAACAACATAACTCTGCACAATTTGTCTTTTTACTCTAAATCAAAATTCACAATCCTTATATGAATTTTGAGGGCTTCAAATCAATAAAAGAGAAACTTGAAATTTCATCACCACATTTAGCCCAAAATTATTAGTCAACTTCATCCTTTCATAGATGATAATATTTCCCTCAATAGATTTAAAGAAATTGTAATTAGATGAATAAATGTGATAATAATATGGTTAATAAATTTCTATTACTATTTTGTAAATTAATTATACTATTTAAAAAAACAAATCACAGTATGAATGAAAAAAAAAATTGGTGTCACTTTGTTATTTAAAAAAAAAACAAATCACATTATGAATGAAAAAAAAAAATTGGTGTCACTTTGCTATTTAAGAAACTAGAGTCATTGGTCAATTCAACAAATTTAAAATACTAAGACCACTAAGAGATAACTAGTATATGGTAAATTAAGGTGTCCAACGATGTCACAAGATCTCGATTTTTCGCACTCAAACCAAGTGGCACTTTCTATGTGTGTTAACTAAGCTTTCAACTTGTCTAGATATACTTGTTGTTTCTTTTAATCGAATATCATCCCGGCAATAAATAATATTATTATTGTGCTCTTGTTTTTCTCTTAAAACTATAAGTCCTAACACGGTCTGTAGCTACCAATGAAGAGAGAGTTATAGAATGTATGTACTAGTTCCTTGTTACCATGGCATGACCATGGTGAGGAACCCATTGAAATACACATCCTAGTTCCTTCTTACCCTAGTGTGGCCATGTCAAGGAAGCCAAGAACGTTGCTCCTATGAAAATGATTCTCAAACCTTCAAATACCTCCCCGCGTTTTTAGAGAGGTGGATGAATAAAATGTAGATGCAACCTCTTGGGCTTACCATTAGGCCATGGGCACCTCTTTTTTCCATGGCCACCACCCCATGGTTCCCCCTCGTTCTCTAACACACCATGAAATCAACACTGAGCTAACATTACTAGATGGTCTTTTAAATTTTAATTTAATTTTTAATAATTTTTAATTAGATAGTTAGAATTTAATCTTGATGAATATTTTTAATACTAATTAGAATAAATGATTGAGATTTATCTCTAAATTCAATATATCATTTTTTTTCAATTTAATTGAAAAAAATGTTATTATTGATTATTGTCGAGTTATTATGTTTATTTTTTGTTTTTTTTAATGTATACATTTTAAAGTTATATATTAGTTTTTTTAGATAACAGTAATAATGAAGTTATAATTTAGTTATTTGTATGATTTTTTAAAATTTTAATTATATGAGATGAATCATGACATAAATATCTTGATAAATATTATTACTTTATATGCCTAAACTAATTATATATACCAACACAACAATGCATTTGCGTTATTCATTACATAAGCACAACACTTCACTCAACCATTAATTTTCTCAATTCAAAAATAACGCCCATATATGATAAAAATGTTTCATTAAAAAAAAACATTTTTCTTCATTGGTATCACCATTCCATGATACAAATGTGTACATTCACTTATTCTGAAGTTGTTAGCTATAGCCATTTGGGATTTGCACAAGGTCTAAGAGGTACCTTGTGTGTATGTGTTTAGAATATTTCAGCTTAATCAATCATAAGGTATAGTTTAACATATAAGGAATACGTACAAATTAGATGATGTCTACTTATAAGATATTTGAATAGGGCACATGTAAGTTATGAGAAGTTAGTCGACCAACAAATAAGTTGAAAAAAAAATGTTAATAGTGTGTTATTACGCATATTTCAAATACACCATTAATAATAAATCTAACAACCATTAAGACACAATTTAAAGAATTAAAAAAGAAAAACAATGAAATTATAATAGTATTTCTTTTCAAAATTGAATTACAAATTCTTTCCATTAATTTAATTAACAAAATTTAATCTGGAAAATATTTAATTTAATAAATAAATTACTAAATTTTATTGAATTTTTTTAATTAAATAATTTGTAAATATTAAATATAAAATAAAACACAAAATTAAATCATTAAATTTATGCTTTTTCAAACAAACAATCACCCAAAAAAATTTGTTTCCATAAATATTATATAATTGTTAACACTTTTAGATTTCAATGGAATAATTAAATTAATAAATTTTATTAAAAGTATTAAATTAAACCAGTTATAAATATTAAATATAGATACAATACAATACTAAATAATTGTACCATAGAATCTCTATAAAAGACAATCCAAAAACAAAAGCAGCTTCACAATAAATCTCATTCGCACCACAATTAAAAGCGTAGGAAATACAATTTAACTAATGGGAATGTTACTCAAACATCGATGGCCTACCTGTCTAAGGAATCCCTTTGGAAGTAGGGTTCTTCCCTAAATCATGGATGCATGACCTTGTCCTAAGGTTTGGTATGTCACATATCGCACTTCCAATTGCAGCACCATCCAAAAAGGACTTTTTAAACTTACTTTTTCATAAATAGCGATAGAAATCCTAATTGGGTGGATCACCGCCATTTTTTAAAATCTTTTGACTGTAAAATGACTCAAATTGGTAGGTTTTATCATGAGCCACACTTCAAAATAATATTTTTTCTATTTTTCGGAATGTGCGAAGTTGTTTCGCTGTACAATGTAAAAGGCCTCCCTCTTATATGCCCACAAAGGTTATGAGCGGTTAATTATATCTACATGTAGATGCTTTCATACTGCTAGAATGATTTTACCCTTTCGTATGATAAAGGTTTAGGAATTTATCCTACTTTCACTAACCTATTCACAAAACAGTGTTATGTATAGATAGCAACTTTGAAAGCTATATTTTGAAGGAGTTTCTAAAGAAAGGTACTAGAAACCTTTTTTTGGTTATCATGAAACACGATTATTATATATTTGTTATATTTATCAAATATATATGTTTAGACACTATCATGAAATGGTTAGACCTTATTATGAAACATGTGTTTTTATTACTTTTTAGAATAAACATGAGTGTTTGAAGGAGTTCAAAAATATATAATCACAATTTTCATGAAAGTTGATTTTACTTTCTAGAATAAACATAAGTGTTTCAAGAAATTCAAAAATATATAATCACAATTTTTATGAAAGTTGATTTTTTACTTCTTAGAGTAAACTTAAGTATTTGAAGCAATTCAAAAATATATAACGAGAATTTTTATGAAGGTTGATTTTTTTTTTAATAAACATTCCTAAAATCATATGACTAAGAATAATGTGTTTAGTGTATATTTCGATAGATTTCATATCTATGAATCCTAGAATAGTGTAAAATGACTTTAAAACTAGTCTGTTTAATTGTAAAACATATACATGAATTAAATACCAAAACTTAACATCATCTAAATTTGGTATTGATATAACTAGTTGTAAAACATATTTACTTCTTCATGTTAGGTACCAAGTAGAAATGTGTGTGTTTTCCTAAAGAAAATATTATGGCTAAAATTTGTTCCATATATAATACTAGATATATTAAAAATGAAACTACTTGCAAACCTCATACATCGCAAGTGATACCATGATATTGGATAAAATACTTATAAAAACATAAAAAATGAGCTAATCATTTTTAAGTAATAATACAAAGTATTGACATTTTGATGATTCTCTTCATATTTGATTTGGAATAACAATTATTTTCTTGCACATGCCCTTGTTTTCCAAAATGTTGTGAAGGTTATGGACTCATCCACATAGGAGGTGCTCTTTCCCATTATTTCTTCCATCTTGGTGGTCTTTATCACTCATTTCTAAAACTTATACCTCCTTGGAAGAAATTTTGGATGAATTTTCTACAGCTTCCCTTTGATGTTCCCATCTACATCACATTGTTCACAATTTCTATTAGGATTTTTCTTCTTTTGGATAGTGGCTAAAACTTTCTTTGTTTTTGTCTTGTTGATATATTCTTTTCCATTTAGTGGATGCTACTTTTTAGGGCCTAGCATAATGTAGAGAAAATTATAGCTATCTTCATCATTACTTTTCACACTAAAAAGCAACAATTGTCTTTGGATATGGATAAATAGTCCTCCAATGTACTTCACCACCAGCCCCACCTCTTCCAAAGAGATACCCATCCTAATTGATTGGTCATGGAATAATGGAACGTATCATTTTACTCCTTCACCCTATTATTGTCAAGGTTTGAACTTACTACCATGTTCTAAGCTACTTCTTTTCATAGCTTGTGGGATAAAATTGTAATCTCAACAATGTCTTAAAACCTTCCCATTTTTTAACCATTGGATTTTTTCCCTATATTTAATAAACGTATGTATATCTCTCTCACCATAAAATAAATCCATTGTGTTTATTGGAATTGACAAGGAAATAGTAAACCTCCAATTATTTCAAATCAGTATTCAATGTCTCCTTGGTAACTTGATGATCATACATTGGTATTTCAAATTTAGCTTTGACATTAAATGGAATATTGGAAAATAAATGAAGATAATTTCTTTTTCTTGAGTCTCAAAGCTCCTCAGAATGGGAATCTTTAGGGTTGGAGGCTTGTCTTATTCATACTTCATCTCTACTAAATCTTCTCTCTTATCCTTCATCATAATGCAACATTAACTTCTGGCATGTGGTCTATGGAACAAAAAGCACGCCAAACAAAATAAACTACATATTATATCTCATTCACACAAAAATTAACACCATAGACAAGAAAATTATTTTGGAGAAAACCTTATAGAAAAAACATAACCACTAATGGCTTGCATTATATTTATTTCTTAACAATTGTATAATTACAATGGGGCTTTAGATCTTTAAAATAATGCAAATTACCAATTCACAAAATTCCAAAGAACGCATTATCAAATTCTTTGAATGAGTTTATCAAAAAATTTAGATTATTGTCATTATGCATTTTTTTTTTTTAATTCCCAACTATTTAAGATCCTAACTCCAACTCTTTTCCTTTCCCTTGTCCTTCTAAACAGAACATTTTAATCAAAAATTTGAATTATTTTATTTTCTTATTTACAAAAGTCAAATTTAGCTTACAATAATAAACGTTATAGATAGATGGTAATGAGATTTTTAGAAAATAGGTTAATTGCATCTTCCAACTGTCATTTTAATTTAATATTTTAAATTTGAATTTAATAACCATTTTTTTTATTGATTTATTAAAATAAAGAATTAAATTTATTAAATAGTTATTATTAATATTTTAAAGATCTTATATTATATTTTTTAATTCTTTTATACAAGTAAAGATGGTATTTTTTTTTATCATTATTCTCACTTTATAAATATAATAGAGAATTATCCCATTAATAGCATACATCTCAATCTTTCATATCATTATTATTATTCTATTTTTAAAATAATTTTTGATGTTATAATTAAATTTAGTAAATTTAATAAAACTTTAATTTAATTTAATGTAATAGATATAATTAAACTTAAATTTAATTTAATATTATACATTTCAATCTCAAATTTTCGAGGTTATAATTAAAATAATAAATTTATTATAAATGTAATTTAAATAATAAATTGATTAAACATAAAAAATATAAATATCAATCTAATTGGCATATTAGTATTGAGCCCCCCATGGAGAACTACTCCCTGAGAGCAGGTACAATCAATGCTCCTGAACATTGGAATGCCCCCCACCCCCCCCCACCCCCTTGATGGTTTTTTCAAATGCAACTTTGATGGCACCTCCAAAGGAAAACCCGGGGAAGCAGAATTTGGGGTCATCTTGAGAGACTACACTGGTAACCCCGTACATGCCTACTATAGAAACTTGGGATGGGATAGCAACAAATCCACAGAGCTCAAGGAGCTTACACAGGTTATCTCCATAGCCATCGAGCTAATTTTTTTCCCACTAGAAATGGAAGGAGATTCACAACTCATCATCGAAATGGCCACCTTCATCCTCCTCAACTCTTCTTCCTCAAAGGTATCTACCAGCTGTAGGTGCGAAAACCATCTCAATCACCTAGATTAGTTGCTAGAACATCACAATGCAATCACATTCCACCATGTGCGCAAAAAGGAAAGCACCGTAGCAGATCTCTTAGCCAACAAAGGAATGGATTTCCACTCAACACTTATCCACTGTAATTTTCCTCAGATTCAGGATGACATTATGCGTGAGAGCTTCCACACTCTCCTCCAAAAGGATCAGACTCCCCCAAATGCGAGTGACATGCCTTAAACGCGCGAGGACAACTCCTCCCATGCTCATGGCGATGACGCCCTGCAAACCCAACTCTAACCTGATGTAGACACTCAATTCGTTAATCATTCATAATGGAGCTCTGTTGCACTTGAACTTTTTCCACACTTTGTATCACACGCAGCCTTACTTAGACTGTCCTTCATCATATCTGCGGTTGTGCCACAGTTTGTTACCGCATCTGCGGGCGTGCCGCAATCCCTCACCTCATCTATGCTCATGCCACAGGTCTTCAAAAGGCACTAAAGCTCTCAATTCCACTATCTCTTTCCTGCTCTAGTATGAATCTAGAGTCATTTATATTTATCCCCTTGCCATGTCATTGTTGTTCCAGCTTCCTTGCGTTCTCTCCCTACTATGCGCTCCCCCTGATGTGTGTCCCATGTTGCATGCCCTCCTGTAGCATGCTCCTACCACCGTGATCCTCCTTGTTGTGTACCCCTTGCAGTGAGCTAACTGGCTAAGTACCTCCCTGCTGATAGCCCCCCTCTTGTTCTCCTCCCCGCTATGCACTATCTATGGTGTTCTCCCCATCTTCGCGCCCCCCTGCTGTGTGACGGTCTCCTATTGTGGGTTCCCCCTCTCTACACCTCTGTTTCCTATTCTCCAGTTGTGCATTTTCCTACTATGGACCCAGCTTCTCTTCCTCTGCATGTCAGATTACCCATGGCCCCGCGATAGTGTCAAAATCCCACCAGGGGTAGTTAAAGAGGTGCGTTCTCAAGGCGCTATTACCATGGTCATGATCATTGTCTGGAATCCATTTAAGGTTCCTCTTGAGGCAGCCACAACAAGGAGGCCGTTCAAATGGATAAAGGCAGTTAGGAAGAGACTGTCTTAACTATGGAGAAAATGAGGGGCAGAATAGGCCCTAGGAAGTCTACCATTGCTTACTCTAAGCTGACCACTCCACGGAAAAATGAGCCAGTCCTTGTTCACAAGCCAATAGAGGAGGAGAGAGGCATCTAGATCATGGATTTTGATGGAGTCTAGAGCAGAGTTTTAGATGCACAGTACTCTTTTGCTCCAATCATCCGCGCAGCCCCCATCAAATCCCTCTTGCATGCCAACAGTTGAGGAGGATGACCCCACTACAGAGGATGATGAAGGCACACCATGACTGCGTGATATCTTGGTTATTCTCTATGTTTTTTCAACTCAACACATACTACAACCTTTTGTATATATAAGTGTTATGGAAAATTTTGTAAAACATGTCTGTTTGAAGCTATTAAGGGGTTACTTTCCTCCTAGGAGGTACCCCTAAACCTGTTCTATTTTGAAAAATACCAAGGATGGGATTGGCTAAGAACCACTTGCTATCTCAACCCACTGCCTATGTAAATTTTCTTTTATGATCTAATATAGATTAGCCTAACTTACAAAAGAAAATATCAATTTTATTTAATAAATACTATTCATTTTTAAATGAATAAGTGTAACTCAAGGAAGGGTGTACCTTTTCTTGGGTGAGATGGGAGAAAATGCCCCTCCCCAAATCATGGAGAGGTTGAGGCTTAATGAAATTATAAATTATTAATGCAAGTGTACAAAAAGAGTGCACTTTAGTTTTGTGTGAAAAAAAACCCTAATGAAAAATATTGTTTCTTAACTTCCTTAGATCTAAAATCGATAGTTAAAACAAATGCTGCAAAAAACTAGATCTATGCAGTAAAAGCATTTAAAAAATGAAAATAACTAAGAATTTCTCCATGCATCCAATGGAAAAGAAAAGATTTAAATAATTTCGAGTATATTATAACACCTATGAAGGGAACAAATAATAGTGTTACCAATCCCCCTCAATGGGATGGGTTCTTGGTTTTCCTCAATGCTTCAGATCCAGAAATATCTCTCTCTCAATGGTGTAGAAAACCCAAAATGTGTTGAACTCTATGGGAGCTCAAGAAGCAAAGCAAATATTAGTAGCAATGAGAATGATCAAAGTGCGACAATTAAAGTAATCAAATCAAAAAATGAATGGAAACCCTCCTATTTATAACAAAATATTAAGTTATCCTTGATAGTAGCGAATAATTGACCTGAATGGATTATATTAGTTATGTTGCACTAAGCATCCAAACAACAATAATAATGTGTCCATAAGGTTCTCCTTAATTTGAAGGTTAAACAAATAGTTCTAGCTTTGTTAAATAGATTCCCATGTGAGTATTGATTAAGTATTTTAACTGTTTATCATTGTACAACAGTAAAGAAAAAAGAAATAAAACATCACATTGCACATTACTCAGCAAATTGTTGAAGCAGCTCACCCCTCCTAGGCTATATCTGCTACTCCAGCTCCCAATGGCATGTCCCTCATGTATTAATTTTCCCAAAATGTAAGTACAAGTGAAAATAAGCCTCAATAGGAAAAAATATCTATAAAATCAGCTTCATAAGGTATGAATTAGTGAGAGATGATTATTCATTTACCTAAACCAGATAAAGAAATCCCAATACACTGCCTTCTCCATGATGGCCCTCATGGCTCCTTCATCTTCCTCGAAGCTAAAACTACTGAGGATAACCTCCATTCGACCTGAAACCTATGCCAAACTACTCAGATTGTCGATAATATCCAAAATTGACTATTTTTGCACCCAATTTGGTTCAATAATGAGGGAGTTATGGAAAAAACAAAATTTTCCCAATATCCCTTGAAAACCTCCTCCAAAAACTGGAGGAACTCCAGTTAAAGTCGATAAAAATGTCAAAGGGCCTAAAATGTCGAACTCCACCCAAAATTTAGCGGAAACTGCTAATGGTTATCATAAATGTTGGAGGTATGGTCACATGACCGCTCCATCCAAATTGTCGACATATTCGTTAAGTAACCGTGGCAATGAATGTTAACTCTGAGTTCACATGTTGGATTCCAGATAGACGTAACCTTGGGCGGGTTCATGCGGGTGGAGAAGCCCTCGATAATGAGCAAAGGTCACGTGGATTTGGAGCTAGCTCTGAGGGCTGGCCCCTTAACATTTTTTTCCACCAAAAATAATTCAAACCATAGATATGATTTGTGCCTATAGGTGGTTAAGAACTACTACCTAGTCAGGCCACTCGGGCCTATGGGTTGGCAGCCGAGAGACCTGGGGTCAAATCCTATAGCTACAAAAATATTTTACCATGCAAATTTTCGTCTAGCCTGGGGCCACGTGTCACCCTCCGGGCTTGCCTCGTGGTACCCTATAATTGGCCACAATCTAACAAGTCAAACCAATGCCAAATCAATCTCTGCCACTTGTCCTCATGTAAGTCATCCTCCAAGGAATATTCTAGGGAATATTCTAAGGAATATTATTTTTTAAAAATTTTCCCAAATTTTATAAATTCAAACTTGTTCAACATTTCTTTTGGAGTTTACTCGGCTTTTCAAATCTTCATAACTTCTACATATGAACTTTGTTTTGCGAACAGTTTGCGGCGCCAAAATCACAGCGACGAGAAATTTTCGATCATTCAGGTTGCAACCATTTTTGAGAACTTTCATTTTTGAGCATTTTTTGAACTTAGACATGATGTCCTGATCACCCCTCCCCACTGGGAAGCTTTTGGACCCAAAAAGCTCTCTGGACTACTGAACTTGAAGATGAGGAGACTGAATCTCCACTCTTCCAATATTAATGCACTAAAATTTCCCTGATTTCATTAATTGGAGCTTCTCATGAAATGACAAATTTTTCCTTGATTTTGTTCACCAGCTGTTACTGACTTTGACCTTGTCATGCTGCACATTTTCGAAACTTGTAGAACAACAACTTAAATTTGTAGTAAACATATTGTTCCTACATTGTTCTATCTTCAAAGGAAACTAAAAATTATTTTCACCTTGACACCTGTGCTTATGGCGATTTTTTGCTAAATTAGCCTTGTACATGTGTCGATTCTAGACCAAGTTTTCTTGCCATAGTACCATGCCATTTTAAAACCAACAATGATAATTGCTGAACTTTGTGCCCTCTCTACTTTGATGCTTTACCCTCTCTTGGATCTTTGCACCTCCTTGCACTGATACTTTGTTTTCTGCACCGAACGATACCAAATACAATTGCTACAACTTCTTGTCATATTCTTCCAAAGACAACCTACTTTCAGACTGAAACAACACATTATTTACATCAGCATATACATGAAAAGGATTATGTAAAAATTCCTTTTCTTTAATCAACATCAAAGTCAAATTTTGACTTGCATTGACAAGCCTTTTCATCTGCCCTACATTCACTAAAGAAGAGTCTAGATTTTTGTGATGTTCTCTCACAATAAACTCCTTGCCATCCTTGAATAAATGGTAATTCTTCTCATGGAGATGAAAGATATCTTTCCTGTCATACAAGTAAGGACTGCCCAACAACACACCTATAATATGAAGCGGAACAACATCTAATTCAAATGTGTCAATAAAATGTGTTGTTATTGCAAAGCACAACATGCACTTCTTTGAAACTTGTAATTTTGCATCCTTACAAATCCAACCAAGAGGATATGGTTTAAGATGTAGAACGGTTTCAAGATTCAGTTTCTTGACTAAGTCTTCAGAAATAAGGTTCTCTTGTGACCCATTGTCAAATAGTGTGTCAATCTTGTTATGTTTGGAAATGACCCTCACATGAAACAATTCAATTCTCTTCTCTTCACTTGGAGATTCTATGTGATAGTTAGAAATACTAGAACTAGGTTTAGTTTCATTCTCTTTCCCCTTCAATTTATTTAGTGCCATAGCTATGATTTTTGTTTCATCTTCTGATTCAAACCCTAAGTCTTGTTCAACTATTGCAACTGTCTTGCCTTTCTCCTTGGCTTTATCTTTGGTTTTAAAACTTTCTGGTTTCAACTCTTGATGAAGTTTCCAACAATGGTCCTCATCATGGCTTGTTTTAGAACAGTGTTTGCAGAAAAATTTTCCATTCTCTTTCCTAAATTTTTTATTTCTCTTTTTCCTCCCTTTTCCTTTAAACTCACTTTCCTCATTCCCATCAAAATTTTGTTTACCCCTTGCCTCTAAATGTGTGGCTTGAACACAAACCTCATCTAATATTGTAGGGTTAAACATGAGAATGGTATGTCTTAGGTAAATATGAAAACCTCCTATATACTTGAGTAAAGCTTCTTGGCTATGCAAATCAATTCCTAGTAAAAGAGCTCTTCTTCTAAATTCTTGAGTATAAACTTGAACATTTTTTCCTTTCAACTTTTTAAAAATTTTCCAATCCATTATGGCTTTCTGCATGTGAGCTAATGGATAAAACTATTGTTTAATTGTAGAAATGAAATCAGACCATGATAAAATTATCTTACCATATTTCTTGATCTCCTCCCTTGTCTTGGCTTCCCACCAAGCAAGTGTTGCACAGGTTCCATTCTCAATTAAGCTAGTTGGATTTTGGTTTTGTCATCATGAAAATTTTGAATTCTCAAATAGACCTCTAATTTCCTAATCCAATTATGTAGCTTTTCAGCATTAACTTCACCATCAAACATTGGAAATTCAAACTTAACATCAAGTTTAAGAAAAGGAATTATACCCATGTTCTTGAATTTGTGAGTATGATATACTGAAGATGATGTAGAGGTTGACGAAGATGAAGATGAAGATGAGGGTGATGATGGAGGCTTTCCACTATCTCCATTTCCTTCATTATGCTTCTTGTATTTATCCTCATCGTTATGGCCTCCTGACGATCCTTCTCCTTCCTTGTGAAGTTTGGATCCTTCTCCTTCAAGTATTTCATTTCTTTCTTGATAAATAACTCTCACCATTTCTGTCAAGTCAATGAATGCTTTTCTAAACACCCTTTCTTCCTCTTTGGGATCAACTTATTCATGGATTTCTCCTTCCATTGAAGACATGATTATGGCTTCTTCTTCTTCTCTTGGAGGTGAAATTTAAGGTGGAGATAATGGCACTCGCCCTCCTTGGCTGAGGATTACTGCAATTCCTTGCCAATTTATCTTCTCCTATCTTAAGCTTCAACGTAGTAACCATGAAAAGCCTTGCAAACACTTAAACAAAATTTGCACAAGAACAATACAGAGATAAAAACTAGCTCTCCTAATTCTCGAACCCCAATCTTTTTGATATGAACTTGATTTGAATGGATTATATTAGTTATGTTGTGCTAAGTATCCAAACAACAATAATAATGTGTGCATAAGGTTATCCTTAATTTGCAGGTTAAACAAATAGTTCTGGCTTTGTTAAATAGATTTTTGTGTGAGGATTGATTAAGTATTTTAACTATTTATCATTGTACAACAGTAAAGAATAGAGAAATAAAACATCACATAGCAAATTACTCAGCAAATTTTTGAAGCATTTCACCCCTCCTAAGCTACATTTGCTGCTCCAGCTCTCAATGGCATGTACCTCATGTATTAATTTGTTCAAAATGTAAGTATAAGTGATAATAAGCCTCAATAGGAAAAAATCTATGTAAAATCAGCTTCAGAAGGTATGAATTAGCCAAAGATGACTATTCATTTAGATAAAACAGATAAAGAAATCCCAATACACTGCCTTAACCATGATGGCCCTCATGGCTCCTTGATCTTCCTTGAAGCTAAAACTATTGAATATGACCTCTGTTCAATATGAAACCTATGCCAAACTGCTGAGAATGTCGAAAATACCCAAAATTGACTATTTTTTCACCCAATTTGGTTCAATAATGAGGGGATTATGGCAAAAATTATTTTTTCCCAATATCCCTTGAAAACCTACTCCAAAAACTGGAGGAACTCCAGTTAAAGTTGATAAAAATGGCAAAGGGCTGAAAATGTTGGAATCCACCCCAAATTTAGCGAAAACAACTAAAAGTTACCATAAATTTTGGAGGTATGGTCACATGACCGCTCCATCCAAACCGTCGGCATATCCATTAAGTAACCGTGGCAATGAATGTTAACTCCACGTTCACATGTCGGATTCCTACTAGTCGTAATAGTCAGCGGGTTCATATGGGTGGAGAAGCCCCCGGTCACGAGCAAAGGTCACATGGAGTCGGGGCTAGCCCTAAGGGCTGGCCCCTTAACATTTTTTGCCGCTGAAAACAATTCAAACCATAAATATGATTTGCACCTGTAAGTGGTTAAGAACTACTGCCTAGTTGGACCACTCGGGCCTGTGGGCTAGTAGCTAGGAGACTCGGGGTCAAATATTATAGCCACACAAATATTTTACCATGTGAATTTGAAAATGACCTGGGGCCACATGGCACCCTCTTATTTGCCACAATCTAAGAAGTCAAACCAATGCCGAATCAATCTCTACCACTTGTCCTCATATAATTCATCCTCCAAGGAATATTCCCAGAATATTCTTTCTAAATTTTTTCCCAAAGTTTATAAATTCAAACTTGGTCAACATTTATTTTTCGAGTTTACTGGGCTTTTCAAACCTTCATAATTTTTTCATACGACCTCTGGTTTGTGAACCATTTATGGTGCCAGAATCGCAGTGATGAGACTTTTCCAGTCATTCAGGTTGAAAACATTTTTGAGCACTTTCATTTTTGAGCATTTTTTGAAATTGGACATGATCTCGTCATCAATAATAAAATATTATTAACCAAGATCTAGATCTAACCACTTGGAATATTTTATTATATTTTGTTGGAGGGAAAAAGTATTTAAATTGGTTAAATACCTTTATTTAGAAATAATAAACAAATAAATGATTTATTTATTATTTCAACAATGTGGTTAAGGAATAATTAGAAAATAATGAATCTTTTAATTATTTATAGGTGATTTAGTCAAATTTAACAAGGAATAATAACTAAATAATGATTTCATTAATTATTCCTAGAGAAAAATAAGAAAAATAATTATTTCTCATAATTGGGTTAAATATGACCAAGAATATTATTCAAACAATGGTTTAATTAATTATTCCTAGAGGAACCCCAGATGTGGGTGACAACAGAAGTACGAATGATAACTGCATTTCCCATGCTCAAGAGGATACATATCTGCAGTGCAGGTCTTCACTCAATGTGGAACCTCACTCTTGCAATCATCTGCATGAGATGACAGAGATAGGGAATAATGAAGACATGCTTGGAAAACACCACCCCCTCCAAGGTACCTTTCTGCCACAATAATTTTGAATGATCTCCTAGATTAACATGCTGAACGGCCATAACCCTTCACACATGACTACTCATGAAAACCATTACAACACGTAGCTGCGTGCAAAGCACAATAATGCTTAGCAACTCTGCATGTGTCACAGGCCTATTAAAGGGAAGAAACTTCAGTGCAAAGAGACTCACAGTCTATTCCTTCGGGTTTATATGGTATTTCAGTTCCTTCCCTCCTGCATGCCCAGTCAGCCATAGAGCCTCTCCCCTAGTGCTATGATGCACAAAATTCCCTGAGATACGCTCCACACTAACTATGCGACTCTCCCCAGCTCCATTTGTCTTGCTAGTTTCATAAGCTTAGGTGACCCCATAATCCTGCACCCCTTGTCATGCATCCCCCTTTACCGCATTTCTCTATCCACTAGCACCTTTCTTCGCACCTCCCTCCTAGTCATGCATTCCCCTTGCTTCGTACTTCCTCTGCTTCAGCTAACCATGGTACCAAGAATGCGACAACGAACCATCAGAGGAGGCCAACGAGGTGCGCTCCCTAGTCACTACCATCGGTGATCTGAAAATGAAAGTATTTGTACTATTTTTCAAAGTATTCATTTCCATTAAATTAAGTGTGCAAAGTGTTTTTATTGTCTTGCAAGTAAAACAAAGTGTGTTTGGTAACTTTTTATGAATTTAGGTGTGAACGAGTGTTGTTTAAATTTACTGTTTAACAACTTTAATCTGAATAACAGAGCAGAATAAATTCGCCATAAACACACATCAACATGATGAAGTAGTTCACTCCTCCTAGGCTACATCTGTTGGGTCCAAGGCTCCCAATGAGCATGTCCTTGATATATTATGATGCTCAAATTGGTAATATAGTGAGAAAAATGCCTAAAAAGGCCAAACCAGCTCTGAAAATGAATTCAGAAGGTAAAAATAAGCTAAGAATGACTTTTATTTCACCTAAAATAGTGAAGTGTAGCCCAATGTAGCTCCATTTCCCCCAAGGCCCTGATGGATCTCCAAGCTTCTCTGAAGTAAAATTGATTGAAAGACACCTCTTTTGGCTCTTTAACCTATTCCAATGACTTCAAATTGCTCAGAATAGTTTCAATTGACTAAAATTTCATCCAAAAAGTTTCAGTAAAGTGAAAGTTATGATCAAAATAAGATTTGTCCAGTTTTGCCTTAAAAACCTCAACCAAAGTTGGGAGGACTGTAGATAACTCCGACAGTTTGGCCAAAACCCGCTAGATTTGGTGGCATGCTCCAATTAAGCCGGACAGTTAGATGGCATTAAATTTTGAACTGTTGGTGGGGTCACATGGACCTCCTCCCAAACCGTCGGTAGAACCATTTACATTAACGTTTAACCGAAATAGTTTCATGTGGCATTAAATAAGAGTTGGGGCATTCATATTATATGGTTTCCCAACCATTTACTCCCACCGTGACTGCCAGTGGTGGAGCCCCCGGTCTCTGTGCTGGGTTCTATTGAGTTTGTATATTAGGGGGTTGGCCCCCTTCCCACCCAATTGAATCATATTAAAACTTTAAATATACGATGAGAACTATCACTGTTAAGAAACATTGCATAGAGTGCCTGGTTGGGCCTGTGGGCTGGCAGGCGCCCAAGCTAGGGTCAAATCCTGTAGAATGCCAAAAAAATTTCATAGCCAACATTTCTCTGACTAGGGGGGAACCCATAATTGGTCCAAAACATACACAGTCATTCAAAAATCGAATGAAGAGCTGTCATTTTTCACCACGTGATAAGCTAGTAGGGAATTGAATATTTTGAGGAATATTCCCAAAATATTCTTTTTTTAATAATTTCCAAAGTCAAGTCAACTCTGATCAAACTCAGTTTTTGAAAGATATTGTAAACTTCAAACCTGCATAACTTTCACATACAGTGTTATTTTTGAGTGTCGTTCACAGTGCTAGGATTGTATCAACGAGGTCTATCTATTCGTTCTAGTTTCAACCAATTATGAACAATTCCAACTTTGAGCATTTTTTTGACTTAGGACATTGATCACCTAATCAGACCTCCCGGTTGGGAAGCTTTTGGACCCCAAAAGCCTTCAATTACCTGTTAAGAATATGAGGGTACATGTCCCTCACCTTTTCCACCTCAATCCACTTTGCATTACTCGGTTTGCTAACATTAAGACCAACTCGAACATAATCAACATTTCCCCTCCTTGAAGTGTGTGTCCTTCTATCAAGGATAGCATCCTCTTTCAACTCATCCAAAAATTCTGGTGAGAAATCCTCTATGGATTGCAACTGAATGTCACTTTCATAATTAGAAATTAAAGGAGGTTCATACAAACGTAAATTTTCCACATTCACAAAGGAATACATTTGCATATATGAAGGCAAATCTAATTGAAAAACATTATTACCAACTTGTTTAAGGATCTTGAATGGACCATAATGAATAGGCTTCAGATTTTTACCTTCTCCTTGCATTATTTCCTGACTAATATGCAGCCATACCTCATCTCCTTCATGAAACTTATGATCAACTCTATGCTTATCATGCCTCTCCTTGTAGTTGCCTTGACTTTTTTTAATTTGTTCTTGAATCTACTGATGTATGAGCTGAATTCTTTCAATGAACATGCAAGCTTTTTCAATGTCACTATGTCCATCAATGGCCACATCCTTCTCAAGAATGAAATCTAAAGGTGACTTAGGCAAATACCCAAAGCAAGCTTCAAAAGGTGAAGTATTTGTAGAAGAGTGATTGGCCTGATTGTAAGCATGCTGAATGTAATGCAAGTGTTCATCCCAAAGCTTTGGATGCTTGTTGCAATAACCTCTCAAAATATGTACAATGGTTATGTTCACTACCTTTGTTTGGCCATTTCTGGATGGAAAGAAGTACTCTTCTTCAACTTGGTGTCCATCATCTTCGATAAATTGGACCAAAAATTCCCAAAAAATCTGGAATCCATGTCACTAACAATAGAATTAGGCAAGCCATAATGAACCCATACATGTTGAAAATATAAATCAGCAGTTTTTTCAGCAGTTATAGGTTTCTTACATGGCATTAGAATACACATCTTGTTGAAACGATCAACTACTACATAAAGATAATCATGCTACTTTCTAGATAATGGTAGACCTCCAACAAAATCCATAGAAACACTTTCCCATGGTCTAGAAGGTACCGACAATGGTGTATATAAACCAAGCTTCCTATTTCTAGGCTTGCTTGTAGCACATAATGAAAAACCTCTAATGAAATGTGAAACACTATCTACCATGCGAGGCCAATAACAATACCTCTATAAATGTGCCACCATTTTTCTTACCCCAAAATGTCCAGCTATAAGAGAAGTATGAGCTTCTCTCATGATGCTTAGTCTCTCCCCCTGTGGTATACATAACTTGCCAACATGAAACAATAAATTATTATGCAAATGATAATCATTCTCCTCAACATGATTCCCTTCACTCAAGTTAGCATACACATCCTTAAAATAAACATCTGATGCATATTGTTCTATGTAGCTCTCATGTACAATAGAATCATTCCTAAGTAAAGTACTAGCACTAATAATAGGCCTTGAAAGCATATCAGCAACCTTATTTTAAATACCTTTCTTGTACCTTATTACCAAGTGAAATTGTTGTTAGAAACCCATCCATCTGAAATGTCATGACTGCTGCAATTTACTTTGTGACTGCAAGCACTGTAAAAGCTGATGGTCAGTATGAACAATTGTTTCTTTGCCCATCAAATAGTGTTTCCATTTTTTGACACTTAGTACCAACACATACAACTCTTTATCATATGTAGTATTATTGAAAACAACACCATTGAATTTTTGAGAATGAAATGCGATAGGCTTACCATGCTGTAAAAGAACTGCACCCATGGCGTAATCACTAGCATCTGTCTAAATCTTGAATGGTTGTCTAAAGTCTGGTAATGCAAGGACTGGAGCTGAACTTATCTTCTCTTTCAAAGACTCAAAATATTTATGTTGCTTGCCTCCCCTTTGGAAAGCACGCTTCACACTAGTCACTGCATGCATAGGAGCTGCTATAGCAAAGAAGTTATAAATAAACTTCCTCCAATACTGAGCTGCACCCAAAAAAATTCTTACCTTATGAAGAAATCTTTCAGTAATAATCACATTACAACGAACAAAGTCGACGCATTTCGAACCAACCAGTGTGGTTCATCATTAGGACTAGGTGAGAGATCAGATCAGCTGTTGAGTTTAAATAGATGTAGAAATGGCAAAGTAAACCATTAGAATAACAACTAATTTGACTTTCAAATTAATAACGGTTAGTTCTATTAATTTAACTATTTATTTAATACATCCTAACGGCTAGTTTCAATATTGAAATTAATAACAGCTAGGTCTATTTAATAGTTTAATTTATATATAAAAATATTTTTATTTTTATTAATATCGTTAATTAATTATTAATAATACAAATATTATTTTACTGTAATTATATATTTATTTTATTATAATTCTATCCTAAAAAATAAATAAATAAATAAATAATATAAATAAACAATTCTTACCTTTGTAATGGATTTGGGAGTAGGCCAATTCACAATGGCTTCTACTTTGGAAGGATCAACTCTCAAAGCACCTCCTCCTACTATGTGTCCCAAATAAACCAAATAAGTCTTTCCAAATTCACACTTTGACATTTTAAGAAATAACCGATTTTTCTTCAAAATATCAAGTACTTTCTTAACATGCATGACATGCTATTCTCTATTCTTTCTGAAAATTAAGATTTCATCTAAGTAGACAATAAATAAATGATCAAGGAAAGGACGTAATACATCATCCATTACCTGCATGAAAGTTGCAGGTGCATTTCATAAACGAAATGACATAACAAGCCACTCAAAGAGTCCATGTTTGGTTTTAAATGCTATCTTCCAAATGTCACTTTATGCAATTCTAACTTAATGATAACCACTATGTAAGTCTATCTTAGTGAAATATTTGGCATCTTTCATCTGATCCAACAAATCATCTATCCCTGGAAGTGGGTAACGATTTTTTACCATTATCTTGTTCAATGCCCTGAAGTCCACACACATGCGCAAAGTTCCATCTTTCTTTGGAATCAAAACTATCGGTGACCCACATGGCGAAGTGCTTGGTATTATGAATCCTTTGTCCAAAAATTCTTTAATTTGCCTCTTGATTTTATCATTCTCCATGATAGACAAGTGGTACATGCTGATGTTAGGAAGAGGACATCTTGATGTAAATGGATTTCATGCTGAATCTCCCTTTTAGGAGGTAAACTTGTCGGTTCCTAAAACATATCATGATGTGCATCAAATACATCATATAAATATTATTTAAGCTTGGAATCACAATTTTCAAATCACTTATGATTCATATCAACCTTGGGCTTAACCATAAGAAATACAAAACTCTTACTAGAATTTACTAGCATTTTTACCTGTCCCGCATTTACCAACGCTATATTTTCCTTCTTGCGATGTGCTCTGAAAATTAAATCCTTGCCATATTTAAATAAATGATACTTATTTTCATGGCGATGGAAGATCGCTTTCCTTTCAAATAAGTAAGGACTTCCCAAAACAATTCCTGATATAGCAAGCGGTACTACATCAAGTTCAACTATGTCAATAAAGTGTGCAGTAATGGTGAATCACAGTATGCACTTTATTGAGACCTGTAAGTTTGCATCCTTGCATATCCACCCAAGTGGATAAGGCTTTGGATGTGGTATGGTCTCAAGTTTAAGCTGTTTTACCAAGTCTTCTGATATGAGATTTTCTTGTGACCCACTGTCAAACAGTGTGTCAATTTTAGTATGTTTTGAGACTACCCTCACATGGAACAATTCAATTCTTTCTTCCTCATTTGGAGCTTGTACATGACAGTTTTAAGTACTAGTGCTTGGCTTAGTTTCAATTTCCTTTCCCTTCATACTTTTCAAACCCATGGTTGCAATTTTGGTTTCATCACCTGAATCATCACCTAAATCTTGAGGTGTAGTTGTAGTAGCTGCAGTTTTCTTCTTTCCTTTGTTTTTGTTAAACTGAGTTCTTTTTTCAGGATGTAATTTCCAACAGTTTTTTTCTTCATGACCCTCTCTTGAAAAATGTTTACATATTACTTTTTTACCCTCTT
Organism: Pinus albicaulis; assembly: GCA_034641835.2. Classification (NCBI taxonomy): domain Eukaryota; kingdom Viridiplantae; phylum Streptophyta; class Pinopsida; order Pinales; family Pinaceae; genus Pinus; species Pinus albicaulis. The sequence continues at coordinate 1,456,473,145 of CM076584.1, forward strand.
GTTTGATAGATGCATTCTTTTTTCCTTTTCCCTTAAAGGTTTTATCTTTGTTCTTCCCTTTGAAAGGCTTGTTTCTACCCTCATCGAAAGTGTTTTTCCCTCTAGCCTCTAAATGCGTAGCTTGTACACAAACTTTGTCTAGACTAGTAGGATTGAACATAAGGATAGTATGTTTAAGGTAAATATGCAAACCACCTATATATTTCAGCAATGTATCTTGACTTTGTAAGTCTACCACTAATAAGAGTGCTCTTCTCCTAAACTCTTGGGTATAGTCTTGCACATTTTGTCCCTTAAGCTGTCTAAAGTTTTGCTAATTCATGATAGCCTTTTGTAAATGACCTAATGGATAAAATTGCTTTTTGATTCCAGTAATAAATTCAGCCCATGATAAAGTGATCTTACCATGTTTTTTAATCTCATCCTTGGTCTTGGCTTCCCACCATACCAATGCTACACCATCCATTCTCAGCAAGGCTAACTGTATCATGGTGTCATCATCATGGAGGTTGTGTATCCTTAAATAAACTTCCAATTGTCTGATCCAATTGTCAAGTTTCTCTGCATTGACTTCACCGTTAAACATATTCAAATTTTATATCAAGCTTTAAAAATGGACTTTTACTAGTGGTTTTAGACTTGTGAGATTGATTCACCGAAGTCAAGGAAGACGATGTAGAGGAAGCAGATGAATATGGGGATGGTGGATCACCATTTCCTCCATGTCCTTTCTTTGACTTGTCATCGCTCTTCTTCCTCCTAAATAACCCTCTCCTTCTTTTTGGTTTTTAGACCTTTCTCTAGTAAGCCTATCATTCCTATCTTGGTAGAGTATCCTCACCATCTCAGTCATATCCAAGAAAGCTTTCCAGAAGACCCGTTCTTCTTCCTTGGGATCCATCTCTTCAGGAGCTTCTTCCTCTCTTGAAGAAATGATTGAAGTTTCTTCTATGGCTCTTGGAGGTGGTTCTCTGACCCTTCTTTTTTGTGGATTAGTTTTTGCACTAACCAATTTTCCTTCACCTCTCTTGAGTTTAAGCCTAGTAAGCATAAAAACTTGCAAACAATCAACTATATATTTGCACAAAACAAATGCTGAGTAAAAAATCTAGCTTCTAAGACTCTAATCCTTAGCTTTTATACCAACTGATCTGAAAATGAAAGTATTTGTACTGTTGTTCAAATTATTCATCTCCATTAATTTAATTGTGCAAAGTGTTTGTATTGTCTTGCAAGTAAAACAAAGTGTTTTTGGTAACTGTTTATGAATTTAGGTGTGAAGGAGTGTTGTTTAAATTTATTGTTTAACAAATTTAATCTGAATAACACAGTAGAATAACTTCACCATAAACACATAGCAACATGATGAGGCAGTTGACCCCTCTTGGGCTACATCTACCGGGTCCAAGGCTCCTAATGGGCATTTCCTTGATATATTATGATGTTCAAATTGGTAATATAGTGAGAAAAATGCCTAAATAAGTCAAACCAGTTTTGAAAATGAATTCAAAAGGTAGAAATAAGCTAAGAAAGACTTTTATTTCACCTAAAACAGTGAAGTGTAGCCCAATCCAGCTCCATTTTCCCCAACGCCCTCATGGCTATCCAAGATTATTTGAAGTAAAAATGGCTGAAAGACACCTATGTTGGCTTTTTAACCTATTCCAATGGCTCCAGAATGCTCAAAATAGTCAAAATTTACTACAATTGCGTCCAAAAAGGTTGATTAAAGTGAAAGTGATGATGAAAACAAGATTTGTCCAGTTTTTCCTAAAACACCTCCACCAAAGTTGGGAGGACTGCAGATAACTCTGACAGTTTGGCCAAAACCTGCTAGATTTGGTGGCGTGCTCCAATTAAGCTGGGCGGTTAGATGGTATTAATTTTTTAACGTTTGGCAGGGTCACATGGACCTCCGCCCAAACCGTCGGCAGAACCGTTTGCATTAACGTTTAACTGAAATAGTTTCATGTGGCATTAAATAAGAGTTGGGGCATTCACATTATATGGTTGCCCAACTGTTTACTCCTACCGTGACTGCTGGTGATGGAGCCCCTAGTATCCGTGCTGGGTTCTATGGAGTTTGTATATTAGGGATCTGGCCCTTAGGGGCTAGCCCCCTTGCTACCCAACTGAATCATATTAAAACTTTAAATATACGATGTGAACTATCACTGTTAAGAACCACTGCATAGAGCGCCTAGTCGAGCTTGTGGGTTTGGAGGCGCCCGACCCATGGTTGAATCCTATAGAATGCCAAAAATTTTGCATAGCAAACATTTCTCCGACCAGGGGGCCACGTGGCGGCCTCCGAGCCTACCACGTGGTAGCCCATAATTGGTTTGAAACATACACAGTCATCCAAAAATCGAATGAAGAGTTGCCATTTGTCACAACGTGATAAGCTATTAGGGAATATTTAGAAGAATATTCCAAGGAATGTTCCTAGAATATTTTGAGGAATATTTCCAAAATATTATTTTTTAATAATTTCCAAAGTCAAGTCAACTCTGGTCAAACTCAGTTTTTGAAACATATTGTAAACTTCAAACCTGCATAAATTTCACATACAGTGTCAGATTTGAGTGTCGTTCATGGCGCGAGGATCGTATCGATGAGGCCTATCCAGTTGTTCTAGTTTCAACCAATTCTGAGAAATTCCAATTTTGAGCATTTTTTTTTAACTTAGGACATTGATCACCTGATCAACCAGGGGCCAGAATATCGACTGGAATCTGTTGAACGCTCCTCCTTGGGTAGTCACACTTGAGAGGCTCCCCAAAGCCCTGAATTTTACCAGGAGGAGGAGGCCCCCATGCATTTTTCACAGAGAGGCATATGTGGACCAAGCAAGTCCACCATAGCAAACCAGGATCGTCCCTTTCCCCACAAGACTGTGCCTCTTTTGGCACAAGAAGATGTTGGGGATGACATAGATGTTTGGATAATGGTCTCAAAAGGTACCTAGATGTGTGTGTTGTATGCCGAGTACTTGGTGGCACCCATCCTCTGTGTACCAATCTCCAAGACTCAGCGTCTACCCATTTCTGAAGAGGAAGCTGCCACATGGGAATATGGCTGTCCCATAGTGGAGGAAGCTCCAGACAGTGATGATGATGCCGAAGACTAATGACTATGCAGTAGCTCAACTCTTCCTATTTTTTGTCATGCTTTCTATTATCATAGAATTTATTTTTTCACTGGTGCTATAACACATTTTTAATTCTCTGCTTCATGTATTATCCAGGTTGGTTTCCTCCACAAAGGCAACCCTTATTTGCACAACAAAGGCTGGGATTGGTTAAGCGTAGCTTCCCAACTTAGAATGAAGCATATGTACTGTTCTATTTTTGAATTAATATAGATTAGCCTCATTTACCCAAAAAAAAAAATTATTCCTAGAGGAAGATCAAATAAATAAGGATTTATTTAATTATTCCTCATTTGTATTCTTGTTTTAACCTGAAATAGCTTAATAAAATATGGTTTATTAAATTATTTCTTATAGTGAAAGCAATTTTACTATGTTAAAATTGGTCTTAGATGGTGTACTTCGATCCATATAATTGTAAATGGTTGGATGGCCAAATTTTGGTGTAAGATAGTACCCCCCAACGTACGAGCGTTAAAATCTAATCGTATGACCGAAGTATGTTGTAAGAGCATAGTCACTAGACACCGAAAGGGGATTGAGAGTGAGAGGGATACATAGACGGAGTGCAGTGAGAGATGACAATAATTGGGGGGAGAGACCTACAAATGATATAAGTCTCCTTCAATGTTGGGGTACCTATTCTCAGTGAGGTGGGGGAGGCATACCTATGCCTGCTAAGATGACAAAGTATAAAGAATAATGATTCCCTCAACAAAATGAAATTGAGCATTAAAGTACATGATAAATGGTACATTAAATGATGGCATAAAATGGGCCAGACAAAAATATAATGGTTCCCACATACGTACTACGCCTTGAAAACCATAAGCCAGGACTGAATACAATAATATTTGAGTACACGAGACATAATAAAAACCAGAGAAGCCGTGCTAAATAGCAAAGGGCTCTGAAAATATAAATGGATCATTTGAATTATACATGTATGCTATGGGCACTGGAAGCAGCTCGAACCGAACACATCAAATCTACAGAGCTACATCTGAGGTTGTAGCATAATTTTTGGTCATTCAGGCATGTGGGAGGCTACCTGAAGGGCCACCCCCTCATGAGGTCTGAAACATCTCACACACACATGGGAATCAGTGGTATAATCTGTTGAATCACTGAACCATCAAGTATATGGATCTCGATCATACAAGAATGAGCTGAAGCTAAGTGGATGAGAAAAAATCAAGTTAAAGGGAAATGAGGAGTCCCTTTTCCTAATCCAAGGCACCAAACAAGAATGGAAGCTGGAACCAAGGTACAACGGGCTCTAAACTTGTCTTCTATAATGAATGTGTTGATGTCGACAGAAGGAGGTCTGCTATAGGTGAGGCAATGAGGAATCCTCAAATAAGGCATGGCGAATCATAGTAAAGTGTCTGATGGACTGAAACTAGGGATGATGATATAATAGGGGATATTGAGTAACAGACAAACTAATTCCCTTTTTAGAGCATAAAAAGCATGAATGACCTGGTAGTGATTGACTCAACTCCAAAGGGGATGGGTAAAAGTATGAATGGAGGCCAAAATTGGTGACACAAGAGAGGGACAAGGAAAAAATGAACGGAAGATTGTAGTAGTAGTCCTAGGGGCTTAGGGCAGACTCCATGAATGTGGTGGTGACTCAACTTGGATGCTCTAAACAAGGGTGACTCGATAATTCTTCCACATAGAATAGGCCCAGTGGCAACCATAAACACATGAGAAAAACATGGTTACTCATAACAAAAATAAACACACGCATTGATAATTATAAAATAAAAGTGGTTCCCCATGTACAAGTAGCGGGAGCATAGAAATCTGATTTTAAGAGGTAGAAAAGTGACCCTTCCTAGAAAAATGGCTTCCTGGTGAAGTGTCAAATTACCAAAATTAAAAAGATACCCATTATATTTCTCAGTGAGATATTTTCAATTGTGCTGATGGTTCATCAAACCAAGATATGGTTTGGTTTGAATTGGTGAAAGAAAATTTAAGGTTTTTCTTTTAATAGGGAAATTTACCTCCAATTTGATACATTTTCTAGTGGAGTTGTGGTGAATTTGGAGAGGAGTAGAAGGCCCTAAATCTTTCAGTGATCATAGCGGACAAGCCAACCATTGAAATCAGGATCCACAGCTTTTAGTTAGGTGCCCTTACATGTCTAAAAGTGGCCTTAATGCTTCTTAGAAGAATGGTACCTTTGAAGAATCAAGGTAATAAATGAATACAAGAATGAACTACTATAGAATGTTTAGGATCATCCCTTCTCGCCAAGTCAAACATGGGGACCAAGTGTTAAGTGTGGTAGAACATAAAGTAAAATATTTGAAGATATGGTATCATGTATCTATGATATATGGCTTGCAGGAGAGGATGGCAGAAAAAAATATCCAAGGAATGGGAGGATAATAAACCATACCTAGATCGGTGGGATCTAATTGGAGACTTATGAAAATAAAGTAAGAAGGTGGCCATGGGTTACATAATTCCCCCAAGCATGGGATACTACCCCTCAGCATATGTGATCAAGGGGAATGATCTCGTATGCAAAGGTGGGAATGATGACCCTAGTTAGAGAATTTTGTTTACCGCCATCGTGTTCCAAGTGTTCAAATAATGGAGTGATGCAGTCGGTCTCATAAGCACTAAATACTCAAGGTGATAGGGAGAATATATAGGGGAATAGGTGCCTCAAATAATGACATGGAAATGTCAAATTTATTTAGAATAGTTGACTCTAAACACATTTTGATGATGTGGTTCACCATTTGATTATGTTATGGTTATGTTCTATGGGAATAATGGAGAGATACAATTAGAGAAAGAAAATGGTGGATTGCCAATATCATTTGGCACTTCATATATGAAGCAAATGGACTAAATTTATGGGTTGGCTTACATGGTTTCACTATCTCAAAGAGTGGCTTTGGATATAATGAACTGGTGCTCAGGTAGAAAACATTGTGGTTATTCAACAACAATGTCTAAGGGACTAGGTTGTTGATTTAAGATGAAGAAATTATTAAGTGGATCATCCCTAGAGTGATTCGAAGTGATATGGACTCTAGAGTTTATTCTAAATGGGGAATAATAATGGTACTAGATTCGATACTACTAGATGAACTAGGAGGGTTGTGGAGAATTTATTCTCCTGGACTCTCAAATATGGGTGCCCCCTTACCCAAACATTAGGTGTCAACGTAATGGACACAAGGTGTACGTGGTTTGAATGCATGGGTTCGAAGTAAGGGGTCAGTAAACTAATCAACTTCACTATGCATGAAGTCTTTGGACTCCACAACATACTAATCACGGGTGTGTTGCGGAAGGAAATAAGAACGATAGTGAATATCATCTCATGGAAAATTATGGGTGGTCATGGCTTCCATGCTGTCTTCATCTAAATGGAAGATGGGTGGATTGGAGGAATGGATACTAGACGATGCAGTGGAACTACCTCTTGCATCATCTTGAGAAATATGGTTCAAACATGCATCACTATTATAGGTAGACGAAGAGCTAGTAGAGGAAACATCTACCAATGTTAATACCAGGGTGTCCGACGAAGGAGGTTTGTCAAGAACAATATGGGAAGCCCCTGAGGGGTCTTTCTCCATGGATATCATGGATGACGATAGGTAGAGAATAGCAACCGATGAGTCTGTCATCTCAACATAAGGAGGAGGTGGCACAATGGGTGCATAAATGTACTATGGTTCTATTGAAGGAGAACTCATAATTATATGGGTACATGATCCATTATGAGCAGACTCTATTTCATGAATTTCCTCAAGGGTATCACGAAATTCATCGAGATGGCGAAAAATATGAGAATAGTGGCCATAATTATCACACAAAGGATAGGGGTGGTTTGTGTGCAATGAATTTAGTTTCTTAGCTAAATCAAGTAAGGTAACATTGAACTTTAAGATGTTAGATTCCAGAAATGTCTCATTGACCACAATTTTGAGAGAAGGAAGAGCATGATAGTTATGGGTGGCATTCCCAACAACATCACAAAAAGCGCATGAAGGTGAATGGCTTAGAGGCTTAGGAGGAGTAGGCCTTGTTTGGGGAGCCTTGTCCTTAAGTTCCTTATTTTTGGTTTTTCCCCCCTCACCAGATTCTTTCGCAACAGGAGTAGGTTCATGTTGAGGTGGCTGAGGCACGGAAGCAAAGGGAGGGGTCATTACGACCGGTTGAACTGGGGTCAATGCGGTATATAGTTTGAACTGACCAGGCGAAGTGTTTTTTGGGGTATTAATATGACATACTGGGATCCCCAAGGTCAAATTAGGAAGGCTCAACGTAGCCATAATAGGCACGAAAAAGACTCCAGAGGGGGGAGCTAAAAACGGTATCTGACCGGAAGGATAATGGCCTGGAGAAATTGCTCCCAAATTGTTAAGGTTAGGGGGAACCATTTCAGGTTTAAAGAGGCTGGGAGAGACACAAACAAAAGAAGAAGGTTGTTGAGGAGGAGGTATTGAAGGTTGTGTCTAGTGAAAAACAGTATGTTTCTGGGGTGCTGCTTGTTGGCTATTTGAACCAGGTCCCTTTTGGCTAGTCCGAGATGCTTGCAACATGCAAACACTCGACAAGCTGGGTTTAGTGATAAGAGGGGGGAGGGCAGGGAATAAGCCAAGTAAGGAGAAATATTTATAAATCCACAGTGAAACACTAGTGAGAGGTGCAACTAATTTTACTAATTGTTTATTGACGACTAAATATATGATAGGCTTAGGGGAGGTTTGAGACTTTGTTTCAAAATATTTCAACTAATCGATGGTGAGGATCTTTCCATTGTGAGGAAAGAAATTCTTCCAGCGAAACGCGGATTAGATAGATGAAATCGCAATTGTATAGCTACGACCTAAGAGGATATTGTAATCCAAGGGGGGGATTAATGAATTCTATGTGAATAAAAATAGTCTTACCCGCAAGTGTGACAAGAAAATTGCGGAACATGCCAAGTGGATGAGAAGGGTGACTACTTGATGCATGCAAAGTGATGGTGGATGGGACTAAGTCATGTGATCTGACCTTATTCCAAATATAGGTGGACATCACACAAGTGGATGTACCCTCGTCAAGGATACATCATTGAGCATGAGCATTATGAATCTTGACTGGTTTTTGGAAGGCAACAGATGAAGGTAAAGGGGGATGTTCTAATTTTTCAACATCAAATATGATCAAAGGATCATCTGAAGCATCCAAAGTTCTCAAAGCATATATTAGAGATTTTTGTTGAGACAGGAACGATTGGAGGACTTCCAGCATTGAGATTGGAGCAGGTGACTACACCAAGTCATCTACCATGTTGCAGGTGTGGATAGTTTTGACAAAAGTAGCATTTTGGCATAATGTCCCTTTGGGAATCTTATGAATGACCTTTGCCTTAGGCTGAGGGATATGTAAGAGAAAATTGGGTATCTAAATGGACTCTGTGGGAACTTTGGTTTCAGATTCGGTTGTAGGCTGAGTGGGTTTCTTGTCATATTGGCACGACTACTCTGAAGCTTGAAATCAACGGTATTGGCCTCTTTAGAATTCATCATAAGAATCTAGTAATCAAGGGTACCAGTCCTTAGAGTTTTAGGATTGGCTTGACCTTGAGGTTGTTGGGCAGTAACATATCCTTGCTAAGGGAAAGGATTAGTGAACATAGGAGGTTGAGTTGGCACAGTGTTTGGAGGAAGCGAAGAGGTGGCTTGTTGTGCTCTATACATTGCTTGTTCTTCCCAGAAATGGCGCATCTGGGGTAAAATGGGATAATCGTGAGTATAATTTCCATGGACACCAAAACATGAACAAGGCTTGTTCATACGAGGAGGCTTGTTCTGCTTGTGCTGATCACCCTATTGCTAGTTTGTAGTGTTAGGCTAGTTCCCTTGGGGTGTGTTTGGTTGTTTACATTGGTGCCCTTGGTTACCCTACACTGGTTGATCCTAGGTTCCTTTCCCCTTATTATTTTTCTTTGAATTAGTAGGATTATTCGTGCTATGTTGTTCATACATCTGAGACTGAGGAGTTGGTGGCTGCTATGGAAAAGGTTGAGAAGGAATGGGAGGTTTTTGTGCTAATGCCAGAGGGGATGGAGCACTGGGTTGTGGATCAGGATATAAAGGAGGTTGGAAGACATTGGGGTAACTTGGTTGAGCAAGATCTAGCCCTGGCATCGGTTAATGCAATTGGGAAAATGTGTAAGTCGTTATTTGACCCGAATACATGGTGCCAGGAGGGTGATAAGTGCTGGAGGAGTTGGTCCCCCCCTAGGGAAAACCATAACCCATGGAAGGATGAGTACAAGGATGTGAAATATATCCAACAATACCATCGGTGGCATGATATGCCCATGGTGCGTTGGCACAACCAAGTATAGGAAGATCTAGTAAAATAGTATAAATCAAGCCAGACTGGGCGTAGATCAAATCATATTTCAACACCAACTAGACAACTTCTTTCTCTGTCTAAGGAAATTGATACGAGATATATTTACCAATGGAAGAAAAAATAATTTTGAGGAACCAATCCATGTAGACACAGTCATCGAATTTAGGATCTCGACACAAGAACCTCCTTCTACGCCATTCTTGGACATGGTCAGAAAGGCGGGTGGCAGAAGTTTGACGGAAAGTGGTTAACAACTTAGTACTAGTATCAGAATGGAGAGATAACTAGAAGCAGGATAGAAATGGTTTAGCAAGAGTCAGAAAAGTGGTATGAGACTTAGAATTTTTGTCAACATACCACTTCGTAGCTTCTCTAGTGAGCGTACATTGGAATAACCGAAGACAAATGGAGTCATCGGTAATGGAATTGGACAAACACCACATGTTAAAGGGGAGGAAATGATTAGTAGGGTCCTCTCCAGTGTTTCCTTCGAACTTAAAGATGTAGGAAGGAAGCCTAGTTGGCATAGTAGGAAAACTTGGATTTTGGAGTATAGGGTCATTAATTAACTGGATAAAATCGGGAAGGCTTAAAATTTCCATGAAAGGTAGCAAAGGAGTAGCCAGAATGGTTCCGGTAGCGGCTCCAGTATTAGGGCTAGGGGCACCAATGGCTTGAGGACCTGCACCTGAATTGGCATCTCACATGATGATGGTATGAGGGTGAGCGGAACCGAGTTCAGAATCAAAGGAAGAACTCGATGAACTAGAATCAGAGTCGGTATGGGGACTCGACAGAGGACTAACTCAGATCCTATGCGGTGGAGTAAGTATTCTTAACAAAAAATGAGGGTGAAGGCCTACGATTCTCTGAGATGAATGCCTTGGATGTGCAATAATGGAAAGTGACAAATAAAACGAAAAAGGTGAAGAGTGATAAACAAAGGCTCCATGAGGCAGATTCATTAAATACGATGTTTATGTCTTGGCTTGGCGGTGTAAACCAAGCGCTCTTCGCTTTAGGTGTGAGTGTCTGCAATTTGTGTTCTAATTTTAACTAATCCTAGATGATTGTATAAAGAAGAAGAAATAATTTTGAAGTACTGTAAATAAAACTGAGACGACAGTAAAATAAACAACTACACATGCATAAATTCAACCCAAAATAAGGCTTCCTAAAAAATTGGTCTAAAGGGTGGGCGTAATTGACTCAAAACACATAAAACAACCAAAATATATAAGGTCTGAGGGAAATGGATCTAATGACTCCGATCTACTGGAAAAGATGCAAAAAAAGAAAGAAACCGAAAGGGAAAAATTGTTGTAAAATCGGAGGCGAAAGGCTAAAAATCTAGGGGAAACAAGGGCACCCTAAGGGAAATACCAAGAAAAAATGAAACAGGGGTTTTTCATGGAATAATAACCTATAAAAAATAACATAAAAGAAGGATAGATCAGACCCTAAAATAATGGCTCAAAGCGCTACAAATCTCAAACTACCAACTTAGCTAAACCCGTCCTAGAAAGGTTGAAGTGTATTGAAAACCTAATGGGCTTGGTTATACTTCAAGGTGAAAAGCTGAGCATATCCAAGCCGAAGATGGTCTGAGATGGAGGTTAGACAACCCAAAACATTGTTTGCGAGAAACCCCGACAGCCATAGAAAAAAATTAGAAAAAAGTTGCAACTCGCAGGTATTGACCTGTGGGTTGTGGAAATCGTAGTTTTTGGGCTAACAGGTGTGATTTCTGGTAGAAATTGCAGGTCAGGACTCAAAAAGTGTGATTTTTAGCTCCTAGATCCTTGGGCATCAAGTTGCAAGAAAGTTGCCATCTCTGGCATGGTTGATACCTGTTACCTATAGAAAACACCCAAAAACACCTAGAACTTAGAATTTTTACTATTTTATGGCATACAATTTAAAAATAACATCAAGAGACTCAAAAGCGCTACATAATAACCCTAGTTACTAAATTTGTTGGTCATGGAAGAATCTGAATTACAAAAATGGAGTTTCCATTTGTTAGCATAAATTCCTAACTCAAGTGTACGAAAAGAGATCACTTTAGATGTGTGTGAAAAACAATGTTAAAAAAAACATAGTTTCTTAAATTCTTTAGATATGCAATCGATAGTTAAAATAAATATTGCAAAAAACTAGATCTATGTAGAAAAGGCGATTAAACAGTGAAAAGAAATAAGAACTGCCCCATCCATCCAACGAACAAAACAATATTTAAATAAATTTGAATATATTATAAAACCTTGGAAGGGAACAAATAATAGTGTTACCATTCCCCCTCAATGGGATGGGTTCTTGGTTTCCCTCAATGCTTCAGATCCAGAAATCTCTCTCTCTCAATGGTCTAGAAACCCAAAATGTGTTGAACTTTATGGGAGCTCAAGAAGCAAAGAAAATAGTAGCAACAATGAGAATGATCAAAGCAGGACAATGTAAGTGATAAAACTGAAGAATGAATGGAGAAACCTTCTATTTATAACAAAATATTGAGTTATCCTCGATAATGGCGAATAATAAAATACTATTAACCAAGATCTAGATTTAACCACTTGGAGTATTTTATTATATTTTGTTGGAGGGAGAAGGTATTTAAATTGGTTAAATACATATATTTAGAAATAATAAACAAATAAATGATTTATTTATTATTTCAAGAATGTGGTTAAGGAATCATTAATAAATAATGATTTATTAAATTATTTCTAGGTGATTTAGTAAATTTAACAAGGAATAATAACTAAATAATGATTTAATTAATTATTCCTAGAGAAAAATAAGAAAAATAATGATTTATCTAATTATTTCTCATACGTGGGTTAAATATGAAGAGGAATATTATTTAAAGAGTGGTTTGATTAATTATTCGTAAAGGAGAATCAAATAAATAAGGATTTGTTTAATTCTTCCTCATGGGGTTTCTTGTTTTAACTAGAAATAACTTAATAAAATATGGTTTATTAAATTATTTCTTATAGTGAAATAAATTTTACTATGGTAAAATTTGTTTTACATGGTGTACTTCGATCCATCTAAGTGTAAATGGTTAGATGATCAAATTCTAGTGTAACACTTAAAATATCTCTCGCTCTGGCTGCCAAGGTTGGATGGAGACTACTAACTACATGCAGTATAGTGACTGATGTGATTTAATAGAGATAAATTCATCCAATAACAATCTCGTATTCGATTCAAGTTCATAACAAATCACATTCAAATATATCTACCATATGGAAAGTCGTTCTAAAGTCTTTCCTGATCATTGCATCTAGACTGGCATGGCGAATTGGATCTGGGCACCAAGTTAGGATCAAAATCGACCCCTGGTCATGTTCTGGAAAAAATCACATTCTTCCCCTTGATCTAGTTGCCTATCTCACACGATCAAATATTTGAACGAGATTGAGGATCCAGTGTGATCTGATGTATGGGGTCAATACCGGCTCTCTGTTGTGGATCTCCAAATTTCCATACATTGGCGCGAAACTTGGGGCAATTATATCAAGGCTTTGTCATCCTCACTCATATGATTATCTGATCAAGAGGAAGAATTTCTATGGGTCCTTGAAAGCAGGAATTTTATTCACTAAAGGTTGGTTATCTTTTTAAATGAACCAATTTATTTCCATTGGTGGTGGAAACACCTTTGGAAATTAAAAGGGCCAACAAAATAAAGGTTGTTATTTTGGTGTATATTGGAAAATGAACTTCTTATAGGTGAATATCTAAAAAATGGATAATATTATGGACCTACCAGGTGTGCCTTATGCATAGAATCACAGGAAATAATAGAACATTTCTTTCTAAATTGTGAGGTCACAAATCAAGATTAGATTCCCATAATGCAGGGACTGAATATATCCCAAAATTGGTGAGGTGGAAATATATCACAAGCTGGGTACTCCTGTTTGAATGAGTCCACTTCCCACAAATAGTGTAATATCCTACTGCTCACATGTTGGGGCCTATGGATCAATAGGAGCAAAGTGATTTTCAAGATTCACCATTTTCCCTGGATAGAACCGCAGCTCATATTTCTACAATATAATCACTCCTACCAGAGGACCAAAATCCATGTAATGCTCATTCTATGGCCATGGAAGTAATTGAACATTCCACACCATGGGCATACTTTGACAAATCTCCTCAATAAGGCCGATGTGGTGGAGGAATTCCTCTATCTCAATAAATCACACCACTTCGAACTAAAATTTGAACTGGTGTAGGGAATAAAAAACTCTGCTGAGTTAAAAAACCTCAAAATTCTTCTCCTATTTTCCCTTGAGAAATAATTTAACCAAATACAGGTGTTTTTTGATTCCAAAGTGGTGGTTTGCTATGGAATCAACTCAAAAATAGAAGAAATTAGAGATCAACGCCTTAGAAATAAGCCATTTCGAGGGGGAAACCTCCTTTACATTACATAAATGAAAAATTCTTAGATGATACAAATGAAAAAACCTCCTTTCTGTATATAGGCATCTATGGGGTCACAATAAAATCCTATCCGAGATAAAAATAATAATGTAAGGGCACAAAATAATAATATGGAGGTTACAGGGGTCCAACAATAAACATAAGGGCACTACACTAACAACAATAAGGGACTACACTAGTAATATAGGGACCTAACATCCCCCTCTCCTTCAAAAAAGTGTTTTCCTCAATGCTTGAGTATATCTCATGCTTCTATATAAAATTATCATCCTCCCATGTAGAATATTCAGTGGGTAAATTATTCCACTTGATGAGACACTCTGAAATTGGTCGATTTCATAGTTGTCGAGTTCTTGTTTCTGTGACTGCTTGAGGTTCCAATATGATTTTTCCTTCCTCATCAAGTTCTTAAAATATTTTTTGAACTAGAATTTTGTCACCTATAATCTTATTTAAGCATGAAACATGGAAAACTAGATGCACACGAGAATAAGCAGGAAGCTCCAATTTGTATGCCATAGTATCAATCTTTTGCAACACCTTGTAAGGACCATATTATTTGGAGACAAATTATTTTCCTTCTTAGCTTTCTTGAGGTAAATTTGTTTGTATGGTTGTAGCCATAAAAATACCCAGTCTCCTACATCAAAGCTTCTCTCGCTACAATGGTCATCTTCCTGTCGTTTCATTTGATTTTGTGCCAAATATAGGTTATCCTTTAAGATTTGGAGAACTTGTTGTTTATGCTCGATGTGATCTTCCACTTCTTGGACCTTATAATTTTCTATTAAATATGATGTGATGGACAGTGGATGATATCCGTAAAGTGAAAGAAATGGGGTCATTTTTGCTACAGTATGGAAGGAATTGTTATACCACCATTCCTCCATAGGTAACCACTTGACCCATTGTGTTTTTTTATCAGATACAAAACAACGAAGATATCCTTCCAAACATTTCTTCACTGTCTCGGTTTTCCCACCAAATTGAGGATGATAAGATGAGCTATGAGCCAGTTGAGTACCCAAACAAGAAAATAATTCCATCCAAAAATTTCTAGTAAAAATGGGATCTCTATTGCTTACAATAATATTTGGGTTTCCATGTAGCTTTTGAATTGTTTCCATAAATGCAGTAGAAATTGTACTTGCCTTAAATATATGAGATAATGCAGAAAAGTGTGCATACTTAGTACGTCTATCAATTACCACCATGATGACACTCTTTCCTTTGGACTTAGGTAAACCTGTGATAAAATCCATTGATATCTCCCCAACGTTGACTTGGAATGGATAAAGGTTTTAGAAGACCCGGGGTCTTAATTGTCTCAACTTTATCTTCTTGGCAAACCAAAAATTCTGCCATAAACTTTTAAATATCAGATTTAAGGTCGTCCAAAAAAATTATTTCTTCACCCTCTGGTAATTTTTAAAAATTCCTGAGTGTCCTCCTAAGGGAGAAGTGTGCAATTCCAAATAATCTTTTGTCTTAGTTTGGAATTCTTACAAAGATATAAGCGATATTTGTACCATAAGGGATCATTTTTCCAAATAAATGTATCAAATGTACTAGGATATTGTTGCAAATTTTGAATGTGTGTCCACACTTCTTCATCCTCTTTCCATTCATCCCTTGCTTCAGTTATCCAATCTGGTTGGATAATAGAAATGGCACAAATCAATGCTTCGACCTCTTCTTCCTTTATTGAGAGTCCATCTGCAACAAAATTTAGCGTCCCTTTTTTGTAGATAATTTCAAAGTCATAACCCAACATCTTTGTGACCCATTTTTACTGCTCTTCTGAATATATTATTTGTTCCAAAAAGTATTTAAGACTATCATGATCATTTTTGACCTTGAAGTGTCTTCCCATTAGGTAAGGTCGCCATTTATTTAGTGCATGAAGTATTTCCAACATTTCCTTCACATATATAGCTTTCTGTAAATACTTCCCTTTGATTGGATGAATTTCAAAAGCAATCAGTCTTCCTTCTTGCATTAAAACAACAACAATTCCATTTCCTGAGGCATCACATTCCACAATAATGGTTTTTGTGATGTCTGGTTCACCTAAGACTGGTGCAAGGAACATTGCCTCTTTAAGATGTTCAAAGGCCTTAGTTGCTCGAGGAGTCCATGAAAATGAATCTTTCTTCAATAACATTTTTAGATTTGCTGGTATTCTCCCATAATTCTTAACAAACTTGCGATAATACCCTATTAACCTGAGAAATCCTCGCAAGTGATTTATGGTTGTGGGGACTTTCCATTTCGTAATGGCTTTAATTTTGTTAGGGTCTACCTTAACACCCTCATGAGATTTTTGGTTTTCAAATTCCTGTGGTTATTGTTTACTGGAGAGTTTGCCGAATTATCCACAGTCTCACGAAACCCTCGTGAGATATAATATGACCCAGATATTCCACCTCTTATACTCCAAAGAATAATTTGGAAGTTTTTGCATATAATTCTTTCTCCTCCAGTAGTTTGAGCACCTTGTGAACATGTTGAACATGATCCTTCCAAGACGTGTTGTAGCTTATTATATTATCAGAAAGTACTAACTCAAATTTTCTAAGGAAGGGTTTGAAAATGGAATTCATCAACCCTTGAAATGTATAAGGTGCATTGGTAAGGACAAAATGCATGACCAAAAATTCATAATGACCCTCATGAGTTCGAAATGTTGTTTTCAGAATATCTTTTGTATTCATTTTAATTTGATGATATCCTTAACGAAGATCCAACTTGGTAAAATAAATTACTCCATGTAATTCATCTAATAATTCATCAATCAAAGGAATGGGAAATTTCTCTTTAATAGTTAGCTCATCGAATTCCCTATAATCTAGACACATGTGCCATGATCCATCCTTCTTGTGCACCAATACTACTAGAGTAGAGAAATAACATTGACTAGGTTGAATTATACCAAAATCTAACATTTTTGCAATCATATGTTCAATTTCACTCTTTTGGACATAAGGATATCTATAAGGCCTGATGTTTGGAGGAACACTTCCTATAATCAAATGACTATAATGATCATGATCACGAATAAGTGGGAGTCTTTTGGGAGTTTCAAACACCTTGGAATGATTGTCTAAGACTTTTTGGAGATCTGCGGAAATAGATGATTTTGATGTTGGAACTTCTATTGAGCATAATTGTGAAATTACGCCTCTTTGTTCTTTATTCATAATATTTTTCATGACATGAGAGCTTATTATCTTTCCCAGATTCCCTGCGATACCCCGTAATTCAAATTCCTTTTCTTCCGAAAAAAATTTCAAGAAAAGTTCTTGAAAATTAAAAGCTATCGTCCCCAAAGATTGTAACCATTGTACTCCTAGTACAAGATCAACACCTTCCATTGTAATGGATTGAATTGGACTATTCAATACATATTCTGCGATTGTTATCTTGATATTATGGAATTTTCCAGAGAAATTTATAGTTCCTCCATTTGCAACCATCACTTGACATTCTGGTGTTGGGTATAAGAAAAAATTCAATTCGTTGGCTACCTAAAAATGAATAAAATTATGGGTACTACCCAAATTAATCAACAATATTTCCTTTTTCTTCTTGATATGTCATTCTATCTTGAGATTTTGAGGAGTGGTAATTCCTGTCAATGCATTACAGGATATGGTTGGATTCATTTCTTCTTTCTCTAGGGTTTTTTCCTGGTGTATATCCTCTTCTTTTGAAGTTTCTTGTTCATTTTCTTCCTCCTCTTCATAATATATGTAAAAAAAATTCTTCTTAGCACACTTATGACCTTTAGTGTATTTTCTATCACAACTCTAGCAAATACCTTTTTCTCTTTTTTCTTCCAATTGTTGTAGTGTCAACCTTGCAGGTTGTGGAATTCTAGAAGTAGCAGAACTTCCATATTTATAGATGTGAGTGGTAGGCTTCCTTATGATCATAATTTTACATTCAATTTTTATTTCCAACCTAAATTCCTTCTCCAATGAATCAGGTTCCCAAAGGAAAACCTCATGTTGGATGTTATCCTTTAAAGTCCCTATGAAGAGATCAATCATGTGTTCCTCTGGAATATCAGCTACTCTGATATTCAATTTTTGGAAGTCCTCAATGTGCCCCACCAGTGAATCCTTTTGTTTGAGATTTATAAATTGGCTAAATAAGGTGTTGCTATTTGTATCCTCATCATGTGCTATCATTTCATCCATAAAAATTGACCATGTGATTTTTTTTTACGGGAGCAAAGCCGTAGATGCCATAAAAATGTATTTTGTTCTAAATATAAAGGTGCAAGGTGTACATTTTGTGTTTTTTATCCATTATTGAGATCAAAATATTGCTCCATATGTATTATCCACGTTATGGGATCCTTTCCATCAAAATTCATCATATCAATCTTTGGAATATGGTGGGTCTTCGATCCAACATTAGAGCTTATGAAATAATGATTAACATGTATTTTATTCTCATCATGAGTTTCCTCTACTATATTTTCACCATTAGGAATCATGTCTTGTATCAAAATTTTCAAACCTTCCTTCAATCCTTCCGTGTTTTATTTTAGATAATTCTTCATGTCTTCCATGTTGTCTTTCATTTTTTCTTCCATGTCTGCCATGCCATTCTTCAAACCATCCATCTTAGCTTCCACCTGTTTCTTCAAACCCTCCATATTAGCTTCCATGTATTTCTTCAAACCATCCATATTAGCTTCCACTCCCTTCTTCAAACCATCAATCTTCGATTCGACGCCTTTCTTCAAAACTTCCATTTCATTTTTCGTTTCTCTTTCAAGAGAGAAATTTATTACACTTTCTCTTCTCATTTTGATATATCATGTTGCACTTCTTCATCTTCATGAGTTATAGTAGAGTATTCTGAGGGATTAATGTGTGTTAAATTCCTCTTAGCGGGAGTTTTACAGCCCAATAATAATATGTATGCTTAAATATTCCCTTTGAATCACTTCAAACTGATTTTTCAAACAAGACTTATGCAATTTGAAAAAAATACACACCTTGTTCTTGATTTTGAGGAGCTCGATATTGAAACTGGATCATCTCTGTTATTTAGGATCTTCAATATCCGAAATTAGGTCTTGTAGTAGCCCCCTAACTCTTCTTGTGAATGCCATAGGTTTGGTCTGATTTGGATGCTTCAAGACAAAGTTATGTCTAGTATCCCACAATGACCTAATTATGGACTGGTTTAGTAGAGTGAACTTATACGGCATGCCAAGTGTCACTGTTTCCTCCTTCATCTCTGAAATTGATACACAGGAAAATAAATTCTGTGTATTTTCGGCCACATCTTACATAATTCTAGTTCAATTCTCAGAGCGAGATTTATGACGATTTTTCCAAGGTCACCTATTTTATATGAAATTTGGGAGCCTATGAAAACCCTAACTTCCAAAGATCATATCTCAGAAAATGTTGTGAACCAAGGTTTGAAATTTTAAAATAAAGTTCCTCAGGCTTGCAGCTTCTTCTGATAAAAATTTTAGGTTCTGAACCTTCGTAGAAAAATGTTATAGAAAAAAATCCATGATGACCTGTCTGGAGCAGCGAAACCCTATAATCCAAAGCTATGATACCAAATGCTATGAAACCAACTCAAAAAATAGAAGAAAATAGAGATCATCACCTTATAAATAAGACAATTTGAGGAGGAAACCTTCTTTACATTACATAAATGAAAAATTCTTGATGATACAAATGAAAAAACCTCCTTTCTATATATAGGAGTCCATGGGGTCACAATATAATCCTAGCTAACCTAACAATAATAATTTATGGGCACAATAATAATAATATGGGGGTTACAGGTGTACAACAATAACCATAAGGGGGATACACTAACAACAATAAGGGACTACACTAGTAATATAGGGACCTAACATGGTTCATTGGCTCACTTTAAAATCCATATGCCACACATGCAATCTCAGAAGTTTATTGGATGAAGTGATTTTGCTCAAATCTCATTTTGATGTTATATCTTGTGTCGACATTTACACAGAGAAAAACCATATTGAATATTAGCTATCCAAATAAGGCACATAGTATATTTTTGGCACTTGGCATGTGACGGAGGTGGTCGACTCAGATTATTTCCAATATTATCACAAACCTTTCGTCAATGATCAGCAGGGGCCCATGCACTTACAATATTGACTCAAAATATTTCTAGCTTTTTGGCACATCATGAGTACATGCAGACATATTCAACACCTATCGCCTTTAGCAAATTATATTATTTTTATGTCTATCATATTTATATCAGTTTGCATGAACATGAATATATCTATTTTGATGAATCCGCTCAGTAGTGGGTTATACATTTAGAACAATTTTCTTTGTTTTTTATGACTACGAACCATACAACATGTAATTTTCATCATTTTATTTAATGAAAATTATGATTTTTCCTTGGGAAAATGAATAAGTGTAACTCAAAAATATACATTTGATGTTGTGGGAAATGTACATTTTATAAAATTCACTGAAGAGTTAATAAACATGATTCTCTAAGTCATAGTCATATTTATTAAAATCACACACACACATATCAACTTATTCAGGAAAAGAAACAATTGTAATAGTTGTAAGTTATAATTAATATAGTTGAAATGGATGCAATGGTATCTATGATTATAAATTTCTCTCAACTCGTAAAATGTGATTGCACTCAACTTTGTTCTTAGACTGCACAAGTGTGAAGTATATATATAGAATGTTTTACTCCTAACTTAGCTTTGCAATATAAAATTTTAAAATAATAAAAACAAAAGGAAATCATAAATTTTAAAATATTATTGAACTAATTTGAATTTGAGTAACCTATATTTAAATGTGCGAATGAAATTATTTTTAAAATAATAACATTATTAAATTTATTTTTATTTTGTTTTTTGTTTTTTTTTTATTTAATTATTATATTTTTATTTATTTTTATTGAAAATTTATGCATAGACTAATTATAATGTGATTAAGTATAGAAATGTGTTATATATACACTCTTTTTCTAAATTAGGCTACTTCTATTATATCATACACGTAAAAACATTACAATTCTCGTCCTCCACAATTGGCAGGCCAATGCTGAAGGGAAGTATCCAACGCGTAGAATCAAATAGGGGCTGCCCCATGTGGCGAAACCAACCCAAGAGCAGAGAATATTATGAGCTTCCCAAAGTGGGAAAACAGCTTGACAAGTTATAAGATTAATACAAAAGCATAACAGAAAATAGTTCCTAAACATAGGAAATCTAGAAAACACTAGAAGATAGAAAGAAAAAGAAATGAGCACCCAAAAATTAAACTAATAGTGAGCTGGCATTATGTTCTGGAGGGTTGGATGGATCTTCCACAATCCTACAAGCATAGAGAGATTAATCCTCCTCCTTCTTCGACTCATGGACAGATGGAGGGAGAAAAAACACTTGGACATCTGGCGAATTGGTGCGAGTGTCCTTTCCGTCTTCATTTGAGCTTGAACCTGTACTACTGTTGGAGCCATGACCACTGCTGGATGTGCTCTGCACAGGCAGGGCCTTCATTTTGCTATGAGATATGACTGGATCATACTTAATGGTGGATTTACGGGGTCATTTTTTGGGTCAAAGATGAGAGGATTCAAGCGGAGGGCTGGGGAGATGGAGGGAAGATGGGCGGTGAGGTTTACAGGGTTAAGCAGGTCTGGCTCCTCCCAACCCATAGGAATATTCACCTCCTTACCCATGGTGGTCGAGGAAGGAGGCCTAGATGGGATACCTCACCCACCAGCTCTGCGCTACCTCATTCTATGACATGTCAGCATGGTAGGAGAATGAGAGGAAACCCGTGAATAGGAATGATCGACCTCAGGAGCAGTTGAGGAGCCAGACTTCATGGTGAAGAAATAAAAGAGAAACAGAGAAGAGTCGGGGGGTAGAGGCATGATAGAGATGCCAAAAGAAACTGCACAGAGCTGTAGGGAAAGATGAATGGAGGAGGGAGGAGTGGGGATGGTGAATTTAGGAGCCATGGGAGGAGGTCGAGGTAGAACAAGAAGAATTAATGAGCAGCAACCGAAGGAAATTGAAGGAAATCTAGAGGGGGTGTAAAATAAATGAGCCATGCTCCAACATTTATCGTAGGGTGGGAAACCATGTGCAGATGCGTGGGGAGGACAGGTGCCTTGCCACATGGCACCCAAGTGGCAAGCCTTCTCATCATCTAACACCCACATCTGGTGGTCAAAGATATTTGAGCACCAGAAGAGTGCAATCATTTCTAAGAGCTTCATCATCAAGAGTATGGAGTTGATCTGTGGGGAGAGAAGCAGTGTGAGTAACTCCTTTGTTGGCTAAAAGATCTGCAAAAATGTTAGCAGTTCTTCTAATATGCTTGAAAGTGACTGCAACATGGTGAAGGAGCCATTACCCAAGGAAGTTGAAGTGAGCCGCTAATCTCCAACTCATAGAGAATTTAGAGGTTGAGGATCCTGATTGCAGGCGATTGGCAATGTTGATGATGATTTGGGAGTCTCCTTCAATTTCCAAGGGAAAGAAATTGTTCTCCTGCACTAGAAGGAGGCCTCGAAATAGTCCTTCTAACTCAGCAGAATTGTTGGTATCCCATCCAATGGAGCCGAAGCATATCGAAAGAGCATCGCCGACCGAATTTCTCAATATCCCACCAAAATCGGCGTCTCCTAGATTACCTTTTGAGGTGCCATCAAAATTGAGATTGAAGAGGCCAAGAAGATGGGGAGACCAAGTACAGGGAGAGTTGGGTGAATGGTTTGAAGGGGGCTCAGTGATTGAGTGATAGTGAAGGGATAGGTTCCAGTTGGACCAGATGATTTTTTTAGGGTGGTGGGAGGGGAAATCAAAGTATTTCCAATGAAGCAGCGTAAGGGATTCTTGAAGGTTGTTGCAAATGTTGGTCCAAAGGATTTCAGGGGGTTGGAATGATCTTGAAATATGCGATGGTTTCTTTCCTTCTAGATCGACCAGAGAATATGCCCAGGGAGGATGATCCAAAGGGAATTGAGCAGATCACTATGGAAGGGGGAAGGTGGCCTATTCTGAATAGTATTGATGATTTCCCCTCGCTGTCTATCTAATATTTTTCTCAGCAAAGCAAAGTTATCCCATAGTTTGTTTGCAAGGGTGCAGGCGTTGAAGAGGTGTTATGTGTTTACTTCCGCATTGCCACAATTTAGACATTGGGAGGGTCCAATGAATCCTTTTTTGAGCAGGCTGTCCCATGTAAGGAAGTGCCTTTTGCTGAGAAGCCATAAGAAGCTGGAGATTTTGGGCCAGATTCTAGGATGCCAGATCTGAGACCAGATTACATCTTAGGGGGACTCAGGATTGGGGAGGACCAAGCGATAAGCCTCTTTAGTGGTGAAGTTACCTCGGGTTTAGTATCCCTATCTAACAATTTCATCTCCTTCAACAAAGAAAATTTTTCTTTTGAGAAATTATTTATTGATGTCTTTAGTGAGCTGTAGCCTCCATTATTTATGCAGCTAATTGGCAGGAAGCCACTGTCGGTAGCCCAAATTGATGAGGGGATTCCAAAAGTGCATGGTTTAGGAGTTCTCCTGATTGTTGAGGATTTCCTGCCAGTTTGACTTGTGAAAGAGAGAGGAAAATTTGGGCATCTGTTGCCATGAAGCCTCCCAAAACTTAGCTTCAGCTCTTGAGCAGACCTCCCAAAAGCTATGGTCCCAAACGAGAGCCCTGTGTTGATTGGCTACTTTCCATATGAGGGAGCCATTTATCTCTGTGTTGAAGAAAATAAATTCCCGGGCTGACCAATTATTCGCATATTTGGAGGGCCATATTTGAGCCCAAGGATCTTCTGGATTGGAGATCCAATTCCACCGGATTTTTTCTCCAATTATCACATTGTTGTGATGGGGGTCTCTAAGACCTAGTCTGCCATAAATTTTGGGGACACTAGCTTCCTTCCATTTGACCAGCACCCATTTCCTATTATCCTTCTTTCCTCCCCAAAGGAAGTTTCTTTGGAGATTTCTGATAGCTTTGAGGACCCACTTGGGCGCATCGAGGACTGAGAAAAGGTATAAAGTCATGGATTGAAGAACATACTTTATAAGGAAAATTTAGCCAACAATTTTAAGGGCTCGATGGGTCCAAAGGGAAATTTTGGCCTAAATTTTATCCAAAATTTCTCTCCAGGAGGAGTGCTTGATCTCTGAGTCAATGAGGGGGGGCCCAAGAAATTTTTAAGGGAAGGAGGAAATGGAGAATTCAAGAATTCTGGAAATGTTGCATTGGGTGATGATAGGATTATTGAAGAAGAATATTTTAGATTTCTCATTGTTGATAGTAGGGCCAACAACCAAGGAGAAGATATCATGGATAGCTTTGAAGGATCTGTTAGCCACCTATAAAATTTGTTATATCAAAAGGTGGCTAAATTTTTTTTGGAGCCTTCAAGAAACAGGTTTTATTGCTAAAAATGCTATCTCTTGAAGACTCATGAATAATTCATGCCCTTTGTTTAATCTTCACTTCCGTTTCCCTCTCGAAATGATGAAAATATGCTATTTTCATAAGAAAAAGTGCTACAAAAATCCCCATTTTTCTTCATTTTAACCTTCTTCTCACTTCAAATTAACCTCCATTTTTACCCCTTTATTCCCCATAAAATTCCTCTATTTTTCATTTATTCCCCTTTCCCCTTCATAGAAATCATTTTACAAAGTTTAAAAATCATTTTTAAACTTTGTCGAAACCCCCAAAATCCATCAGAAAACCCTGAAAAAATCATAAAAATACACTTTTTTGTATTAAGGCTTAAGCCCCTTTGGGCTAAGTCCTAACCACTTCCCCACATATGCCCTAGCACTAGAAACAAGTGCTAAAACCTTTCAGTGGTATTCGCATCGGAGAAAACAAAGCGCACAAGTCTATTTCTTATGGTGAAACCTCTGATGTGATTAGCCCTTTGTTTATAAATCCCCGATCTTATTGTTGTTTCATATAACCGCAAGACCCACAATCGGGTCCTAAAATTTGATAATAAACCCATCCCGATCGAATTTTTCCTTTGTAAATGCATAAAAACCCATTATCCTAAGTTTTGGTCTAAACCCGTCGGTTCATGTTATTATATAATAAGAACCATTGATCTTATGAGCTGATCAATGGTAAATAGAATCTCACATCAAAGATCTGTTAAATGGGTAGATTGAAAAGCCCGCATCCTCGTTCTGATGTCGATTGGCCCTTATACATATAAAGCCTCGGTCCCGTTCACTTGTTCATATACCCAAAGGCCCCGCAGACGGGCGCCTAACCTTATATATATATATATATATATATATATATATATATATATATATATACATATATATATCCCGCACCATAACCAATAAGCCTTTATTTTTATTTAAATTTTTCCTTTTTATATTATAAATGGGGTCCCGCCGTTCATTTGTTAAACCTATTCTCGAACGTTGATCTAAAGCCGATCAACAATCGATGTAATATCGCATCGCAAGTTTTATCAGGCGCATTTTATTCCCTCTTCTAATTGACTACCCTGGATGGATTCTCTGCCATTGAATATTTCCGCCACATCTCCGATCTGACGGCCCTTATTTTCTTCGATAAAAAGCCCTTTTCTCCACCTTGAACCCCTCCGATTCATCCTCCACTCTCGATCTGATTCGCAGATCGAGGGTCCACATCTAATCACATCGGCGCCATTCAGTTTTGTTTCCCTGCCAATCGCAAAGCCCCGATTGCATCTAGGCCATCCATGTGTCAACATCCAACGGTCCAGATCAATACTTCTGACCTTGGTTAAATTCATTCCCCCCTCCCCGCTTTATAATGTTTTCTAAGCAGATCTCAGTCGTTGATCTCTGTATATCAACCGCTCATATTAAACCTTTCTATGCCTTGTGTATTATTTCATTTAAATCCCATTTTCAATCCTGACCGTTGATCCTTTACATATGACGGTCCATATTAACCTCGACAGTCCCGACCCCTATGGGTCTTGCCTCCCTCCAGATCTAATCTCAGCTGTCTAATCTTAGATCTAATGGCTCAGATTAAAACTTCTTTTCTTTGTCCCCACCTTGTTCCACCCACGCATCTTATCAATATCGCGCTCACTCCTTACCGTTCGATCTGAGGCCCCAGATCTAACGACTCACGTTCCATATCGCATAGCTTTAAGCATGACCGTTAATTTTCCAAAATCACATGAAATGGGCGATATTCAAATTCCACGTGTTAGGCGGGAACACATATTGTGTTCGAAAAGGCAATACCGCCTCCCCGCCTTATCACCGCGCGATATTGCTGGTTTCTTGGACCAAAACCACCCTTCCCCATTTGCACTATGCTCTTTTGTGTTCCTCCTCAACCGTTGATCTCTGGAGATCAATGGTCTGAGATCTTTTTCGCCTTGTTTCATCGTCCTCCACCTTTTCCAAAGGGCCTTCGTAGTTCATTCTCCATCATTGATCTTGTGGGCTGATCTCATCTGACGACCCACATTCATTTGGGAAACCCAAAATTTAATTTCAATATAATGCTCTTCGCCAAAGGATTTTAACCTCATTTCCTTTATATTTCTTCTGTTTTCATCAAAATCGGCCCTTCTCCATTATGTCTCCCCGGTCTCTCCCCACTGTTGATCTCTACAAGATCAGCAGGTCTGACTTAAAGACCCCGTCATTCACTCCACCGCTCTCTTTTTGACTTCTACGCACGATCTCCACCATTGGTTGTTGCCATCCAATGGCCATGCTCCTAACCATGACCTCCAAAGTAGTTTTTACCAAATATGCAGGATTTTATAGCAATTTTGTGTGTTTTGTAGGTTTTGAATGGTTTTTCCCTTATATCAAAGGAAAACCAAAGGCCAGGGATGACGATCTCCCACGCCTTCATGTATAAACAAAAATAATTCCACAGGGTTCAACTTCACGTTTTATCGATGCTTCATGGGCATTGATGCCATATGGACCCTTTGTATACCTGCACATCAACAAGACATAGTGAAATTCAAAAGAGTATCATTGTTGAAGACTTAAACACAACAAAACTGAGTATTGAAGATTAGTTCTACAATTTAATGGATTACGGCTAAGATCGATTATCAAAAGCCAAATCCATTAAATTAGTCACAGTTAAAGGCAAATCAATAATATCTATCAGATAGAGAGCCTCTACTACCACATAAGAGGCTAATTGATTAATCTTAGCTACCCAATGCCACCTGTAGCCTCAAAACATTTAACAGAGGCCGAGTTATCATCAGAAAATAAGATATTTTCCTCAATACAACAGATTAGTTATTCCACGCCAAACAGAGTTATTGCAAAAGATGACACAAAGCCTTAAAATCAACAAAAGCTCCCACCGAGCTTAATTCTTAATGTAAAACATGTAATACATAGGACATATTTGTAAAATTCTCCATCGAGCCCCTCAAAGGATGAGAAGTATTGATTCTGTATTAATTGAACCTAGGAGATCTTTTATCCCATCCCACATCCTTATATCTTCTATAAATACTCCTGTAGAAGATAAAACAATGTTCATTGCAAAACTTTGAAATATACTTGTGCTCGAATTTTCTACTTGTAAATAGTGTTCAAAGGCTCTCGGAGCTCTGTTTGTGATAGAATAGTTAGGCTGAGAAGTGAAGATGATTTCTGAATTGAAACATTAGACTTGAAGACTATAACTGGTTTGACATCAATAACAAGCTGTTTCTTGGGATCCTGGTCTATATCACTGGTGAAGTGTTCCTTTATATGTAATTGTTTTCCTTTTGTGTATGCCATATTGTCCATTTATTCTCTGATAAATAACAACAAGCACAGAGTTAGGACCTACTGTTTACAGTACCCTTCTCTGACTGATAAGATATATCTCAATGTTTTCCTCTAATTTGTTTATTTAAGAATGAATTAATATAATTTAAATAGTTAGGAATGTTTTCGTTCCCTCGTTTAAAAATTATTCTTGAATGTTATTTTCATGGTTTGCTTATTAAAGTTAGACTAGAAAAGTGATGGTATGCCCTGTTTTCTAGCTTCTTTCTCCAAAGGTAGATTCTAAAAGTTTCCCTAAGTGTTTGTTGAAAGCAGACTAGGTTTAAAAGTACATTATCTGATCTTAAGTTGCATTTTGTTTCTCTTATATGTTTTCATACTTTCTGAAGGTAATTATGCGGATTACTAGATTTTTTCTATTGAGTTGCTTTAATACGAACTTTCCCAAGAAATTTATGGTGGGCCCTATTCTTTGTTTGTTTTAAACAATTACTTAAGATGCTTTTCTTGTTTGGACTCACTATAAATCTTTGCTGAAATTATTATCAGTTTCCACCTCTCCAACACTTTATTGTTTCCATTCCATCATTTTATCTCAAAGATCTTGTGATATAGATGACTTGCCCATTGGATTACTCTTGATTTTGTTGCTCAATTAAAGCCTTGTTATGACTCCATAGCCCAATGGACTAAAATCCAACATTATATCTATCTTTTAGCCAAATCTTGTTCTGATTACTTACAACTTCACATCTTTGAAACTCTTTCCATTTAGGACTTTCCACTCAAATAATAATCATGCTCAACCATCCAAAACAAACAAAAACCCTAGAACTTCATAACTAGCCTAATATCATTATCCAAAAGCTTTAAAGATATATCCATCTTTGCACTTATTGGAGAGATCTCTCTCCAGATTCAAGAGGGCTAGATCCTAGAATCCCAAAGTGGTTGAAATAGTGTTCTCTCTATGGTTTAACTTTGCCAATGTTGCAAATTACAGGGAGCTAACATTTTTGGCGACTCCACTAGGGAACTGAGTCGAATTTTCATCTTAGGTTCCCTTAAAATTTCATACAAACCTCGTGAGTAAAAGCAGCCCTTTCAAGCACTACCAAGAAGATGGTAATCATCATGAAACTTGTTTGAATCAGTGAAAAGCTAGGCAAACCCTAGGATTCTCATAAGAGTTGATCTAACCTTGAAGGATGAGTTAGCTTAGCCATAAGAGTAGACTGTCTTTGTCTCATAACCGTAGCTAAGTTTTGAAACAAATTTAGGACACCCTTAAGAACCAATAGGACTGAAAAATAACTCAGAAAATCCAAAAATATTTCAAATTGGTATTTAATAAACATGGTGTTGGACTATAAAACCTTTTACCTCCAAAAGAGCTAAAAACTTCCTCTTGGCAACTCTACAGTCCTAAACAGACCTCAAGACTCCACTGGGAAGACCCATAATCTTTATAACATCATTTAAACTTAGTTAGAGGACTGTAGGATTAAAATTTGTGTAAAACAAAGTAGTTAACCTCTTAAAGACTATCATATTTGGTTGAACTTTTCTTGTTTATTTGGGTCTGAAAAACACAACATAGTGGCTCCTAGAAAGATTCATACCAGAGCTCACCCTGACCCCAACCCATCTGAGATAGTTGATAACCCTGAAAGTATCCTTAGGAAGTCTCCTAAGATTAAATCTTCAACTATTTTCAAATCACCCTTGAGAGCTAATTTAGTTCCTGAAAACCTTGCAGCTCTACAAAAATCACAAGTAGACTTAAGAAATCCATTTAGAACTAGGTCGCTTGATGATTTAGATCATCTAGATTCTGAGTCTTCAATTTCATCTCCTAAAACAAGTGAACATCCTAGTAGTAGAGAAACAACACCACATGATTTACATTTCCTTGACAATTCAGGTGTCTCTCATCCAAGATCAGCTTAGCAATCTATTCCTGGTCAATCTACATCTGCTCATCCTACATCCATTGTCCAAACCACTCCACTCCAACCCAATTTTTCTCTGATTAATCCACCTCTTGTAAATCCATCTCCACCTCCACCTCAAAGCGGAAGAGTTTATTCTTAGCTCTACCAAGGCACATTCATTATAGTTGGATGGGCCAGTGATAAGAGCCCATGAAAGGCAGGATGGTGGAGAAGATGTTACCCCTTGAGTGAATCAAGGCTTCTGAGATGAGAAAGTGGGCCAAACGTGAAGCAATATACTGGGATCCTCTTCTTCTATTATTCCAGGTGGAAAGCACATTTGAGTTGGGCAGATCAATCATCTGATTTTGAAGGATGAAGTCTTTAAAATGGTAGCTATCATTATCAAGCTGCAGATGACCTCCTCGTTTTTCATTGAGGTTGGTAATCATATTAAAATCTCCTCCCAGAATCTAGAAGGGATAGGCTTGCTGGGAATTAATGGATTCAATATTGTCCAAAAGCTGGATTTTGTGAGCAGTGGATTGGGGGAAGTAAACATTCGTGAGATGGCCATGGATGTTGGTGCCTAACAAAGGGAAGGAGGCTTGAATGAAGTTGATAGAGGCATGGAGATCATAGAGGGAGAGGATATAGGGGTTCAAAGCTATGGCCAGCCCTTCAAAGGCCCCCAGGGCATCAATAGCTACAATATTATAGCCAAGCCATAGCCTAGTTAGGATTGAATGAAAGGTGGCACTAGAGCATTTGGTTTCCTGCATAAAAAAGAAGAATGGGTTATCTTTCCTGATTCTATCTTTTATCATTTGGAGCTTTGAGGGGCTGTTGATCCCTCAAATATTCCATGATGTGACATTAATCATTTAGACTGGAGGGTGAGGACCTTATAGAACTTTTTCGACTTAGATTATTGTCCAGATTTAACCAGTTGATCCCCCAGAATAATCAATCGTTTTATATTTGTAGGTCTACCTCTTTTTCTAGATTCTATGATGATTTTGATTGTTTCCCAAGGTATGTCTCTCCCTGGATGAAAAATTTCTCACTTCCTTGAAGTAGTTGAGCTTTGAGTAGAGCTTCCTCTAGGATGTCAATTTTCTTAGTCGGAATAGTGTGATACTCCTTGGTATTGTAGCCGATTCAAAGGTTAGTGAAGTCCAAATCCCCGAATTCTATGGTTTATGGCTCTTCTTCCATGTAAGTGATTTGGGTTTGATTATTTCCTTTATCATGAGATTTCTTCTGAGGAGGGATACCCTGAGTATCCTCATCCATGTTGGAGTTGAGCTTTAGGGCAATATTTTAGATTTGGATGGAAGGAGAGGATGAGTTCTCCTTTTTCTTATATTTCTTCTTAGATCCTTGAGGCTTGTCTTGCAGGTTTTTGTCAGAAGGATTTGATCTTTTATTAGGTTTCAAAATCAAGGTAGGGGATTTATGGAGGGAAGAGGGTTTTATGGGGAGGTTTCTGAGGGGAGGAGAGGAAGCTAGGAGATCCTACTCCAGGAATTGGCTGGCTAGGATGTGAAAGCTATTTCTGGTTGAAGGTTGAGAGGTTCTGAGAGTGTGGATAGGTTTTTTTTCATGTCTTTTACGAGAGTAGACCTTGGTCAAGCCATCTGGGTCAGAGGATTCAAGGGCTAGAAAGGGCTTAGGGGGCATATTTAGAGGGAAATCCCTAAAAATATGGCCATGCTTGTGACATTTGCGGTAGTGGAAGGGAACATGCTCACAAAATATAGATTAGATCCATTCAAATTCATCGTGACAGAGACTTATAGAGTCTGGAAGATATATGGCTAGATGCATGTAGACACACATCTTGGCATAGGCAGTATAAC
The DNA here is from genome assembly GCA_034641835.2 of Pinus albicaulis. Classification (NCBI taxonomy): domain Eukaryota; kingdom Viridiplantae; phylum Streptophyta; class Pinopsida; order Pinales; family Pinaceae; genus Pinus; species Pinus albicaulis. Next base: position 1,456,504,749 of record CM076584.1, read on the forward strand.
GATTGTGTTTGGTTTCTTCAGCGCTTTTGATGAAAGATCCAAGGTGGTTGTCTATTTCTTGGAGAGTTAGCTCTTCCCACTATTCTTGTGGCAAGGAATAAAGCCTAATCCACACCAGAGCCGTGTTGAAGTCTTCTTTGTCAAGGTTGAAACGTTCAACCCAATCTCTGAGGAAGATGCTAGTCGCATTGAAGAACTAAGTCCCTTCGTCCATAACGTTGTTTTTTTCGTCTATGCAGGTGTAAATTATGTTGAAAAAACCCCTAGGTCATTGTTGGAGTGTGACTTGGACTTTGGGCTTCCACTTGGAGTTTATCTAGCTGTAGAGAGCTTTCTCGATTGGCCAAAAGTCGATAAAATTCCCAATAAGAGCATGATCATGCATGTATTGGATTCTTCTATTAATTATTTCAGCAGAGAAGTAGATCTCTGGCCATGTGGTCGTGATAGGGATGCAGGTCGAGGATGTCACGTTGTTATGTCCTTTGTTGTCTTGTTCTTCATTCGCTTGGGTTGTAGGGTTTTCTCTAGGCTCTGCGATGCTGATTAAACTGTTCTATGGTGGATCAGTCTGACCAATTTTTCTATTATTGACTACACCACCATCTTCTCCTCCATTTAGGGGGTTAGTACCTCCCCCCTTGTCACTGATGTCATCATATTGATCCTCAAAATGCAGAAAGGATCAGCTTAGTGATGCAGGTGGGAGGGATCGGGAGCTTTGTTGGTGATTGCACTATGGGCGAGAAAAACCCTAGGTTTCCATGACCTAGCTCGTCTCAGTCATTTGATCTGCTCTCTCCTTTAAAAAAATATGTTATATTTGTAATAAAAAAATAAACAAATTATATTTCAAAATTGAGAAACCAAAGTTAAAATATTTTAGAGAAAGTTGCCCATATGTTATTATAATTATTTTCGTAGTAAAATAAAATAAAATTTGAGTTTATAATTAAGGAAAACTAGAGTTTGGAATTTATTTGAATATTTGTAAAAGATATTTTTGTGGAATAAATTATTTTTATAATTCGCTTATAGGCATGTATTGAGAGGCTTTATTTTTTTAATGTAATTATGATAGCTCGATGTAGCTGTTTTTTGAACGTAATTATGATAGCTCAGAAACACTGGATGAGGTATTTGAAATTTGAATTTCAAACACTAGATATCACATTTTAAGTGCTCGATCAAGCTCTTTGGGGCTTGAAAAATAGATTTTTAGCTCCTATTTTGCAGATTTCTCTGCAAGACCATTTTTTAACTGTTAACATTGTAAAATCGTACAGTAGAGGGAATATAGAAAGAAAATATTTCATCTATCTCAGAGGTGGAATCATGAATGCCTAGGTTTTATGACTGAACCACGCTATGGCTGAACCACTGGTGTGGAAGGTGCTACTGCAGCATCTGAGTACTTCAGGCTTTGGATTAGACGTTGGGGAAAGGTTCTCATCATGAACATCCAGATGGGGGAGGCTAATGGGTCTCCCCCGATGGAAAATAGTGACAAAAATGATAGGACTGGGTCTGAAACAATAGAGCAAACAACGCATAGAACAGTACAGCAATAGGAAACGGAAGCTTCGAACAAGGGGAAGGAGAAGGAAGGCACAGCGAATATTGTGCATGTGCAGGCAACCTCATCAAGATGCAAGCCAATAACTGTCGAGCGGCCCAAGATTGACTTACTAAGTCATCGAATCAATGCCCAAATATAGTTTATGAAGGACCATGCACTCATAGGTAAATTCATAGGCTTCTAGCCAACAGAGAAAGCACTACAAGGATGGATTGCTTCCAAATGGAAACCAAAAGGACATCTTACCCTATAGCTCAGACCAAAAGGCTTCTTCAATTCCATCTTCAACTACATCAAGGATAGAAACAGAGTCTTAGACAGTGGCCCCTATTTCTTCAATGCAGTAGATATGTATCTAAGGGACTGGGTGGAAAGATTCAACCCAGACAAAGAAGATTCAGCTAGGCACTAGTCTAGATCAGAATGTACTCTCTGCCCTTGGAGTATTGGGATGAAGAATCGCTAAAAGATAGAAGAAATGGCCTTTATGAATTCATTAAGATTGCAGAAGAAACAAAGCTCAGAAGATACACCTCTTATGCTTGCATCTATGTCTACATGCGGCTCGGCAAGGCTCTCATGGACTCGGTAAGCCTATTTCATGATTATTTTGAATGGATTTAGCCCATATATTATGAGCATGTGCCCTTCAGATGTAGAAAATGCGATGCACATGGCCATATTTTTTGTGATTGTCCCCTCAATGCCCCACCCAAAACCACAGATACAATGGAGAAATCGAACTCATAAGGTTTCACAAAAGTTAAAAATCAAAAGAAACATGCTAAAAATCCAACCTCCACCCAAAAAAAGCACCCCTCGCCCAATCCATCAGCACCATCCACAGGAAATAGCTTCGATCTCTTGTCCCAACACGCTGAACCCTCCAATCCCACTAAAAAGTCCACCATCCCCTCCTCCTCCACCCTCATTAAGGAACATAGCACATCTGTGAATGAGTCGCATGTTGCACCTAAGGAAACAAACATCCCCACCTATCTTAAAAAATAGAAAGACACTGCAGTTTGGCAAGCAAAAGAAATGGATATCAACAGCTTCCTATTAGATCCCACAAAGATCCACAGCACAATGCTAGAAAATAGCCAAAGGGTTTACATGGAAGAAGACTCAGAGGCTTTTGACATTGGTGATCTCGACATTATCAGTCTAGAACAAGCTTGTCGGAAGCAAGAGTTTGACAAAATCCTGGAGGGGAAAATTAAGACCTTTGAGGTAGTTGTTTCGAGAGTACATCAGAAGAGAACTTTAGGCATCTAGCCAGGTAGCAGCTGGGATGGGAAAAACCTCAATAAAGATACCAAGAAAAGGGGCAAGAAGACAGATCTACAAAGAACAATCATTGTAGGGCAACTTCTAGTGGAATCAAGTAGATATGCTAAGCTAATGAAGTACTACAGTCCACTCTCTAATAGTGAATCATGAAGCTCATTTCATGGAATGTGTGAGGGCTCAATAGCCCCGGGAAATACAGAATGATAAGAAACATGATACAACATGAAAAACCACAAATTTTTCTCATGTAAGAAACAAAATGTAATAGTACTACTTTAGGCTCCATTCTCTCTCGAGCATGGCCAGGTTGTTAATCAGTGGCGGTTGATGCTTTAGGAGCTTCAGGGGGACTTTCCATTGCATGGAATCTGCAAGCCATTACTCTCTCATATTTTCATGCATCCCAACATCTCATTCAGACCACCTTTCACATAATGGGAACCAATATACATGGTCACTTGACTAATGTATATTTTCCTCAGGACTCCTTGAATAAGATTACACTTCTAAATACTTTAGAAGCTCTCAACTCAAATCAAAATCACCCATTATGGATTACAGGTGAGGATTTCAACATGATAGCTAAACTAGAAGAAAAAAAAGGCGGCAGAATCAAACTGGAGAATGAAAGCGGTTATTTCAGAGACTACATACAAAACAATTGGTTGATCGATCTACCATTATATAATGGTATTTACACCTAGAATAATAGGAGTTCATGGCCACAGTAAATTTCATCTTTATTAGACAGATTTCTCATCTCAGACAACTCCATACACCTGGGCGGAGATATCACAGCCTCAATCCTCCCATTATCAAGTTCGGATCACTAGCCAATCTCTTTACAATGGCAACGGCCAGGGGATACAGCCAAAAGACCTTTCAGATTCGAAGCCTTCTAGCTTTCACATCCAGACTTCAAAAATCTGGTCAAAACAACCTGGGAGAGCTTCATCCCTCCAGCTGGATCTTTAATGTATCAATTCCAACAGCGCCTCAAGAATCTAAAATGACATATCAAGCATTGGAATCATTCCACCTTCGGAAATATTTTTCAGGCTCAAAAAACTCTTGAAAAAAATATGAAAGAGCTACAACAGCAAATTATTGAGGAAGGGAGAACGGAAAATCTAGCCAAACGAGAACAAGACCTCGCTACTCAGCTAGAAGATAGAAGGAAGTAAGAGGAAGTGTTATGGAAACAAAAATCAAGGATCCGATGGCTAAAGGAGGGGGAAAGAAACACTAAATTATTTCATCGGACCACAATACAGAGAAGAATGCACAATAACATAGCTCAGCTTCAGAACCAGCAAGGGGAAAGATTGGAGGAACATGTCGATATTGAGTGAGAACACCTCAATCATTTCAATTTCGTTCATCAAGAGCCTCTAGTGAACATGCAACTAGCCATAGATAGAATTCTTCAGCATGTGCCCAAAATAATCACGGAAGAATAAAATCATCTTCTTCTCCAATGGAATTCGACACTGCAATGGCACAATTGAAAGATGGGAAAGACTCTGGACCCAATGGATTTACATCCAATTTCTTCCATCACTTTTGGGATCTTGTCAAAATCGACATATGGAAAGTTGTGGATGAGTCTAGAACAATGCATTGGCTACTTCCTTCGATCAATGCAACCTTTATAGCTCTCATTCCCAAATATGATCAACCCAACACTCCAGACAAGTTTCGGCCCATAGCTCTGTGCAACGTTATCTACAAAGTAATATCGAAAGTCATCGCTAATAGAGTCAAGCTGCTACTTCCTACATTAATTTCACAGGAGAAATCTAGATATGTGGACGGGCATCAAATCCTTGATGGCATAATGTTAACGCATGAGATAATACACTCTTTGAAGCAGAACAAACAAGAAGGTATGCTTCTCAAAATTTATTTATCAAAAGCTTTTGACAAATTAAGCTGGACCTACATAAAACAAATTCTAATAGCTTTTGGTTTCAGTATAACTGGGGTAAGATGGGTGATGAGTCTTATCTCCTCTTCTTTTTTCTCCATCCTTGTCAATGGCATCCCTTCTAGACCATTCTCCCCTTCTATAGGCATTCGTCAAGGAGATCCCCTCTCTCCATTCCTCTTTGTCCTCATGGCTAAAGGCTTAGGGTGTCTCTTAAAGCATGCTCACGCCATTCACAGCCTCAAAGGCATCTCTGTTCATGGGTCCCCTGCTACCACTCATCAACAATTCGTAGATGATAATATGTTATTTGGGTACCCTTCCGTACAAGAAGCTTCCACTCTGAAATCCCTACTATGTACCTTCTATGAAGCTTCCGAAACCACTATAAACACTGTCAAGTCTCAGATTTTATTCTTTCACACCCCCACTGTCTCACAAAGAAGTATCGCTAGAATCCTAGGCTTTAATATAGCCAAATTACCCTCTAAATACTTGGGCACACCTCTGATAGACCCAACCATCAAGCATTCTTCATGGCAGCTCCTCCTTGAGGAAATTGAAAGTCGTCTCTCTTCATGGACTTATAGAACCTTAAATATGGCTAGCCAGCTTGTGCTCATCAAAGTGATTCTTCAAACTATGCCTCTATACCTCTTCTTGGTGCTTGCAGCACCAAAATGGGTACTCAAGAAGATTAAGGACATACACTGCAACTTCTTGTGGGGATCCTCAGGACAGAATTGCAAATGGGCCCTCATAAAATGGACAATAGTATGCACCCCAAAAAAGTGTGGAGGACTTGGGCTATGGGACCCACAACACAGTAATGCAGTGATCGGAATGAAAATATGGTGGAAATGGCTCAGCTCCACACACTCCATGGGCCAAATTATGGACAAAAAAATATGCAAATAATAGACCACCAGAGGAACTAATCAGACTCACAAATAATAATGCTGGCTCGCTCATCTAGAATGTCGCACGACTGCACAAAGATATGCTTCCGCAACATAGTTTTTGGGAAATTAGAAATGGTGATACTGCCAGATTTTGGCCGGATTCTTGGCAACAATGATCCAAACTCTTAGACACTAACCAACCGCAACATCTTGAGGAGCAAGATATTATTCAAAACACAACAGTTGCTCAATTCTGGACTCATCATATCAATCAGGGTTACAGACAGTGGAAAATGGCAGAACAAATTGTTCCGCAGGAATAGGGGGACATACAAAGAGCAATAGACATAGAGCTCAGCACATGAAAAATCATATGCTCAGATCAACTGGACATTCCAAGATGGGGATACACTCCAAGAGGTATCCAAGATGGGAAAGGATGTGGCTCCCTAGAATCTGGCCCAAAGTTTCCACCTTCATCTGGTTGCTCAGCCATAAGAGGATCTTCACTTGGGATAATCTTATAAAACGAGGATTTCATGGACCCTCCTGCTGTACTAATTTAAAATAGAAAAATGGGACCATTCAGCATCTGATGGACTCGTGCACCTTAGCCACTAAACTATGGGAAAATCTCAGCTTCAAATGCCAAAGAACATGTAGAGTCTCAGAGGATATCATCAACACAATACGTAACTGGATCCCCACTCCACAAAATAGCAATATTTTGAATTATATATGGCAAATACTATTGGGTTTACTTCTTTATACCATTTGGAAAGAAATAAATAGACGAATTTTCAAAAATCAAAGCACTCCCCTTGATACACTATGGATTAATTTGTGCCAGAACATTCAAGAAACACTACAAATACAGACTTGGAAAAAATAATACTTCCCCACTGATGCTCAGGAAAAGAATATTTTGGAAAGTTGGCACCTACATCTCCCCCCTGTTCAGGATGACCCCATCATCCCCCCCACCACTTCAAGACCTTTCACTCAATGGCATCGCCCTCCACCCGGAATCATCAAATTAAATTTTTATGGTGCCTCAAAAGGAAATCCTGGCAAAGAAGGATATGGGGGCATATTCAGAAACCATGAAGGCATTACTCTTCTCATTAACTATGGCTCCATTGGCTGGGACACGAATAATTCTGGAGAACTGGAAGGGTTGTGGCAGGGACTCAACCTCGCTCATCACCATCATTTTCACCCTGTACTAATAGAAGGGGACTCCCAATTACTCATCAACATGGCTATCAAAATTCAATCAGGGACCCCAGCATGCAAGGTTGCCACTAGCTGGAAACTAGTAGCTCACTTGGATATCATGGAACAATGGTTAAGACAAGAGCGGGCTGTCACCTTCACTCATGTCAGGAGGGATGGAAACAAGATTGCTGATCTTTTGACAAATATTGGGGTTGACAAAGATCAAGTGTTGGAAGCAGGACCCCTAACAATCCTTAATGATAATGTACACTTCCAAGAATGCACTGCTCTAGTGCACAAAGAAGCTACATCCCCGAATGCGGGTGTTATTCAACCTTAATACGATGATGCATGTTGGGGGTGGCAAGTGGCACAGCCACTTTGCTGCCCGTAACCCCACATTAATTTTCCATCATAAATCAACTTCAATGCAGCTCTGCATTCAATTTTTCACCGCTCTCCTACTTCATTACTCTGCCATGGCTTCTCCCGAAGCCTCCAGGCTTGCTTTCAAGAATTGTCCTCTGCCTCTTCAATATAGATGCCCCTTGCTAGCTGTGTAGCCATTTCTTCACACCTCCACCGGTAAGCGCTACCCAATTCTCAGCTGCATTGAGTTTCGGACAGGCTTCCATTACTCACAAAGCGTATGTTGTAGTCTTCACCTCAATTCTGCCCCTGTTGCTACTAGAAGTGACCATTTCCTCACTCTCTCTACTCTGCATTATCCGTTCTCCTCACTCAGTGAAGCCATCCTCAAGTTGTGCCATCGTATGAGATGTAGACGAGGCAGCAGTAGAGGGAGGGAGATGCTAGCTTCCTTCCAGTTGACCAGCACCCATTTCTTGTTATCTTTCTTTCCTCCCCAAAGGAAGTTTATTTGGAGATTTATGATAGCTTTGAGGACCCACTTGGGTGCATCGAGTACTGAGAAAAGGTATAAAGTCACGGATTGAAGAACATAATTTATAAGGAAAATTCAGCCAACAATTTTAAGGGCTCAATGGGTCCACAAGGAAATTTTGGCCTAAAGTTTATCCCAAAGTTCTCTCCAAGAGGAGTGCTTGATGGTTGAGTCAATGAGGGGGGCCCCAAGATATTTTGAAGGGAGGGAGGAAATGGAGAATTCAAGAATTTTGGAAATGTTGCGTTGGGTGATGACAGGACTATTGAAGAAGAAGATTTTGGATTTCTCATTGTTGATAGTAGGGCCAGCAGCCAAGGAGAAGCTATCAAGGATAGCTTTGAAGGATCTAGCTTCTTGGATAGAAGGGTGACCAAAGAGCATGTTATCATCTACGAATTACTGATGAGAGATAGGCAGAAAACGATGGATGTTGAGCCCTTTAAGAGATATGGATGTGGCATAGTGATTGATGAGACGACCAATCCCTTCAGCCATTAGGACAAAGAGGAAGGAGGATAGGGGGTTGCCTTGGAAAATGCCACGGGAGGGTGAGAAAGGAGTGGAGGGGGAGCCATTGAGCATAATAGAGAATATGGGGGAGGAAATCAGGCTCATGATCCATCGAATACAGGTGGGGCTGAAGCCAAAGGCTAGCAACATTTGGTGAATATAATTCCAGCTAAGTTTGTCAAAGGCTTTTTAAAGGTCGATCTTGAGAAGCATACCTGGATTTTTTTCAGTCTTCAGAGAGTGAGTAACCTCATGAGTAAGAATGATGTCGTCCAGAAGTTTTCATCCATCCTTATAAATAGTTTACTCCAGGGAGATTAAGAATGGTAGCGGAGGTTTGAGTCTATTGGATATCACTTTGGAGATGAGCTTGGACATGATGCTGCATAATGCGATCGTTCTATACTTTTTAGGGGTGGTTGCGTGCTCCTCCTTTCGGATTAGAGTGAGTAAAGTGGGATTGAGTGCAGGAATCATTGATTGCATACTTCGATATTCCTCCACCATTTCCCAGACTTCAATCTTTATGTCTTCCCAAAAGAAATGGAAGAAATTGGTAGTGAAGCCATCCGGCCCCGGTGCCTTCCCAGCCTTTAGTTGAGCCATGGCTTGGTCCACTTCCTGCAATTGGACTAGTTTCAAGAGCATTTGATTATGATCATCCGTTATGATAGAAGGAATATCTTGGGTGATGTTAATGATTTCGGGTTGTCTATCCACAGGTGGCTCTGCGAGGATATCCTTGAAATGGTTGAGGAGTTTTTGTTCAATTTCCTCATGAGTTTCCAAGTTAACTCATTGAACATTTTTTAGGATGGAGATTTGATTTGTCATTCTTTGTTGGATAGTGGAGTGGTGAAATAATTTGGTATTTTTCTCCCCCTCTTTGAGCCAACGAATTTTGGATTTTTCATCCAGAGTATCTCTTCCTGCAACCCTCTTTCTTCTATTTGGTTTTTGAGACTTTGTTCTTGGTAGGTTAAGTCCTCTGTGCGCCCTTTCGAGATGATAGATTGTTGGAGGGTCACCATCTGAGTGTCCAAGTCCTTCTGACTTTGGAAGGTATTTCCAAAGGAGGTACGATTCCAGTGCTTTAATTGGGTTTTTATGACCTTTAGCTTTTGCTGGAGTTGATACATCTTTGACCCTTTTGGGGGGATGATAGTGCAACACCATTCAATTACAATTTCTTTGAATCCTAGATGGGGAAGCAAGAAATTCTCAAAGTGGAAGAGTTTATTGTTAGCTCTACCAAGGCACATCCATTGCAGTTGGATGGGCTAGTGATCAGAGCCCATGAAATGTAGGATGGTGGAGAAGATGTCACCCCTCAAGTGAATCAAGGCTTCTGAGATGAGAAAGTGGTCCAAACGTGAAGCAACCTGCTGGGATCCTCTTTTTCTGTTATTCGAGGTGGAAGGCCCATTTGAGGTGGGCAGATCAATCATCTAATTATGAAGGACAAATTATTTAAAATGGTAGCTATCATTTTCAGGTGCAGACGACCTCCTCATTTTTCATTGAGGTTGGTAATCATATTAAAATCGCCTCCCAGAATCTAGAAGGGATAGGCTTGCTGGGCATTAAGGGATTCAATATTGTCCAAAAGCTGGATTTTGTGAGCAGTGGATTGGGGGAAGTAAACATTCGTGAGATGGCCATGGATGTTGGTGCCAAAAAAAGGGAAGGAGGCTTGAATGAAGTTGAGAGAGGCATGGAGGTCATAGAGGGAGAGGATACAAGGGTTCAAAGCTATGGCCAGCCCTTTAGAGGTCCCCAAGGCATCAATAACTTAAATATTATAGCCAGGCCATAGCCTAGTTAGGATTGAATGAAATGTGTTGCTGGAGCATTTGGTTTCCTGCATAAAAAATAAGGATGTGTTATCTTGCCTAATTCTATTTTTTATCATTCGGAGCTTTGAGGGGCTATTGATCCCTCAAATACTCCATGATGTGACATTAATAATTTAGACTAGTGGGTGAGGACCTTATAGAATTTTGTCAACTTAGGGTATTGTCCAGATTCAACCAGTTGATCCCCCAGAATAATCAGTCGTTTCAGATCTGTAGGTCTACCTCTTTTTCTAGATTCTCTGATGATTTTGATTGTTTCCCGAGGTATGTGCGCTCCCTGGATTCCAAAATTCTCACTTCCTTGAAGTAGTCGAGCTTTGAGTAGAGCTTCCTCTAGGCTGTCAATTTTCCTAGTCGGAATGGTACGATACTCCTTGGTATTGCAGGCGATTTCAAGGCTAGTGAATTCCAAATCCCCGAAGTCTATGGTTTATGGCTCTTCTTCCATGTAAGTGATTTAGGTTTTATTCTTTCCTTTATCATGATATTTCTTCTATGGAGGGATACCCTGAGTGTCTTCCTCCATGTTGGAGTTGAGCTTTAGGGAAATATTTTAGATCTGGATGGAAGGAGAGGATGAGTTCTCCTTTTTCTTATATTTCTTCTCAGATCCTTAAGGCTTTTCTTGCAGGTTTTTATCAGAGGTCTTTGATCTTTGATTAGGGTTCAAACTCGAGGTAGGGGATTATGGAGGGAAGAGGGTTGATGGGGAGGTTGCTAAGGGGAGGAGAGGAAACTGGGAGATCCTGCTCTCGGAATTGGCTGGCTAGGATGTGAAAGCTATTTCTGGTTGAAGGTTGAGAGGGTCCGAGAGTGTGGACAGGTTTTTTTGCATGTATTTTACGAGAGGAGACTTTGGTTAAGCCATCTAGGTCAGAGGATTCAAGGGATGGGGAGGGCTTAGGGGGCATATTAAGAGGGAAATCCCTAAAAATATGGCCATGCTTGTGACATTTGCAGCAGTGGAAGAGAACATTCTCATAAACTATAGATTGGATCCATTTAAATTCATCGTGACAGAGACTTATCGAGTCTAGAAGATATATGGCTAGATGCATGTAGAAACACATCTTGGCACAGGAAGTATAATGATTATGTTTGGTTTCTTCAGCAATTTTGATGAAAGATCCAAGGTGGTTGCTTATTTCTTGAAGAGTTAGCTCTTCCCGCTATTCTTGTGGCAAGGAATAGAGCCTAATCCACACTAGAGCCATGTTGAAGTCTTCTTTGTCAGGGTTGAAACGTTCAACCCAATCTCTGAGGAAGATGCCAGTCGCATTGAAGAACTAAGGTCCTCCGTCCATAACGTTGTTTTTGTTCTATAGCTAGGTGAAAATGATGTTGAAAAAACCCTTGGGTCCGTGTTGGAGTGTAACTTGGCCTTTGGGCTTCCACTTGGAGTTTATCCAACTGTAGAGAGCTTTCTCGATTGGCCAGAAGTCGATAAAATTCCCAATAAGAGCATGATCATGCATGTATTGGATTCTTCTATTAATTTTTTCAGCCGAGAAGCAAATCTCTGGCTGTGTGGTCATGATAGGGAAGAAAGTTGAGGATGTCACCTTGTTATGTCCTTTGTTGTCTTGTTCTTCATTCGCTTGGGTTGTAGGGTTTTCTCGAGGCTCTGCGGTGCCTATTAAATTGTTCTGTGGTGGATCAGTCTGGCCATTTTTTCTACTATCGACTGGACCACCAGATTCTCCTCCATTTAGGGGGGTAGTACCTCCCCCCTCAACCCCTTGTCATTAATGTCATCATGTTGATCCTCAAAATGCGGAAAGGAATCAACATAATGATGCAGGTGGGAGGGATCAGGAGCTTTGTCGGCGCTTGCACTATGGGTGAGAGAAACCCTAGGTTTCCATGACCTAGCTCGTCTCAGTCATTTGATCCGCTCTCTCCTTTAAAAAAATATGTTATATTTATAATAAAAAAATAAACAAATTATATTTCAAAATTGAGAAACCAAAGTTAAAATATTTTAGAGAAAGTTGCCTATATATTATTATAATTATTTTCTTAGTAAAATAAAATAAAATTTGAGTTTATAATTAAGGAAAACTACAGTTTGGAATTTATTTGAATATTTGTAAAAAATATTTTTGTGGAATAAATAATTTTTATAATTCGCTTATAGGCATGTATTGAAAGGCTTTGTTTTTTTAAGGTAATTATGATAGCTCGATCTAGCCTTTTTTTTAACATAATTGTGATATCTCATAAACATTGGCTGAGGTATTTGAAAGTTGAATTTCAAACACTAGATATCGCATTTTAAGTGCTCGATCGAGCTCCTCGGGGCCTGAAAAATAGATTTTTAGCTCCTATTTTGTAGATTTCTCTGCAAGACCATTTTGTAACTGTTAACATTGTAAAATTGTACAGTAGAAGATGGCATTAATTAATGTCAAGCCTAAGGATTTACAGAGCAGGAACACATTATGGAATCAAGAAGTATTTAAAATCTCTAAGGTTTTGAGAAAATCTGATTTGACCAAGTCTTAAATGTTGAATTACGCACTTAATCCTTCGAGAAAAGCACCTTCTGCATGCCTTTTTTCCCGATAAGCGCGCACTCTTGGAAATGGAAAAATGTCACTTTTTGGGACCACACAAAGCAAAGGACGGTTACTCCTTATATGAAGCCACCTAAGGATAGCCACCAGAGCCTCCTTAGACATTATGTGAGCACACAAAGGAATATGTGGAGAACACAATGGAATCATGCCTCTCCCTTAGGTCACCATCCATCATGTACCAAGGGAGGGAAGGAGGATTTGAAACTCCCCTATATAAATCCACCTAGAGATGAAGAAATGGTGATCACATTATTATGCTGGCCAAAGTTGCCTAAGCAACACCAGTAGTGTGTGACCCAGAGCTGGAGCTAAAGAGGACTCGATCATTGGCCACCCAACAATCCTAGTCCACCACAACAAAGAGAGAGAGGGAGTCTGCATCAAAGGCAGAGCTTGGAAGGCAACATCCTTGCATCGAGACCTAGATCCATTGCCTAGGGACCCTTTGGTAAGTGGGTAAAATTTCTTCTCCATTTCAAAAGTTTAATAAGAAGAGGCCTTTGAGCCATCGTTTGCATTATTATCATTTTGAATCTCTTCAATACCTTTTGTATATTTTTGTTTTAGTTTTAGTTTAACCTGAGCATACTTTTGCATACTTTTTCCACTGAACTGTGTGCTTTTGAGCTCCAACACTTTTTGCATGTTACCAATAGTTTAAAGAGTATACCACACTCTTTAAACTGGTGTGATTTCATACACTTGTGCGACTAATCCAAAACAACAGTAACCTAGATGACTCTAGAAGAATTTGTCTTTAAGTGACAGAGTTGATCATATTGGATTGAAGAAGGAACCCTATATCCAATGGCATATGAGCTTGAAATTTTTGAATTCATATGATATATTTTATCTAATTTCTTTTAAACATAATGCCTGCTTTTTTTTTTTGAACAATTATAAACATGTTGAATAAAAAACCAATATCATAGAATATACACAACCAAAAATTTTCAAAAAATACCATTGATTTCATTGAATATCATTTAGGAAAGAAATAATATAATTTTTGTCCTCATGTTTTTCTCTTAAAGCCCTCAGTCCTAACAGGGTCTTTAACTACGAATGGAGAGCTATAGAATGCATGTAGTAGTTCCTTCTTCCCCTCATATGACCATGGCCAGGAATCCAATGGGAAACCTCCTCTAATAATTCAAAATCTGAGTAAGAATGTTGCTCCTAGGAAACATGATTCTCAAGCCTTCAAATACCATGCTCAAGTTCTGAGACATGTAGATGAATAATATGTAGTTGCAACCTCTTTGGTTTACCATTAGGCCGATAAGCACTCTTGTTGGCCATGGCCACCACCCCATGGGGCCCGCACATTCTCTGACACACCATGAAGTCAACACCAAGCACTAAGATAGAACATAACTATAGGGTTTTTAAAATTTTAATTTAATTATCAATAATTGTTAATTATGTGGTAGGAATTTAATCTTCATGGAATATTTTTAATACTAATTAGAATAAATTATTAAGATTTATCTAAAAAATCATAACATCATTTCTTTAAAATTTAATTGAAAAAAACATCAGTATTGCTTATTGTTGTTATGTGTGTGTGTGTGTGTGTGATATATTATATATTTTTTTAAATATTAATTATAAAATTATAATTTAGTTATTTTTTATGATTTTTTAAAATTTTGACTATATGAGATGTATCGTGACATAAATATCTTTATGCATATTATTACTTTATATAACCGCAATAATTATATATACCAACACAACATTGCACTTTATTTTTTCATTACATAAACACAACACTTCACTAAACCACTAATTTTGTCATTCAAAAATAACACAGATAGATGTCAAAAATGTTTCATAAAAAAAAAAGCACTATTCCTCATTGCTATCACCATTCCATGGTACAAATGTCTACATTCACTCATTTTGGAGGTGCACTCTAGAGCCATTTAGGAGTTGCACAAGGTCTAAGAGGTGTCTTGTGTGTATGTGTTTGGAATATTTCAGCTTGATTAATCATAAGGTATCATCGCATGTATAAAGAATAGGTACACATTAGATGATGTCTGGCTATAGGATATTTGAACGGGGCATATGTAATTTATGAAAAGTTAGTTCACCAACACATTGAAAATATATGTTAAAGATGTGTTATTACACATATTTCAAATACACCATTGATGATTAAACAAACAATAATTAGGATGAAATTTAGAGAATTAAAAAAGGAAAACAATAAAATTCTAATAGTGTTGTTTTTTAAATTGAATTGTAAATTCTCTTTTTTAATTTAATTAACAAAATTTAATATGGAAAATAATTAATTTAACTATTTTTTTTTTAATTTCTTTAATTAAATAAAATAAATAATTTATATGTTTTTTCTTACCAACAATCACCAAATCGAAATAATTGTAAAATAAATTTTATTTATATAATAATTCACACTTTCAGATTTCAATTAAATAATTAAATTACTAAATTTTATTGAAAATATTCAATTAAACAAACTAGAAATATTAAATATAGATACAATACAGTACAAAATAATTGCACCGTAGAATCTGCATAAAAGACCATCAACAAACAAAAGCAGCTACACAATAAATCTCATTCGCACCACAATTAATATGGAAAAGGTACTCAAACATCGATGGCCTACAGGTCTAGGGGATCCCTTTGGAAGTAGGGTTCTCCCCTAAATCATGCATGCTTGACCTTGTCCTAAGGTTTGGTATGTCACATGTCACACTTCCAACTTCCAATTGTAGCACCATCCAAAAATGATTTTTTTTTAACTTATTTTTCCTTAAATAGCATTATAGATCCTAATTGGGCGGAACACTTCCCTTTCTTAAATTCCTTGACTGTCATATGACTCAAATCGGTAGAATTTACCATGGGCCACACTTCCAAATAATAATTTTTCTATTCTTCCGAACGTGCGAAGTTTTTTCACTGTACCATGTAAAAGGCCTCCCTCTTATATGCCCACAAAGCTTCTAAGAGATTAATTTATATCTAGATGTAGGTGAATGCATATTGCTAGAGTGATTTTACCCTTTCGTATGATAAAGGTTTAGGAATGCATCCTAATACCACCAAGCTATTTAAACAACAATATTATGTATAGATAACAACTTTGAAGGTTATATTTCTTGAAGGGAGTTGCTAAAGAAACGTAATAACAACATTCTTTTGATTATCGTGAGACAGGTTTATTGTATATTTTTCTTAGTTATCGACTAGATATGTTTATGTTTAGAGACTATCACGAAAGATGTGTTTTTATTATTTTGATAATAAACCTAAGTTGCAATTCCAAAACATGTATTCACAAAGTTCAAATTTTTCTTAATGAATTTTCCCAAAATTATATCACTAAAAATAATGGGTTTATTATATATTTCAATGGATTTCATATTTATAGATTTTATAATGCTGTATAATAACTTTAAGAATAATTTTTTTAATTGCAAAACATATACATGAATTAAATGCGAAAGCTTAACATCATTGAAATTTGGTATTGATATAACTAGTTATAAGACAATTTTACTTTTTTAATGTCAGGTATCAAATAAAAATGTGTGTTCATAAAGAAAATATCATGTCTAAAATTTATATTCTATATATAATACTAGATATATTGAAAAATGAAACTAGCTGCAAACATCATACCTTGCTAATGATACCATGTTATTAGATAAAATACTCATAAAAACATAAAAATGAGCTAAGCATTTTTAAGTAATAATACAAAGTGTTGACCTTTTGATGCTTCTCTTCATATTTGATTTGGAATAACCATTATTGCCTTGCACATGCCCTTGGTTTCAACAATGTGGTGAAGGTTATGGACTCATCCACATAGGAGGTTCTCTTTTCCATTATTTATTCTATTTTAGTAGTCTTCATCACTCATTTCTCAAACTTATACCTCCTTGGAAGCAATTTTGGATGAATTTTCCAATTATTCCCTTTGATCTTCCCATCTACACCACATTGTTCACAATATCTATTAGGATCTTTCTGCTTTTGGATAATGGCTACAACTTTCTTTGTTTTGGTAACTTTTCATTTCTTCGTGTCCATTTTGTGGATGCTACTTTTTAGGTCCTAGCATAAGGCATAAAATATTATAGCTAACTTCATCATTAATTTTCACACTAATAAGCTACAATTGTCTTTGGATATGGCTAAATAGTCCTCCAATGTACTTCACCACCAACTCGAACTCTTCCAATGAGATTCCCATCCTAATTGCTTAGTCATGGAATAATGACATGTATCCTTTTACTCTGTGTCCTTATTCTTTCTAAGATACTCTTTTCCTAACTTGTGGAATAAAATTTTAATCTCAACAATGTCTTAAAAATATAACCATTTTTTAACTATTGGATATTTTTCCTATCTTTAATACACCTACATATATCTTACCCACCATAACAGAAATCCATTGTGTATATTCGAATTCACAAGGAAAAAATAACCCTCCAATTGTTTCAAATTGGTATTCAATGTTTCATCAGTAATTTCATCATCATACATTGATATTTCAAATTTCACTTTGACATTAAATGCAATATTGGAAAATAAATGAATATACATGTTTTTTCTTGAGTCTCGAAGCTTCTCACATTTCGAATCTTTAGGGTTGGTCTTGTCTTCTTCATACTTCATCTCTACTAAATCTTCTCTCTTATCCTTCATTATAATACAACATTAACTTATAGCATGTGGACCATGGAACAAAAAATCACGCCAAACAGAAAAAACTACATATTATTTCTACATAAATAAGAAAATTATTTTGGAGAAAAATTTATAGAAAAACCATAACAACTAATAGTTTGTATTATATTTATTTCTTAACAATTGTATAATTACAATGGGGCTTTAGCTCTTTAAAATAATACAGACTAGAAACTCAAAAAATTCCCTAGCAATCTCTCTCCTCTTATCCAAAAAAACCCCTTCTCAAATTCTTTGAATTAATTTATGGGAAATTTTAGATTGTTTTGAGTAGCCAAAAAAAATTACACATTCCCAACTATTCAAGCGGGTAACTCCAACTCTCTTCCTTTCCTTTCCTAGAATTTTAATCATAGATTATATTTTTATTTTCTTAGTTTTTTTGAATTATTTTGTTTTTTTATTTACAAAAATAAACTTTAATTTAAAATAATAAAAAATTATAGATGGGTAGTAAGGAGCTTTTTTAGCAAACAAGTTAATTACATTCTCTTAGTGTTATGTTAATTTAATATTTTTAATTCAATTTTAATAACCATTTTTATTACATCATCTATTAAAATAAACAGTTAAATTTATTAATTAAAAATCTTATATGATATAAAATAAACAATTAAATTTATTAAATTATTATTATTAACAATTAAATGACTTATATTATATTTTTTAATTCTTTTACATGAATAAATCTATGTCTTTTATCATTCTTCTCACTTTATAAATATAATAGAAAATTATGCCATTAAAAATATACATCCCAAGGTTACAACTTATTATTTTTATTATATTTTTAATGTTTTAATAATAATAAACCTATATGAATGTATCATTTATTCATGTACTCATTAACAATTTTTGATAATTTTAGTTGGATAGAGAAATCTTTTTCTTTTGATAAGATAAATATCAAATCACATTTATTCAAATATTTTTCAATTTGTTTCTGTTGACCTAAATTGGATTTTTTTTAAAATATATATCAAATCACACTTCTTTATGTATTTCGAAGTGTGTTTTTGTTGAGCTAAATGCAGGGGTTTTACCTTCCAATATGAAGCTCTTATAAGCCGTAGTCTAACTAGCCAGAAGCTCTTATAAGCCGTAGTCTAACTAGCCAGAGGAATCGCCCTGAAAATCATGAAAATTTCGATAAGATTTTCAGAAAATCCGGCAGGAATTTTTCTAAATCCATGTATAATTATCAAAGTTTAATATTTTGGGTGTCCTACAGGTTTTTGATGGTGCTGAATCCATTTCCAATGTCAAAATCAAGATTCAAACACTGTTTCTGCAAGATTTTTTAAATTTTTTTGGCCCGAATTCCGGCCAATTTTGACCGTCCGAGCAATTCCTCCGGCTCGTTAGACGACTCCCTTATTTTCAAGTGCAAAAAAGTCAACTGTCATGCAGTTATGAAATTATGTCAGACGTCTTTAAGTTATGGAACCGGAATAAAAGTAAAGTCTATCTAATTAATGGTGATACTCACTAGACAAATAATTCATAATGGGATCAGTTTATTGAAATATACGTGTCAAAGGACCGGAATAAAAGTGACGTTTATAAAATTAATAGTGATACTCACTAAAAAAATACTTCATAATGATACCATGAAGTTCAATTAACAAATAACTGTATCAACACCACCCACACCAATCTGTCTAAAAGACGTGTGCTTAAATCATGGGAGAAGTAAAAATAATAATGTCAATCCCTTAATGACATTATGTCACATCTTCTTTTCGTCATTAATCATGTAAGTTCATGGGAACAGTTTCTTGGAATCTAGGGGTCGAGGAGGCACAGGACTGAATGTAAAGTCCAGATTAAACGAATAAACAGACTCACTTAATAAACAATTCATAATGGTACTGTTAACATCTTAAAAGCACCGAATTGGATCAACGCCAGCAACACCAAACTGTCTGAAAGATGTGCGCTCAAATAATGGGAGAAGAAGAAATCATAATATCTAATGCTTAATTGACACAACAAGAGCACAGTATTTAATGAATGTTCTGATTTGTACATCATTTAATGAATGTTCTGATTTGACATATGGAGTTTGTTATAATGAATTGCAGAAAAGTTTAAGTTTCTTGGTGGATATAAAGATGCAAATTGATGTGCTGATTTTGAAAGTTTAAGTTTCTTGGTGGATATAATCTTCGAAAATTTTATCCAATATTAAAATTATGTAAACTTTGAAGTCAAAATTGCTATAATTTGAAAAAGAAGAAAGAAAATTTGACTTAAAAAAATATCCCAAAAAAACAAAAACATTGAAATAATCTACTTGGACTACTAAAAAATAATGCAGATTATTTCTAAAGGATGTTCATTGGACAGACAGGAATAATTTGAGTTGTTACAGAAGTTTTATTTTTAAAGTTTCAATTACTGGTGCACGGAAATATTCCACAATTATATTGAATACGATTATGTCATAGAAGAGATTGACTAATGCATTTGGAGACAGGTGAAACGATAGGACTAGTTATTTTCAACAAAGGAGTTATTAGTGGTGATGGATGTTGTCATTTTGATTTGATCAATTTTTCTGACTTCAATTTTGCCAACTCAGGAGTTATCAACAGTTAAGGCGTTGTTTTAGTAATTGACTTTCCATCAGAAAATCTTGTACATAGCTCCGAATCTGATGGCACTGTTTGAATTTTATTACAAACAGAGGCTAGTTACAAATAGCAAAACGTTATTTTTATTGCGGAATAAAGATATAAAAAAAATTTGAACGCATTTTAATGGTTAAAAGTATATATATTTTTTCCTCACAGGACAATAACCGGAGTAGTAGATAGAGAGTTTAATTCTCCATCCACCTTCTGTGGAAACATGTTGGTTTGTGTGACAAAATATGATTAAGTTGATATGATTTTTTTAACATTTTGAAAGAGTAATTCCTATAAACACTAAAAGCATGTTGGTTTGTGTGACAAAATATGATTAAGTTGATATGTTTTTTGAAAAATCTGAAATAGTAATTTTTATAAATCCTAATGAACCAAAAAAAAATATATCTTATTATTAAGATGTCTAATGATAGATAATTCTCCAAGATTATAAATTCAATCTCTAAAAAATGAAAAAACAAAACATATATATTTTTAAATTAAATTATTGTTAAACACCATGTAAAAGAACACACATGGTGTATGAGGAAGATGAGCACACACACAAGAGACTAAACACACAATGAAAGATAAGTGTGAGGCTTTCTTATTTTCAATTATACAAAGATGTAAATTTATAGTACAATGGTGTGACTCTTGGTTTCATCTTCCAAGGTCACTTGGACTCCATTGTGACTTTTCATATTCCACACCTACCCATGTAGGATTAGGTGTTCCAACATCCCCCCTTAATCCGAAGGGGTATGTGTGAGTCCAAGAAAAGAGTTGTAATACAAATCTGTAAAGTATACATGGCAGCACTTGGGCTGAATCAACTCTCTGAAATGTTGGAAAAAAGAGGTGGTTTTAGGATGACCACAAACACTGGAACGCAAAACTTGTTGCAGTTCCCGGAACTCTTCCAAAACTGGCAAGAAGCTGAAAGTTTCTGCTAGAGGAATTGTCCCTCATAAAAAAGGGAGACCTTCGACCTAAAATAAGGGAGGTCTACTACCTGTGGTGGTTTTAGGTTGTCCACCAACCAAAGATGATGGTTTTAGGTTATCCACCAACCGAAAATGATGGTTTTAGGTTATCCACCAACCAAAGATGATGGTTTTAGGTTATCCACCAATCGAAGGTATGCTCATGGGCATCCGTGTCTCTGGCTACATCTCTGAATCCGGAATGATGAATTGTGGCTCAGGATCGCTTGAACTGCTGGCTACAACTCTGAACATGGAATGAGAGATTGTGGCTCAGGCTCGCTTGATCTGTCGTCGAAGCTTGTACATGACCACCATTTCCCCCCCTGTCAGGGACAAGGTGATATGATGGCGAAAACTCAACTGCAAGTTTGCTCAATATTCGTGAACAAGTTCTAACATGTGTCGTAAACATCTTCTTGGCTGCTGATGCCCATTGCCAAGAAGCGATCCATCCAAGATGAATCTTGGTTCTTGCAGGAGGCTTGTGTCTGAAGCATCTGTCTGGAGAATGGGTGTGCCGACCACAGTGCTTGCATGGATGAAGATCAAAACAGTGATCTTTCATGTGGCCAACTCGATCACAGTGTTGGCATTTCTCAATCTGTTGTTGTTGTGGAACAGGATCTGGAACAGCTGCAGGTGAACTGTCATACATGAATCCGACACTCTGAAATATGATGGGTTTTGTGTAGTCTGGAATATGAAAGGACACATCCTTGTCATATCCAAGACCAGTTCGGTGCTTGTTGTGGACAAGCTCTTCCCAAGGTCTGATGATGGGCTTAGGAAGTGCAGGCTGAACTGCTGCATCTGCATGTACATCTGCTCTAGTACAAGGAACTAAATCTGGATCAACTGCAACTTTGCTGACTTGCTGCTGATGGGAGTCTTTCTCAATCTTCTGAACAGAAACAGGTTCAGAATGGTGACTCTTATGCTGAAGTTCTTCTTGCTGGAGTTGAGATTCCAACTGTAAAAGCTCAATATTTTCATGTGCATCTAGCAAACAACTCTGAATGTTACATAGAGCATCCTTGCTCATTTTTATCACATCATCAACATTTGAATGAATGAGGTCATTCAACAACATTAATGCCTCATTGATTTTGGCCATTTTCAACAATTTAGGCTCAAAAATGAATGAAAGAGTGTCGGCTTCAACCGAAAATGCACCCGTTTACAATGTGATTCCTTTCAAACAAATACAAATGACTCAAGAAATTCTCAAAGTACAAAGTGTGCTCCTCAAATGATGGAGGGCAATCAACAATCCTACAACTCAAATTTTCTGATTCCAACTATGAATGAAGAGGCAAATTCACTCACAATGTGAGTTCAATACAAAATCTCTGCAAAAATATGTGCAGCTGAAAACACTATGAAAGAAGCCTTTGAGGCAGCTGAAATTTTTCTTCAAAGAACTGTTTTCAATGATGGCAAACTTGTCTTCAAATGTCAAATTCTTCAAAAAAATCACCCTTCAAATCAATGCCACAAATCATAAAATGTAAAATCTGCAATTTTCTTGTCATTTCGTCATTTTCTCATTATGCCATTTCTTCTTCCTTTCTGCTGTTCAAGTCTTCTTCCTCTCTCTCTGTTGTTTTTTGTTTTTTTATTAATTAAAAAAAAAAAATTAATTAAAAATGAGAATTGATTAAGAAGGGAAGAATTTAATTAAGGAGGGGAAATATTAAAATGGGAGAGGAGGGGATATATTAAAATGAAATTAAATATGAAAATTAAAAAGGGAGGGGAATGTATTAAATGTGGGAGGGGTTTATATAAAAAAAAATTAAAAATATAATGGGAATGGGATTAAAATTTAATGGGAATGGGATTTATTAAATTAAATGGGAAGGGGATTAACTTTAAAAAAGAGGGAGGTAACTTATTTAAAAAGGAGGGAGTGGTATTATTAAAGGGAGGTGGGGGAGAGTGTAGTAAGGAGAGCGTAAGGGGTTGAGAGGGGTGTGGGTGCGTAAGGGCAGGAGGAGTGTAGGGAAGGGGCGGAGTGATAAGGTATGGCACGGAGTTGGGATTAGTGAGCCGCTGTGAGGAGAGGGGAGCGGCTTGTGAGGGGGTTTAGGGTGCGTAGACTGTGAGCTGAGCGGTGTAGACAGCGTAGGTTAAGGGGTGAGTGGCAGGCCGTAAGGCCGAATGTGCAGAAATTGCAGGTGAGAGCGTATGGTTGTGAGCGTAAGGGCGCGAGAAGGAGATGGGGAAAGGGCGTAGAAAGGGCGTAGAGGTAGGGCATGAGCGTGAGATTGTAGTGGGAGATTAGGGAGTGCCACAGGGCAGTGAGTGGGATTTGGGAGGAGCGTATAATGTGTTAGGGAAAGTCGGCTGGAGGGTTTATGGAAATGAGCGTATGGTAATGGAGGGCTGGTGAGAGATTGCGTGGGAAGAGGAGAGGGCTGAAAGGCCAACGTGTTGCAGAGATTTTTTTTTTTAATTTTTAATTTTTTTTATTTTATTTTTAAAACAGCAACAGATTTTTCTTCTTTAAAATATAGCAGAACAAATCCAGCAGCAGAGAAACCCAGAATTGCAGAATTTTCCAGATTATTTCAGCAGTAAAACCCAGAAATTAGAGAACTCAGAAATCTCAGAAATTTCCAGCAGCTCAAAAATGCAGAGATGATGAATTTTCCAGCAGAAAAAACTCAGATTCCTTTTGCAATAAAAACCAGAAACTTCTTCTTCTTCAGAAACTCAATTTAAACAGTGTTTTCCAGCAACTCTTCAATGCAGAAATTAATAGAAATTGCAGGAAAAATGAGAATGAAAACCTTCAGATGGGCAGTGCTGTCTTTCCTTCAAAACCAATTTCTGAATGCTTCTTCTTCTTCAAAGCAGATTTCTGAATGCTGCAGAATCACTGAATGCTGCTCCTCTTCAAAACACCTCTGAATGGCGGCAAAAACACTGCTGCAAAAACTCTCTAAATGCTGCAAAAATGCAGATATGCACAGGCCATAAACACAAATGGCTCACTCAAATTGAAGTAGGGCCAGCAATTGCCCGCTCTGATACCATGTTAAACACCATGTTGAAACACACACATGGTGTATGAGAAGAATAGACACACACACAAGAGACTAAACACACAATGAAAGATAAGCGTGAGGCTTTCTTATTTTCCATTATACAAAGATGTACATTTATAGTACAATGGTGTGACTCTTGGTTTCATCTTCCAAGGTCACTTGGACTCCATTGGGACTTTTCATATTCCACACCTACCCATGTAGGATTAGGTGTTCCAACAATTACAAATTTAAGAGAGAATTATTTTTAGGCACCAAAAAATAGTTTCATATACCAATTTGATAGAGATTATAAATTATGTAGACAGATCCTCTATCCACTAATCATGGCTGAGAATTTCACATGCTGAACTCTCGCTATCGACATCCTCTACATTGCACATGTTAAAGAATTAATCTCTAGTTAGGAATCAGTTGTTGTAGGATTAGTTAGCAGAATGTTGTTGTAGGATTAGTTAGCAAAATAGTTTATTGGTTATAACTATTTCTTAGTTGTAGATATATCTCTCTCCTTTAATAAAACATATGTTGGGGGTTCTCTCTCAGTAATTTGTTTTTCTATATTTTGTTGTCTCCTTTTGTCATGGTATTAGAGCATGAGGAGCATGTTGCCGAGGGAGAAGGAGAAACCTAGCATTCTGACCCTTTTCATTGCCGGCTATCAAGAGTTGTTCGCACTCGTCGGACGTCGAATGCTTTGAAGCCTTGACTCTCTTTGAAAAGAGCCGTCGAGAAAATTCCATCCTTGTTCGAAGGAGCCAGAGCGACATGTTCCTATTTGTTGTTACATTGTGGATGTGAACTCGTCGCTAGTTTGTGCAGAACCACTTCCTGTTTGTTGTTACTTGTTGAAGTGAACCCGTTGCTGAGTGTGTGAAGAGGTTGTGCAGAACCATCAGAGATAAAGGTTTTGCATACTAATTTCCTGATATTTATTTTCTTGATCTTCCTTGCAAGAAGATACTTCTTGATCTTTACTCCAATAAACTCAACTTCTTTATCCGCACAACAATATTTAGCGCAGGAATATTGGAAACCAATCCATTTTTTGAACTATTGCACTGATTTTTTAGTTCCTTCCTTCTTGAGGCGTGTAATCTGTCACACCTCATCTCTTTTATGAGGTTCGATTGTTGCTATTTTTTTTTGTTCATGATATGTGTTATCTCAGCGGGGTGCTTCTATAAGTTGGTGTAGGAGTTTGGGATCGAGCTTGTACTTGCCTTTGAGGCCGAGGAAATAGACTGTGGCTAGTGTTATCTCCCACTACACCATCCTTTTTGAAGTGTATATCTTCTTTGTTTTTATTTCTTGTTGGGTGTTGTTTTTTTAGTAAGATTTCTGATCGCTTTAAGTATGGCTTCGCCAACTCAGTTCGTAATCCATATGCCTCTATTTCGTGGAAGAATTATGATTTTTGGAGCCTTAAAATGCAAGCATGCTTACAAGGTTTAGGTTGTTAGAAACAATAGAATTGGGTTTCATAGAAGCTGATGTAAATATAATTGTTGGAATGAGTGCTTTTCAAAGAGAAAAATTTGATGAAATTAAATAGAAAGAAGGTAGAGAGAAGTCATGCATCTTAAATTCTTTATATGACTCTTTTTTCTAGAAATCACTGCTGCTAAGACTACTAAATAAATATGGGATATACTTAAGGTTTCTTATGAAGGTGACGAGAAAGTAAATTTGGTAATATTACAAAATCTCAGAACAAAATTTGAAACACTTAAAATGACTAAATCAGAAACAACTGATTATGACTGAAGTTATGGGTGTTCGGATGAATGGTGAAGAACTATAATATAAAATAATTGTTGAAAAAGCTTTTAGATGTTTGCCTAAAAAATTTGAAATGATAGTTATTGTTTTTCAATTGATAGAATTAAGAAAATTGTCTGTGGAAAAATTAATTGGTTCCTTGTTGGCTCATGAAGAAAGAATTAATTTAGACGTTAGTACTTTAGAGCATGCTTTCAAATCTAAAGCCTCTATGGATAGAGGTAAAGGAAGAGGTTTTCATGGTAGGATAGGAAAAGGAAGAGGACAGTCTCAGTTTGTTGATTGATCACAGGTAACTCAAACACATTCAGAGCAGTCTCAAACTGGTCATGGTCTTAGGTGTATAGATAAATAAAAAATTCAATGTCACTATTGCAAAAAATATGGCCATTATAAGTCTGAATGTCAAAAATTACAGTATGTTTTAAGTAAAAACAAAGCCAATGTCACAAACACTGAATGTGAAACATCAAATGCTTTATTTCTGGCATGCCAAGTAAATGTGCAAGTACCTAATAAAGATATTTGATTGGTCATAGTGGATTTTTTTTCACATCTTGATACATCTTTCAGATCCTCTATTGGTTTGGGTGATGATTGTCAGGTTAAAGGTTCAGGAAAGGGTGTTTTACCTGTCTTAACCAAACAAAATGTTGTGAAAAATATCTATGATGTTTATTATCTACCCAATTTCAAGTGTAACTTGTTGAGTGTTGGACAGTTAGATACACATGGTTATGATGTTATTTCTCACAACACTACTTGCACGATTTCTGATCAACATAAGTCTCTTGTTGCAAAGATTCGTATGCCCAAGAACATGTTGTATCAATTACAAATTAAAGTGAGAAGTTGTATGCACATAATGTTTCAATGACAAATGACTCTGATCTATGGCATTTGCGATATGGTCATTTACCTATCAAAAGTATGAGTTTATTCCAAAGATAGTCTATGGTGAAAGGTTTTCCTGCTTTGTCTGACCATATATCTTCTTGTACAAGTTGTATAATGGGTAAACATAACCGATATAGTTTTTCATCAACCTCTAATAGAGCCAAAGAACAACTAGAGTTAGTGCATATAGATTTGTGTGGTCCAATGCAAGAAAAATCAGTTGTTGGTAGTCTTTATCTTCCTAATTTTATTGATGATTTTAGTAGGAAAATTTGGGTGTATTTCATCAAATAAAGTAGGTACATACCCATTCTTTTTGTATTTCATCAAGAATGGGTATGTACCTACAATGTATTTCATCAAATAAAACTTGAGATTTGGTTGATCTACCTGATGATAAAAACTCCATAGGTTTCAAATGGGTTTTTAAAACTAATTTAAATGAGAGAGGTGAAGTTGATAAGAAAAAAGAAAGATTAGTTGCCAAAGGTTTCTCACAACAACCTGACATAGATTATGGCGAAACATTTGCACATGTAGCAAGAATTGATACTCTTCGATTTGTATTAGCTATTGTAGCACAAAGCAAGTGGGCAATTTACCAAATGGATGTAGAGTCTACTTTTTTTAATGGTGTTTTGAGTGAAGAAGTGTATGTTGATCAACCACCTAGTTTCGAAATCAAAAGTAAAAAACATAAGGTGTACAGGTTGAAGAAATAATTGTATGGCTTGAAGAAAGCTCCAAGAGCTTAGTATAGCTGAATAGACCATTAGTTGTTAAATAATGCTTTCAGAAGGAGCGACCATGAACCCACTTTGTATATCAAGAATGCTCATCAAGGAAAAATTATTTTGAAATGACAGACCTTGGATTAATGAGATACTTCCTAGGTGTCGAAGTGAAACAAACACACGATGGTATTTTTATGAGTCAATAGAAGTATGCTACTGACATTTTGTTAAATTTTAAGATGGATAGGTGTAAACCAATGGATACTCCTATTGAAGTTGGTACAAATTTAAGTAAATATGATGTGGGTACTATTGTTAATTTGACTTTGTATGATCAAATCGCTAGTATTATTATGTATCTAACTGCTACTAGACCTGATATAGCAGTTACAACTACTTATATTTCTAGGTTTATGGAATCTCCTAAATACTGTCAATGGAAAGCTGGAAAATGGGTGTTAAGATACATTTTAGGTACATCTACTTATGTTTTATCATATGCATCCTCTACAGACATTAAGCTTTTTGGTTATACAGACAGTGATTGTGCAGGATGTATTGATGATCGAAAAATCACTTCTAGCTATTCTTTCCTATTTGGCGAAAACTTGATCTCGTGGTCATCCAAAAATCAGCCCATAGTTGCATTATCCTAAACAGAGGCTAAGTATGTTTCACAGAATTCAACATCATGTCAAGCAAAGTGGCTAAAGAGACTTCTCTATGACTTCATATATACAGAAAATGAACCTATTTCAATCCTTTGTGGCAACACTTTCGCTATTTCCTTATCAAATAACAATGCTTTTCATCAAAAGATCAAACATATGGAAACTCATTTTCACTTCATTCATGAACTTGTCAAGAATAGTGATATTGTTCTCAAATTTTGTGATTCCAAGGAACAAGCAGCAGATATCTTCACCAAACTGCTAGGAAAATTTAATTTTTAATTTCAATATCGAAAGTTAGGCATAAAACAATGTAACCCTCAAGATTAAGGGGGGAAGTTAAAGAATTAATCTTTAGTTACCTAATGGTGTGCTAGAGAAACTCACTTATCAACGAAAATATTAAGTATGTGGAACACTTCAAATAAAGTGGTGCACATGTTAGTGCCATGTCATTTAATGTGAAGAATTTTTCGGTTCTTTTATTGTTTTCAATATCTTATTTACTCATTTTAAAATGGAAAAACCCCATTATATCTTCATGAGAATGGGAAAATATGTAAGCATAGATAGGAAGGTTATGACATTGTTGAATTAAATGTTGGAATACATAAATTTAAATGGTGATTTTTGGAACTATTTTGAAATTCGAACTGGGAGAATATGATCCAACTTTTCCATGATCATTGTTTGTTAATCAACTCTATAAATTTGAAGGTTTCAAGAAAGGCGGATCTCGTGACCATCTCGTTCAATTCTCCATTGAAAACTTTTTGATTGAACAGTGGGTCGATCAGAAAAAAATAAATAGAAGGCCTATGCTATATGCTAACAGTAGTGGTATCCTTCCTCACTATTGATAAATTAGTGTCATACATACACCACTTCGCATCATTGTACTTTGTAATTCTGTTGGGTAAATTAGTGTCCTTCCTCACTGTGTTAATAACATTTATTGGTAATTTAGTGGCATTTCATGTGAAAAAAAATATTTATGAAAGAATCAAATTTATTGAAGTGTAAATTCATTCTAAACCTTTTGTTGGATATGTTATTAAAAAATTATTATACAATAGATGTGAAATTCCTTCTTTAATGGTTTTCCTATGGACATATTTGGACAAAGGAACAACTTACTATTTGTGAATTAATATGGGAAGCCTCGATACATTAATTCAACCAACCCCGCCAATAAATTTATAAAGGCACCATATTTTACTATTTAGAACGTGGGTACTGACTATACTAAGTATTTTCAGACAACAAAGCTGATCAATTCTAAATTCTGCATTCTTATTGGGTTGAACGAGATATTTTCAATGTACGTTATCCATATTTTCTGTGAGAAGAAAAGTTTAATTTCATTGGAAAATAAGAGAGAAATATACGAATATAATTCGTTGTGTTATCAAGAAAATAAATGTTTCCATCCATATTCAAATTGCTATATTTATGTAATATCCCAAAATAGGATCTGCTAGCAAGGCATGACTGGAAAACACATTTTCCAGGAATGGTTGCTACATGAATTGAAACTAGGACCTGGATCCCTTAGATCAATGTATCTAAGACCGAAATCCAAGAGGAGGCTCCAAATAAATCCCTCTAAGTGGGTTAAACAGGTCTCCCACACCTATATACCTTGTAAAAATACCCGATGAAGGGACTGCAGCAAATGCAAGCACATATAATGGAATAACATCGTTATTTTATAGCTGTGAACACATGAAGATATATATAGCCAAAAAAATTATAATATAGAAGTAGATGTATAAAATTATTTGAGGAATCAATCACTCCAGCTAGGTAATGAAAGCCTCAATGAGACATGTACATGACAATGGAGAAACACTGCTATGCAAAAATTTCATATGGCTAAAATAACAAAATTCAATGGAGACACTGCAACATATAAAATGAAAATAAATTGATATGATAATAATAGCTCAAGAAATGTGGGGGAGAAGGCTCTCAACCCTTGAAAACAATGGTACAACAATCCTTAGAAGGATTGGCCACAATACATGTACAAATGGAAAATCTGCAGAAATGTCAGAGTTGCTGGGCAGTAGATGCAACTCAGAAAATAACTAGAGATGGCTGAAGATGATGCACAATCAGAAATATACCTCCTCCAACAGATCCCTCAAGTGATAGGATCATCCTGACACTAAATATCTCACCCTCCAAACTAGTGATGCAAACCCCCACTGCAGATAATCACTGAAATAACATAATTTGGAGAAGGGACTGTACTGTTGATGATGAGAGGTGCTTGGACTAATGCCAAGATATGAAAATCAGCTCATAAACCTTCCTTAGTAACCTCCTCTAGGAATAGAAGCTCCCTCCTCTGAAAGACAAGACAAGGAATGGTGTTGTGGAACCGTCCACTGCATCACCCAGCAACACTACGTTATACTTCAGTAGAAATAACGCAGTGACTGAAGGAAGTGGCTTTGGCCTTGAGCCAAGATGTGGAGAAATGAAGTGAAATCCTTCAAGTGGCCTCTCAAGAAGGAGATTAAATCCTAAACAGGAATCCCTCATGCTAAACAACACTGCAACTTAGCTGAACAACCGGAAACTGCAAATAGTCTTCTAGACCAAAATCAATATACTCAAAAGATGTCCCACTATTGCTGCCTCTTCCTCCTTTTATGCAAGTGAATGTCTCTTTGCCCTAGACCCCATACATTACAGTTTATTCCACAATGAATCTTTCTCCCTCTCAAATTGTGTTGTCTTCCCAGGCAAGCCACACCCTCTTAGGTAGCGCTGTTGACTTGGTCAAACTTGACCTTGTCCTCATGCATTTGCCCCTTTTCACATTGGAAGGTGCAAAATTAAGCTTATCCATATATCCCTTTCACACTATGAGGGATTTATTCCTACTTATGGGTCTTATTCACCTCCTAAATGATATAAGAAAAAATTAATATTCCATTTTGCTGGATGAAAATTTTGGAATATTACAGTCCTCCCCTCTCAAATATTGCTTGTCCTCAAGCAAGTGTAAGGATAGACTGAGTTATTTCTCCTCCTCTCCCTGTAGAATTCATGTATGATGATATCCTCCAAGTAAAGTGATTCTATCTCATCAATCATGCCTCCACATTCCTCCTCCTCGGCATGTAAATCAGCTACTAAGCCATCATCATGTAAAGGTGAAATATTCAAGAGGATAGCAAAGTGATGTCTAGAGTTCCCCTTGAGGAAATGAATCTGAAATACAATGGAAACTATCTTTCTCATATGGATCCTCCATCCCCATGCTATTAGCCATGCAAAATGAGGCACCTCCCAACTAGGCAACTCCTGAAAACTGTCCTCCACCTTTGGCTCTAGCAAAGTCGGTGGGATGAAAATCTACGTATGGTAGAAAATGTAGCCTACCCCACGTTGTCAATATCTCCACTTATGATAAGTGTAGAGTGTTGGATGATCTCAGGCTGCAATAATGTTGCCCTCAAGTGGCAATATGAGGATTACATCTCCAAAGATCTCTCCTCCAACGCTGCAAGTGATGCTGGCCCAAATGTCCCCATATATGATGAGTTGGAAATCATCATCATATGGCATCACATCCATCATATGGCTCACCTCATATGGAAACAACAATCTTTCTCTAGTGGCCATACCATCTCCCATGCTCCCCTTAGAACATGCAGCGCAAACAATATGGAGATCTTCTCTCCCAAAGGACACATCCATCCAATGTGTCTCTCTCCCAACCATGCTCCTCATAAAGACAAAGACAATAGAACCATAGGGAGAAAAAATGAGAATCATGCTTGTTGCCATATGTAACAAATGAGAAGTACAATGGTCCCTCAAGTGCAACCAATGCAGCTTGACTCTCCACTGCAATAGAGACTGATAAAATGAGTGGCTTCTCAACCACTTGCCTGCTACTCGAATATCCTCATAAGTATGAAGGAAGTGAATGAGACATGGTGTAGAATGTGCATGTCCTCCATAATATCTCTCTTCCCCATGTCCTCCCAGGGAAGGGCCATCAATCATGCTCATGACCTCAACTAAACCATGAGGTCTAGAAAAAATAATGCTCCTCCTTGGAGCATCATCCTGCACATGTATGGTTAAGGGATGCATATATACATCATACAAATAATAATGTAAACAATAATGAATACCCTTACCATATATTCTGCTCATACAAAGGGATTGGCTCATAAATGAGTCTACTCTCATCCTCAAAGAGAAAACATGTGGTTGTGCTAACTCTCTCATAGAGTTATGTCTCTCCTCAAACTCCACATGATCTATGCATCCCTATATATGTTGATATATCTCCTCCTAAAAACCCTTCCAACAATACCCCTCCATGATGGTGTGGTATGTTCTCATAGAACAAGTGGGGCTAAAAAGGAAATCCTCATGAGCTTCTTGTAGCAACTTCTCCTTGAGCTTGGAAGCTCTAGACAAGAAGATCCTACCATGATAAAAGATGACCCCATCTCTGACTGAATACTCCTCCTCATGTAACAGGCCATCCAATATCCTACAAATGAAAATATCCTTGGAATACTCCACCAATAGCTGAGAGCCACAATATAGATCTATCCTCCATAGTGACAGTGTTGATGATCTATCATGAAGAACACATGTCATATGGCTTCCCTCTTCTTTGACATCTCCCATGTCAAAGATGCAAGTTGGAAGGCTGCTATCCTTCCCCTGATGCTTCTGCCATAGTGCAGAGTCTGAAATGTGAGTGGGTAAAAGTGATGTTGAGAGAATGCCTCTCTCCTCCTTGAGTCTACCCAAGACTCCCAGCATTGTGTCAAGATCTCCCAAGGTCCCCATTCCTCTGAAATTAATGAGTGGTGCCTCATCTAATGAAGTATCCATCCTCCTCTATCGATCCAGTGGTCTCCTTGGTGAAATTTCTCCATGAAATGAGACATCATCATCAAGAGATGATTGCATATGTGAATGGAAAAATCTACCCATGCTCTCACTGCGCAATCCAGTCTCCCTCCTAGGTGTAACAACCTCCATAAATGGATAGGGATGTGTACTCCTCATCTCATGATTTTGGGTCTTCTCCCTACCTCCTCCTTGTGTCTTCATGGTTCCACACCTCCTTAGCAATGGCATATGAGTTGTGCCTTGATCTCCACACATGAGATCCTGGGGACTTCTTTGCAAAGATGCAAGAATACCTCTACTTGGAGCAAGAGCTCCTCCTTCCTCCGCATGAGGCACTAGATAATATATGGATGAGACAAGGTTGTTTCTCTCAATATCTGCAACATGAATGGGAAACATCCCAATGATTGGATCCCTCTTTGAGAAAGAGATCTCCATGCCTCCTTGCTCAAAGGTGTGATATGAAAGACTTTCTTCCGGCAAGGTATGGTGCAATTTTTCAGCCTCCTCCATGGTTTTCTTAAGTGGAATTGTGTTTTCATGCAATGGTTTTGTTTGAGTTCCCTTTTTTAGCCCCACCATGTGTGTATCATGAATCCTCCCATCAAATATTTTCACTAAGGCCCTAGTGAAACTTGCATAAGATGCAGTGTTTACATTTTTCAAAGAAAAGGATTCAAAGATCCACCAAGCAAAGTCCTTACCTCTCAAATGTAGCATTGCAACTCTGATGGCTTCATATTTCAGCATTTGGTACTTATTTAAGAAGTTATATAACTCCTCCACCCAAGCTTTGGCTGAACATGTAGGTGAACCTTCAAAGGTAGATAGAAGAAATCTATCCAACTGCTCTCTTCCCTTCACCTTGATCTTGCAAAACTCTGAAAAACTGAGATGATCTTGGCATTTATGAGTTTGAGACTCATACTCCTCTAGGAAATCACTCATATTTTTCCTCCTAGCAACCTATTCTCCTCTTTCCATCTCTTTTCTGGCTGTGGGGCTGCTTGCTCACACTCCTCATATGAAAATATAGAGTTTGCTTTAGACTCAAACACTCTTGGAGGTTCTTCATACATCTCCTTCCTTATCTTCTTTAAATCTTCATGAATGTTTTGTATGGATTTAGAAATAAGCTTTGTAAGCTTATCCCCTTTTTCTTCTCCAGAAGATGGAATCTTTTTCCTGCTTATTTCTCTGTCTCCTTTTTTATGAGAATAGGAAGTGTAGGGGCCTTCCTCTTCTATTTGCTTATCCTCCTTGGGGAGGTTGTTCATGGATCTAAAATATGATGAGATAAAACCCATCCTCTTCAATATTTTGATCTTCTTGGGCTGAGACTCATAGGCTGAGCCAAGAAACTTGCTTTGATACCATTGTAATATCCCAAAATGGGATGAGCTAGTAAGGCATGACTGGAAAATGCATTTTCCAGGAATGGATGCTACAGGAATTGAAACCAAGACATGGATCCCTTAGATCAATGTATCTAAGACCGGAATCCAATATGAGGTTCCAAATAAATCCCTCTAAGTGGGTTAAACAGGTCTCCCACACCTAAATACCTTGTAAAAATTCCCAATGAAGGAACTACAACAAATGCAAGCACATATAATGGAATAACAACGTTATTTTATAGTTGTGAAAACATGAAGATATATATAGCCAAAAAATTTATAATATAGCAGCATATGTATACAATGGTTTGAGGAATCAATAACTCCAGCTAGGCAATGAAAGCCTCAATGAGACATGTACATGACAATGGAGAACCAATGCTATACAGAAATGTCATATGGCTAAAATAACGTAGTTCAATGGAGACGCTACAACATATAAAATGAAAATACAATTATATGACAATAATATCTCAATAAATGTGGGGGAGCAGGCTCTCAACCCTTGAAAACAATGGTACAACAATCCTTAGAAGGTTTGGCTACAATACATGTACGAATGGAAAATCTGCAGAAATGCCGGAGTTGCTGGGCAGCAGCTGCAACTTAGAAAATAACTGGAGATGGCTGAAGATGATGCAAAATCAGAAATATACATCCTCCAATAGATCTCGCAAGTGATAGGATGATCCTAACACTGAAGATCTACCCCTCCAAACTAGTGATGCAAACCCCACTGCAGATACTCACTGAAATAATGCAGTCTGGAGAAGGGACTACGTTGTTGATGATGGGAGGTGCTTGGCCTGATGCCAAGATATAAAAATCAGCTCAGAAACATTCCTTACTAACCTCCCCGAGGAATAGAAGCTCCCTCCTCTAAAATATGAGACAAGGAATGGTGTTGTGGAACCCTCCACTGCAACACCCAGCAACACTATGTTATACTTCAGCAGAAATAACGCAGTGACTGAAGGAAGTGGCTTTGGCCTTGAGCTAAGTTGTGGAGAAATGAAGTGCAATCCTTCAAGAGGCCTCTCAAGAAGGAGAGGAAATCATAAATAGGAATCCCTCGTGCTAAACAACACTAAAAATCAGCTGAATAGTCGGAGACTACAAATAGTCTTCTAGACCAAAATCAATATACTCAAAAGATGTCCCACTATGGCTTCCTCTTCCTCCTTTTATGAAAGTGAATGTCTCTTTTCCTTGGACCCCACACATTAGGGTTTCTTTCACAAGGAATATTTCTCCCTCTCAAACTATGTTGTCTTCCCAAGCAAGCCACACCCTCTTAGGCAGTGTTGTTGACTTGGTCGAACTTGACCTTGTCCTCATGCATTTGCCCCTTTTGACATTGGAATGTGAAAAACTAAGTTGCTCCATAGATCCCTTTCACACTATGAGGGATTTATTCCTACTTATGGGTCTCTTTTCCCATTTTATTGACCTCCTAGATGATATAAGCAAAAATTAATATTCCATTTTGCTGCATCCAAATTTTGGAATATTATAATTTGAAAATTATCTTAGTTTTATTATCGAGAAGTTATGTTTTCATCCATAATTAAATGCTATATTTGGAAATTTCAATTTTCTTTCAGTCGATTTTTGCGGTAGAGTATATGGCAGATGTTGTAATAATGGAGCATAGGTATTAATGAGAAATGAGATGTAAAATTTAAATTTAAATTGAAAACGAATGTTAATATACATCGATTTATATTTATTTTATGTCACATTACAAAAAGAAAATAAAATAAAAACACAATAATAGAACCTTTTGTAAAATTAAATTAAATTAATACTAATTATAAAATATTTTTTAATACATAATCTGTTGGCACATATCAAAATATTTTAACAAACCTTTACATATTAATATATCTTACCTGAGATCAGTTTTTTCTCATTCAATTTTATCTTGTTAATGAACCTTGGTAGTGGGTTCGAAACTTCGATAAGAAAATTTACTTAATGCAATGGATCCGAAAATAACATTAACACAAAATAGAGATCGCACAAGTCTAAAATCTGAAACATAAAAATTAATTAAATCATAATTTTATTTTAAATTATTATTATTATTATTATTATTATTGAAGTTACTTTATGGTTTTCTGATCGATTAGGGTTCAGACAGAATTGAGATCTAATAGCACGGATCATGAGGACAGTGCATCAGACCGGAGATTGCTCTGAGAGATCGTATGATAGCATCTTCAGGGGGGGAGATATCACCTCCTACCGGAATGTAACGATAGAGGAACACAATAGAAAAAGAAACGGGGTCCCAAGGGGGATCCACCACTAATGTAGGCCCATTGTTGAGAGCAAAATGGTATGCTAAGACCAGAGGGAAACGTCTGCCAAGAGCTTTGAAGAAACCTCGTTTTGCTATTCCTGCAAATAAATTTGATGAATATCGAAGTTACATGAAGGACCATGCCTTGATATGAAAATTCATATTCATATGGCCAACAGAGAAATATCTTCTCAAATGGATACAAGTAAAATGGAAACCCAAGTGTTATCACCAAAATTGTACTTGATTGACTGCTGATGAGACAACTTAGTTTAACTGTTTCAAACCAATTTTTGGCTGAAGCTTAGCCTCTTCAGTTTGAGAGGGCTCTCTCAAGGGGGTTTTATGATATTAAATAATGATAATACCAGATGACTAACTCTATGAATTGTTTCTTGGTTTTGAATGTTTTCAGTTTGAAAAGATGAAGGCTTGCTACCATTGGGTTATGGAGTCAGTGACAGAGATCTTAATGACAAAGGCTCTCCTTGTGGAAGCTGAGGCATGTAGATATTTAAATGAAAGTAGAATACACACACAGAGAATTTTCTCAATATATAAATGTTGAAAGGAAGTCAGAGCATGAGAAACATGAATTATGAGTGATGAACATGAAGATACTGAAAGTAGGACATTGAGAAAGATATCGAGTAGTTTAATTCTTAAAAGGAAGTCAAAGCATGCAAAGAATGAATTATGAGTAATCAAACATTAATATATTGACATAAATTAATAAGATACATAGGACATTGTTAAAGAAAATATCAAATAAATCTCAGGTGAAGAATGAAACAAATAGCCACTCTCTATTACTGATCAAAACCTGTTTACAATAGTAGAAGTCAGCAGTAACATATTCCAACCCCTCACTACTTCGATGATTTGTCTTTAAATAGAAATTATTTACAATAAATATGATCTTCTTGGTGCCTACACCATCGAATTCTCCTATGACACATCACATAATTGAAATACATGACTTCTAACTGAAAACTGACAGCTACATCTTAAAGAAGACATTTCCTAATAGGACTCTAACTCTTATTTATTACATCACTTTACCTTATCTTGTGAAACAATTAAATCATGGTTACAACATAAGTGTCACATATTAAAAACTAAGTGTTATGGCTCTAAAAATCCATAACATAGTTCATCGCAACATTACATATTAAAAACTCTCCTAGACATGTGGAACAAAACCCTATTTTTTAGGAGTGCATAACCCTTATCTTCAACGAGAGGTTTAGTTGATGACCTGTCTCCATAACACTTCCTTTGACTTATAAATATTTGATGTAAAGTTCTCTTAACATGTTGGAGGAGTCCATTTGTCCAAAACTACTATCCAGATGCTCCAAAACCTTGAAAAATAGCTCGCTACGAGAACATGACAGTTTCATAGCGAACTTTGGTAGTGTTAAAAAATGACTTTTGCACCCAATGACTTTGCTCCGTTGTTGTTCCATGGTGTCAATGATCCAGGTGCATATTAGTGGTCACCCGACTATTCCACTTGGGGCCCCACCATTGTCTCTTTCAGTTTTTCAGTTTCGGCACAACTTACTATTTTTAGTAGTTTTTCGGGTCTTGAACTTCCGGAGACGTTTTGAGGCCCTAAACAATGTTTTTTTGGAAAATTGGGAGCAACATCAATCCATGGACCCATATTTTTTATTTTAAATTTGTACCCTTGGATAGATACTTCTAAAGAGGTATGGTTTGCATCAAACGGAGATCATATGCCAAAGTTACGTCTCCGGGAAGTTGAAACACCAATTTAGTCAAACGGGGCCCATAGTTTTGGCGCTTCATCTCCTAGGGTTAGGGTTTTGGATGTTTAGGGTTTTCCATTGTTTCTAAATAATAAATAGGCCCTCGAGCCTCATTTTAACTTAGTTCAGAGGCCTGTAGCGGCCACATTGCTTCTCAGAGATAGCTACCAGAGCCCTAGCTAATTTATTTCCATTCTGTCTGTAAGCAAATTTCATTTCTTTGATATTAATTAAATGAAGTGTTATTTCCACTGCATCTTTGTATGTATGGTTGTATTTTTATTCTATTGCATTCTTGTATAAATCCGGATCAATGGTATCAGAGCGGTCTACTTTTTCTCGATCCTTCTTTGCATGTCCCCAACGAGGTTGGGTTATAAGGAGGTAGGGCTCGATCTGGTGGAACCTTTGTAAGATCAGTCTCACAAACCCCCAACGGATTTCCACGGGGGACAAAAAGAAAGATGAAGGAGTAGGAGATCCTATCAAAATATTTCTCGATGAGGCCCTCGAAAAGAAAAGGAACCCGATGATGGATAACATTTTCCAGATCCTTCAACAGTTGCCCACCAGTGGTGCATCTGCATCCAGCATCCACTCTGGAGGTATGACTCCTTTTAAGGTACAAGTAAATTTTGACATTACCATATTTTAGATTCAAATAGATGCAAATGCCATAGATAGATGGTTGAATCTATTACAAGGATATTTCTTATTTCATGACTTTTCTGACTGGGAGAAGATTATTTTTTCACTCCTCAAAGCTACACCCCATGTCAAGGACTAGTGGGAAACCTACTATGAGAAAAAGGACGAGACATAACCCTCTATTTTCTCAGCCGTACCCACTTGGAATTATTTCTAAGATGCCATGAAGGAACAATACTATCCCGTGGGGAGCTATGAGGACAAGTACATACAATGGACCTTGCTATGACAACAAAGGGATCAAGATGTGCATGAGCTGACGAATCTGTTCCATACCCTGCGCACAAAGTTGGGTATCAAAGATTCAGAGAAAGATCTGGTGCTAAAGTATTGCAGTTGTCTGCATAGATACATTCAGGAGGAAATGGAGTTCCTCGACATCTCCTCGCTTGGTATGACATATCGGTATGCTGCCAAGATTGAGCAGAAATTAAAATAGAAGAAGTGAGACTTTGGATCTGTGAATCAAAAGCAAGGGAACGGTGCTCCCAAACCAAAAAACAAAGGACAGAGCCAAGGCATGGTGGCTCAAGACAACCTGTCAAAGCCACAAGAAAATAAAAACACCACAAAGGAAAAGAAGGACACATGAAAGTGGTGTGAATTCCATAAGAGCTCCACTCACAACACAAGTGAGTGTCGGGCCAAGTAGTCACTGGTGGCCGAGATGAGGGCTTCTAATTCAGATGCATGCTCCGACTCTAAATCAGAACCAAAAAAGGGGAATGAAAAATGGAAAAATATTATTTATGTGGAGCCCAATGCCACTGTTGCCACTACGAAGATCCATAGGAGGAGGAACGTCTCTTCCACTCCAAGATGTGGGTAAAGGGCTCCCTGGTACAGTTCATTGTCGACAATGGGAGCCAAAAGAACCTCATTTCAGTAGACACCATGAACTAGTTGGGCTTGCCGACCACGGCTCACCCATATCCATACACCATAGGGTGGCTTCACCAAGGACGAGATCTCTGCGTCAGCCAACAATGCCACCTTCCCTATAGCATCAAGCCCCTCACGGATGAGGTATTATGTGATGTTTCTCCTATTTATGTTTCTGATGTATTATTAGGACAACCATACTTGTGGAAGCTTCATGTTGTGTATGAGTGTCGGCCTCACGTTGTTATTGTTACTTTGGGAAATAAGTTGTACAGGATACCAGAGGTACCACCTCCTACTACTATCTCTTTGGTTACTGCAAAACAATGCATTAAGCTCATTTCCCAAACTAGAAAATTCATTTTCCTGATGATCTGCCCCCAAAGCAAGAAGAAGAATGTGGCCATGACCTGCACACAAGGCTCCTCTGCACGAAAACAACAAATGGACAAGGTTGCGGAGGAGTACGGGGACATCTTCACCTCACCCACATGGGTTCCTCTACACTGTCAGGTCAAGCACCTGATTGATCTAACCCCAAGTGTGCTGCTACCCAATGGATGGATCTATCAAAGCTCTGTTCTAGAGAACGATGAAATCAAGAGGTAGATTCAGGAGCTGATGCAGAAAGGTCACATCCGACCAAGTTCATTGCCCTGTGGGAGCCCTATCATGTTGGTACAGAAGAAGGATGGGATGTGGAGACTCTGTATTAACTATCGGGCGCTGAAAAAGATCACTGTCTGAAACAGGTACCTGATCCCATAGATTGATGACCTTCTGGACCAACTAAAAGGGGTGAAATATTTTAGCAAGATCAACTTGAAGTATGGGTATCACTAGGTACCAATTGAACCCTCTGATGTGTGGAAGATTGCCTTCAAATCCAAGGAAGGCCTTTTCAAATGGCTATTCATGCCTTTCGGGTTGAAAAATGCTCCCCCAACCTTCATGAGGTTCATGGACGACATCTTGCGGCCATTCACCAACTCATTTGTAGTGGTGTACTTGGATGACATTCTGATCTTCAGCCAGACTTGGGAAGAGCACCTCCACCACATCCGACAAGTCCTCTAAACACTGTGGCGACACAAGTTGTGTGCCAATTTGGAGAAGTGCACTTTTGGCATGACCCAGGTTCAATATCTGGGATACATTATTGATGAAAGGGGTGTGCATGTGTACTCGACCAAGATCCAAGTCATTCGGGATTGGCTAGCCCCAACCACTATAACAGAGCTTTGCAG
Organism: Pinus albicaulis; assembly: GCA_034641835.2. Classification (NCBI taxonomy): domain Eukaryota; kingdom Viridiplantae; phylum Streptophyta; class Pinopsida; order Pinales; family Pinaceae; genus Pinus; species Pinus albicaulis. Next base: position 1,456,546,217 of record CM076584.1, read on the forward strand.
CTTTCTGGGTCTTGCTAATTTATACTGTAGGTTCATGTTGGGATTCTCACATATCACTTGGCCCTTGAGTCAAGTCACCAAGGGAGGAGTGAGAGAAAAATTATTTTGGTCAGAATCTCAATAGAAGGCATTCACAGAATGGAAAAATCACCTCTATTCTGCCCCAGTGCTCACATTACCAGACACGCAACAACCATTTGAGATCGAGACAGATGCCTCTGATTATGCCATTGGGGTAGTTCTTACTCAACAGTGACACCCAATGACATATCACAATGAGACATTGTCTAACACGGTTCGCAAGTATCCCACTTATGACAAAGAAATGTATTCCATTGTACAAGCTTGTCGACATTGAAAGCGTTAAATTTTGGGGAAGGAAACAATCATCCACAAAGACCACCGGCCCCTGTAGTTCATACAGCCACAAGGGAAGTTACAAAATGATCACCATCAGAAGTGGTCCACATATCTGCAATAGTTTCTTTTGAACATCAAGTACAAGAAGGTTAGCACCAATAATGTTGCATACTGCCTTAGCCGACCACCAATCGTGGCACTCACCACCATTCTCAATTCTTGTGGAAATGAGACTTCTAATTGGCCGCTTCTCTACGAAAGCAACCCAGAATTCGGCCACACATACAAGGCACTCTTGGGGGGTATGAAAGTTCCAAATTTTCACCTCCAAGATGCACTTTTATGTCACCTGGGACACCTTTGTGTTCCTTCAAGCAAGCATGCCAAGATGATATGGGAAGCACACTACAGTCGAGTCATTGGGCATTTCAGGGTCAAGAAAATAGTAGAAATATTGCAGAATTATTTCTATTGGCCGAACCTTCGAAAGGATGTCGGGAAGCACATCAGATCCCGCACTCCTTGTGCCATTGCCAAATCGACCATCAAGAAGTAAGGCCTATATACTCTGCTACCTACCCCTAGTTGACCTTGGAAATCCATCTCCATGGATTACATTTCGGGCATGCCTTCTACTAAGCATGGAAATGACTATGTTTTCATGGTCATCAACGATTATCAAAGATGGCCATTATGGCAGTCTACAAGAAGAATATCACAGCAGAAGCCACTACTAAAATATTCTTTGAACGAGTGTGGGTGCACTTTGGGATTCCACATTCTATCATATTAGATTGGGATAGTAGGTTCCTTAGCACATTTTGGCTTAGCCTCTGGTCAATTTTGGACACCAAGCTCACCAAGTCCACAACTTTCCATCCCCAAACAGATGGCTAGACAGAGGTCATCAATAGGATGACTGTACACATTCTGCACATGTACAATTCAAAGCATCCACGCAGATGGGAGGAGATCCTCCCCTATGTACAACATATTTATAACTGGGCCCTCCATAGCTCAATCGGCCACAACCCCTTTCATATGCGCTTGCGATTCCAACCACTATGTCCCATTAACGTAGCCATGCCATTTGTGGCTACTCAGGCCTATTCGGCTTATGTCCAGTCTGAAGTTGACAAAGAAAATAGCTTCATCGAGCACATTCAACACATCTACCAATAGGTTCATGACATACTGGACAAAGATCCAATGCTAAGTACAAGCAACGCCACGATCAACATTGGGTGCCACACAACTTCCAGGTGGGCGACAAAGTGTGGCTACATTTGTAGAAGGAGCACCTCACTGGACCCCACCACAAGCTTCAATTGCTCTGATACGGGCTGTACACCATCACCACGGCTATAGGGAACAATGCCTTCGAGCTCATTATTCCACCGTTCCTTGGTCTGCACCCAGTATTCAATGTGGACCACCTTCATCCTTACTTCCCACCTCTACTGGACACCTCTGACATTGCAGAACAACTCACACCAATAGAGTTAAACCAAGACTAAATGGAATAGGATACGACAGATTGTATCATGGAAATGCAAATAAATAACACTCTCCAACAGAAGATCCAACTGTATCGGGTTGTCAAAGATGGCCAACTCCTGCACCAACGAAAGTGGTTCACCATGGACCAAGTTCAACAGAAGTTTCCTCATCTCATGGAGGAACTTAACGTAATGGGGACCATTGCTTCCTAAGGGGGAAGGAATGATCCAGGTGGATATTGGTGGTCACCCGCCTATTACACTTGGGGCCCCACCATTGTCTCTTTCATTTTTTCAGTTTCGGCACAACTTACTTTTTTATTAGTTTTTCTGGTCGTGAACCTCTGGAGCCATTTTGAGGCCCTAAACGATGTTTTTTGGGAAAATAGGGAGCAATATCAGTCCATGGACCAATTTTGCTCACTCAGAATTTTTAGTTCTCAAATAGATATTTCTAATGAGGTATGGTTCGCATCAAACAGAGATTGTATGCCAAAGTTACATCCCCGGGAAGTTGAAACACCAATTTACCCAAACGGGGCCCATAGTTTTGGAGCTTCATCTACCAGGGTTAGGGTTTTGGATGCTTAGGGTTTTCCTCTGTTTCTAAATAATAAATAGGCCCTTGAGCCTCATTGTAACTTAGTTCAGAGGCCTGTAGCTGCCACATCTCTTCTCAAAGATAGCTACCAATGCCATAGCTAGTTTATTTCCATTATGTCTATAAGAAATTTTCAGTTCTTCGATATTAATGAAATGAAGTGTTATTTCTGCTGCATCTTTATATTTATGGTTATATGTTTATTCTGTTGTGTTCCTATATAAATCCAGACCAGTCAATCAAGTCATGACACATCCAAACCATCGATATCCCTTCTTGAAAGCTGAAAAAATGACTTTAGAGGCAAAATGGCTGCTGCAGGTTTTTTTGTAGCATTTTCCTATCTTTAAGCCTAAGAAACAGTATGAAAAGAGGAAGGATTGTGTAAAAACGCATAATTTTCCTATTTCAAAATTTCATTCACAAAATGAATTTCTGTTGCGAAAACCTAATTTTCTGCATGTTATGGACCTCATTAAACTAATGTGGAACACAATCACCATCACCTTACATATTTAAAACATATTTGCAGATTGTTCCTGTTTTTTTTGAAAAATAAATCTTATCATAGAGCTTATATCTCTAAATACATTATATATTTTTCAAAATGGGAGGCAGTTTTTCTCAATACAAATTTTTTGAAAAAAAATGTTCCTTTGTTTTTTGAAAACCATCTCCAGCTATCCAAGATCAGCATTTTAAGAACATGTATAAAACAAGAAAACTTTGTTTTCTGAAAATAGGGACCAAAGACATCCCTGTATCTCCCAACTGATAGCACCTGCGAGAAAAGTGAAAGATGTTACTTCTCATTGTTATGTGCTTGACAATAACCCCTCTCATAGATAAAAATGATGTTTGAATGGATTATTAAACAATCCCATTGGTCAGCACTACGAAAGAGAGTCTAAACAAGGAGAGTCTGGCTTCTGCAGAACCAACTCACTAAAATAGGAGATTCTCCATTATCTTCAAAACTCCCCCTTAATGGAGAAGGGGTTCATAGATATGCCTAACATCTCTTTAAACATTACAAACTTAATTTTTCCAAGAGGCTTAGTGAAAATGTCTACAACATTATCACACGTTTTACAATATACAAGATGAATTTCTTTTGATTGAACTTTCTTTCTGACAAAGTGGAATTGTGTATCAATGTGTTTAGTGGTTTCGTGAAACACTGGATTATTAGGAAGTTTTATTGAACTCTTTTTTTCACATCTAATTGTTTTTACATCTCTTTGTTCTTCCCCGACGTCTTGGAGAAATCTCCACAACCAAACTTCCTCACATGTTGCTGCACACATGGCTTGATACTCTGCTTCCGCTGAAGACAAGGAAACTATTTTTTGTTTCTTACAACACCATGTAATCACCCCAGATCCAATGTTGAATGCATAACCTATTATGGATCTTTGGTCGTAAACATTTCCAGCCAAGTCGAAATCTGAAAATCCTGTGAATCTAACATCAGAATAATCAGTATAAATAATACCATAATCTACAGTTCCTTGTAGATACCTTAAAACACCTTTTGCTGCATTCCAATGACTCTCAAGTGGTTTGGACATACTTAGCACACTGACTACATAAGCCAAATCAGGTCTGGTAGTGGTTAGGTAGATTAAGCTTCCATCCAGCTATCTATAAAGTGTCGCATATGCCTCTTTAGATTCATCCCCACTCTAAAGTTTAATTTTCTGCTGTAGTGGTACTACTGCAGCCTTGCACTGATCCATCCTGGATTTTTCCAGTAGACCTATGACATACCTATCCTGGGACATAGAATTTTGTCCTGAATCTCTCCATATATCAAGACCCAAACAGTATCTTAATTCACCAAGGTCTCTCATTTTGAACATCTGTAACATTTGTTGCTTGATTTATTTGATTAGATCAACAACATCACCTAAAATAATTATATCATCTACATACAAAGAAATCAACACTATGCACCCCTTTTCATCTTTCATGGTATATAAATTAGGATCGTTTTTGCTTCTATTGTAACCATGTTGCAGAAAAAATGAATCAATATTTTAATACCATGATCCAGGTGCTTGTTTTAGTCCATATAGCTCGCTTTATTTAATCTATAGACTAAATGTTCTTTCCCTTTCTGCACAAACCCCTCAAGTTTCTCTAAGTAGACCTCCTCTTTCAATTCGCCATTTAGAAATTCAGATTTTACATCTAGCTGGTGAATCATCCAATGTTTCTTAGTAGCTAGAAAAATCAACATTCTGATATTGTTTAGTTTAGCTACAGGGGCGAAGGTTTCTTCATAGTCAATACCTTATTTTTGTGAATACCCCTTTGCTACCAATTTAGCTTTTAATTTATATATGGTTCCATCTGCATTAATCTTGGGTTTATACAACCATTTACACCCTATGGTTTTTTTCCATTTAGGAAGTTCAACCAGCTCCCAAGTGCTGTTTTTTAGAATAGATTCATATTCTTGTTCCATAGTTGTTTTCCATTCACTACATTGATTTGCTTCTCTATAACTAGAAGGTTCAACAACATTCATCATACTAGTTATAAATGTATTTTCCCAGTATCTAGCAATAAAATGAATCTGCCTACCTTATCTTCTGAGCATTGGTGTAGCTTCCAACCCATTCAAACTTTCCTTTGACGGACTCAGCTTGATTGATGTATCTGGATTCTCTACTTCTCCCTCTTTCTTCTGATCCTGGTTGTTACCTATTTCTTCCCTTTCTTCCACCAATAACGGAATATCCCATTCCTCGTTGTGCTTATTAGATTCATCACAAACCTTCTCATGGAATATGACATCTCTACTAACAAAAATCTTGTGAGTAGAGGGATTAAATAATATATAAGCTTTAAATTGTGAGCAATACCCTAGAAAGGTACATCTGATGGCTTTAGAATCTAGTTTTCTTCTGTCTTCCCTTGGAATGTGGTTAAATTATTTAGACCCAAATACTCTTAGATGTTTTACTGTAGGTTTAAATCCATATAATGCTTCAAAAAGAGTTTTAAACTTGAGACTTCTTGTACGACTCCTATTTTTCAAATAAAATGTAGTATTCAATGCTTCAACCCAAAAAGCATTCAAAAGATCCTTATCTTTCAACATGCTCCTAGCACACTCCACCAATGTTTTGTTCTTTCTTTCCACTATTCTATTCTGCTGAGGAGTATGGGGTATTGTAAATTGCTGCAATATCCCATGGTCTTTAAAGTACTTGGTATGTTCTTCCTTCCTATATTCTCTCCCTTAATCGGAGCGGAGAATTTTTATGTGCTTCCCTTTTTTCTTTTCAATCATATACCTGAACTGCTTAAAGTATTAAAAGGTGTGGCTTTTCTTACTGATGAAATATACCTAAGAAAAAATTGTGCAGTCATCAACAAACAGTAAAAAGTACAGTGCACCTCCTAATGACTTTGTTTACATGGGTTTACAAAGGTCTGTGTGCACTAATTCAAGTATGTCTCTCTTTTTCCTTTCTATTCGAACATGGAATTCTTCTTTTTGCATCTTTCCTAATGCACAAGCATCACAATCAGTATGCACTTGTTTTAATATAGGAAGATATTTTACCATTTCCTTTTTTTGAAGTAAAAAAAGGTCATTGTAGTTGATATGACCAAGTATTTGGTGCCACAACTCTTCTGTAGTCAAACTCAATGTTGTCAAAGCTCGATCTGGTGCTATTCTCACACCCAATTTTTACATACCTCCTATTCGAACTCCTGAAGCAATATTCTTCATGCCATCCAATAGATCCTTAATATAACAGTTAGATTTAAAAAATTCAACCTTGAGATCCTGATCTATAATCATGGATAAAAACATCAGAGTCTTTTTTATTCTAGGCACATACATTACATTATGAATATATCTGACATTACCATTAGGTAAAATAACAAAATTTTTCCCACTCCCTTTGATCTAATGACATCTATCATCACCAAGGTAGATTTGTGCTTAGTTTTTTATTTCTTTAAAATCTTCGAACCATTGTCTGTTCCCCGTCATATGTGTGAATGTTCTTGATTCTCCATACCAAGTGTGTACATCAAAATTCTCAGCTAAGTCTTCCACAAACAATCTGAAATCCTGAACATGGTCATCATTTTCAAAATGACCTGTATGTCTTTTATGCTTCTGCTGTTCTTCATGAAATTTTTTCTTCCTGCACTCCTTAGCAATATGACCAATTTTTCGCAATAAAAACATTTAATTACAGAGTTTCTTTTATGTGGATGGATACCTTGAGTTTGATTAGTTATTTTATGTGGGTTTCCTTCGTTTTGGTGTGATGGATCTCCTTTTCCTTTAAAGAATTGATTCTTTGCCATTAACACCAGATCTACACTCTAGGGTTTCGGGGTCAATCTTCTTTCTTCTTCTTGCATTAATATTCCTGTAAGTTCTTCAAACTTTGGGATTTTATCTCTCACACTTATCCCAGTGATAAACATCTGGTAATCATCCATCATACCATTCATGGTAATTGTGACCAAATTTGCATTTGCAACTACCTTACTAATGTCTTACAACTTGTTCTTCGAATCTTTGATCTGCGATATGAAAGAAGAAATTGTTTCATTCTCCTCCATCTTTATGGATAGAATCTTTCCCTTCAAGAACGTAAGACAATTTTTATTCCTGATCTCATACAAATCCTTCAATACGGTCTAGATTTCGTTTGCTGATTTTCATTCTCTGATATGCCGTATGATGCAGTATTTCACTAACATTTTCAACACCATATTTTCTTTATCTTCTCGCTTCTGCCAATCTAGGACCGATGCTGCTCCTTTTGTAATCATCCAGGTATTATGTAGTTCTAACACCGTCTGCATCTCAAATTTCAAATTTGAGTAATTGTAGCCATCAAGTTTGTTACTCTCATTCAAGTATGATTTGATTAATTGATTATTCATCTTGATGATTAAAGAGTCTACTAGCTCAGATCTATCTCTGATCTCTTTGGCACTTAAAAAAAACACCTTTCTTCTTAAGCAAATAAAAAATCATCCATTTTAAAGAAAATTTTCAAAAGGCATTTTTTAAGGACCTCATTAACAAGCTCTACTCATAAAAGGAATATTTAAAAAAATCCACTTTTTTTTTTTTTATAAATAATTCAAAGTGCTTTTGAAATCATGAGCACTATTCAATATGAATAAATTCCTTCGAGAAACCTCCTAAAAAAAAAAAATTCTACTTTTTTTAAAAGAAGTTCCCCTTTTAAAAAAAAAAAACTTTGGAAAAACTTTACGTAGGATGGCACCCTGACAAAGTTTAGGAATTTGGCAGCATTGGAGAGTGGAAGCAGCAGTGTAATGTATGTGGCAGAAGGTAGAAGCGGAAGTGTTCTTTTGTTTATGTTCTTGGCAGCAGCAGCAGCGTTCAAAATTTATAGCCCAGTCCACGCAGGCTCAGTCCACGCAGGCTCACGCTTTTGGATGGAAAATTGAAGAACAAATGGAGGATGGCAGCGCTCGGCAATTTAGAGTAGGATATGTTAGCCACCTATAATATTTGTTATACAAAAAGGTGGCTAAGACTTTTTGAGCCTCCAAGGAGAAAATTTTATCACTAAAAATTGTTGGCTCTTGAATACTTTTCTAGGCCTCATGCCTCTGGCCAAAATCTTCTTTGTTGTTCCCATTTTTCATACTCATAAATTTTGTTGAAATCATGAGAAGAAACTGTTGCAAAATCATCATTTTTTCCCTTTCCCTTCTTTCAAAATTGACCTTCATTTTCTCCCTTTTTCCCCATGAATTTCCTCTATTTTTCCATGTTTTCCTTTCTTCCCTTCATGAAAATCACCCTTCCATAGTTAAAAACTCATTTTTTAACTATTTCGAAACCCCCCATTCCTTTGAAAACCATGAAAAATTCATAAGAAATACAAGCCTTTTTCTATGGACCTAAGCCCCTTGGGCCAAGTCCCAACCACTCCCCCCCACATGCCCATGCGTTAAAACCGAGCACTTGAACCTTTTTGACGCTAATCGCAATCGGAGAAATCAGAATGGGTAGATTAAAAAGACCAGACCCGATGGCTTGATTGTGATTGGCCCTTTTGTTTTATATGCCACGAGCATATATCATTTCGTAAAGACCAAAGGCCCTGCAGTCAGGCACCTATCCACCTTTTATATATTTTCCATCCCCCAAAGCATAAAACCTTTGTTTTTTCCAAATTTTGAGTTTTCATATATTAAAAGGGTTTTCCGCTGTTTCATTTTTTAGAACTAATCCCTGCCATTGATCTAAAGCCAATCAAACAACCATCGCTCCATTGCATCGAAGGCTTCAGTCGCATCGCAAAGTTTAAATCGTTGTGTCATGTTCCAACCCTTGATCACCAATCACCCGATCTATTCTCCACCATTGATCTAATCTTTAGACCAACGGTCTGCGCTTTGTCGCATTCCCTTTCTCAATCGTATCGCATTTTCTCAGTCACTGCATTATATCCCCGACCTCCGATTGCAACTCCCCCGATTCATTCTCCACCGTTGATCTCGTTCTAATATCAACGGCGATTGCTTAATCGCCTATGTCCTCCCGATCGCGTAATCACATCGGAGATTTTCATCGCACCCCTTTTTCTCCTCCCGCCGATTACGATCTCCCGATTAGATCTGGACCATCCACGTGTCCAGATCCAATGGCTACGCTCCTGCCCCACCTTTTGAAGCATTTTATCCAAAAAAATGTAGGATTTCTTTATAATTTTATGTTTTTTGCAGGTTTTAAAAGGTCTCCGTCGTTATATTGAAGAAAAGCCAGGAGTTGGGAATGACGATTCCCATGCTTTCGGCCCATAAAAAGAACCATTCACAGGGCTCCATTCAAACGTTTTATCAACGTTTCATGTGCGCCGATACCATAAAATCCCTGTGCGGCCCTGCACATCGACAAGACACTATTTTATTCAAAAGAATAATTAAAGAGTATAATTTTGAAGACAAAGCACAGCAGATGAATATTAAAGACAAATATGCGGAATTACGGCTAAGAATGATTATCAAAAGCCTAATTCCCTGGATTAAAACACCATTAAAGAGAAACATAAGTGTTTGAAAGGCAAAAAAGACCTCCACTGTTCTATTTGAGGCAACTTGATTCCTCAGCTACCCTAAACGCCACCTGTGCCTCAAAGATTTCAACACAGAGGCCTAAGTTATTAATCAGATGAAGATATTCACCTCTAGTGGAACCGGGAAGTTACTTCTACAAGGGAATAAATGTAGAAATATCTGCAGAGTTACTCCGCACAGCACGCAGAGCCTCAAAGTCAAATAAGGCTCCCACCAAGTTTAAATTCATAATTGTAAAACATTAATACAGTAGTCCACCTGTACACTTCTCCATCGAGCCCCTCAAAGGGCCGGGAAGTAATTTAATCTGTATTAATGATCTTTGAGATATTTTGTCAGTTTTCACCTCCTCATTCTTCTATAAATACCTCACTAGAAGATGAGAAACTGTTGGTTGAATGCGTTGCTGAGCATTGCTATGTAATTGAGCCTGAAACTTCTGATTGTAAATATTATTCACTAGCCCTTGAAGCTCTGTTTGTAATAGCTAAGTTAGGCTGAATAGTGGAGATGATTGCTGAACTGAAACACTGGACTTGAAGACTGTAACTGGTTTGACATCAATAACAAGTTGTTTCTTGGGATCCTGGTCCATATTACTGGTGAAGTGCCCCTTTGTGTGTTATTGTTTTTTCCTTCTATGTATGCCATATTTTTCACTATTCTCTGATAGAGAACAACATTTACAGAGTTAGGATTTACTGTTTATCAGTTCCCTTCTCTAACTGAAAATCTTTATCTTAATGTTTTCCTCTTATTTTTTTGTTTAAGAATGATTCAATACAATTTAAGCAGTTAGGAATGTTGGAGTTACCTCATCCTACTGTTTGCATTAAACATTGTTCTTGAAAGTTATTTTCCTTATTTTCTTATTAAAGTTAGACTAGAAAGTGATGGTTTGCCCTGTTTCTAGCCTCTATTCTCCAAAGGCAGATTCTGAAAGTTTCCCTTAGTGTTGGCTGAAAGCAGACTAGGTTTAAAAGTATGTTATTTGATCTTAAGTTTCACTTTGTTTTCTCTTATGTGTTTTCATACTTTCTGAAGGTAATTATGTGGATTACTAGATTGTTTGTCAATTAAGCTGCTTTAATACAAACTTGCCCAAGAAGTCAATGGTTGGCCCTGCACTTGGTTGGTTTTAAACAGTTACTTAAGAGGCTTTTTCTTGTTTGGACTGACTATAAATCCCTTGTGAAATTATTATCAGTTTCCACCCCTCCAACACTTTATTGTTTCCATTCCATCATTTTAATCTCAATGATCTTGTGACATAGATGAATTGCCCCTTGGATCACTCTTGGTGTTGTTGTTTAATTGAATCCCTGTTATGACCTCATAGCCCAATGAACTAAAAACCAGCGTTATATCTATCTTTTTAGCCTAGTTTTTCTATTCACTTGCAACTTCTCACCTTTGAAACTCTTTGCACTTAAGACTTTCCACCTCAAACATTATTCATGCTCAACCATCCAGAAAACAAACAAAACCCTTGGCCTTCATAACTAGCCTAATATGATTACCCAAAAATTCAACGACAAATCCATCTTTGTACATATTGGAGAGATACCTCTTCGGATTCAGGAGGGCTAGATCCTAGAATCCCAAAGTTGGTTGAAACGATGTTGTTTCTGCAGTTTTAGTCTCACCGATCTGCTAAAATTATAGATCCCTAACATTTCTGGGGACTCCACTGGGGAAGGAATTTCCCTTAAACACTTCATAAAACCTTGAGAGTAAAAAGCAGCCTTTCCAAGAACTACCAAGTCATGGTAATCATGGTAAAACTTGTTTGAATCAATGACAAGCTAGATAAGACCTAGGATTCTCTTAAGACTTTATCTAACCTTGGAAGATGAGCTGGCTTAGCCATAAGAGTAAACTCTTTTTGTCTCATAATCGTAGCTAAGTTTTGAAACAAAGTTAGGATATTCGTAAAAACCATACAATTGAAAAATAACTTAGAAAAACCTAAAAATATTTTAGACTGGCTCTCAATAAACATGGTGGTGGACCATAAAACTTTTTACCTCCTTAGGAGCTAAAAACTTCCACTTGGCGACTCCACAATCCTTAACAGACCTTAAGACTCCACTGGGAAGAACCCTCATCATTTTTACATCAGTCAAACTCAGTTAGAAGACTGTAGGATTAAGATTTGTGTAAACATATTAGTTAACCTCTCAAATATTGTCATATCTGGTTGAACTTTTCTTGTTTATTTGGGTCTAGAAAACATAGCATAGTGGCTTCTAGAAAGATTCACACCAGAGCCCATCCTGAACCTGATCCACCTGAGATAGTTGATGACCCAGAAAGTATCCTTTGGAATTCTCCTAGGATTAAATTATCAACTATTTTCATATCACCCTTGAGAGCTAATTCAGTTCCCGAAAATCTTACAGCTCTACAACAATCACAACCCGACTTAGTAAATCCATTTAGAACTAGGTCATTTGATGATATAACTCATCTAGAGTATGAATTTCCACTTTCATCCCCTAAGACAAGTGAACATCATGGTAATAGAGAAACAACAACCCATGATTTGCATTTCCTTCACAATTTAGGTGTCTCTTATCCAAGATCAACTCAGCAGTCTATTGCTGGTCCATCCACTTCTACGCATCCTACATCCACTATCCAAACCACTCCACTTCAACCCACTTTCCCTCTTCTAAATCCACCTCCACCTCATGCCATGGCTGCATGGTATGCTCTCCTAGTCCTTCCTGTACCACTAGTCAATCTTCTACAGGATTATCAATCCAAAATTCCATTATATGATGCTAGCAATGCTACAAATGCATCACAAAATGTAGATAAAATGAATGACTACTTTGACAGAAATGAAATTGATGATGATTCTGTCAAGCTTAGGTTATTTTCTCAGAGATTAGGGGGAGAAGTAAGAAAATGGTTTAAAGGTTTAGCCCCCCATAGTATTAATGATCTCCAAGGCTTCCATCAAACATTCTTAAACAAATGGGAAGTAAAGAAGAATCCTCTCCAAGTCCTTTCTGATTACAAGAACCTCCATAGAAACACTGGGGAAAGTGTGCAAGCTTACTGCACTAGATTCAATAGTGTGTACAATGCACTTTCCCTAGAACTAAAACCTCCACAAGGCTCAGCGTTAAACAAGTTTCCTGAAGGGTTTGACTCTGACATGACCTATCAGCTGAGAGAAAGAGATTTTGCAACTCTTGAAGATATTCAAAGAGGTGCTCTTTCTGTGGAAGTCAAATTAGTGGAGAAAAGAGCAAGAATGAAAAATGAAAAGAGAGTGTCTTTTAGAGAGGAAAACAAACCTTCTACTTCAAACTCAAAGATGGAGAAAATGATGGAAAAAATTATGAAAGAGATGAGCATAATTAAGAGAGCACAAGAAAATCAAAACCAAACTACTCCTCAAAATAGAAACCATAACCAAAATCAGAATGTTAGAAGGAACCAACCTCCAAACAGACCTATGGAAGATGATCAACAGACCTCTCGTCCCTTTCATTAACACTATGTGAGGGAGGTTGAGGAAACGGATGAGATAACAGAGGGAGACGATATCAACATGTTTGGGGTGGAGGATGATGATTTTGAGATTCATTATGATAAAAAACAAGGCCTATATACACCTTATGATGAAAAAAGAGATAACGATGGAAATGATTATCAAGACATGGAAAATGTCATCATTGAGTCTCAAAGAGAATATGACCTTAGGAGTAAAACTATTCAACAAACTCCCAACACCAAAACCTCTAACCAATCTTCACAAAACAACACTATAACCAAGCCTAAAGTTGTCAAACAGAAGGACAAAATAGTAGCTGTAAATTATGATAAAGGTAAAGGGAAAAGCACTCAAAACAATGAAAAATAGAGTGCAGACACTAGTATTACTAACACGTCAGCTAGTACTCCTGTGAAAATAATTGTTTCAAGTGTAAATAAAACAAATCAGCAAGTTGATAATGCTGATAGAGTGACAGTTAATAAAGCTGAAACCAACATTTTTAAAAGCCAAATTCCTTTCAGCCTGGAGCAGGAAATTTCCAAAATCAAAATATTTGTTCCCTTAACTGAGTTAGCTACCCAACATGTATATAGAACCCAAATTTTGAAGGCTTTAAATATAGAGGAAAGTGGGGATACATTCAATCTTAATGATGACCAGCCAGAGCTTATTTTTGGTCCAAAGATTGAAGGTAAATATCAAGAAGGACATGTTCCTCCCTTTTATGTAAGTTTAAACGTTCATGACAAAATTTTACACAACGCTATGCATGATCCTGGGGCTTCTCATAATTTAATGCTTAAAGCTGTGATGGGGAGCCTTGGTTTAGAAATTACCAGACCATATAAAGACATGTACTCTTTTGATTCCAGCAGAGTAAGGTGTTTAGGATTAGTCAAAGACCTATGTGTTAACTTAGCCCAGATTCCAGCCAAATGCCTTGTTATGGATATTATTGTGGCTGATGTACCCCCCAAGTATGGAATGTTACTATCAAGGTCTTGGGGAGCTAAGTTACAGGGGACTATGAAAATGGACATGACCTACGCGACTATCCCTATTTTCAATCAGAATAGAATACTTTACAGGGAGTCTCATATGCAATACACGGTTACGAGTCAAGACAGACAACAGAACTACCCTTTATATTGTGTACATACCAGCCTTGATTCATTTATCATTTTTAACGAAGAAACATTAGATGAAAAAATAACTTTAACAGAGTTAGAGGCCGATAGAGACGAGGAAGAAAATACCACAAAACTAACGAAACATTTTGCTGCGTTGGAAAATGTTAACAAACTAAACAAGAGTCTTGAATTATAGGTCATACGTCCTTTGATTTTTAACCTGGACACTAAGGAAAACGACACTCAAATGAACACAAATCCCGGTGAATCAATACAAATGCGACTAAGTGCCGACATTCCACCACTGTTGAGCATGTTAGTTGAAGAGGACGGTAACCGAACAGTCAAAACTAAAAACAGTGCTCTATGGAGTATGTTTTTTTATGGATCCTGCACTAAAACTAACGCAGGCGTAGGTGTTTGGATTACTAATACTGAAAACAATCACATAGAAAACATTTCCTGTAAACTAAACTTTCAGTGTTCCAATAACATAGTGGAATATGAGTCCCTGCTTTTAGGCTTACGTTTGTTAAAAAAGATAGGAGCCAAAAGAATTAAAGTTGACGAGGATTCAGAGTTAATCATTAGGCAATTCAACGGGGATTATAACGCTCATCATCCCAGACTTCGGGCCTACCAAAGCGATGTTGGGACCTTTTGGAAAATTTTGAAGAGTCCCAATTGATTTTTTTCCCAAGAAAGAAAAACATTGCTGCCCACAGCTTAGCCTACGTAGCTAGAACATGCTTGACGCCACATGACAGCAAAGACTGTACAACTTAGATAAAATTCAGACCAGTTGTGCCTTATAATGAGAAATATTAGCAGGTGTTTGACAATGACAAACAAATAGAAGATGTCATGCAGTTCAAAAATGAATTCGAACTAAACAGATTGGACTTAGGCTATGAAACATACTGCAAGGAAGAAAATTTTCTTGATGAAGAAGAACTGTCTCCCAAACTTGCTAATATAAATCTGTTTTCAAGCAAACTTAAAAGAGAAATAGAAATGAATGCAGAATCTGGAACAAGGGAGTTAGAAACTTTGCATTCTAAAGATAGTTTTCCTAAAGGTCTAGCTCCTTTGGAAGAGTTGTTCGATTTTAATGATGTGGCAAATAAACCAAAACTAGAACCTATAGATACTAAGGTAGAAGAGTGCAATATAGGCAGTGAACTTAAACCTATGATGATTAAACTATCTAAGACTTTACCAGCTCACATTAAACTTAAATATATTGAGTTGTTTAAAGATTTTTCCGATGTTTTTTCCTGGAGGTACGAAGATCTTAAATCCTATGACACTGAGATAATACAACACAAAATTCCCTCAAGGACAACCAAAAAACATTCAAACAGAAGCTACGCAGAATAAACCCTGTTCAGTTACCACTGGTTCAAAAGGAGATCATGAAAATGAATGATGCTGGTATTATTGTCCCTATTAGATATTCTGAATGGGTATCTAATCTGGTGTCTGTTAGGAAGAAAATTGGAGAAATCAGGCTTTGTATAGACTTTAGAGACTTAAACAAAGCTTCGTTAAAAGACAACTACCCTTTGCCCAAGATGGATCATATTTTGCAAAGGGTGGTAGGTTCTAGAAGAATTTCTTTGTTGGATGGCTATTCAGGGTACAATCAGATCTTAGTTCTCCCTACTAATCAGTTAAAGATAGCCTTTACTACACCATGGGGCACTTTCGTGTATGTGAAAATGTCTTTTGGTCTAATGAATGCTGGAGAAACTTTCCAAAGAGCCATGGACATAGCTTTCTCGGAAGAAGTGGGCTACTTCATCATTATCTATCTCAATGATGTTACTGTATTTTCAAAAACAGATGAAGAGCATTTAGAACATTTAAGAAAAAATTTCGAGAAATGCAGAAAGTTTGGGATATCTTTAAACCCTAAGAAGAGACTATTTGGTCTCCAAGAAGGTAAAATTCTTGGACACATTATTTTGGAAGAGGGTATAAAGATAGATCCAAAAAGGATTGAGGCCATATTGCAAATCTCTCATCCCAGAAACATCATAGAGTTGTAGTCTTTCATTGGAAAGATCAAATTTTTGAGAAGGTTCATCCCCAACTTGGCTGAGCTCCTTAGGTATATCACAAACATGTTGAAGAAGGAGCAAGGGGTAAAATGGACCTTGGAAGCAAGGAAGTCCTTTGGGCTGGTGAAACAAGCATTAACCAAAACACCGGTTCTAATAAGTCTTGATTTTTCAAAATATTTTTATATATTTTCATTTACGTCGGAGCATACCATAGCTACTATCCTATTATAGAAAAATCCACAAGGACAAGAGCAGCCTATTGCATTTTTTAGCAAGGCATTGAGAGATGCCCCTTTGAAGTATAACATTATGGAGAAGCAAGCTTTTTCTTTGGTTAAAGATTTGAAGACTTTAGAGTATACATCCTTCACTCACACATCATTTCCTTTGTCCCAAACTCAGTTGTTAAAGACATTCTAACAGAGGACCCAGATGGTAAGAGAGGTAAGTGGATCATTGTTATTCTTGAGTATGATTTAGAGATAAAACCCACTAAACTCATCAAAGGCCAAGGTCTGGCTAGATTAATGGCTGAATCCAACTTTGAAGTTCTCGATATTAATATGATTAATTCTTTGGATGACCAAGAAGAATTCTCAACCCCTATAATAGACGATCATTTTATGAATTCTACTTGGTACACTGATATTGTTTATGTTTTGCTTAATTTAAATACACCTCTTGGTTTGACAAAAAAGAAGGCAAGATTCCTTAAATTGAAATCTGTAAACTATTGCATTATAGATAGATGTTTTTATTGGAAAAATTCAAGTGGTCTATTGCTTAAATGTTTGCCTGAGTTTGATGCAGAGAAGGTTAAGCATGAGTTCCATGAAGGAGAGTGTGGAGGCCATTTGTACTAGAAGACAACAACCAACAAAATTTTGAGGGCTGGTTTCTATTGGCCTACTCTTTTTCCTGATATCCATAAGATGATCATCGCCTGTCATAAATGTCAACTTTTTGAAGGCAAAATAAAACTCCTGCCCCTACCACTGCATCCAATTACGGTTGAAGCCACATTTCAACAGTGGGGACTTGAATTCATAGGAGAAATCCATCCCTCATCTTCTACCCAACATAGATGGATTCTCACTGCCACAGACTATTTCACTAAGTGGATAGAAGCCATACCTTGTAGGCAGGCCAATGATTCAGTTATTATAAAATTCATGGAGTCTAATATTCTCTCCATATTTGGTTGTCCTACCAAGATCATCACTGATAATGCATCAGCATTTGGATCAAAGAATATGGTTGAATTCTGTCATAGATATCAGATAACTTTGGGGCATTCCACGGCCTATTACCCTCAAGATAATGGACTTGCAGAATCCTCAAACAAAATTCTAGTGAACATAATCAAGAAACTGTTGGAGGACAACAAAAAGTCTTGGCACACAAAGATGGTTCATGCACTTTGGGCTGATAGATTAACTTTGAAGAAATCTATTGGCATGTCACCTTTTCAGCTCGTGTATGGTATTGCTGCAATTTTTCCAAACCACCTTGGTGTACCAGTAATGAAGTTGATTCAATAATTGAAAACTGAATATAATGACATGATCAGAAGAATAAATCAGACCATTCATCTTCAACAAACCATAGAGGAATTTTATAACAAAGCATTGCAGAAACATGACAGCATTAAAAATCTTTTTGACAGAAGAACAAAGGCCAACAATTTGAAGATTGGAGACAAAGTTTTAAAGTGGGACTCAAGGAGGGAAGACAAGGGCAAGCATGGAAATTTTGACAACTTATGGCTTGGCCCTTTCTCAATTAGTTCAGCTGCTGGTAACAATGCATTTTTCTTGTAAGAGTTGAATGGAGCAGATTTGTTTGGAGGTCCTGTCAATCGCAGGATGCTTAAACATTACTTCTCTTAGTCCATGCTATTATGTTTTGAAGCCTTCTTTTTATCTTTTTTCCATTATAAATATCCCATCCATCATTGCATTCAAAGTTAGAAAAATTAAAATACAAAAACAAAAGAAAAGAGGGCAGATTGTGAAAACAATAAAGATATAGCCCCATACCAAAATAGAGAAAAAAATCTGAAAGTGTGCAAGCTTAAATGCCACTCCTACAAAACACACTTCTAGTTAGTCAAAAAACCTAATCTTGACTAATTAGCTTTTTAATTTACTGCTGATAGGAGAGTGAAATTGATTTTCCAAACTGTTTAAATCTTGGTTTATCAGTAGGTATATTAGGATAGAAATGAAAGGTTCAAACATGTTCAAAACCTGGACCTAAGTTTCCGAGCAAGAGATGACTCAAATCTGTTTTTATTTCTGAGTCAAGAGATGTAAATCTAGTTCTTATTACCTCAAAATCTGAACCAAAGAAAGAAGAAGAAACAGCTCAAACAAAGTTAAAACAGAGCTGTAAAAGAGAAGGCGGTACTTTAAATTTTCAAATCTTAAAGCCTTCCATTTTTATTTCATTTTTCTGCAAAATAAATGTCTATGTGCAGCTTGTTTCATGCCATAGATCAGCATCAAGTTAGACTGTTTAATCCTGACTTAAATGCTTTAAAGTTCTATTGTAGAAATTAGAGAATAAAATCTGTTGGACAGTTTAATCCCAACAGATAGTAAAATAGGTAGAGAAACATCTAAAATCAACTGTTAAATCTGAGTTCAGGGAGAAATAAGGAGTAGAAATAGATTAAATTTCCTTCTTTCAAAAGAATAATATGTTGTAAAAAGAGTTTTCCAATCCAAGTGCACTCTGAATGAAGAAAAAATGTTAGATCAGTAGGATTGGGTAGGTAGAAAGCTTGTTGATGAAGATCCATTGTTTTCATAGCTGCTAATAGGTTTTAAGAGAAGATCATCCCAACAAAGGAAGAGCAGCCCAATGGATCAGGCACAAGTCTACCTCCCATAAAGAATAATAGATGTGGCACAGGTCAGCCTCCTAGGGAAAGCAAGTTTGAAGTTCTTGATGCCTTCAAGAAGGCATCATCCCCAAGTGGAGCCACTGTTAGCCACCTATAATATTTGTTATACCAAAAGGTGGCTAAGACTTTTTGAGCCTCCAAGGAACAAATTTTATCACTAAAAGGTCAGAGGTGCAAGACTTTTCTAGGCCTCGTGCCTGCGGCAAAAATCTTCTTTGTTGTTCATTTTTCATACTCAGAATGCTAACTGAAATCATGGCTTGCTCCAAAATCATCATTTTTTTCTACTTTCCTTCTCAAAAATTGACCTTCATTTGCTCCCCTTTTTTCATGAATTTCCTCTATTTTTCCATGTTTTCCTTTCTTCCCTTCATGAAAACCTTCTTTCCATAGTTAAAAACTCACTTTTTAACTATTTCGAAACCCCCATTTTCCATTGAAAAACTATGGAATTTCCATAAAAAACAAATTTTTATTACCTATGGACTTAAGCCCCTTGGGCTAAGTCCCAACCACTTCCCCCCATGCCCATGCGCCCCCCCATGCCCATGCATTAAAACCGAGCGCTTGAACCTTTTAAACTCTTCTAATCTCAATCGGAGAAATCAAAATGGGTAGATTAAAAAGACCAGGCCCGATGGCCCAGGTTAGGTCAGCCCTTTTGTTTTATACACCCGGAGCATATCACATTTCTTAAGACATTAATGCCCAGTCGGGGGGCGCCTATCCACGTTTTATATATTTTCCGTCCCCCAAAGCAAAAAACCTTTGTTTTTTCCAAAGTTTGAGTTTTCATATATTAAAAGGGTTTTCTGCCGTTTCATTTTTTAGAACTAATCCCCACCGTTGATTGAAAGCCGATCAAACGGCCATCGCTCCATCACATCGAAGGCTTCAATCGCATCGCAAAGTTTAACTTGCTGTTTCATGTTCCAACCCCCGATCACCAATCACCCGATCTATTCTCCACCATTGATCTAATCTTTAGATCAATGGTCTGCGCTTTGTTGCATTCCATTTCTCAATCGCATCGCATTTTCTCATTCGCTGCGTTATATCCCCGACCTATGATTGTGACTCCCATGATTCATTCTCCACTATTGATCTCGTTCTAAGATCAACAGCCATCACTTAATCGCCTCTGTCCTCCCAATCGCGCAATCGCATTATAGATTTTCATCGCACCCCTTTTTCTCCTCCCGTCGATTATGATCTCCTGATTAGATCTGGACCATCCATGTGTCCAGATCCAACGGCTACGCTCCTTCCTCACCTTCTGAAGCAGTTTATCCAAAAAAATGTAGGATTTCTTTATCATTTTATGTTTTTTGCAGGTTTTAAAAGGTCTCTGTCGTTATATTGAAGAAAACCCAAGAGTTGGGAATGACGATTCCCATGCTTTCAACCCATAAAAGGAACCATTCACAGGGATTCCATTCAAACATTTTATCAATGTTTCATGGGCACCGATACCATAAAAGCCCTGTGCGGCCCTGCACATCGACAAGATATTGTTTTATTCAAAAGAACAGTTAAAGAGTATAAGTTTGAAGACAAAGCACAACAGATGAATATTAAAGACAAATCTGGGGAATTACGGCTAAGAATGATTATCAAAAGCCTAATTCCCTGGATTAGAACACCATTAAATAGAGAAAAAAATCTGAAAGTGTGCAAGCTTAAATGCCACTCCTACAAAACACACTTCTAGTTAGTCAAAAAACCTAATCTTGACTAATTAGCTTTTTAATTTACTGCTGATAGGAGAGTGAAATTGATTTTCCAAACTGTTTAAATCCTGGTTTATCAGTAGGTATATTAGGATAGAAATGAAAGGTTCAAACATGTTCAAAACCTGGACCTAAGTTTCCAAGCAAGAGATGACTCAAATCTGTTTTATTTCTGAGTCAAGAGATGTAAATCTAGTTCTTATTACCTCAAAATCTGAACCAAAGAAAGAAGAAGAAACAGCTCAAACAAAGTTAAAACAGAGCTGTAAAAGAGAAGGCGGTACTTTAAATTTTCAAATCTTACAGCCTTCCATTTTTATTTCATTTTTCTGCAAAATAAATGTCTATGTGCAGCTTGTTTCATGCCATAGATCAGCATCAAGTTAGACTGTTTAATCCTGACTTAAATGCTTTAAAGTTCTATTGTAGAAATTAGAGAATAAAATCTGTTGGACAGTTTAATCCCAACAGATAGTAGAATAGGTAGAGAAACATCTAAACTCAACTGTTAAATCTGAGTTCAGGGAGAAATAAGGAGTAGAAATAGATTAAATTTCCTTCTTTCAAAAGAATAATATGTTGTAAAAAGAGTTTTCCAATCCAAGTGCACTCTGAATGAAGAAAAAATGTTAGATCAGTAGGATTGGGTAGGTAGAAAGCTTGTTGATGAAGATCCATTGTTTTCATAGCTGCTAATAGGTTTTAAGAGAAGATCATCCCAACAAAGGAAGAGCAGCCCAATGGATCAGGCACAAGTCTACCTCCCAGAAAGAATAATAGATGTGGCACAGGTCAGCCTCCTAGGGAAAGCAAGTTTGAAGTTCTTGATGCCTTCAAGAAGGCATTATCCCCAAGTGGAGCCACTGTTAGCCACCTATAATATTTGTTATACCAAAAGGTGGCTAAGACTTTTTGAGCCTCCAAGGAACAAATTTTATCACTAAAAATTGTTGGCTCTTGAAGACTTTTCTAGGCCTCATGCCTCTGGCCAAAATCTTCTTTTTTGTTCCCATTTTTCATACTCAGAAATTCTGCTGAAATCATGAGAAGAAACTGCTCCAAAATCATCATTTTTTCCCTTTCCCTTCTTTCAAAATTGACCTTCATTTGCTCCCTTTTTCCCCATGAATTTCCTCTATTTTTCCATGTTTTCCTTTCTTCCCTTCATGAAAATCACCCTTCCATAGTTAAAAACTCATTTTTTAACTATTTCAAAACCCCCCATTCCTTTGAAAACTATGAAAAATTCATAAGAAATACAGGCCTTTTTCTATGGACCTAAGCCCCTTGGGACAAGTCCCAACCACTTCCCCCCACATGCCCATGCGTTAAAACCGAGCGCTTGAACCTTTTCGGCACTAATCTCAATCGGAGAAATCAAAATGGGTAGATTAAAAAGACCAGGCCCGATGGCCCGATTGCGATTGGCCCTTTTGTTTTATACACCCCGGGCATATCACATTTCTTAAAGACAAAATGCCCCACAGTCGGGCGCCTATCCACGTTTTATATATTTTCCGTCCCCCAAAGCAAAAAACCTTTGTTTTTTCCAAAGTTTGAGTTTTCATATATTAAAAGGGTTTTCTGCCGTTTCATTTTTTAGAACTAATCCCCACCGTTGATTGAAAGCTGATCAAACGGCCATCGCTCCATCACATCGAAGGCTTCAATCGCATCGCAAAGTTTAACTTGCTGTTTCATGTTCCAACCCCCGATCACCAATCACCCGATCTATTCTCCACCATTGATCTAATCTTTAGATCAATGGTCTGCGCTTTGTTGCATTCCATTTCTCAATCGCATCGCATTTTCTCATTCGCTGCGTTATATCCCCGACCTCTGATTGTGACTCCCATGATTCATTCTCCACTATTGATCTCGTTCTAAGATCAACAGCCATCGCTTAATCGCCTCTGTCCTCCCAATCGCGCAATCGCATTATAGATTTTCATCGCACCCCTTTTTCTCCTCCCGTCGATTACGATCTCCTGATTAGATCTGGACCATCCATGTGTCTAGATCCAACGGCTACGCTCCTTCCTCACCTTCTGAAGCAGTTTATCCAAAAAAATGCAGGATTTCTTTATCATTTTATGTTTTTTTGCAGGATTTAAAAGGTCTCTGTCGTTATATTGAAGAAAAGCCAAGAGTTGGGAATGACGATTCCCATGCTTTCAACCCATAAAAGGAACCATTCACAGGGCTCCATTCAAACATTTTATCAATGTTTCATGGGCACTGATACCATAAAAGCCCTGTGCGGCCCTGCACATCGACAAGATATTGTTTTATTCAAAAGAACAGTTAAAGAGTATAAGTTTGAAGACAAAGCACAACAGATGAATATTAAAGACAAATCTGGGGAATTACGGCTAAGAATGATTATCAAAAGCCTAATTCCCTGGATTAGAACACCATTAAGGAGAAACATAAGTGTTTGAAAGGCAGAAAAGACCTCCACCGCTGTATTTGAGGTAAATTGATTCCTCAGCTACCCTAAACGCCACCTCTGCCTCAAAGCTTTCAACACAGAGGTCGAAGTTATTAATCAGATGAAGATATTCACCTCCAGTGCAGCCAGGAAGTTACTTATACAAGGGAATCAGTGCAGAAATATTTCCAGCGGTACTCCGCACAACATGCAGAGCCTAAAAGTCAAATAAGGCTCCCACCGAGTTTAAATTCATAATTGTAAAACATTAATACAGTATTCCACCTGTACACTTCTCCATCGAGCCCTTCAAAGGGCCGGGAAGTCATTTAATCTGTATTAATGATCTTTGAGATCTTTTGTCAGTTTTCACCTCCTCATTCTTCTATAAATACCTTAGTAGAAGATGAGCAACTGTTGGTTGACTGCGTTGCTGAGCATTGTTATGTAATTGAGCCTGAAATTTTTCATTGTAAATATTATTCACTAGCCCTTGAAGCTCTGTTTGTAATAGATAAGTTAGGCTGAATAGTGAAGATGATTTTTGAACTGAAACACTGGACTTGAAGACTGTAACTGGTTTGACATCAATAACAAGTTGTTTCTTGGGATCCTAGTCTATATTACTGGTGAAGTGCCCCTTTCTTTGTTATTGTTTTTTCCTTCTATGTATTCCATATTGTTCACTATTCTCTGATAAAGAACAACATTTATAGAGTTAGTATTTACTGTTTATCAATTCCCTTCTCTAAATGAAAATCTTTATCTTAATGTTTTCCTCTTATTTGTTTGTTTAAGAATGATTCAATACAGTTTAAGTAGTTAGGAATGTTGGAGTTCCCTCATCCTACTGTTTGCTTTAAACATTGTTCTTGAAAGTTATTTTCCTTATTTGCTTATTAAAGTTAGACTAGAAAGTGATGGTTTGCCCTATTTCTAGCTTCTATTCTCCAAAGGCAGATTCTGAAAGTTTCCCTTGGTGTTGGCTGAAAGCAGACTAGGTTTAAAAGTACTTTATCTGATCTTAAGTTGCACTTTTTTTTCTCTTATGTGTTTTCATACTTTCTGAAGGTAATTATGTGGATTACTGGATTGTTTGTCAATTAAGCTGCTTTAATACAAACTTTCCCAAGAAGTCAATGGTTGGCCCTGCACTTGGTTGGTTTTAAACAGTTACTTAAGAGGCTTTTTCTTGTTTGGACTGCCTATAAATCCCTTGTGAAATTATTATCAGTTTCCACCCCTCCAACACTTTATTGTTTCCATTCCATCATTTCAATCTCAATGATCTTGTGACATAGATGACTTGCCCCTTGGATCACTCTTGATGTTGTTGTTCAATTAAATCCCTGATATGACTCCATAGCCCAATGGACTAAAAACCAGCATTATATCTATCTTTTAACCTAGCTGTTCTATCCACTTGCAACTTCTCACCTTTGAAACTCTTTGCACTTAGAACTTTCCCCTCAAAACAGTATTCATGCTCAATCATCCAAAAACAAACAAAACCATTGGCCTTCATAACTAGCCTAATATCATTACCCCAAACTTCAAAGACAAATCCATCTTTGCACTTATTGGAGAGATCCCTCTCCGGATTCAGGAGGGCTAGATCCTAGAATCCCAAAGTTGGTTGAAACGATGTTGTTTCTACAGTTTTAGTCTCACCAGTCTGCTAAAATTACAAATCCCTAACAGGATGGTTGTGTTCCTCTTGTGGATGGCAGCATTGGATCAGGAAGCAGTGGCAACGTATCCCAACAGCCACACCATAGCAACGGTGGTAGCGTTCCTTTAATTAGGAAATGACTCACGGGCTTATGATCTCTAGCAGCACTCCGAGCTTATCTCTACCCCACCACTCTGTTGTGCCTCTGCTGAGGAAAAAAGAAAAAGAACTTCCTGCAACTTTCCTATGATTGCAGTGGCAATATGCAGGAGGCAGTGTACATAGGAGGCAGTATGCAGGAGGCAGCATACACGCAGAGGGCAGGGGCAGGGAACATGCAAAGGGAAAGAACAAGGTTGGTAGGCAGCATTTAGCACTTCTCCACACATGCTCCTCCTCTTCTTGACTGTAGAAGTGCAAGGCTATAGTGGCACCCAGATAAGTAGGCAGGCAGTGCAAGGATCCTCCTTGAAGTAAGCATTAGGAATCGTAGATTGGTCCTCTAGGTAGGCAGGCAGTGCTAGGCTCCTCCTCACACAACTGTGGTCTGATACCAAGATAAAAATGATGTTTGAATGGATTATTAAATAATCCCACTGGGCAGCTCTACGAAAGAGAGTCTGAACCAAGAGAGTCTGGCTTCTGCAAAACACTCTCCATTCTTCATACAATTCAGGCATTATATAGGACACAAGATCTAGGGAAGTTAGAACTGTACCCCGAGAAATAGAAACTAATTCCTATCTTAAGGTCTTGTGAACCAAATCACTAAAATAAGAGATTATCCATTATCTTCAATCCTTATTATTTCCAAATTCATCTTGTTTAATCCATAATCCTCTCTTTAAACTTACTTCCCAAACAGTCCAAAAACACAACAATTTCCTTGTTAGCTCCAGCAGAATTTCACACAACTTGAATTGATTCATGCTTCAGCAAAGCTAGAGTCCTCCATGAATAGCTTAAGGTCCATGGGCTTCTAACTTATCCACAAATCCACTTTTGTATGCTTTCTTGTGCATGACCATATCCTTTTATAATCAAGTTTCCCTCTTAAAAAGGCAACACTTGTAAAGACAGATTGGACAGAAAGCTGCTTGGTGTGCTGAGGCAGCTCTTAAAAAGTGACAGTGAGATGCTTGACATGCAAGAATGAATGTTGAATGACAAATATCATCTTACGGTAAGGTTCTATGTTTTAAGTGACATCTCATGATTTAATCATGACACATACATGCCAAAAGGGTAATGACGACCTCAGACATGGCTATGTACCTTTGAGTTAACCATTAGAGACTCAAATGACATTCACCTTAACTCCTCCAATGTTGAACTGAGACCTTGCACCAGATTCGAAAAAACAGACAGAAATACCCTTTTTCATAGTGTGGTTAGTTCATTTACTAACAGTTTCTCTATGAAACTATTAGGTTGTTATGTAGCGAAAAATGTCTTTTTAAAGTGTAAAATTCTACAAAAAGAAGAAAAACTAGCTAAAGTGATGTTTTTGAATTCAAAATATTGGGAAATGAAATATGTCAGCAAATGATGACTGTTGGGACATGATATGACTTGAATAGAGGTGGGTTTGAACCTTAGGATAGGTTAAAGATGAAAATTTTAAAAATTTCCTGTACCAAATTATGAAAAATGAACTCTATAACCATACCTTTGACAAATGAACTCAAAGACCATGCCAAATAATGTTTCATTTTTCTGAGTGATAACACTAAGTGTCACATAGATCTAAAATTTGGACCTAGAGGGTTTTTTACTGTTATCTTTACAAATCTTATAGATAAATAAAGAATCTTTGAAGGAGGTCTATATTTCTATTACAATGTAGGGTTATTTTTACAGTAGTGGGAAGAATGATATAACCTTGATCAAGAATAATTTCTGGCTACAGCATTTTAGGTATGAATATTTGCACTCCCGATGAATTTTTGGGACCCAGAAATTTTTGAAGGAATCCTTAACTCTCTTGGTAGCTTTGTCAATAGTTGAAACAATGCAACGAGGTTGGTATACCTCTTTTTTTCGCATATGCATTTATATGAATATATATGAGCCGATACCAAAATCAATCGAACTGGAATATGATGGGAAATTATGGCACCAGCTTCTTGATTACGAACATATTCTGTTTAGATGTCGCAGATGCAATGAATATGGACATATTTACAAAACCTGCCCTCCTAACAATGATCCTGAGAAGTTGGAAGGAAAGTAATTAGAAAGAGGAGGAGGGTCACCTAAAAAAATAAGACAGATTCAAGAATGTAATGAGAAAAAGGAAGAATGGTAAGATGCATGCAAGTCAAATTAGTAGGCCAATGAAACAAAAGAATACACAAAACATATATGAAATACTGCAGGAACTTGGGGAAAATTCAAAGGTAGTTAAACAGCTTAATGACAAAGGGCAAGGAATGTTAATACAAAAAGCTCAGAAAGATAAAAGAAAGCGACCACTAGAATCAACAGAAAAAGAAGAACACATGCAAATGGTGGATAAATCAGTGATGGAGGTACATATGAGCAAGGTGGAGTTAAGTACAAAGGAAGTAGTGTTAACACAACTTCTACAAGAATGGAAGTATTTTGATGACAAATTTATACCAGATAACTAGAAGAAGTTGTAAAAAGAAAAATTTGGACAATATTTAACCTCCCAATCTCATAAACGGATGGATATAGTGGAAAACCAAATATCTAAGGAGGCCCTCTCTCAGGAACCAAGTACCCAAACCAAAGGAGGAAAAAAAAAGGGGACGAAAGAATTTACAAGAATCGATACAAATGGTAGGAGAAATGTTAGTTCATTCGAGAAGGGTAATACCATTATCAATGGTATTTCGAAAACTACAAAAATCTCAAAAATGAAAGTGATGTTGTGTAATATAAGAGGCTTAAATAGTAAAGGAAAATAGAGCTATTTAAAAGAAAGAATAAAAATAGAGAAACCATAGGTGATGTTGATTCAGGAAAATAAGGTTTTAGGGAAAACACGAGAAGAAACCATTAAATTATAAAAACCCCATTATGAATAAATGGCTAAATATTCGAGAGGAAGTGTCGGTATAATAACCATTTTATGGAACCCAGCTGATATTATGGCAGAAGGTTGGCTTAGGCTTCCGCTTATTCTAACTGGCCAATTTAGACAAATTGGGACAAACAACAAAATTATAATTTCCTCAGTCAATGGGCCTCATATTCCATGAAAAAAAGAGGTGTTCCTTAATAGCATAAGACCGCTTAGTAATATTTTGTTGTAGTTGCTACAACACCACCCGAGATTTTGGTTATATTAAAAATTTTGGTTCCCCTCCCCCCTACTCGCTTAGCCATTAGGGTTTCAACCCAACCTTTAGTCGGTGACACCCCCGTAACCTATTCCTTCGAAACCCTGTCACCACACCCTCTTGCCTTGATGTCTCACCAATACACTAGGGCTTGGGGATCTGTTACTTCAAATAACAATGAGATTCCCTCTATTGGATTCAGAAATAACTTTCCCCCGGATTTTCATGATAGTGGCCTCATATGTGATTGACATATTTCCAGCCCCTCGCAAACCTTCTCATCATCCTGGCAAGATACTTTCGTTGCAATCATGCCATGTGTGGAGGTATCTTGTGCAACAGCTGTGATCATGCATGTACTTGAGTGGAATTTTTCCTGTGTTAAGTACTTGATATATTTTCATTAGAATCGCTTTCACCATGGATCATTTGGACATTCTGTTTGGGTATTCCTCCAGGCTTGTGGTCCCATGTTAATTATTTTCAAATTTAGGGGCATCGTTCTCTAAATTTACCATGGAATAATTATATTATAATATGTCATGTAGGTCGAGTCCATGGAGAATATGATTAACAATATCACCATCACACAAAAGGAAAGGAATTGAAACTAAAACTATAGAGGCTTGATTTCGCAAGGGACAAATGGCATGATAATTGGGGAACTTAAGGTCACAGTTAAGCGACATCCTTGCCATTTTTATTACCTCATTCTTGAGGAGCTGCTTGCAGAAGGTTTGGGCATCAAGTGTGCCAAGTTTAACAACAACACCCACATCCTAGAGGGCCTGAACAAATATCCAATCCGATCATAAGGGGGATTTTAAAGTCCTTTGTTTGTCATGGAAACTCTTTTAATGAGGATCATATGTCATTATGACTTAGTTCATCGCTTCTATCAATACACGATAATCAAGGTGCGTAACTCTAAGATTTGGGATGTGATAGAAAAATGAGAGAAGGGAGCTGAAATCTCCTCTCACCCACCATGTTCCCACCATGCACAGTCGAGTAAGGACCACTCTTGAGCAGGGAATAATTTTCAAATAATTGTGGATGGCAGTCATATAAATAAAGGGTATAAATTATGAAGATGAAATAGAACTAACGATCGGCTTACAAAATGTTTTGGAGCCAAAGTCATTTATAGTTTCATATGGCGACGATTGTGCCTCAATAGAACAGAAAAGGGGAAGTCGGCAGAGAGGAGGTTGGGTCATCTCTGAAATGTACAGCTAAGTGGAGGATGCATATTTTAGCGACATGAACATGTTTTAGAATCAATTTATTAAAGCTACCTCCACAAAACTCAACTGCTCAAAGTGCACCTTGCATGTTAACTTAAAAAAACATTCAGAGAGCATCAAATTCATGTACTTCTAGTCGGCCGAGAGGTCTGTCTGCTGTTGAGATCGCTTCTACTATTAAATCCACTGGGTTTTTATGGAAAGAATGTGGAACATCACGTTATATGCAATTCTATATGAGGAACCATAGAGTAGCAACAACGAGCTAGGCTAGGGAACACAAAGAAAATGGAAGGTGCATTACATCTAGCCCGGGGAATGCACGTGATCACCTCACAAAAGGATGATCGTGTTGTTCACTCTTTCACATTTGTAGCTAAATATAGAGGTTGGAAATACATTACTAGGAGTGTCTACCATTCAATGGTTTCACAACCTTCTCATGGGCACCTGGCGCAGATCCAATTGCTAGAAAATGCATCCAAGACACATTTTATGCACTCAATGCACCTTGGGAATTTTGTCACGAGTTGATAAAATGAAAATTGATGACTCAGGGATGTGTGATAACCACGCATGGTTTGTTCCGTGTCGATTCATCCCTTTCCAAGTTGATGACATCAGGAAACAAGGTAGTCTGCAAGAATGTGAGGAAATATGAGGCTATCCTTGGGTTGTTTCCTTAATAACCTCGTCCATGGAATTGCCTAGCACTTCCCACTGCCTGAGCAACATCATCTTCAAGGTGTGCGACCAAACTGGTCACCAATTCATAATATAGATCTCCATCTTATCATCTAGGAGATGCGACCTCACCAAGAATGCGACTAGGCACAAGCATCTATAAGCAGTCCAACAATGTGACTTTCATTATATTGCGAATTTGCAACTTCCAGGAAGTCACACTATCCCTCAAGTCATTGGGTCACACAGGTTTAGCAACAGGATAGCAATTCGACTTCCATTACACTATGACTTTAAGACTACCAGGAATTCACACACACTCTCTCTAAGTCGGGTGGTCGCATCACCACACCTCAACCAAACTCCCAGATTTCCCGATATGCGACTAGGCGACTGCTAATGAGTCACACTGCCACTGGGGTCACAAGATCTCACCTCAAGAAGGCAGCTGAAGTTGCGACCTTCTTTAAATGATAACCTTGTGACCTTTGAACACCAAATAAATCACTCATACTTTGTATTCATGAACTATGGGAGCCTTTCGATGGTGTTTGGGAGAGGGAGAATGATGATTGGCATCACCATGGTGCCATGATATTAAACATGTCAACACACAAGTTTGCAAGCAATTTCAAGGACTAGAAATTCTTGCTTGTGATATTACTTCTTATATTTAATGAAATTACATTTCTCTCGATACTTAATTTTGGATTATATGTATAATATTTAAGCTTAGTTAATATTTGTGTGTATGTGTAGGATTGAATATGTGACGACAGATCCCTGATGCTTACGAGCACACTCTGAAATATGAACTTTATCATACACTAACCCCATTCCAAAACGGTCTCATCCTTATCGCTATCTCGATGCAAACCTTATGAAAATGGGAGGAATACCATTGGTGGATATTATGGTTGCCTTTGTGGAGAACTTAAGGAAGATGTAGTCCCAGTTAATACTATACATCCAACGTGTTTTGAACCAACCAGAGGCATGAGTCAATATCAGCAACGCAAATCTCTGTGCCAACTTTCAATGTAGATGGATCTAATAACAGAGGCACCTAGGATGAAAAAAGACATCATTTTTGTTCTTCTCGACAGGCTCAAATGCGAACATTTAGATCCTGGGAAAACTCAATGGAAACCATGTTGTGGCACAACAGTTAATCACATAGGGGTCTAAATTTATTATTTTCTAAATCACTCTTTCAGCAAATTAAATGTATTTCAACATCAATCTTTTTAAGAGATGCATGACCTGTGTTATTTGTTTGTAGGATAAGTTGGGGTTTCCTCTGCCAAGGAACGTGGGTCCTTAGAAAGCTCGAAGAACCTCACTATAGGCTCAATGGAACATCTATCACTAGTCCATTCACCCAGGACTAGTACCAGGGAAAGACATCATGTTTCGCAAGGTATCAGCTCTCCAAAAGAGAAATATTGAAGGAGTAGCCCTAGGTTCCAGCTTCCCAGGTCACAACTAACCTTAGGTCACAGATTACCCTAGGTCACAGGTTGGTAATGACCCTAGGTTGCAGGGCGTAGATGACCCCAGGTCATAGGTCGTAAATGACCTTAGGTTTCTGGTTGCAGGTGACCCTAGGTTGCTAGTCACAGATGACCCCAGCTCGCAAATCACAGGTCAGAAATGACCCTAGGTTGTAGGTCACAAATGACCTTGGGTCACAGTTCACAAATGGCCCAAGTTGCAAGCCATCCTAACAATTGGGAAGGCCAAGTGTCAAGGGCAACTCAAGAGTAATCTCAGCCTATATGTGCAACTTCGGGAAATGATGAATGGAATTTTAGCTTCTGAGTTGAAGTGAGGATGAGAGAGCGAATCAGTGCTTGAGAGCTAAAGGCACTCGGCTCTTGGTATCAAGTGAAGGGAATTGTATTCAGGCTAGGGTTTTGGTATCAGGCTTTGAGATGAATAGCCCATGTTCGACTATTGGGTTTTGACGAGTTTTAAAATATTTACTTGAAGTTGCACCAACATTAGTAATATATTCTCTATTTCCAGCACTGATTCACATGATTTATTGTGGTGATCATACTAGCTATTTGATATTTCACTATGTTTGTACATGTGCTTTCATAAAAGAAATTGGTTATAGAGTGATCCATAGTGATTGCATATACGTTTGCTTTATAATCAATGTTTATTTGTTCCTTGCCATGTCAGTGATCTATTGTGAACTATTTTGCAGTTAACTTCTGGCATGTTTTATTTCACGTACGTATAACTGGGTTTTGGCTAACCAATCCCGCTCATGGTGTGCCCCATTTTATTTTCTTCTTAGACTTGCTTACATCTTTGTTTGTGGTTCGTCAATATTGGGTTGATTTCGCTTAACTAATTGGTCATTTTACACTTGCCTCCATTTCATCATATTCTCACCTGAAAACCAAGAGTGGAAACACTTATGGCGACATCCAAGCCTACATACCGGATGGGGATTCTACCCCAAATGGTGTGATTTCTAATTGGGATCTTCCACTGCGGAGACCCCCTTGTTGTTGGCGGTACAATTTTTCCCATCAAAAAATTGGCGCTAGAAGGAGGGCCAGAAGGCAGGCTCAGCCCTTACAGCCTGTATTTAGTCTCATATCTATAAATGGCTAATCACCAAATCATTATCCATAGATGTTTACCAGATTTATCTGTTTATCGATGCTCAATCCCTGATGAACCTCTATATCACTTGTCTCTGTTAAAATTCAATGGTGAGAATGGAATTTCTGTAACCGAGCACCTTTCTAATTTCCTGGAGTTTTGTGAATATTAAGTAGTTTATTATGAAGAGATAGCTTGTTTTCTCCTCTACCTCAATCTCGAATTTTGCGTTAAGAAATGGTGCCGTATGTTGCTAGCAACTTCCATCCATTTGTTCGAGTAACTCGCCAATGAATTTCAACAATATTTTCACAGGTACGATTTTCAAAATCTATTAATAAGGTTAAATGAGTTCAGGATGAGACCCCAGGAATCTCTAGAGGAGTTTACTGTTATATTTTTTTGTCCTTTTTTTGAGTTCCTTAAAAGAGATTTCGTTTGGGCATATTTAATTGAACAATTTCGACAAGCGGTTTTCATTTTTCTGCAATACCTTCAATGTACAACAAATCCTAATCCCAAATTTTGTTGTGAGGATCCTCAAGTTACTAGTCATCCAGATTCTGTCCCTAATATTTTCTTGTCCATCTCTCTGAGTTCAGAACAAATTTAGGCCTCCAAGGAGAAAACTGTTATTTGTGAAATTTATCTTCCTCCTCCTAATCTACTATGTAATGGATTTTTGGTTGCAAATTATGATAGGTGCTTACATGAAAATGAAATATGTTGTATCACATCTCAATCTTTCATACACCTTGTCAAATCAAAAATTGAAAACCATATTGCCTTAACATCTCTCCCTGTTGATGAAACCAATCTTGAGTCGACTAAACATTTGCCCGGGTCTAGTTCTCAATCTCATTCACATACCGACGATGAACTGGGCCTTATCCTGAATAAATCTGATTACCTTGTAAAATTCTTCAATCATTATGTGCATGCAGGTTCATTGGCCTCTCTAGATGACCCTGATGTGCGAGGTGAAAGTCCTTGTAAAATTTGTACCCCTGCATTCCAATCGCTACATCCATTATTACCTAATTCATTTCTTGAGTTTTCCACACCAGTAATTTCTTGAAATTATTTAGAATTGTCTCGTGTTGTTGTTGATGATAGTGATGGACACAAGGGTAATGTTTCACAGTCACATTACAAAATCGATAAGTCACTTATTTCCAATCCCTTTTATCTGCAATATTTAAAAGGCCAAGAGAGTTATTGCATGTCTCGACAATATCAAGATGACTCTCTTACTTATTCATCCCCATTTTTAACCCTAGAGGAGCCTAACATACCAGATATCCAACCTCATCAAATTGATGACTTCAATTATCGTTACTTATCTGAAAACATATTCACTCATGCCTCTGGGGATTTCCATTCATATCTACCTGTCGACCATATGAAGCCACCAAAATTCGATGATCTGCTTTTTGATGATTCGGGGACTTATAAGGAAATCAAAGCAATTCAACTTCTACTGATGGTTATCTTAGGTTCTCACGATCCTGATGAGTGTTGGGTATGTGTTATATTCTTTCCACAACTAGCTCCACATGATGTACATTGCGCCGGGTGTAGCAGGGGGGTCACAAGGGGGGCGGCAGCCCCCCCTGTCGGGGTCGGGGGTAGCGCCCCGGCGAATTTTTTTTTTTGGTATGCGGTCCCACTCATATGCGGACCCACCCATGTTTTTTGCATGAGTTTGCACATGGTTTTGGGGTACGATGGTTTTCGACCCCTGGTATTTTGTAGATCCGGTCAAGGGAACTACAGTTATGTTCTAATCCAGGGTTAATGGATTGAGGTTTTTGTATGCTTCGGCATGTATATATATGTGTTGTAACACTAAAAGGAAAATAATGAAAAATCAAGCTGGTAGTCCCAATTTGGGATCTAGGGGAAAAATCTTTGTGTTTATCTGTTTTATGTTTTATGCTCTCGCTATTGTTTATTTTCTGTTATAAGATTCGTGTGTAGATAATTTCTTTTCAGGGTTAAAACCTACAATGAGACCCATAAAACAAGTCAAACTAGATTTTCTTGAATTAGGGTTTCTGAAATTACGGTTCCCACGTACGACACTCCTATCAGCATAACTGTGGTGGATGTCAGCTCATCTGAGCAAGCCTTCGATTCGAGTGATGATTCTTTGAGCACATATTTCTGTCCCCTAGTAGCTGATATGAAACAACCTATATACCCAAATTTTTTCACTGGAAGGAAAACATCGGCAATTATATGTAATCTTTTTCGTTATTTCCCAGCCAATATAGGTTGCAATCAAGTTCTAACATGTGATGTTTTACAAAACTCCCTATTTCATGAAATTATTCCGGTCAACTTGTTTCACCTCGGGAACTCTAAAGAATTGGATATGTTGGACTTTCAACCTATCATTTCATAAAAATTTGATCAAATTAACAATATGCTCGCTGACAGTTGTCCAATTGCCACAAATAATGACCAATTCTATTCGCCAGTTGATCTCACGAAACCATTGAAGTTTGAAAGGCCCCCATTGGAAGGCCTAGAGTTTGTCTAGGACGGCAAGGAACTTTAGTCCCCGCTGACGGTTACATCATATCCTCACGTCCCTGAAAATACCTAGGGACAAATTCAAACTAGGGTTTCCAAAATTAGGGTTTGCACACTTGGATTCATGAGCATCTAAGCTTCCCTTGATGGATGCTTATTTTTTCCATTCTGTGAAATTGATCATCCTCAACATCATATGAGATTCCTAGTTGGCTTGATGGATCCTATCCGATGAATATGCCTACAAGTAGGAAATGTTTTACCTCACTTCCGTTGGATTTATGGTTGTGCATGTATGTACATGTGTCATTTATAGATGATTTTGGGTTTCAAGTACATCTTCCTGTGTATCATGAAAAAAATTCAATTCAGCTTGAACAATCCATTTTGGCACATTCTTTAGTAAGTAAGCATGACCTTCTTGTTGTTGCACATGCTTTTCAGGTAAGTCTTATTGTGAGTGCACAATTTTGTATGATGGTTCTGATTGCAAACATTTTTGTTCTTGCAGGTCGGGAGTTAATGCGATGTTTGCAATGGAAATTTGATTTTATATAACCCGACCACCTCTCTGGTTAAATTAGGGTTGTAGGTTTAGGATAGCTAGGTTCTATTAGTGAAATTTTGCTGGTTCAAATTGTTAATTAGGGTTTACTTTCTAGGGTTTTATTTATGGTTTAAAATTATGTTTGTTGTCTTTTCTTATGGTTAGTGGCTGTGTGCATTCTAATTTTCCTTTAGTTTGTGCTCATGCTCTTTCAATTTTTCTCATTGCTGCATACTATTCAAATAATCGTTGCATGCTTTTTACTTTGTTTTCTTTTACATGCAACTGGTTGATCTTTCTTGCACATGGCATTGCATTGTGTCATAAGCCTCGTCAGTTGCATCATGCTTCATATTTTCCTCCTAACATCATATGGACTGGTTGTTGACATAGCTTGGAAAGTATTTGCATATTGCGTACCACTGCATGATCCCTCATTGAACCTGGAGCCTTAAAACCCTCAGTGCCCCGACTAGCCTTATTTCTCCTCCTTGCACGTGTTTGAAGAGGGATGGATTACTTTCAACTCTTTCCATGCATCGAAACCCTAATGATATTTCCTTATTTCCTTGTCATGATTGTTGAAACCCTAACTCTATTGTTTGCGTGAGGTTGTGGTGGTTACCCCAAGAGGCAACTTCTCTCAGAAAATGTCATCAAAGTCACATTCTCGACATTATTCCTATGAATATAATTCATTAGCTAGGGAGATATGAGTAGGTTGCTTGTGGGGAACACTAATGACTTTGAATGGCCTATATCCGCAACCTGAGCCTTTTGCCCAACATAGTCTTGAACATCTTAATGATTTTTTTTGCATGTCTTGTCTGTGTGTGGGAGATGGGATGTGAAGGCTCGACATGAGGGAAAACCCAAATCAAAATATCTTCCAGTTTCTGTCAAACAAGAAAAAACCTCTCTTGCTTGTAAAATAAGATGGGATCCCTCATCCACCTATGAAAAATAAGTGCCACGAGCACATACAAATAAGTGCTACAAGCACATTAACCAAATAAGGGTAAAGGATTGAGAAAGGCTTCCTGCATAGAGAGGTAACGCAATTACTTCTCTGGGGTACTGATCGGGCTTGCTAGCAGCGGAGCAACGTTTTTGATTTCTTGAGGTGACTCTATCAGGATACTATCTAGGCCTGCCGGCAGCGGAGCAGCACCAAATACTTTTTTTTTTTTTAATTATGAGTATAATAAACCCACTTCCTTGCTCTCTACATCATCATCAAACTACTGGCATGCGTGAAAATCTGCTTAGGCATTTCTCGATTAACAAGACCTGGTTGAGGCACAAGGATTGGGCATTTCTATAAAGGTCAAAGTAATACAATAGGTACCCATAGTACCTAATCAATATTCCCTTGCATCAATATCTAGACTCAGATTATTGTGGGGACGTTGACAGAGATGCTGCATTCTATCAGTGGTTCACCAATTGTTTTATTTTCTACAACACCACCCAAAATTTTGGGTATATTCAAAACTTTGGGTCGTCCCCCCTGCCCGCTCAACCATTAGGGTTTCAACCTGGTCTTTAGTCGATGCCACCCCCGTAACCTATTCCTTCCAATTACTGTAAGTTCACCCTCTTGCCTTGATCTCTCATCAATACGCTAGGGCTTGCCGATGTGTTGCTTCAAAGAACACTGAGATTCCCTCTGTTGGATTCAAAAATGGGTTTCCCCCAGATTGTCATGATAGTAGCCTTAGATGTGATTGACCTATTTCCATTCCCTCACAACCTTATCACCATCATGGAAATATACTTTCACTACAATCACACCATATGTGGAGGTACATTATGCAACAGTTTTGATCATGCATGTACTTGAGTGGAAGTTTTTATGTGTTAAGTACTTGACATATTTTCATTATAAGCCCTTTCACCATGGATCATTTGGGAATTCTATTTGGATATTCTACCAAGCTTCTGGTGCCATGTTAATTATTTTCAAATTTAGGTACATCATTCTCTAAAGTAACCATGGAATAATTATATTATAATATTTCATGTACGTTGAGTCCATGGAGAAGATGATCAACAACATCACCATCACACAGAAGGAAAGTAATTGAATCTAAAACTACAAAGGCTCGATTGTGCAAGGGAAAAAAGGTGCGATAATTGTGGAACTTAAGGTCATGGTTAAGCCACATCCTTGCCATTTTTATTGCCTCATTCTCAAGGAGCTGCTTGCAGAGGGTTTGGGTTTCAAGTGTGCCAAGTTGAACAACAAAACCCACATCCTCAAGGGATTGAACGAAGATCTAATATGATCATAAGGGGGATCTAAAAGCCCTTTGTTTGTCATGGAAACTCTTTTAATGAGGAGCATATGTCATTATGAATTAGTTTCTCGCTTAAATCCATACACAAGAATCAAGGTTCCCAACTCTACGATTGGGGATGTGATCGGAAATTGAGAGAATAGAGTTGCAATATCCTCTCACCCACCATGTTCCCACCATGCATGGATTTCCCTTGAGTAGGGAATTATTTTAAAATAAATTGTGAATGGTGTGCATATAAATAAAGGGTATAAATGTTGAAGATGAAATAAAACAACGTTCGGCTTACAAAAGGTTTTGGAGCCAAATTCATCTATAGTTTCATACAACGACGATTGTTCCTAAATGGAACAGAAAAGGGGAAGTCAGTAGAGAGCAGTTTGGGTCATCTATGAGACACACAACTATGTGGAGGATGCATAGTTCATCAAAAGAAGCACGTTGTAGAATGGATTTATTAAAGCCACTTCCACATAATTGAACGGCCCAAAGTGCACCTTGCTTGTTAACTTAAAACAATGTTCAGAGAGCGTCAAAATTCATGTTCTTCCAGAAGGTCGATAGGGCTATCCGCTACTAAGATCGATTCTAGAATTAAATCCACTGGGGTTTCGTGGAAATAATGCAGAACATCACATTATATGAAATGATATATGAGGAACCATAGAGCGACGACAACGAGGTAGGCTGGGGAACGCAGAGAAAAGGGAAGGTGCCTTACACGCAGCCTCTGGAATGTGCGTGATCACCTCACAAAAGGATAATCATGATGTTCACTCTTTCACGTTTGCAACTAAATATGGAGGTTGTAAATATGTTGGTAGGAGTGTCTACCATTCACTGGTTTCATGGCATTTTTTTAGCACCTAGCGTGGATTCCATTTCTAGAAAATGTGTGCAAGATAAATTTTATGCACTTAATCCACCTTGGGAATTTTTTCACCAGTTGATAAAATGAAAATTGATGAGTCAGGGACATGTGATAACCATGCACGGTTTGTTCCATGTCGATTCACCCCTTCACAAGTTGATGAGTTCAGGTAGCAAGGTAATCTGCAAGACTGTGAGGAAATATGAGGCTATCCTTAGGTTGTTTCCGTAATAACCTCATCCATGTGATCACTTAGTACTTACCACTGCCCCAACAACATCATCTTCAAGGCATGTGACCAGAATAGTCACTTAGTCGCAGTTTAGGTCTCCAGCTTATCATCTAGGAGATGTGGCCTCACCAAGAACACGACCAGTCGCAAGGATCTAGAATTAGTCCAACAATGCGACTTTCATTACATTGCGACTTTGTGACTGCCAGGAAGTTTCACTATCCCTCAAGTTGATGGGTCGCGCAGGTTTAGTAGCAGGCCAGCAATGCAACTTCCATTACACTGTGACTTTGTGACTACCAGGAAGTCACACTCTCCCTCTAAGTTGGGCTGTCACATCACCACACCTCAACCAACTTCCCAGTTTGCTCGATATATGACTAGGAAACTGTTAATGAGTCATACTGCCACTGGGGTCATAATTTCTCACCTCAAGAAAGTAGTCGGAGTTACGACCTCCTTTAAATGACAATCGCGTGACCTCTAAACACCGAATAAAACACTCATACTTTGTATTCATGAACTAATGAAGCCTTCCAATGGTGTTTTGGAGAGGGAGCTTGAAGATTGGCATCACCATGGTGCCAATACATTAAACATGTCAACGCAGAGGCTTACAAAAAATTTCAAGGACTAGAAATTATTACTCGTGATATTAATTCTTATATTTAAAGAAATTACATTTCTCTCGATCCTTAATTGTGGTTTTCATGTATAAGATTGAAGCTCAATTAATATTTGCGTGTATGTGTAGGATTGAGTATGCGAAGACATATCCCTGGGTCTTATGCACACACTCTAAAATATGACCTTTATCATACATTAACCCCATTCCAAAATGGTCTCATCCTTACCTCTATCTCGATGCAAACCTTATGAAAATAGGAGGAATACCATTGGCAGATATTATGGTTGCCTTTGTGGAGAACTTAAGGAAGTCATATTCCTAGTTAATACTCCAGCTCCAATGGGTTTTGAACCAACCAGAGGTATGAGCTAATATCAACAAGGCGAATCTCTATGCCAACCTTCAAGATAGATGACTCTGATAACGGAGGCGCCTAGGCCGAAATAAAGACATCGTTGTGGATATTCTCGACAAGCTCAACCATGAACATTTAGATCCTGGGAAAACGCAGTGGAAACCATGTTGTGGCACAATACTTGACCACGGAGCGGTCTAAATTTATTATTTTCTAAATCACTCTTTCAAGTGATTAAATGTATTTCAACATTAATATTTTTAAAATACATGTGACCTGTGTTATTTGTTTCCAGGCTAAAATCTCTGACTTGCACATCAAAAGTAGGGGTTTCCTCCGGTAAGGAAGGTGGGTACTTACAAAGCTCGAAGAACCTCACTATAGTCTCAATGGCACATGTATCACCAGTACATTTGCACAGGACTATTACCGAGGAAAGACATCGTGTTCCACAACATCTAAGCTCTCCAAAAGATAAAGATAGAAGGAGTAGCCCTAGGTTGCAACTTCCCAGGTTGCGACTAGCCTCAGGTCGCAGATGACCCCAGGTTATAGGTCACAAATGACCCTAGGTCGCAGGTTGCATATGACCCCAGGTTGTAGGTCGCAGGTGACCCTAGGTTGCAAGTCGCAGGTGTCCCTAGGTCACAGGTGACCCCAGGTTGTAGGTCGCAGGTGTCCCTAGGTCACAGGTCACAGATCACCCCAGGTCGTAGGTCATAGGTGGTCCCAGGTTGCAGGTCCCAGATGACCCCAGGTCGTAGATCACAAATGACCCTGGGTCACAGGTTGCAAATGGCCCAAGTCGCAAGCCAGCCCAACAGTTGGGAATACCAAGAGTTAAGGGAAACTCAAGAGTCACCTCAGCCTATATGTACAACTTTGGGAAATGATGAATGGACTTTTAGCTCTAGAGTTGAAATGAGGATGAGAGAGAGAATCAGTGCTTGAGAGCTAAAGGCACTTGGCACTTGGTATCAAGTAAAGGAAGTTGTAGTGAGGCTAGGGTTTTGGTATCAGGCTTTGATATGAATAGCCCATTTTCCACTATTCAGCTTTGACGAGTCGTAAAATATGTACTTGAAGTGGCAACCACATTAATAATATATTCTCTTTTTCTGGCACTGATTCACATGCTTGCTTGTGGTGATATTAGTAGTTGTCTGATATTTCACTATGTTTGTACATATGCTTTCATACATGCAATTGGTTATGGACTAATCCATAGTGATTGCATGTAAATTTTCTTTCAAATCAATGTTTATTTGTTCCTTGCCATGTCAGTGATCTATTGTGAACTATTTTTTAGTTAACTTCTGGCATGTTTTCTTTCACATATGTATGAGTGGGTTTTGGCTTATGAATATCGCTCATGGCGTGCCCCTTTTTATTTGATTCTTAAACTTTTTTATATCTTTGTTTGTGATTCGTCAATCTTAGGCTGATTTTTCTTCACTGATTGGTCATTTTATCCTTGCCTCCATTTCATCATCTTCTCACCCAACAACCAAGAGTGGAAATTCTTATGGCGGAAAACAGCCCTACATACCAGATAGGGCTCCTACCCCAAACTATGTTAGGTCTAATTAGGACCTTTCACCGGGGAGACCCCCTTGTTGTTGATGGTAATTTTTTTCCCATCAACATATGCATAATGATAAGTATTTTTTTTTGGGAGGTGACTTCAATATGATTACTAGCTTGGCA
This sequence comes from Pinus albicaulis, assembly GCA_034641835.2. Taxonomy (NCBI): domain Eukaryota; kingdom Viridiplantae; phylum Streptophyta; class Pinopsida; order Pinales; family Pinaceae; genus Pinus; species Pinus albicaulis. The sequence continues at coordinate 1,456,588,265 of CM076584.1, forward strand.
GACAAAAAAGGAAGTATAAGGAGAGAGGAGCTAGAAATGGAACTCTTTAGAGACTTGATAACTAACCTAAAGCTAGTTAACATTCCCACAATGAATGGAAATTACACATGGAACAATAGAACAGGGGTTTCCCACCATGTAGCCTCAAGGCTTGACATATTCCTAGCATCAGAAGCCTTGGTTAGCAGTGATGCATTCTATCAGGTCGCTATCCTTCTGACTCTGGGTTCGATCACTCACCGATAAGTATGGAGATTGACATGAAGGAATGTAATATAAAATGACCTTTTCGATTTGAGGCTTTTTGGCTTTGAGATCCAACCTTCCTATAAAAACCTAAAGGATGGTGGTAGTCAAGCCAAGTCGAAGGTCGAAATAGGATGCATTCATTCCAACTTCGTTTAAAATACTTAAAACAACAGATAAAAAAAGGGAATAAAACTCAGTTTAGAAACATTCAAGAGGATAAGGAAATATTACAAGGATAAATCAAACGAATTAAACAACAAATGATTCTTCACAAGAGAGAAAATAATCTTGTGATTGAAGAAGGAAACCTCCTAAGTAAAATCGAAGAGCATAGGAAACAAGATGAAATCCTATGGAAAAAAAAATATCGCATTCAATGGATATGAGAAGGGGATACAAATACAAACTTTTTCCATAAGGCTATGATACAGAGAAGACAGCATAATCGTATCTTTTTCCTAAAGGACTGAGGAGGAAATAGGCTAGTACAACATAACGATATGGAAGCCTTTTTAGTAAATCACTTTAGTCATATTCTAACAGAACCAAATCAAAATATATCGGTAGTCATTGAACATATAACACAAAACATACCTTCAATAGTCAACCGTGAACAAAATCTGGCTCTTCTAAGGGAGATGACTATAAATGAAATAGAAGAAGTGGTCCAAGGTATTGTAAAAAACAAAGCCCCTCGGCCAGATGGATTTATGACTAAATTCTACCAGGCAGCTTGGTCCTTCATGGGTAGGGACATATGGGAATTAGTATAGGAATACCACTGGTCAAGACAGGAATATCCAACCCTGAATTCCACCCTCGTTTCCTTAATCCCAAAGTAGGAAAAATATGTTGTACCAGAAGGTTTTCGGCCTATATATTTATGCAATGTAATTCACAAGATATTATCTACAATTATGGTCAATCGTCTAAAACCTATTCTTCCAGCCCTAAATTCTTCTGAGTAGACGGGTTTTGTGAAAGGAAGACAAATTTTGGATGGCATAATCATGGCATAGGAAGGTATACACTGCCTTATTTAAAGCTAAAGGTATTTTGATCAAACATGATTTATCAAAAGCATATGACTGTCTTAGTTGGAATTATCTTAAAGCTATTCTTAAGGCATTTGGATTTGATGTAAGATGGATCTATTGGATATTGTCTTTTATTGCATCTCCTAATTACTCCATTTTTCTTAACAGAGTTCCCTCTACTCCCTTTAATGCTACCCAGGGGTTAAGACAAGGGGATCCACTTCCCCCCTTGCTCATTATTGCATCAGAAAGCCTTGGTCAACATATTAAAATTAAGATTCAAGGAGGTCAACATAAAGGCATTAATATTTGGGGGATAGGTTTAAATGTCTCGCACCAATAGTTCGTAGATGACATTATGGTTTTCTGTCAAAATAATCTGAAAGAATCTAAGTCTATTCTGTCAATTCTTAAAGAATTCATGGAAGCCTCTCGAACCCTTATCAATAATGATAAATGAAATGTTTTTTTCTTTAATACTAATCCTCTCTCCAAAAATTTTCTACCGGGTACCTTGGGATTCAACATTGGATTAAATCCTATGAAATATTTAGGAATCCCTTTGAGTCTAAATTCCCTCCCAGTCTCTGGGTGGAAATATCTTCTTAACCGCATACAGGCCCGAATTCAAAATTGGGAATTTTTGGTGCTTAATGCTCTAAGTCATGTTGTTCCATTAAGAGTAGTATTAAAATCCATTCCAATCTATCAACTTCATAGTGCCTAAAACCAACTGCAATGTTATGGTAAAGATGTTTACAAATTTTCTTTTATTGGTATCACAACAAGCTCATAAATGAGCCCTCCTTTCATGGGATAAGTTTATGAAAATAAAAATGACAGGAGGTTTGGGGTTAAGATATCCTTATTTGCTAAATCCGGTTATGGGAACCAAAATCTACTGGAGATGGCTACAGGGGAGCAGATATTTTTGGAAAAAAATATGTGAAAGGAAGTATGTGATGACCTTAACTACAGTATGGAAATTAAAATTTCAAATGATCCTGAAAGGATCCACTATTTGGAACTTGGCAACATTAAATAAATATCTCATCTGGGAACACAATTTTTGGGAAATATAAGGTGGAAACGTTGCCCGATTTTGGGAGGACTCATGGCAACTGTTGTACCTTAAGATACAATCCCTTAGCTGTGATAAGGAATCAATGCTTAAGCCATTAATATGATTATGTCACAAAATTATATGTCTCTCTTTTATAACCCTCAATTATTTATCACTGAACCCTCAAATCTCAAATATAATGAACATCTCACAATGTTGTATTTTGCTTATGTTGAATGAAATGACCAGAAGAAAATGAAAGAAGGAAGTTCAAAATGATATGCTGTTACAGAGAATATATCATCTCAAACCCCAGAAAAATTATATGAAAGAAACATTTAAAATTAAGGAGTTCCAGTTAAGGATTTTAACTCTTGCTTACATAGGTAAAAAGAGACCTGTTGCTCATTACTTCGTTTTATTCAAAGATGGAAAACATAGAATGAAAACTTGAACACATATCAAGATAAACATATTCTAGAAACTTGCTTCTCATTCATTAATCTTTGAAAACTTTGAGTACAAAAATTATATTCTGAAGGTCCAAAACTCATAACCTTCCTTCCTCTGAATTATTACATTAAATACAATAAAAAACAGTTCAAAACTGCTATAACTGATCCTAACTACCTCAACTCCTGATAATTTTTGAAGAGTATCCTTTACATACTCCAAAAAAGTCTTATTACATTTACAGCATCTCTGAAAGATTATAATAACATAAAAAATAACACCCTAATCTATATGTTGAATGTGAATAGCTGACGATGCTGCTACGTTTCCCAGATCATCTTCTGATTTGTATTTCTTTGAAGTTGAAGGATCCTTTGGCAAGTCTATTGTCCAGGATCTGCACTTCTTCCATATCTCTACTCTTGTCCTGGGTGAGTGTATTAGATTGTGATACTCTAACCTAAAAGTAGTAATTCGATTGTAAGTTGGTATTTCTGTAAATAGAGTTTTTACTAGCCACAACAGTTGAAAATGTCTTTGAAGAAAGTTGATCATTGTTGCCTCCTTGAGTACCTGAGTCTTTTCATGTGTATTATCAACATTTATTTTTGTTAATACCAGTAATTTTTCATAAGAATCCCATGACAATAGACCTCCTCCTATTGCCCAACATGAAGGTAAACCTGCTCTTGTTAATTTGTCCAATGATTTATCAAACTGAATCACTTCTTCTTTTATTTCAATCAACCTCTTTTCTGTGGCTTTCCTATAATCGTTCTTGAAAATAATCTTATTAACCTCTACTGCATATAAGATTCTATCCTTAATCTCATTTTCCTCCAATTCTTGGTATTTTTTGGAATTAATGAAATCAAGGAATATTTTTTCCAAAATAGCCCTATTGATTGTCTTATGTCTATCTACCATTACTTGTTCTTCAAATTCTCTGATAAGACTCCTTTATTCTGAAACCACCATCAAGAAGTCCCAAATTGACTTCATTTCAGAAATGATATCATTCCAAATGATATCTTTTTCCTTTATTAAAGTATGTTCCCTTTCAATTTCTCTTTAAGGCTTTTGATCTCAGCATTGGCATTATGATTGTCCATTTTGTATTTAATACTTTCATTTTCTGCAGCTTGAATAATCTTCGATGCAGTCTCTAGTTCTTCTTGAGACTTCTTCTGGTCTCTTTCTACCATCTGCAATTCAGTATTCAACTGAGCAATCTATGCTTGAGGATCTTTGTTACCTGAAGGGAAAACAAAAGTAAAATTATGACTATCAATATGGTTTTGTAGTGACATTGTAGTTTGTTTTATTTTGGAGAGTTCCTCCTCCTTTTTCATTAATTATTGTAGCAACTTCTCTTTCTCGTTCTCTACCTCTAAAACCTATGTAGCCATTGAATGCTCCCCTGTAGGTAATTTTAGCTTCTTCTTCAAAGTAGTTATCTCTGCTTCAGCACTTTGTAGAAGCTTCTGCACTGCAGTCCTATCATTTGGGTCTATGCCAATATTTACTATGATCTTCTCTAGTTCCTCATTCTGAATGGTTAAAGCCCTACAGTTGGATTTTTCTAACTTCAATTGTTTAATGAATTTCCCAAGAATATTCTCTGCTTTCATTTCCATTTCATTAGTCTTTGTTAGGTAGTTTACGATCAATTGACCTGTCTGCATATGTAAGTTCATCTTATCCAACAATGGGATTTTCTTCACATCTATAGTTATATTTACAGTATTTAAATTATTAGAGGAACCAATTAACATGTCAGTAGGATGTGACAAGGAAATTCTGAATTGATCTTTCTCAAGATCCATGGCAGTAAAAATCCTTGTTTGATCTGGAGCAATCTGATATTGAGCTTGGGCTTCCATGCTGGCATTCACCTTCTGATTCGTTTCTGCAATTTGGGCAAACATATGTTTGATCAGAGGTACTTGTTCATGAGAAGTCTCATGTCTTCTGGGTGAAGCAAGAAATTTTTTTTCCTCTCCCAGCTATAGAGAGTAACCAGGTTGATTATATGCATGTTCTTTATTAAAAATTTTCCTTTTATCAGCTCCTTTCTCCTCATATTCTAAGTCAATTACTGTTTCTTTACTTCTTTTATTAGAATTTTATGAAATAATAGGAGTCTGAATATTTGAACCTATTGAACTCACTACAAATCTTCTAGCTATGTTTTCTAAGTCTAGCCTGCTTTCATGAATGAAAGCTAAATATCCATTTCCAATTCTTCTATTAGAAATTACACTGTATGGGTCATAAGCCCAGCTTTCCCCTAGCAGCAAATGCATCTCATCTAGCATTTTAGTAACTTCTTAAAATGCCTGTCTCATATTAACAATGAAATGACCTATAATCATGGGTAGTTTAAACATATGTCCCTTTTTCATGGGTACAAAATTAACTTGATCGACATTCAGACTTTGTCAAATGAACTCCAAGGCAAATAGCCTCATGGGAACAAATACTGGAAGTCTATAAGGCTCAACCCTTGCTCCATATAACCTAATTTCTGAATAATCCTCAAACACAAACCAATCTCCAAACTTATAGTTTTCTCCTAAATGCAAGAATTCTTGAGCTTTGGGTAAAAAACAAGGGGGAGGAACTCCATTCAAAACCTTATATGCACTTGACATGAAATAACTGGCAAAATCAAATAGTCCATTTTCATTTTGTTCTCTCCTTACTATATCTGTCCAGAAAACTACATATTTCCTCTTCTTATTCACATCCATAATATTCAAACCTAGATGCATAAATTCCTCCACATTTTGATATAAGAACAAGTAAATCATTAATGAAGGAAATCTAAAATAACCTGTTAATGAAAGACTCATAAACTATGAATTTGCTGCTTCCTGCCAATAGGATGGAATATCCAACAGCATTCATGGCTTCATCATCATGGAAAACATCCCTAACATCATTTGATCCACCACAGTGTCATCATTTTTGCCCAAAATTTTAGGAATGCTTCTCAGTACTGATTGAATCTCAGTATCAAAAACCTCCATAGGAAAATCCTTGTTGTCAGGCTGAAAGTGTTGTGTGTTGGGCTTTAGAAAATAAACAAGTTGGTTGAAGTCTTCACCTACAATATTATCATAACATGCTACCAAATATTCATTGGAGAATTGAACACATGACTCGGATTCAGGGTAACAAAGGGCTTGGCAGATTAACAAGGAAAACTCTTGCAGAACATTCTCTCCCTGACAATTCATCACATAACATTTTGCAGGATACATAATGGAAACCATCCAGGATATCAATTCAAGAAAACGATGAGTTTTAGGGATACATGAAGACAATAAATCAAACTTGGCCATGGCGTCATACATTGCAAAAGCTTTGTCGTTCAAGAGGACTTGTTGGTAAAATGGAAGATGGACTAGGGAATAATTAGTTTCTTGGATATCCCTCTCGATATCCATGAGAGTGATATGACTAGCAGAACCAGAGATACGAATGTTTGGCCATAATTCAAGACTACGACAAAAAATGACTTGCAAGGTGGCTAAATTTTAATAGGGTGACGGAAAAATGAACAAGAAGCAGTACAAATTACTCTCAATAATTAACTTCATCTGAAATGAATTCGTGAAAATGAAAATTTTTCTTAAATAGGTGGCGCAACCTTTTAAATTAAATGCTGACATGACACGCCAATGAATCGTTGAGTTCACTTGACATGGAGGACTGCTATGAACAATGCAGCGCCTTTCGTTACTGCGGGGGGTTTTGGGGTACAAAGAAATATTTTTGCTTGTTCCCCTGCATTCAATCTCCACCACACATCTGTGTTTCCCCCGTAGTCAACCCGGTCAACTGCGGAGGCATTATTCTTTTGAATTAGTGCACTAGTTGTGCCTGTGGGTTGTGTCCTTTGATGAGAGTACGAGATTTCATCACATCCCGCTTGATAGAATGATCTACCTTTAAACTTTAAGTTGAGGACCCACTTCATAAGGCCCGAAGTATCTAAACTTTTTTATTTTAATATAACGAAAGAAATATTTTTATGCTAAATTATTATAAAAATTATAATACTTTAACACATTTTTGAAAATTTTCTATTTTTATATTTTCAGAGTCGAAAATAAAAGGATATTGCAAATGATCCACAGTATTTGGCTCCACTTGGAGATAGTGTTTTTTTCCATGGAACACTAAGAACCTGCAGATCAGTGCCTTCACTTCGTGCATGGAGTCAAATTATGCTTGATGAAAAATATAAAATGATGAAAACCAAATATGTACAAATGGTGAACCTGTTATCTTTAGATCTGGAAATAACGTTTTAGAGACTGCCCATTAACAGGCAATTCTACTGCTTCCCCATCAATATTTTCCATCATAAAAGTGTTATTTGTTCTAACTTCAGTGATTTTGTAAGGACCATACCATAGAGGATCAAATTTACCATGTTTTCCCTTCTCCTCTCGCATGATATCCCATCTTAGTACTAGATCTCCATTTTGGAACATAATCTCTATTTCCTTTCTATCAAAAATGGATTTCATTTTCTATTGATATGTGACCAAATTTTCTTTGACTTTATTTCTACTTTCACTCAACTCTATTACCTGATTCAACCTTCTTATCAATGCATTAGGTTCTTCTTATGCTTCTTGAAGAAAAGAAATTACTGCTTTTGCTAACTGAGTGGGAAACAAAGCTTGAGTACCATATACTAACTCATAAGGGGACTTACCAGTGGATATTATAGTAGTCATTTTTACTGGCCAGAGAGAAAATATCAACATTGAATCCCAATTCTTCTGGTTCTCATTAATTTTCTTTCTTCACGATCGTGACTAATGTCTTGTTTGATGACTCTGCTAATCCATTTCCTTGAGGATGATATGTTTTGGAATGAGACAATATCACATTATAAGTTTGACAAAAATTTATAAACTTAACTGAGTTGAATACTTGCGCATTGTCTATGATGATTTTCACTGGATATCCAAACCTGCTGAAAATATTCTCTTCCAAAAAAATAATTACTACCAAATCATTTGCCTTCCTGGTAGGAATTGCATTTACCCATTTTGTAAAATAATCAGTGGCAGTTAGAATCCACTTAAACTGTCCACTTGATGGTGGATTAATTTCCCCAATAAAATCTATTCCCCATTGTCTGAAAGGTTCTTCAATAAAAATAGGAAGAAGAGGTAAAGGAGCTAACATTTTCTTTTCTGCAAATAATTTCCATTTCTGACAACTTCTAACAACTATGTATAGATCAGAAAATAAAGAAAGCCAATTGAAACCTGATTTAAGAATATTATGAGTGGTTACTTTCCAACTGTAATGTCCTCCACACAAACATTCATGATACTCCTTGATCACTTCCATTGATTCTTCTTCTGTCAAACACAGCAACAAGACACCGACAATATCTTTCCACTATAATTTAGCATCAATTATAACATAAGGTTGAGCTTTGAGTTTTAGGGTTCTGTATTTTGATCTATTGATTGAGGGAGGGAAAGAGAAAAAACACAAATAATGAATAATATCTTTATACTAGTCTGAGCAGATAAATTTGCATTTGATTGCTGACCTCATTTTAATCTGATTGATCTCCTCAAATACTTCATCTAATGGTGCAAGAAAATTGATTCCCAGAGTTTGGAAATTAGATTATGTTAGCAGCTTAGCTAATCCCTATCCTTTGACTAACTTGTTAGGCTTAATTTCCAAATCATATTCTTGGATTTTGGCAAACCATTTTGCTCCTTTTCCCTCTATATCACTCTGAATCAACACATCTTTTACAACGGAATTAGGTACATATGCTACTATTTGAGAACGAAGTACATATGTCCTGAAGGCTTTCAATGACTTCACTAAGGCATATAACTATTTTTCCAAGATTGTATATTTGAGCTCTGTGTCTCTGAGGACTTTACTGAAAAATGCCACTAGCTGCTCTTTTCCTTCTTCGTTCTTCTGTAACAACATAGCAGCAATAGGGGAGGTGATGCAAATGAAAATTTTGAGAAGGTTTCAAATAATCTGGAC